>CM032454.1:180562293-180602293 GCA_019049505.1 Pachyrhynchus sulphureomaculatus
ATATATGTAAGATATATATATATATATGTATGTATATATATATATATATATATATATATATATATATTTATTTATTCTACTACTACTACTCATTTGTCGATCCTAGCTCGGCTGTTGAACGCGATATGTCGAAACGCGTCCCGAGCTAGATTGACAGATGAGAAAACATTGGTCACTGCTAATATATGGACTTTGTTTATTTTTATTGGTTGAAAAAAACTGGTAATGTACTGTCTTCCATTTTTAGTAATTTACCGGAGAAATTTGAATCCTACCGCTAATTTTCAAACCCTAAAGCGATTGTACTATGCTCAAATATATCAGCGAAAAAGTATGTTGTTTGTTCTCTTTTTACGCCCTTGTCTTGATTATAACAAATTATAACGCTTTTTTTTTTGTTGCTCAAAAATTTTTTGCCTGTAGAGAATTACGGGGCATCCGTCATCCAAAATTTACCACGCATTACATCGTGCAGGAACAATGAAATCCTGCGGCTACGGACGCCATTTATTTTCCTACAACCTGCAGAACTCCTGCTGTTGTTACTGGACACTGCTTTAATTAATCTCCAGCGAAATCTCAACTCTCCTGCCTCGGACTGATGTTTTATGTGTTTTAATAAAGGACGTCGGGATGTGTAGATTTTTGTGTTTTTCTAATTTTATACTGAAAAATAGTAGTTATATATCGCTGTATATCTGTGTATCTATCGCAATCTTACATGTTTTTAATTTATGTTCACTACTACACACTGTAATGTGATGGGACAGTAAATGAAATTTGATTTGTATATTTAAAAAAAAAATATGTATATATATATATATATATTATATATATATATATATATATATATATATATATATATATATATATATATATATGTACTAGCAGGGCCCGCGGCTCCGCTCGCGTAGACTTGATTCACTACTATCGTCACTGCTTATTCCTTATGTTACCCAACGTAATAAATTATCTCCCATTATTTCCCCTTATCTCCCAATATTTCTCCTTATCTCCCATTATCACTACATAATTTCCATTATCTAGGCTCCTCTCTGCTCATCTCCCATTATTTCTCCTTATCTCCCATTATTTCTCCTTATCTCCCATTATTTCATCTTATTTCACATTATCTAGGTTTATCTCGACTTATCTCGCAATATTTCTCCTTATCTCCAATTATTTCTTCTTATCTCCCATTATCTCACCATAACTCCCATTATCTAGACTTATCTCTGTTTATCTTCCATTATTTCTCCTTATCTCCCATTATTTATACTTATCTCCCATTATCTCACCTTATCTCCCATTATCGAGGCTTATTTCAACTTATCTCCCATTATTTCTCCTTATCTCCCATTATCTCATCTTAACTCCCATTATCCAGGCTTATATCGAATTATATAGAACATATGTATAAATTTGTAAAAACACTTAAATCGGATAAGTGGTTCTCGCGTGATAATCGCACTAATGGACAGACAGACAGACAGAGAGACGTTGCATTTTATATATATTATATTCTTTGCTACATGATATTGTTCCATAATTAATGCTTTCGGCAGTGTATTGCAAGAGAACGCGCAAACTTTGTCCGACTTGATTCACTATTATCGTCACTGCTTATTCCTTATGTCACCTAACGTAATAAAATATATCCTATAACCTAGCCAGAGAACATATGTACGTTTTAAAAAAAAAGTACGTAAATCGGATAAGTGGTTCTCCAGTGATAAGCACACTAACGGACAGACAGACAGACAGACAGACAGACATAGAGACGTTGCATTTTATATAATATTATAGAGATATATATATATATATATATATATATATATATATATATATATATATATATATATATATATATATATGTATATATATATATATATATATATATATATATATATATATGTATATATATATATATATATATATATATATATATATATATATATATATATATATATATATATATACTTATATATATATATATATATATATATATATATATATATATATACTTATATATATATGATTTTCAGTTAGTGTCAACTCTCAGAAGATTTGTATAAAATTCTCATGTCATTTTTAGTGTTCCGTACGGAAGATGGCTTCGGTGTCTGTCTGTCTGTCACTCCCGATTTTCTCCAAAACTATTTGTCGTAGAAAGTTGAAATTTGGTAATAATATAGGAATTGATGGCCTCATCAGAGCCGTGTAGTTTGAAAGTCAAATTTTGACTTAAGGAGTTAGTTTTGAGGGATGAAATCGGAAGTGAAAAAAAATTTTTTTTACTAGGTCATCGAGTGTGGTGTCAAATGAAAGCTTGTGAAAACACGAGTAAAATGTATATATATATATATATATATATATATATATATATATATATATATATATATATATATATATATATATATATGTATATATATATATATATATATATATATATATATATATATATATATATTTATATATATAGTGTAATACTTGGACTTACTTTTCTTTGTATTATTTTTAAAAAATCGCGAAAAATCGCTGTCCCCCTACCTTATCTCGAAAAGTACTGGTCAAAAAATTTTGAAAAAACTCTGGAATATTCTCCACGGGGTGTAGATTGAACGAAAATTGTCACAAGTGTATTACCTTTAATAATTTATTTGGTATATAAAAAAAAACTAAAATTTGAAGGTCATCAGTATTCAGTAAAGATTGGAAACAAACTTTGTTGAAAACTCCGTTGGGGTGTGTTTTGGGAAGTCACTGATCATTTTATACCAACGTAACAATTTTTGGTATTCGAGAAATTTGCAAATGCAAAATGACCAACAAAAAGCCCATGAATGCTATATTCCATGCCTTTCCTCCTACGACTATAGTTTCTGAGCTATATTCCATGCCTTTCCTCCTACGACTATAGTTTCTGAGCCTATACTCTTCATCAGGTAGGCTTTAGGTAACGGTATCGATACCGTTGCTTAAAGCCTACCTGATGAAGAGTATAGGCTCAGAAACTATAGTCGTAGGAGGAAAGACATGGAATATAGCATTCATGGGATCTCTGTTGGTCATTTTGCGTTTGCAAATTTCTCGACTTTCTGTTGTGACCAATCAAGTAACAAACCATATTCCGAAATTTTATTTCGGAATATCGATTTAATTTTTGTTATTTTAAAACGGAACACTAATAGTGCAAGTTCAACTTGCACTTGACCGGTTATTTCTATTAGTTTGCAAGTTAGAGCAGTCTGATTAGCGCTACTTTTAATTTTCGTAAAACGACGTAGCAAAAAGAATTTTGGTGTGTTGATTACACATTGATTTTTGATAGGAAAAAATATAGCCAGAACCCAATAATAGCTTGAGAAATGTTATGGCACATCTGCTCTGTCGAAAGCAATAATATGCCGATGATTTAGTGTAGTCGTAGAAGTACCGATGATGCACCCCGTTCCGTATGTCCAAATGAGGTAGGCACATACTCGGATGAAGTACTACTAACTTGGACAAAATTCTGTCTGCCCTTTAATTTACATCTTTTTTGTTTTCAGAATATCCATAATGAATGTTACTTTAAAATTTACCTGCAAGTTCTTTGATTTTTTTATTTTTTTAATATAAACTGATTTTTTATGAAAAAATTATAAATTTTGCGTAAAATAGATGTTTGTTTAGTTACGGATCCTATACATTTACGTGGACATGAAATTTCCCAACGTCATAATAGGTTTTTTGGGGTCGCAGATTACGATAAAAATAACCGTTTTTTTTTAAATGTGTAAGATTTTCAAATATTTACCAATTTTGGCCAATTTCGAGATTATTTGGTGAATATGAAAATCACTAAAAAATAATATTTACCAAACGATCTTGAAAAAGGCGAAACATAGCCAAAATTAGTAAATACTTGAAAATACTACACATTAAAAAAAAACTGTCCCTTTTGTCGTAATCTGCAATCCAAAAAAACTATTATAACGTTGGAAAACTTCAAGTCCAAGCAAATGTACAGGATCCATAACTATCCAAATATCTATTAGACGAATAATTTATAATTTTTTCATAAAAAATCGGTTTTTATTAATAAATAAATAAAAAAAAAATCAAAAAACTTGCAGGCACATTTTAAAGTACTGTTCATTATGAGTATTACTCAGTATATGTCACCACTACACCAAACACTTTATTTTTGCACTCGACGCGCGTTTCGCTAACCATGTTAGCTTCATCAGGAGCGATGTTTGACTGAAGCTAAAATACAAATCTACCCTATTTATACTTAGCCTAACCCTTGAATTACTCAAGCGGAACTAATGACATAGGCAAGGCCATCAGTTCCGGTCAAGTAACCAGTAGAGGGGACTATAAGGAATAGGCCCTCTGTCTTTATTTAAACTACTTTTACATTTTATGATTTCCATACTTTCGTATGCGTTCAACAATCTCCTACCAGATACATTTTTTATTAATCTTAGATTATCTAATGTTACAGTATGATCAGCTTCAAGGGCATGTTCGGCAATGCTAAACTTTTCTGTTCTATTGTATTTTAAGTGTGCTAAGTGTTATTTAAATCTTGTTTTAATTGACCTTTTAGTTTGCCCAACATTCTTTTTGTCACAATCATTACAACTAATTTCATAAATTCCGCTTTTCTCACAATTAGGAATCTTATCTTTGGGATTTCCTAAGATATTCCTCAGATTGTCTGATGTCTTATAGACTAAGGTGAGAACTACCTTATTACGTGTAAATACCTTATTGAGTTCCTTGCTATATTTCGGATTATATGGTATGGAGACATACTTGGTGTTATTTTCTTCGCGTGTAAAAAAGGTGGAATTCTGAATATTAAACCTAAACTTATGTATATTATTAGCTTATTTACTAAGTCATCGTCATAACCATTAACTCTAGTTATATTTCTAATACGATTCCTTTCTTTATTAAAGTTTACTCTATTCAGAGGGAAAGTGACCAAACGATGAACTAAAAAAATGTAAGGAGGCTAATTTATGTTGTTTGCAATGAAATGAATCATTAGGAATATATCTATCTGTTACTGTGTCCTTCCTATAGATATCAAATTCTAATCTATTATTATTTTTAATAATTAAAATATCTAGAAAAGGCAATTGTCCTTTGTTCTCAACTTCGTAAGTGAATTTAATGGAATCATACCGGCTATTTAATCTAGAAACAAAATCATCAATATTTGCTTTCTTTGTATCAAAAAATCGCGAAAATATCATCCACATACTTGTAACTTTACAATATCTCGAAGAATTACTTAGAATGAATGACTTTGAAGACGAAATTATTCGTGAATACTTAACATTATCTGAACTTTGTATGGAACAAAATTATTTCCAATATAACAATCAATTTTATGTTCAGAAAGAAGGAACAGCTATGGGTAATTGCTTATCACCTTTCATAGCCAATTTTTTCATGAGTAAGTTTGAAATCGAAGCCAGTCAATAATTCGAATATTTCCCAAGAGTATGGTATAGGTATATGGATGATATTTTCGCGATTTTTGATACAAAGGAAGCAAATATTGATGATTTTATTTCTAGATTAAATAGCCGGTATGATTCCATTAAATTCACTTACGAAGTTGAGAACAAAGGACAATTGCCTTTTCTAGATATTTTAATTATTAAAAATAATAATAGATTAGAATTTGACATCTATAGGAAGGACACAGTAACAGATAGATATATTCCTAATGATTCATTCCATTGCAAACAACATAAATTAGCCTCATTACATTTTTTAGTTCATCGTTTGGTCACTTTCCCTCTGAATAGAGTAAATTTTAATAAAGAAAAGAATCGTATTAGAAATATAACTAGAGTTAATGATTATGACGATGACTTAGTAAATAAGCTAATAAATAGACATAAGTTTAGGTTTAATATTCAGAATTCCACCTTTTTTACACGCGAAGAAAATAACACCAAGTACGAGTATGTCTCCATACCATATAATCCGAAATATAGCAAGGGACTCGATAAGGTATTTAATAAGGTAGGCCTCACCTTAGTCTATAAGTCATCAGACAATCTGAGGAATATCTTAGGAAATCCCAAAGATAAGATTCCTAATTGTGAGAAAAGTGGAATTTATGAAATTAGTTGTAATGATTGTGACAAAAAGTATGTTGGGAAACTAAAAGGTCAATTAAAACAAGATTTAAAGAACACTTAGCACACTTAAAATACAATAGAACAGAAAAGTCTAGCATTGCCGAACATGCCCTTGAAGCTGATCATACCGTAACATTAGATAATCTAAGATTAATAAAAAATGTATCTGATAGGAGATTGTTGAACGCATACGAAAGTATGGAAATCATAAAATGTAAAAGTAGTTTAAAAAAAGACAGAGGGCCTATTCCTTATAGTCCCCTCTACTGGTTACTTGACCGGAACTGATGGCCTTGCCTATGTCATTAGTTCCGCTTGAGTAATTCAAGGGTTAGGCTAAGTATAAATAGGGTAGATTTGTAGTTTAGCTTTAGTCAATCATCGCTCCTGATGAAGCTAACATGGTTAGCGAAACGCGCGTCGAGTGCAAAAATAAAGTGTTTGGTGTAGTGGTGATATATACTGAGTAGGATCATTGTGCCAAAGATTCCACATTCCCAACTTAGCATTATGAGTATATAAAAAACTATATACAAAACGATGAAAATTAACGGGCAGAGAGAATTTTGTCCATGTTAGTAGCACATCATTCGACTGTGAGGCACTCCAAAAAACAGGAACGTGTCGAAAATTTAAAACGCTGTTTGGCACTGTTTCGACGTAATACAAAGAAGTTTTTGCGTCGTTCCTTAAAAATGGACGAAACATGCATCCACCACTATACACCTGAGTCCAACAGTCAGTCCACAAAAGGGCTGAAACGGCATGAAAACCATACTATATGAAAAGTATCCAAATGTTCGAAGATCGATGGAATAAGTATATCGCTTTGGAAGGAAATTATGTTGAAGAATAAAATCGACTTTTTTTGGCCAAAAGCCTGCTTTTTCGGGATTTTTTACCCCATGTAGTATTTAAGAATGAGAAAGAGAAAAAATTATGCTGGTTTATTGAACAAAGACGGTCCAACAATATATTTATTTAATTTATTCTGCGTTGTTTGTATCCATTATGTTTTAAGACTGTGGTGATTTTTTTAGCTCCTCATCTTTCTTGTCTTTTCGTCACGGAAATTGGAAGATTGTGGGTTTTTAGTTCTTCAAAAAAAATACGTGTTTTTTTTTTAATTAAAAAAATGTATTAAGAAAAAATCTAATTTTTTGCAATCTGGTGACTTTCACTTGAAAACCTCTCATAAAAATATCCAACATAATTTAATCACATTTCTTTTTATCTTACCATAAAAACATCAAAGAAAACAAACTTGTTATAAAATAATTTGAAAAGATAAATCCAAAACATTCTAAAAATTACGTTTTATTTTATTACATTTCAGTTTGGTAGCTTCATTCCTTTCAGTTCTAATAAAATAAAATAAATCTTTTGAAACTTATAAGAAAAGTAATGATGATGGCCAAGAAAGGGCACGATACCCCATAAAGCGACATCTTGTTGTCCCTTTTATTAAACGGGAAGATATTAGATTTCTTAGAGCATTTCCGAAATATTTCTAGTTGCTTATTTTTCATTGATATTGTATTATTTTTGTCAATATGTTCATTTTTAAATTCCGACCAATTTAGTAACGCACTATATCATAGAGAAGTATGTTGGATAGTACCGCTCGTTCGATAATATCGTCTAATACATTTCCAAAAGGAATTATGTTTAGCGAAATATTCTCATTCCCGTGCGGACGACGATTCTCAGTAAAATTTTCTACTAAATTAAAACTACGAGACGCTCCGATCTTTTGAAGGTTGTCAGCTAAGTATAGCCAGGCAATGCTACCGATGAAATTGTGAGAACGAGAAGGTCACAATGATATAATGTAAACTGGTCATATCGATGTCTGTATTAGGGACAGCTGAAATCCCATTGACGTGTTTCTGTTCTTGCAAAGGGATTACGCAGTTTTATTGTATTTGTTGACATTATATGACATCCTAAAAATATGGCTGCCAGACCTCCTTCAAGCTAATAAGATCCAGTAGATCGGAACGCGTTTCATATTGGCACTTGCTCGGTGTGCGTGTTTGGAACAGATCCGTTAGGTTTGGCACCCCCATGCTTGTCATTCAGTAAAAGATGATACCAACATTCATCTTTCTCTATCTCCTCAGTTTCTCTTCTTATTATTACCATAATTTACGAATGGTAATTACTGTTTTATTTTTACCAATTTACAAGAGAAGTCGAAAACTCCGAGAAAAATAAATAAATAAAACTACAGAGAAACCTGGGTTCAAGTATGGAGAATTGTATATATTGTAATACTAAATAAAACTCAAGTATGTTAAAAATTTATTTTAGGATTTTCAGTGGAAACCACATAAATGAATTAGTAAGAATCCACGTGATCCGTGTTATCCGCTGGTTTCGTATATATAGAGTAAAAAGGTAGTGTGAATTGGTTTTCTTAGACAGGGCTGAGAATATTACTTATTTGTTTTATTTATAACACATCTTTAGAAGAAACAATTCTTTGGTCGTAAAAACCCCTTTGATTTTGGAGTTCACCGTTGTATAATACAGCAATTCTCTTGATTGTCACCAGAATTGGTGATTTATTAAACTGATTGTCCGTTTTTATTTGATATTTTTGTGTGCTAGGAATTTTTTATTTTTTATTAATATTTATATTAAAGCCATTTGCCAAATAAATAACCGGTCAAGTGAAAGTTGAACTTGCACAATTAGTGTTCCATACGTACATTCATGAACAATAACGAAGATATTTAAAAGAACGTTGAAGTTGAAGTTACATATTTTATAAACAATAGAGAGGTTTTGCAACGCTTATTTTTCACATGCCTTTCTCCTTGTCGTTATCTCAAGCATGCGCAGTATTCACGCGAAGAAATTACAAGGTTAAGTTAGTATTCATTTTCTTTAAACTTTTTTTTTCATTCATTTCATGATTAATCACATCGGTTATTAGTATTTGATGGGTCAAACGCAAATTTCTAAATTAAAGTTGTGTCTAGCAGGTTTCTGTCTCTTCCGTCAATATTTCCAAGGTACTAGGAATTTGTGAAAAATAGAAGTTCATTTGAAATTAGCACTACCCACACTATAATGCCATTGTGTCAAAGATTGCAAAATTCCAACATAATCTGAACACTAATTAATTATTTTCAGTGTTATTTCCAGTAAAAGATCATCATTTCAACGTTACTATATTTTCCTAGTAGTGTGTATACCTAAGTAGGAAAAAATAACCGGTCAGGTACAAGTTGAACTTGCGCAATTAGTGTTCCGTACGTTGATTGCTTTTGAAATAAAAAATTTTGTTACGGTGCGGTGGTATAAAATGATCAGTAACTTCACAAAACACACCCCAAATGAGTTTTCAACAAAGTTTGTTTCCAATCTTTACTGAAAACTGATGACCTTGAAATTTTCGAGATAAGGTGGGGGGACAGCAATTTTTTCGCGATTTTTACATTATAAATATTTTTTACACGTGTTTTCACAAGCTTTGATTTGACACCACACTCGATGACCTAGTAAATTTTCCACTTCCGATTTCACCCCCAAAAACTAACCCCTTAAGTCAAAATTTGACTTTCGAAACTACACGGCTTTGATGAGACCATCAATTCAGTCATTTTATAAGTGTTCCGTACGGAACACCAAAAATCAATTTTTAAAATTCCGCCATACTTTTTTATATTTTAGAAGATATTGGGACCCCGTTGAGCGTCTCTTAGTATTAATTAATTAAAATTGACCACAGATAATTTCTAAAATATGATTTTTAAACATAACTATTAACTGGTTTATTGAACCAAACTAAAAAGAAGATTATAGTACATACTTATCATTCTTATTAGATATAATGCATCTTGCTCTCAGCTTCTCACTTTTTTCTATAAGAACGGATAGTAGTTTATAAAAATAATTTTAAATTTTCAACTGAATTGAAATGACCAAAATAGTTGAAATTAAATTCATTCACGTATGCTAACTACACCCTTGTTGCCTAGTTGTTCATTCCATGGAGCGAGTCGAATTCAAAAACTCGACGTTTTTGACTGAAAAAGCTGGTCCAGTTGCTCCTTGCAGACCACGTGGAGCTTTTCATGTCTTTTTTGCCAGGATAAACTCTATTTTTACTAAAAATTCCATTAATTTTTACAAAAACAAAACTGAATTTAAAAAAAATTTGCAAAATCTCTTTTTCGCAGCGTATACTCGTACTTGCAGCGCTTACGTCAAACGTACTGTAAATATTATTTTGTTTAACATTATGGTGAAAAACTTGAATATAGAATAATTACAGGCGCCCTCTATTATTACGTTCCAAAACCATATCGTACATATAGGTCTCATTTTTACTACGATCGTGAAAAATCCGAAGCGCGCGAAATACGTATTTTGATACGTTCCGATACAGCATGACTTTTTTGACTTAGAGTATATAAACATATTTTTAAAATTTGTTTTCAGTATAAAACGATTTCTATTATTTTTTGAGATGCTTAAGCATCGGTGAAGTAAATAAAAAAAAATGAACAATGCAAGAATTCATTCTCGATATAAAAATCTTCTTAGCTTCATATCTGAAAATACAACACTCGAAGCAATCATCAATGAAGACCCCAAAACAAACACAATTCCAGTGAAAAGGAGTAGGAGACAGGGAGATACTATATCTCCTAAACTATTCATTCTTGCGCTGGAAAACGTTTTCAATAACCTGAATTGAGACGAGAAAGGTATAAGAAGTGACGGCAAAAATCTACCTATGAGCCTGGGAAAAACTAAAATCATAACATCAAAACTACACGGCTTTGATGAGGCCATCAATTCAGTCATTTTATAAGTGTTCCGTACGGAACACTAAAAATCAATTTTTAAAATTCCGCCATACTTTATTATATTTTAGAAGATATTGGGACCCCGTTGAGCGTCTCTTAGTATTAATTAATTAAAATTGACCACAGATAATTTCTAAAATCTGATTTTTAACTTAACTGTTAAGTGGTTTATTGAACCAAACTAAAAAGAAGAGTATAGTAAAACTTATCATTATTATTAGATGTAATGCATCTTACTCTCAACTTCTCACTTTTTACTATAAGAATGGATAGTAGTTTATAAAAATAATTTAAATTTCAACTGAATTGAAATGACCAAAATAGTTGAAATTAAATTCATTCACGTATGCTAACTACACCCTTGTTGCCTAGTTGTTCATTCCATGGAGCGAGTCGAATTCCAAAACTCGACGTTTTTGACTGAAAAAGCTGGTCCAGTTGCTCCTTCTTGCAGACCACGTGGAGCTTTTCATGTCTTTTTTGCCAGAATAAGCTATATTTTCACTCAAAATTCACTTGATTATTACAAAAACAAAACTGAATTCAAAAAAAATTTGCAAAATCTCTTTTTCGCAGCGTGTAGTCGTACTTACAGCGCGTACGTCAAACGTACTGTATACATTATTTTGTTTAACATTATGGTGAAAAATTTGAATATAGAATAATTACAGGCGCCCTCTATTATCACGTTCCAAAACCACATCGTACATATAGGTCTCATTTTTACTACGATAGTGAAAAATCCGAAGCGCGCGAAATACGTATTTTCATACGTTCCGATACAGCATGACTTTCTTGACTTAGAGTATTTAAACATATTTTTAAAATTTGTTTTCAGTATACAACGATTTTTATTATTTTTTGAGATGCTTAAGCATCGGTGAAGCAAATAAAAAAAACCGGTCAAGTGCAAGTTGAACTTGCACAATTAGTGTTCCGTACGTTGATTGTTTTTAAAATAAAAAACTTTGTTAGGGTGGTATAAAATGATCAGTGACTTCATAAAAACACACCCCAAATGAGTTTTCAACAAAGTTTGTTTTCCAATCTTTACTGAAAACTGGTGACCTTGAAATTTTGGTTTTTTCATATACCAGATAAAATTATTAAAGGTAATGATAATTTTCGTTCAATCTATACCTCGTGGAGAATATTCCAGAATTTTTTCAAAATTTTTTGATTAGTACTTTCCGAGATAAGGCGGTTGGACAGCGATTTTTCGCGATTTTTTAAAAATAATACAAAGAAAAGTGCGCGCAAGTATTACATTATATATATATTTTTTACTCGTGTTTTCACAAGATTTCATTTGACACCACACTCGATTACCTAGTGAAATTTTTTTTTTTCACTTCCGATTTCACCCCCCAAAATTAACCCCTTAAGTCAAAATTTAAATTTCAAAACTACATGGCTCTGATGAGGCCATCAATTCCTATATTACTACCAAATTTCAACTTTCTATGACAAATAGTTTCGGAGAAAATCGGGTGTGATAGACGGACAAGCAGACGGACAGACGGACAAACAGACGAACAGACACCGAAGTGATCTTATAAGTGTTCCGTACGGAAGACTAAAAATGAACAATGCAAGAATTGATTCTCGATATAAAAATCTTCTTAGCTTCATATCTGAAAATACAACACTCGAAGCAATAATCAATGAAGACCCCAAAACAAACAAAATTCCAGTGAAAAGGAGTAGGAGACACGGAGATACTATATCTCCTAAACTATTCATTCTTGCACTGGGAAACGTTTTCAATAACCTGAATTGAGACGAAAAAGGTATAAGAATTGACGGAAAAAATCTATCTATGAACCTGGGAAAAACTAAAATCATGACATCAAAACTACACGGCTTTGATGAGGCCATCAATTCAGTCATTTTTTAAGTGTTCCGTACGGAAAACTAAAAATCAGTTTTTAAAATTCCGCCATACTTTTTTATATTTTAGAAGATATTGGGACCCCGTTGAGCGTCTCTTAGTATTAATTAATTAAAATTGACCACAGATAATTTTTAAAATATGATTTTTAACTTAACTATTAACTAGTTTATTGAACCAAACTAAAAAGAAAATTGTAGTATATACTTATCATTATTATTAGATCTAATGCATCTTGCTCTCAACTTCTCACTTTTTACTATAAGAACAGATAGTAATTTATAAAAATAATTTGGATTTTCAACTGAACTGAAATGACCAAAATAGTTCAAATTAAATTCATTTACGTATGGTAACTACACCCTTGTTGCCTAGTTGTTCATTCTATGGAGCGAGTCGAATTCAAAAACTCGACGTTTTTGACTGAAAACAGCTGGTCCAGCTTCATCTTCCGGTATTGGCGGTGTCTGCCTTTTACAGGTTCCCCCTTATAACATAATTTTATCTTCATTTTGTTTCTTGTAGTGCTAATAATAACTATTATTATATAATTTAATTTAGTAATTTAGGCAAGAAGCGAAAAATTTTGGTCTCTTCATTTGCTTATGGCTAATTTATAAGTTGTATTTTACCTTGCCCTGTTATAAGAAAGAATTTGTCTTATTAGTTTTTATATCGATTTCTGTAAAAGGTGGCTGTTATGCAAAGTAAATGTTATTTTCGGCTTTATAATGAAATATTTGTAAATCGTAGAATTGCCATTCCAAACCCGGCGCTTTGAAACCACAAACGTCTTACTGCTGTATGTAGTTTTGAGGTACTCAATATTATAACTTTAATAGAGGAAACGTAGAAACTGCTAATAGTGTTAAACATAGTGCCTCTTAAAATATACAGCTGCAACTTAGATTGCAACTTGGATGAAACTAGCATGAAGTTTTTTTTTTTTAAACGCCACATCCTGATATCAATAAAATTGTATGTTTAAACTTGTTTTTTAATAATACTATTTTTATTTATATTTCTACGACATTTTTTCAATGTTTTTTGTTCACCCCAATTAATTTTTATACAGACGACAATAGAGAAGGTTAAAATAAAAAACTGGAAAGAAAGTTTACACGATTTAAACAATAACTTTAGCATAAACAATAAATTGGTGGACATTAATAACAAACCCTAAAAATATAGCTTCAGGGCTTTAAAGTCAGCTTCTGAGTTTAAAAGAAATTCAAGACGCACCTTTCTGATTGTAGACAAAAAACATCACCCCGCTGTAAGAAATGCCTGCGAAACAGGATTTTAGTCTCTCTTATGTGTTTCGTACAGAACACTTCGGTGTCTGTCTGTCTGTCACACCTGATTTTCTCCGAAACCATTTGACATAGAAAGTTGAAATTTGGCACTAATATAGGAGATCAGAGCCGTGTAGTTTTGAACGTTAAATTTTGACTTAAGGGGTTAGATTTGGGGGGTGAAATCGGAAGTGAAAAAAAAAATTTACCAGGTCATCGAGTAAGGTGTCAAATGAAAGCTTGTAAAAACACGAGTTTAAAAATGTATATAATGCGTACACTTTTCTTTGTATTATTTTTTAAGATGGCAAAAAATCGCTGTCCCACCCTCTTATCTCGAAAAGTACTAATCAAAAAATTTTGAAAAAATTCTGAAATATTCTCCACGGTATGTAGATTGAACAAAAATTATCACGAGTGCTTTACCTTTAATAATTTATCTAGAACAGAGGTTCCCAAACTTTTTTTTCTCGTAGACCACTTTCAAAAGTTTACTGGTTTCGGTGGACCCCCTGCTGCTACATTTCTACCATATTCCCAAAATTCGTCAAAAAATGTGAAGATTAGATCTAACGATGGAAATTTGCATCGTGGCCGAGAGAAATAATATATTTTCTTGTGTTCTATTTATTAAAATAATATTTTACATACTTAGTAGAATTAAAATTAAACATTAATAACGTACCGTAACTTTAACAATGCAAATCAACAATTAAAAAAAATAGTCATAATTTTAATGGAAAGGATGTACTTGATGGATTGACAGCAAATTATCAATATTTGGCTTCAGTTTTGTAAGGAATAACCGCAAATCTCCCCATTCTGTGATGTTCAATCTGCTCCTTTTTTGTTTGTAACGACACTAAAACTTTTTTCGACAAGGTATGACGAGGGAAACGCTATCAAAAGTTTTCTCGCAATTTCCCACAGCCCAGGATATTTTTCGGGTATTTCTGCCTGCTGTTTGATAGCCTTTTTTAAATTTCACCTTCAGCTCCTCATTGGTGCTAAGCTCAAGTAGCTCCTCTTGTAATACCACATTCGCCACTTCCGTTTCATCAAATGGATTTATGATCCATGGTGGTATTTCCATCGTCAGAATATCTTCAAATCTATTTTTGACATCATCATGCAGGGCATTTAAATCTTGAACGTATGTCTGAATATCCTCATCAAGACATTCTGCCTGTGACAAGTTTGGAAACTGGGAGAATTCGCGCCGACTAATATTTTGCTTCATAAATTTCAGTTTTCCAAGAAAAGTCGAAATTACACCCTTTGTTTTTATTAAATTTAGGCTGTCCCCTTGTAACTGCAAATTAATGTCATTAAATTTTTTGAACAAATCTGTCAAATACGCGACGAGGGCACTGAAATATGTACAAACATGCAGGTCAATCATATATCTCTCCTTTAGTGAACCATCACAGTCGGGTAAATAAATAATTTTATAATAAAAAGTACTAAACGTTCAATCTTTCTCGGCTTTCTGTTCTTTTATAGAAATATCAAATAATGGCCCTGTTCAGTATTTAATTTTTTATTACGTACCTACTACACGCAAACATAATAAATATAATATTATTACAATACAAAATAAAAGTATGAATAACAAATAGGCAGGTACTTACTTGTTCCGGCACTGGCAAACACTGACATCGATTCACTCACACTTTTCTTTTCAAAATTCCGGAAACAAATGAGTAACGTTTGTCCTTGGCATTCGTATTTATATTGGTGAAGAATCAAACAAGTTTATGCAAGATTGCAAGCACAGCACAAGTCGTATTTCGTCCCTTTGCACGTCTGAACGGGTTGCGTTGCGGGCGGGCGGGCGGGCGGCGCTTTGCAAGTCTCGACGCGCGTTGTACTGAATATCGAATATGCAATTACAAGTAACAGTCGCTGACCTTCTTAAAATACACTACTCAAAAAAATTAAGGGAGGTTTTAAAACAAGGAAATTAATGCTAAATAAACAGGCTATCTGATCCATATGCCGGCCTATCTGAAAAAATTTTTTTCAAGCCCGTGGACCAAAAAAAAAAAAACAAAATATTTGCAATATTATTTTTTCGCGCTATCTGTTAGGATTTCATGAGAACCGTAGCTCCTAAAAAATTTTAGCCAAAAAATCTGAAAATTAGAATCTTAAAGCTTCAAAATGTTTTTTTTTTTTAAGTCTCAGTACGACCATTTTTCACCGAAATACAGCCTGTCAAAAATCACCGAAAATTGTGGAATTTTCTTTTGCTCCCTTAATTTTTTTGAGTAGTGTATTATCTGCCTACATAGATAGGTAAAGCCAAGCCAACATTTTTGTTCTTTACTATCGAAACCAGATAAATTTTCGTGGACCCCCACTTACAGCTTGTGAACCCCCATTTTTTTTTCACGCCAACGTAGACCCCCGTCGAGTCTCCCGTGGACCCCTGGAGGTCCACCTGAACCACTTTGGGAATAAAAAAAAACAAAAACTTCAAGGTTATCAGTTTTCAGTAAAAATCGAAAAAAAAACTTTGTTGAAACCTCATTTGGGGTGTGTTTTGTGAAGTTATTGATTATTTTATACCTCCGTAACAAAATTTATTATTTTAAAAGCAATATATACGGATTTAGGTCCGACTTACACTTGGCCTGTTATGAAGGACTTTAAGGTGTACAAGATATCTGCTGCATCACCGAATTTTGTAAGCTCAGTACCTAATTATCCATGTAAAAAATTTAGATGAAACTGGCTAGTTAATCTCTCTTTAAAGTAAAAAAATTTTTTTAAGCAAAACTTTTTCCGACAGGATCTTTTTTTTAAACTCAAACTTAAAAATTCCAAAAACGAAACGAATTTGTCCTGACTAAAAGACCGGAAAAAGGCAGCAAGCTTGTTTTTTCCCTCGAGGGTAGTTTGCTAGATGATGCCTTTCCATTAACTATGTTCATTACACCCTGATGGAAAGTTTGCCCGGAAAAATCCAGAATGTGAATGGAATAACATAGTATACAAGGGGAAAAATTATGCGGGTGACCTTTTTTTAAAAAATTTATAATCGAGTTTACAACGTTGAGGTACTATAAGTATCTCGGGAGTGATTTGTAGGGAAATAAATTCAATTTATTTTTAAATACATATATATATTATTGTGTCCGCAAAGACTATAGCACAAACGAGCATATACAATCCATCCGCGCACTAATTGAAAAATGTAATGTATATAACGCAACCCTTCACCACGCTTTCGTTGACTATAACAACGCCTTACGCCACTGTGAAAGCATGCAAATGAACCAAGTTTTAAACATTTTTTTCTAATTAAAAAAAATTGTTATTCAAAAAATGAACACATGGTTACATACTGGTTACATACTGAGATGCAAAAATATTTTTTTTTACATAATATATTTTACAAAATGGCGACACAGTGCAGCTTTAAAAAGGAACTCAGGTCTTGCATATCTTAAGTAAATTTGATCCTAAACAACATAACAAAAAAAAGAACATCTTCTTAATCTACACATAAATAGCTAGAAAAGTACTTAGAATATTTTTACATTATTAATTTTTCAAAAAATTGTAAGCTTTTGAAAAAAAAATCTCGATTTTCGCGAAAAAAGTTGACATAGATTTGTTAATAACGTTTGCAATTTTTAATATTTTGTAAAAATCCTGTGTACTTCTCTTCGGAATCTAATACAGAAGCTACAGTTAAAATTTGAAGTCAATCGGATAAAAATTGTTTAAGTTATGCTACAAGCCAATTTGAAAAACACGGTTTTAAGATAAACGCGTCTCAACTACTGATTTCTAGCTTTTAAAATTGAAAATTGCTATAATAAAAAATATTTTACCATTAGTCTGCGATCCTGGCACCATACAAGTGGCCTTCTAAATTGATATTTTCTTCGTCTTCTGTCCTTCTCGTGGATTTGGAGGAATTTATCGGATGATTTTAATTTTTTCGCAGATGTGTTAACTCTCTCAGACTCCGTCTCTGCCTCGTGTCTATTCAGCAGCCACCTCTTTGAAACGTTGCTCTTCTGCATGGAGCTTTTCATGTCTTTTTTGCCACAATAAACTCCATTTTCACTCATAATTCACTTGATTATTACAAAAACAAAACTGGATTCAAAAAAAATTTGCAAAATCTCTTTTTTGCAGCGTGTACTCATACTTGCAGCTCGTGCGTCAAACGTACTGTAAACCGCGTGGTTTCAAACGGTTGTACCAACTTGAATATAGGATAATTACAGGCGCCCTCTATTATCACGTGCCAAAAGCACATCGTAAATATAGGTCTCATTTTTACTATGATATTGAAAAAATCCGAGTCGCGCGAAATACGTATTTTCATACGTTCCGATACAGCATGACTTTCTTGACTTGAGTATTAAAACGTATTTTTTAAAAATTTGTTTTCAGTATAAAACGATTTCTGTTATTTTCTGAGATGCCTAAGCATCGGTGAAGCAAAAAAAAATGGTTACAGTGGCCTAAGGCCTTCACAGCTTTGAACAATGCAAGAATTGATTCTCGATATAAAAATCTCCCTAGCTTCATATATGAAAATACAACACTCGAAGTAATCATGCAATGAAGACACCAAAACAAACAAAATTCCAGTGAAAAGGAGTGTGAGACAGGAAAATACTATATCTCCTAAACTATTCATTCTTGCACTGGAAAACGTTTTCAATAACCTCAATTGAGACCAGAAAGGTATAAGAATTGACGGCAAATATCTGTCTATGAACCTGGGAAAAACTAAAATCTTGACATCAGAAGATAGCCGAGATCAACAGACAATGTGGGCGGCAACGGGGAAGTTGAAAGATGTGATTGAGAAGAGCAGTATTTCAATCAATTTAAAGAAGCAAGTGTTTATAATACCTGTATTGTGGATGGATACAAAGTGTTGAAATTTGTAAAAATGTGTTAATTTCGTGAATTTAATAAATTTTATAAAAATGTCATATTTCAGCTAATTTTCAATAAGAATCTGGTTTTGAGTCGCTCAAGTGCGTACATGTTATAGCAAGAGTACCCTGAATTTCTGGTACAAAAATATTGAACCCAGTGGGCACAATTGAAGTTGTTATTTAAAATTTGAATTACCCGCCATTTTATGCCATTTGGTACTAAATGAATGTTTTTTTTTCAAAATTTAGGTCTCGACTTCAGCTTTCCGACGCCATTAAAAAAAAAATTCTGGAGTCATTTTAACCTTTTTTTACATTTGTTTATCAATCAAATAACAACAAATGCGTTTTATCTGTCATTTTGAAAAAAAAAATTTAAATTTTTTTATCACATCTGATAGAGAATCGCAAGACCTTTATTAAAAAAAAATCATTTTTGTTAACGTGAACTCGAGATTTTTTTTTTTATGGGTCTAGAGAGAGGAGATATTTAACTCTTTGTATTTTCGCCAATTGTTAGTTAAGAAATGCATATTTTGGTTACAATTTGGACTGTATCGTTTTGAAACATTTTCGGTTCCTGGGTATATCTAAAAAAAATTTAAATTCTATAAAAACTAATTTGCAAGCATTTTGATATAATTGTTGCTAATTGACCTGAAAAGTGTTTTTTTTTTTTTTTATTTATACATAGAGCTTAGTTGCAAAATTCAATAACAACGTTGTTCTTTAACATTTTTAGGACTTTTTTTATGTATGTTATTTTTTCCCCAGCAATTCGATGGGCAACAGTTTTTCGTTATTTCTTAAAAGTTAAAAAAATATATATTATTTATTTATACATTATTTTGTTTAACATTTTATATTTAATATTTTTGTACCAAAATTTCAGGGTATTTTTTCTATAACAAAAGGTATATTTTCTAAAAGTTTCAAGCCTATAGGTTCACTTAATCGACCTATACAATAAAATAAAAAAAAAAAAATACAGTTTTTTGCCTATTTTTTTCAATTTTGTAGATTATGTACGCACTTGAGCTCCGTAAAAACGAAGATTTCTGGGAAATTTAATTTTGATAAGTTTGGTTTTTTCTGTCTCTATCCAACTTGTATAACCGGAGTCCTTCACATTTTAAGTTCAAAAGACGCGTTTTGAAAACTTAAATTGTTTATAAACAAAAAAGCACAAGTTTTTCTAGGTCCAAAACTCAGGACAATACTCCTGGTCATACCCCAAAGAAGATAAAATCATAACATTGCTGTATCTACACTGAGCAATTTCAAATGCTTTTTACTGCACTATTAGTTTGTCACAGAAGAATATGCATTTATAACTTCTCATTCCTTGTCCTGTAATATGCTGGAAAGACATATTGATGTATAATGTAATTTATTCATGTCAAGGTAATCCAAGATTGTTATAGCAATGCTGCCCATTATTATGAATAAGGAATTTTTTTATTATTTATAGTTTTTTTTTTGGAAATCTCCCCAAACGAATTGGTTACTAAATTACTGAGAGCAAAGGGTAGATAATAATATTTTTTAGTGCTGCTATTAATTTAATGGAAATATCACAGTGATTTTTACCTGTCTAACCTGCTTAAAAATTACTTCTAAAAAACTAAATGCGGGTCAAGTTTCATTATTTAGAAAATCTGAAAGTACTTTTTTTTATCTGTAAATTACAGATACAATTAATGTTATCATTTCATCAGTAATTATTTCTATTTAATAATTGTTTTTCTGATAAATATTTACAATTCCTATAGGGAAATAACCGGCCAAGTGCAAGTCGGACTTACGCAGTTAGTGCTCCGTACGTTGATTGCTTTTAAATGTTTGTTACGGAGGTATAAAATGATCAATGACTTTACAAAACACACCCCAAGTGTGGTTTCAACAAAGTTTGTTACCGATCTTTGTTGAAAACTGCTGACCTTGTGGACCCTGTGGAGAATATTCCAGAATTTTTCAAAATTTCTTGATCAAAACTTTTCTAGATAAGGGGGGCAGCAATTTTTAGCAATTTTTTTAAATAATAACCAGGAAAGTACTACATTACATATATTTTTGAACTAGTGTTTTCACAAGCCTTCATTTGACACCCCTCTCGATGACCTGGTAAATTTTTTTTTTTTTCACTTCCGATTTCACCCACCAAAACTAACACTTTAGGTAAAAGTTTACTACAAAACTACACGGCTCTGATGGGATCATCAACTCCTATATTAGTGATAAATTTCAACTTTCTAGTCAAATAGTTTCAGAAAAAGAAATAGACGGACAGACAGACACAGTAATCTTCAGTACGGAACACTAAAAATATTCTGTCACAACACTTTTTGCGGTTTTTTTTTATTTGAAAATTTGATTACTTTATCTTTCAACAAATTACCATGTTAGTACCTAAACTTATATATTCATAGGCCTCTCATAAGGGCTAGTAAATGGACCTTTTAAAAATTTTTAAAAATGTCCCAAATGAGAAAAAAAGTAGTAAATAAACGATTTTCATAAGAATATATATATATATATATATATATATATATATATATATATATATATATATATATATATATATTTTTATATTTATATATATATATATATATATATATATATATATATATATATATATATATATATATATACGTATATATAATCTCAATTGGAAAAAGTTAATTTGCTAGTGTTTGATTCTTTACATATGGTATTGCACGATAAAAATACTATTATAATTATCTTACCCAATTTAAAACAATCTCATTCTTTCCTAACTTTAAATAATTAATATCCTAAATAAATAATTGCTTCTTGGTAACAAAAACTTTCAATCTCTATTTTAAAGCCTACCAACAAATAATAACATTTATAATTATGAGAATGCTTTATAATATGTAGATCGTGGAAAATTTCGTTTAAAACATTACCATATTGTTAAATGATCCTCATCATTCAAATGCTAATGGAAAAGGGTTGTCAACGCATAATACCCTTGGGCCTTCTGAAGATCCTACATAGGCAGATAGATAGAAAGGTTGTCCTGTTGTTAACCTATAGTCCTGGAGCTATATATAACTGGTTTGTCCTCTGCTTGTAAGGTTTTTTTTATCTTTATTTCTTATTGTTCGATTTTAATGAAGTATAGATTCAGTAAGAATATTTCAAAATTCGGAAATTTTTCATGGTAAAAGTGTAAGTACAACAAGAACAAAAATTGAGGAGTTTCTTGTAATCAATCAGCATCAATACTGCAAAGTATAAATTCCAGCGATACGAAGTTTATCAGTTTTGATCAGAACCGAAATTGTAACTTTCAATGAAAAAAATAAATTTACAGTTTTCGGTGAATGATTAAAAATTAACATAAATTCAAAGTCGTTTTAATCCAATATAGACTGTGCGATCAGATCAAAGTGTAAAGAATATCATTTTTTAGATGTCAATATGCCTAAAACTGTATGTTTTATAAAATATGTACAATAAAACAAAAAAGTATTTGTTTTATTGCAAATTATTTGTACGTAAACAAATATTTTTAAATATGTGCTTACATTGTTTACTTAACATTTATATATTTTTTTATTACTACATTAGAATATATAGGCAAATTATGGGAAAATTTAAAAAAACTCATTGTTTAAAACTCATTAACAGGAGTCGATAGTAGATACCTATTCATCATCTCTCCACTTTTATTTTAAATTTAAGTCTGAATTACGGCATTTTAAAGTTGGCCGTTAGATAATACATAGAAATAAATAACGAATAACAGGGATTCCGGCAAACAACAGGCGCTATCTTCATAATTCGATAAATAAGAGAAAAAGCAGTAGAATTCCAGAAACCTGTATATTTATGCTTTATAGATTTAACCAGCGCCTTTGACAGAGTGAAATTAGAAGATATAATAACAATCTTAAGACAACTAAATATACCCCAAGAAATAACAAACACAGTATATAGACTAAACATTGACAATTGTACTAATATTAGGTATAATAATGAATTAACAGAAAATATAAAGATCGGAACAGATATAAGATAAGGGGATAGTCTAAGTCCGCTACTGTTCTGCCTAGTAATGGATAGAATAATAGATAAAACAATAACCGTAAATGAAGAATATCGAATGGGAGCTGACATAATCAAAATCGTAGGATATGCAGATGATATCGTTTTGATTGCTGAAAACTAAGATGGATTGCAGAGACTCCTAAACGAATTCAACCAAACAGCACAGAATTATAACGTGAAAATTAATGTCGCGAAAACTAAATGTCTAACAATCGCTAAGGAACCAGAATGGTGCAAGCTAGAGGTGGAGAACGAAATAATTCAACAAGTGATATTTTTTCCCTATCTCGGAATTCTAGTAACTAGTTATGGTGATATACATGAAAAAGTGAAGAAACAAGCAAATAAAGCCGCTACAATATCCGGCGCACTCAAAGACGTATTATGGAGAAATAAAGATCTAAACATAACTAATAAGGTAAAAATATATAAGAGCTATGTGAGACCAATACTTGCTTATAGTATAGAAAACAAGATCGGACACACGGAAAACTAAACAGACTCTAAGAACTAATGAAATGAAAATATTAAGAAGTATAACGAGCAGAACATTAGCAGATAGAATAAACAATAGAACCATAAGAGGAGAGTATGGCGTGGAGGACACAGTCAGATGGGGAAGAAAAAGAAGGAGAAAATGGAGAGAACATGTGCAACGAATGGGCGATGACAGAATAACTTAGATATGCATCATTAGCATTAGTTATGAAAGTCGTTTAATATTTTGAAATAAGTTAATTGGATACACACCTAATACTTAACTTTGAACATTATTCAAAATTTTATACACCGCTAGATTGCTTAATTTTAAAAAGTAATGGGCCGTTACTGGTACAGCTGAGATGAACATTGGAATGCCTGGCTGCGAGAGACAGTAAATTGAATAATGAAGACGGACACCCATCGGTAAAATATCAAGAACGTCTTGTATCTTTAGGTTTTGTAAAAATAAATATTTTTTCGTGAAATATTGCTAATTGATTAAGCTCTAAGTGCTTTGTAGATGTCGCTGAAAATAAGTGATAATTAGGTTTTGTGAGGGTTTGTTTAATTAAAGAAAAAAGTACTGATATTTTCATAAGATGGAGATTTATTCTATATGTATTGTGTTTAACGCATGTTTTACTTGCAAATTTGTAATTGTTAAGAAGAAACAAGTTATTTGTTACTTATTTTGAGGCATACAAATAAGAAAATGATCAGCATTGGTATAACAACTAAAGGCGAAACGAAATGAATCGCATTTTTTAGAAGTTACCAAAAGTGTTCTTCGTATTTGCTGAACCATCCCAGGATGCGTTTCGCCGTATCACGGCTCATCAGCTGGGCTAGGTTCAGCAAATACGAGAACACATTTTTAGTCCTTTATCCAGGTAACTAACAGAAAACTATAACAAATAGATGCTTATACTGCACTCTGTCGGCGACTTACTAAGTCTCTTCAAGCAGAGCGGCACAGCACGGCTGGCACTTATTGCAGAAACGCACCTTGCTCGAGCTTACTGCTCGAAGGCATAGATGGCAGCATTGGTATAACAACTAAAGACGAAACGAAAAGAATCGCATTTTTAGAAGTTACCAAAAGTGTTCTTCGTATTTGCTGAACCATCCCAAGACGCGTTTCGCCGTATCACGGCTCATCAGCTGGGCTAGGTTCAGCAAATACGAGAACACATTTTTAGTCCTTTATCCAGGTAACTAACGGAAAACTATAACAAATAGATGCTTATACTGCACTCTGTCGCCGACTTACTAAGACTATTCAAGCAGAGCGGCACAGCACAGCTGGCACTTATTGCAGAAACGCACCTTTCTCGAGCTTACTGCTCGAAGGCATAGATGGCAGCATTGGTATAACAACTAAAGACGAAACGAAAAGAATCGCATTTTTAGAAGTTACCAAAAGTGTTCTTCGTATTTGCTGAACCATCCCAAGACGCGTTTCGCCGTATCACAGCTCATCAGCTGGGCTAGGTTCAGTAAATACGAGAACACATTTTTAGTCCTTTATCCAGGTAACTAACGGAAAACTATAACAAATAGATGCTTATACTGCACTCTGTCGGCGACTTACTAAGACTATTCAAGCAGAGAGGCACAGCATAGCTGGCACTTATTGCAGAAACGCACCTTTCTCGAGCTTACTATTCGAAAGCATAGATGGCAGCATTGGTATAACAATTAAAGACGAAACGAAAAGAATCGCATTTTTAGAAGTTACCGAAAGTGTTCTTCGTATTTGCTGAACCATCCCAAGACGCGTTTCGCCGTATCACGGCTCATCAGCTGGGCTAGGTTCAGTAAATACGAGAACACATTTTTAGTCCTTTATCCAGGTAACTAACGGAAAACTATAACAAATAGATGCTTATACTGCACTCTGTCGGCGACTTACTAAGACTATTCAAGCAGAGCGGCACAGCACAGCTGGCAGTTATTGCAGAAACGCACCTTTCTCGCATTGGTATAACAACTAAAGACGAAACGAAAAGAATCGCATTTTTAGAAGTTACCAAAAAGTGTTCTTCGTATTTGCTGCTTGAATAGACTTAGTAAGTCGCTGACAGAGTGCAGTATAAGCATCTGCTTGTTATAGTTTTCCGTTAATAAAATGCTCAACTAATTGCATTAGTCAAATAGGTATCGCTAAGTAGTTTTCAATTCACCGTCACACAGACAGGGGCAGTGATTGAAAGTTTGAAACCTCTTTGAGTTAGTTTTACGTATTAGTATCAAAGGGCTACAGAGATTTATCAGTTGTAATATGTTAGGCGAATTTCATAATATTCTATATATATATATGATTACTCTAAACTGTTTTTTATTGTAAAAATGTTGTATTATTAATACTAAATCCTAAAAATAAAGGTATTATTTAAAATTAGAAGGAACTTAATGAAGTTAAAACCATAAAAAAGCATTATTTTAAAAGCAGTGACATTTAAAATGCGTCACCCTTCTGTCCGGATTACATCTGATCGATTGGTAAATAATAAAAATCCCTTTACGAGCTATATAAGGCCGTTCTCTTGCGAAATAAAGTATAAAGTATTAGTGTGGGCGGACAGGTCGTTTTTTCTTTGGTTAACAGATATTGCTAATGATTTTCCAGTATTTTATTTTTAAAGAAATTTGATAACGGTAACTAAATAATTTAAAATACGTTTATGCTTGTTTTAATAGAATATTAACCAGTGTCGTAGATTTAAGTACATGAGTGCAGAAACAGTGAGATTTATTTATTTATTAATCAAATACCTTGATGTACCGTTAACTGTCAAAGTGTACTTTTTTATGTTAAATACGTTCTATCTAAAAACTGTATACAAATTTTGCCCATTTCTTCTTGTTTTTTGCCCTTTCCTTTTCTTCCTTCCAGGTCGTTTTCCATTTCCTTCAGGTTTTCAGCTACTTCAGTTTCCCATGTTTTGGTTGGTCTACCCCTTTATCTTTTCTGCATCGTTCGGGTTTCCCATGTTACGATATAGTCGTATAACAGTAGTTTGAGCGACTTTACTCAATATTTGTTATAAAGTACCCCCTGGGATTGATTGATCTTAGAAGGTCTAGCATCTGAGAAAAAATACAGGTTTTCGTAGTCTGAGGCAGGATGGACAAATACAGCCTGCATTTTTTTTTCTCAGATGCTAAAACTTTTAAGATCTATCAATCCCAGGGGGTAGTTCCTCCCCCCCTCCTGGGGATGATTTTGGAGTTTATAGAAGGTAAATACTAACCTAACCTTGCAATTCCTTCGCGTTAATACTGCGCATGCTTGAGATAACGATAAGGACAAAAAAATGAGAAAAATAAGCGTTGCAAAATCTCTTTAATGTTCATGCGACAGTGATAATGACCTTCAACATGAAAACCGGAGTAAAAACTCTATAGGCGAATTAATTAACGGTGTCAAACACTGCATTTAAACTACGATTTCGTTTAGGACAAAGGGTGTATGTAGGTCCGTTTATAATCGGAGAACGAGGGATTCAATTTTCCTCTGTTTGTTTCACATGTAGGTAAATTATCCCTCATGGTTTTAATCCGTGTTTGATTAAAATCGGCTAAAGGGGTTGGAAACATTGCTCTGTGATGAGAGTGGAGTTGATTTTCTTTCATGCTGGAAAATGTATATTTATATATTGGGTGATTGCAAAGTTCGTGCCCTATTTTCATAGATGGCAGAAGCATGCACTTTTGACTATGCTGATGTTTCTTTTATAATCATATTCATAAGTGATAGTTAACTCAATGCGTCATGAGTCAACATAATATTAACAAAAAGGAATATGAAAAATTTCATTTTCGTCTTGTCTATAATATATATAAAATGCAACGTCTCTCTGTCTGTCTGTCTGTCTGGTCTGTTTGTCTGTCCGTTAGTGCGCTTATCACTGGAAAACCACTTATCCGATTTACTTACTTTTTTTTTTTAAACATACATATGTTCTCTGGCCAGGTTATAGGCTATATTTTATTACGATAGGTAGCCTAAGGAATGAGCAGTGACGATAATAGTGAATGAAGTCGGAAAAAAAGCTTGCCACTAGCGCGTTCCCTTGCAAAACACAGTCTAAACCATTAAATATAGAACAATATTATGTAGCAGAGAATATCTACAACCTATAATCTATAATATATATAAAATGCAATGTCTCTCTGTCTGTCTGTCTGTCCATTAGTGCGTTTATCAGGCGAGAACCACTTATCCGATTTACGTGTCTTTTTTAAATTCATACATATATTCTTTGGCCAGGTTATATAATAATAATAATTTATATCTACAATAAATATATACATAAAATGTAACGTGTCTCTGTCTGTCTGTCTGTCTGTCCGTTAGTGCGCTTATCCCTCGAGAACCACTTATCCGATTTACATGATTTTTTAAATTCATACATATGTTCTCTGACCAGGTTATATATATATATATATATATATTTTATTACATCTATAATATATATAAAAATGCAACGTCTGTGTGTCCGTTAGTGCGCTTATCACTCGTGAACCACTTATCCGATTTACGTGTTTTTTTTTTTTTAATTCATACATTTGTTCTCTGGCCATGTTATGTATAATCTTCTATCTATAATATATATAAAATGCAACGTCTCTCTGCCTGTCTGTCTGTCTCTCTGCCTGTCTGTCTGTCCGTCCGTTAGTGCGCTTATCACCGGAGAACCACTTATCCGATTTACGTGCTTTTTATAAAAATATAAATATTTTCTCTGGCCCGGTTATAGGATATATTTTATCGCATTAGGTAACATAAAGAATAAGAATGACGATAATAGTGAATCAAGTCGGAAAAAGGTTACCGTTAGCGCGTTGCAATACACTGCCTTAACCTTTAAATATGAAACAATATCATGCTGCAAAGAATATAATATATATATATATATATATATATATATATATATATATATATATATATATATATATATATATATATAAAATGCAACGTCTCTCTGTCTGTCTGTTAGTGCGTATCACTTGAGAACCGCTTATCCGATTTACGTGTTTTTATAAATTTATACATATGTTTTATATAATTCGATATAAGCCTAGATAATGGGAGATAAGGTGAGATAATGGGAGATAAGTATAAATAATGGGAGATAAGGAGAACTAATGGGAGATAAGCAGAGATAAGATAATCGGAGTTATGGTGAGATAATGGGAGATAAGGAGAAATAATGGGAGACAAGGAGAAATATTGCGAGATAAACCTAGGTAATGGGAGATAAGGAGAAATAATGGGAGATGAGCAGAGATAAGCCTAGATAATGGAAATTATGTAGAGATAATAATATATATAGAATACAACGTCTCTCTGTCTGTCTGTCTATCCGTTAATGCGCTTATCACTTGAGAACCGCTTATCCGATTTACGTGTTGTTATAAATTTATACATATGTTTTATATAATTTGATATAAGCCTAGATAATGGGAGATAAGGTGAGATAATAGGAGATAAGTATAAATAATGGGAGATAAAGAGAACTAATGGGAGATAAGCAGAGATAAGATATTGGGAGTTATGGTGAGATAATGGGAGATAAGGAGAAATAATGGGAGATAAGTAGAAATATTGCGAGATACGTCGAGATGAACCTAGATAATGGGAGATAAGGAGAAATAATGGGAGATAAGGAGAAATAATGGGAGATAAGGAGAAATAATTGGAGAATAGGATAAATAATGGGAGATGAGCAGAAATAAGCCTAGATAATCGAAATTATGTAGAGATAATGGGAGATAAGAAGAAATAATGAGAGATAAGGGGAAATAATGGCAGATATTTTATTACGTTAGGTCGATTTCGAAATGGTGACTTCAATCTAAACGATAAACTTCGCTCTGCGCGATCTCCCGGCGTTGATAATGACTTTATCCGTGACTAATAATCCACGGATTATCACTGAAAAGATTGTTGAGAGATTAAATGTTGACAATTCGAGTGCAATTCGTCATTTAAAGCAACTTGGATACAATTCGAAAGTCGATATATGGGTTCCGCACGTTTTGACAGAATAAAACACACTGAACCATGTTTCCACAGCCATTTATCTCCTCGCTCGTCAACAAAACGAACCTTTCTTGGATCAAGTCATAACTGGAGATGAAAAATGGGTTGTGTATAACAACATAATAAGAAAAAAGAAGGCTGGAAGCATGGAAGTAAACGACCAGAATCTATGGCAAAAGCTGAATTGCATCCAATGTTGTTATGTACCTGGTGGAATTGCAGAGGAATAATCTTTTAGAAATAAAAAAAAAAACTGATGCTTTTTTATCCTACTTTTTTTATTATTATAGAAAAAAAATTGCTTAAAACATGCACCAAAAATAAACAGATTTTTTTTTAATTCTAAGAGATTCTTTGCTCAAATTTAAGCATATTGTGCCTTTTGCATTTTTTCTTAAAAGTTGACTGTTTTGTGTTAAAAATTCTTGAAGTTTAGAGATTTCTTTTTTACTGAGTACAATAAAAAATTGAAATTTTCAAAAAAAAGTATTTCCAACAAAAGTATCTTATTTGTTCATGTAAAATACGAATGTGTAAAAAAAATTGTTTCTATTAAAAAAAAATTGAGTTGATTTGACCCCACTCAAGGTCAAATTTCTTACTACCATTGTATATCCCCCTTTGAATCCTGCAAATGTGTTTTTAGTGTTCCGTACGGAACACACACTTATTAGATCACTTCGGTGTCTGTCTGTCTGTCATACCCGATTTTCTCCGAAACTATTTGACATAGAAATCTGAAATTTGGTAATAATATAGGAATTGATGGCCTCATCAGAGCTGTGTAGTTTTAAGAGTTAAATTTTGACTTAAGGGGTTAGTTTTGGGGGGTGAAATCGGAAGTGAAAAAAAAAATTTTTTACTCGGTCATCAAGTGTGGTGTCAAATGAAAGCTTGTGAAAACACGAGTAAAAAATATATATATAATGTAATACTTGCGCGCACTTTTCTATGAATTATTTTTAAAAAATCGCGAAAAATCGCTGTCCCCCCGCCTTATCTCGAAAAGTACTTATCAAAAAATTTTGAAAAAATTCTGGAATATTCTCCACGGGGTGTAGATTGAACGAAAATTATCACGAGTGAATTACCTTTAATAATTTATCTGGTATATAAAAAAAACAAAAAATTTCAAGATCATCAGATTTCAGTAAAGATTGGAAACAAACTTTGTTGAAAACTCATTTGGAGTGTGTTTCGTGAAGTCACTGATCATTTTATATCTCTGTAACAAAATTTTTTTTTTATTTTAAAAGCAATCAACGTACGGAACAGTAATTGCGCAAGTTCAACTTGCACTGGACCGGTTATTTCTTTATATTTTCACTGACGAGAAATATTTGCTTTATTTAGAATATATTTTATTCTTAAAAAATTAGTATCTACCAGCTTATAAAAAAAAAACTATGTAACGGTATTTTCGTTTTCACGACACCATATAAATGTCTACAACTCAAAACTTTACCAAATTGTAAGAAAACTTTTAATACATCGTTCATAATAGTAAGTAAAGTAATAAATAACTTTTTCTATTTCTCCCGAAAACCAGAAAACAACCGAGTGAAATAAAAATAAAGGAATTTTCGATTAAAAAACTTTTCAGACGATGTATTTTCAGAAATGTCCTCCTTTATCTTTGTAGCTAAATTATCCAATTTATTCAATAAAGAAACTACTTTTCTGGCAATGTACACTTTATAAAAACTAGTAAGACGGTACAAAATTGTCTTGCCCAACTTTATTGTTTTAAATAAATAAAAATTTATTTGGTATTAGGCTTGCTGCCCTTCCCTGTATTTACCTCGAACTATTCATATTATATTTATCAAATCAGAAATATATATCAATCATTTTTTTTGTGGTTTCAGTTTTTTTTTTAAATTTAATCATCTTTCTTGTGACACCATTAAACAAAGGAGATTAGGAATGTCATAAATATTTTTTCCCCATTAATAACGATATAAAACCTTTTTAACACATCAAAACGAGAGAAAATGAAATCGGATCTATTTTTACGATCCAGGCCTTTAGAAATACCCCAGTTTTCTTTTTGGATCAGGTTGCATCGATTTTTCCATTAAACGACCATGATTGTATCTTGTACTTCGCCTTTTTTTTTATTTGGTTACTCAAATGTCCTCTGTGACCCTTCAAACCCTTATATATTTGACTAAAAATAATTTTACTTCAAATTTTATTATTTCAATGAAAAAACGTAGAAAATTTGCTTTCTTACTAGGGAAACTATGCAGGATTTGTAGTTTCTTTTAGTTGTATCCAAAAAAAACTCGCAGCTCGGAAATAATATATATCTTTTCTACATAACTACCGTCTACACTAATACAGTGCAGTGTTTCTGGACTTGCTTCTTTTCATCCAAAAAACAAGAAGTCGCAAGGCGCTAAATCAGGGTTTTTTTATTGTTCACCTCCTCGCCTGAGTAGGGATTTTACGCTTTTTTATATCTTATAGGATATCGGTGAGGATGTCGTAATACCTGTCAACATTGTCCAAGTGTCGAAACATACATTTTTGTATTTCACAGCACCTTTTAGACAACGCGGTAGTGTTGCCATGGACTTTATTGCATTTCTGCAAACAACTGCTACCTATGTAGGTAGCCAGGTCAAATATACTTAAATAAATTAATAAATAAAGTATACCGACCTGCCGGGATTGAACCCGAGACCCTCTACACCGGAAGCAAGTTACTACTTCATGGAGCCACGGGCTGTAGGGTTGATCCTGTAACTCGGTGAATCGACAGCTCTGTAGATCTTGCAGTTGTTCTGCAGAAGACAATTTTGATTTTCTCTAATGACCTCTAAAGGTTTGGATCGTCCATTAGTAAAACTTTCTATGTTGGAAATGTGGAATCTTTGACACAATGACACTACTCAGTATATATCACCACTACACCAAATACTTAGCTTCATCAGGAGCAATGATTGACTGAGTCAATCAATCTGGTTAGCCAACTGCGCGTCGAGTGTAAAAATAAAGTGTTTGGTGTAGTGTTGATTGAGTGAGTGTTGAGTGAGATTGAGTAGTAAAACTCTCCATTAATTATGAATCCTTTTTCCGTATATTTGTAAGGTTTTATTTGATTTATTTAAAGAAATATAATATATTCTTAATAATTTATCACTCTATGAGTCTTGGACTCTAATCTTTGTTAGAAAACATAAGGGTCTAAAAAACACAAGGTGCTAAAAACGTAACATTCTCTTTACTAATAATATATTGAAACTCGAAAAAAATATACAACTCATAAAAATTGAAAGGCTTATAAACCTCAAAGTTTCCGAGTTCAATATACACCGGAAATTATACTTAATAAATTTATAAGAAGGATATAAAAGTCTGCCCTTAAATGGGCATTTTTACGACCTACCACATGATGACAACCAGCTCAAACCTTTGACACAATGACACTACTCAGTATATATCACCACTACACCAAACACTTAATTTCATCAGGAGCGATGATTGACTGAGTCAATCCACATGGTTAGCGAACTGTGCGTCGAGTGCAAAAATAAAGTGTTTGGTGTAGTGATGATATATATTGAGTAGTAAAACTCTCCATTAATTATGAATCCTTTTTCCGTATATTTGAGAAATAATTAGAATACGTTTTCAAGCAATTTTCTCGTATAATATAGAAAAATTATAGAAAAAAAAGGAAATTGCCGATATATCGCTGTTAACTATCCATTACTATTGCCATAGTTGTAAAAGCTCGAAGATGTTTTTCCCTTTATCTGACTTAAAGATTTACAAAATACAGAAAAAAAGAAAATTTTTTTATTATAAGGTTTTAATTGAGGCTTTTCATTACAGAGTATAATAAATTTTGAACTAAATTTAGTATAAACAGACAATATCTTTGTAAAATAACAATATTTCTATTTTAATACTTATGGCGACACCTAGTTTCTGAAGAAGAAACTTTAAGAGGTACGAGGAAACAACCAAACAAGAGGGCCTGATTTAAAAACAAAACTAGTATCGCCACTGGCTAAAAGGTAATTTTATGTACAGATAACCACTAAGAAAGGGGGAAATGAGTAGTACCGAAGAAGACTATTCGAAAATCCTAAAAATTGAGTCTCGTTTTAGATTTGTGTCAGTTCAGGAGATTTTCGCTTAGTGTTTGTTAAGTGTTTAAAAGTTTTTGCTTTAAATAATTTTCTTTCTATTATTAATATTTTTGGAAATTGACTTAAATTTCATTTGGGATGAGGCGATTATCCTAGGCTAAATATCTTTTATAGGGTTTACGCGATTATACCGGGTATACCAGTATTTTATATAAAGTATATAATAGGTGTTTCGGTTAATTAATAATGTCGATTTTTTCGCAACATTTAAGCGATTATTTCCATCACAAAATGAATTACCTTAATAATCAAAGTATTGGCCATCGTTAGCTATGACTTTTTCCCATCTTTCTGTCAAAGAATGGATTCCGCACCAGAAGAACTTTTCATCTTTTGAGGCCAACCCTTCATCAAGCCAAATTTTCACTTCTTCGTTAGAATGTAAGTGTTGTTCTGAAAGTTCATGCTGCATCGATCGAAATAAGTGTTAGTCTGAAGTGGCTAAGTCCGGTAATATGACGGGTGGAGTAGAATGTCCCATTTGATGTTTTCCAAATAGTTTTTAACACATTTTGCAACATGAGGCCGAGCACTGTCATGTTGAAAAATGACTTTATCGTGTCTTTGGTCGTTTTTCCTTCAATGTTCGGTTCAACTTTATCAATTGTTGTCGGTATTGATCGCCAGGATCGTTTCACCAGGTTTCAGCAGTTCGTAATACACAAATACACAGCAAAACTTTCTTTTCCTGTATATTGCGCACTGGTTGTGATGTTGGAGGCTGGCCTGGGTCTACCCAAGTTTTTGGGTTGGAGCATGTTCACCATAAGCTTCAACCAACAATCGATAACTTTCAGCAACCGTTTTCTTCAAATGAAAAAAGGTTATTAAACTTCCCCGCAAAACATCTTTTTCTGGTACAAAACACGACATATAAAGAACTATATTTTTCGCACAATGACAATTAATAACGAACGACACATAAATGTCACTTTGTACTGGCAACAGACAGCTGAAGTACGGTTGGAGTATCAACTATTGGATGAAATTAAGATCAAGCGAGGAGTGCGTCAGGGAATTAACATCAACGGCCTTAACATAAACAACATCAGATATGCTGATGATACTTTAATTATCACTAATAACGGAAAAGATTTACAAAAACTTATGGATAAAATTACTGACACTTGTACACAGTTTGATTTAAGACTCAATACAAATAAAACAAAATATATGATTATAATCAAAGAACCTAATATTGAAGATGGTAGTATTACAGTCAGTGACACAAAGTTGATAAATTGATGTATCCCGGTAGCAATATCAACAACCACTAGGACCCGACCGTGGAAGTCAAAATTCAAATACAAAAGGCCCGAGCCGTATTTAGGAAGAACAAAAAAATCTTAACTAGTCACGACCTATCATTGAAACTACGGATGAAAATGGTAAGCTGCTATGTCTGCAACAATGCTTAAACGTATGGAGGCATTCGAGATGAGAGTGTATCAACGACTGCTGAAAATCAGTTTGATGGACAGGATTAGTAACAACAGCATTCTCACTAGCATGAACAAGGATTTGCAGGTGGTCACGACCATCAAGCAAAGCAAATTAGAATATTTTGGCCACATTATGAGACATCCAGAAAAAATGAATATCAGTAACTCTTGCTTATTTCAAATACTTAAAATAATACTAAAACTTATTTTCTTTCTAAAATAACGGAATACTGCAAAAATACAATATACTCAGTTCGCCCATGCAATTATAACTGATACTTCTACAAAAGAAAATGAAAATAACGAGATTCTTTTTAATCCGTTTCAGATTTTATTGATTTCCTAATTAATTAGAATCCTCGACAAAAAATCCCTAACGACCTTCATAAGACTTCTATAAATCCACAAAGTATTGTACGTGGGTCTTTTTTCAACAAGGAAAAATAGTGTTTTCATAAATTTTTTTTAGTAAGTGAAATTTAAACCGAACTTATAACACTGCTACGAGAATGAAAAACAACGTACATTTAGACATAAATAAAAAGATTTCGAATTGTGAGACAGGTGGTTTCCACATATGTAAAGAGCAGTCGTCGCAACATTGCTCTGGTGATCTGGCACGTTGTCAGGTAAAAGCAACACTATCCATCCATTTTCCTAATATTTTCTCTTTTCTGGTTTTCTTTATTTTTTACAGGAGTCTTGTGGTCTTGTGTACTATATTTATTGATTCCAAGCCATGTTCTACTTATTTCACAACCAGTAATTCAAAAATGACTAAAAAAGAGTCTCTTTTCAAAAACCAAAAACCCAAAACTGCACATAATGGGGTAAAAATATTAGATAATTGTCCGTGCGACAGTTATGGTTTTACGAAAATCCTTTCATTTGTACCCGAATTAGCTTTATGGAATTCAATTCGCAATGATATTGAGGTAATCTAAGTACTGTGATATTCCGTATCCTTTGCCATCTCATCGACTGCGTATTTCTTTAACTGTGCGTTTCGCAATTTTGAGAAATTTGTTTGGAGTTGACCGCAGAATTCTCTCATTGTAGATGTAAATACATGTTGTGGTGCGCCTACAAAAAAAGATATTTCTTTTGCATTTTACTGAATTTTGCTACCTGTTTTGAATTATTTTTAAGGGTTCACCCTATTTTGGGCAGAAAACCTCTGCTATACAATAGAGTCATAAAATGTAAATGAGAATTCATCCGCAGAAGAGCTGTCCGAGTGTAACCTGCTTTTAGTGTTTAATAAGTAAAATTATCTTAACAATAAAGTTATAGAAATATAAGATATATATATATATATATATATATATATATATATATATATATATATATATATATATATATATATACTTGGGTCTATTCTGTAAGTTCTTGTGAGAGATATAGCCCTCCTAGAGCGATGTGGCATTTTTCAGGCTGAAGTCTTTACTATCTTTATGAACGAGAAGGGAAATGGAAGTTAATTTGGTCTGGGCTCCTACACTTTAGAGCATCCAGGACAAAGGGACAGTGGATGAACTCACTGAGCAAAAACTCCGTTCCGAAAACTTAAATCAGCTTTAAATGTGTCCAGGAAGGACGTATTGGCAGCCATCAAAAAATGACCCGATTAGTGTTCTAAAGAACTGTGGTATCTGGGCCCAGGGTGCAGCCAAGTCAAAGATTTTATATCTGGTCCAGGAAGACATAAATTAATGGATTTAGGATAAAACTCAGACCCGGAGGATTCAAATATAAGGGCAACAGAAGGGCAATATTTTCCCTCTTCGATGATCGAACAAACATGTGTTATAATGTTATATAATTACCTAATTTTGCACGAAAGTATCAATGATTTATTGATCAATATCATCATTTTTTCTTTAATAAACATTACAGTAAAACTTAAAAATGTACCAGATGACCACTTAATTTTTACCTTTATTATGCTATTTTTTAATTATTAATTATACAGTGAGGTTTTTTCAGAAAACACACTTAAAGTTGCCAGAAAAGTATTAAATTGAAAAAAAAATCATTTTAATAAGTAATGTAAAACTGTATAATCATTAAAATTATGGAATGAAACTATTATTTCGGACATCTTTAAATATTCTGAATCTACATTTATCACAAAAACTTCAAAATATAAGGCTTTAGGGTTCATGTTTAACAAAAAACTCACATACACCACCTATACTACTAAATATTTTAAAAAATACGTGTCTCACTTAAAAGACAGAATTTTTTTTTGTATGCCTATGTTATAAAACAAGTAGAACATAACTCGAACTCAAAAGATAAATGTTGGAGTTCTCTCGTATCAATCTAACAAATATTTTTCAATTTCAAAGAAATAAAAAAAAATTTCTGATCATATTTTTATTGGTAAAGAACTGACAAAATCCAAATTTTGTCCAATCTATCTAAAATTTTGCAAACTACTATTTCGTAATAAATATTTTCGATATATATATATATATATATATATATATATATATATATATATATATATATATATATATATATATATATATATATATGAGAAATATTTGCTTTGTTTAGAATCTATTTTATTCTTAAAAAATTAATATCTATCTGCTTATAAAAGAAAATATGTAATAGTATTTTTGTTTTCACGACACCATATAAATGTCTACAACTCAGAACTTTACCGAATTGTAAGAAAACTTTTAATACATCGTTCATAATAGTAAGTAAAGTAATAAATAACCTTCTCTATTTCTCTCAAAAACCAAAAAGCAACCGAGTGAAATATAAATAAGGCAATTTTCGATTAAAAAACTTTTCAGACGATGTGTTTTTAGCAATGTCCTTTATGTGTGTAACTAAAATATCCATTTTTGGCTGTGTATATCTCAATAACCAGCTTGTCGTATTGTTTATGACAGATTATTTGTATTAGTATATTTTTCTGTCTTATTTATGGTGTTATATTTGCCCTATATCTATATGACTATCAGTATTTGGTTTTAACACGTAAATATTAAAGAGTTTTTCATAATAGATGGCAGCACTTGCAATTGCTGTAGCAGCCATGTTGGTTTTCGTTTTGGGTAAGTAAAGATTAAAACTCAATACGAATTAGCCTGTCCAGTGCAGGTTTGACTTACGCAATTAGTGTTCCGTACGTTGAGTGCTTTTAAAATAAAGTTCTGTTACGGAGGTATGAAATGGTCAATAACTTTAAAAAATCCTAAATGAGTTTTGAACAAAGTTTTTTTTCCGATCTTTACTGAAAACTGGTGACCTCGAAATTTCTGTTTTTTTACATACTACATAAATTATTAAAGGTAATGCACTCATGATGATTTTCGTTCAATCTGCACCCTGTGGAGAATATTTCAGAATTTTTTCAAAATTTTTTGATCAGTACTTTTCGAAATAAGGCGAGGAACGCGATTATTCGCAATTTTTTAAAAATAATACAAAGAAAAGCGTGTGCAAGTATTACATTATATATATTTTTAAACTCGTGTTTTTGCAAGCTTTCATTTGACATCACACTCGATGACCTGGTAAAAAATGGCTCTGCTAAGGCCATCAATTCCAGACAAATTTTAACTTTCTATGTCAAGTAGTTTCGGAGAAAATCGGGTGTCAGACGGACAGATAGACAGACACCGAAGTGATCTTATAATATATATATTAGTCCTCGATACAACAAAAACATATGAGGAGAGGAGATTGGAAGAAAGCCAAAATATAATATCTCTGAAAATCTTATTAAAAGTGATTTGATACATAGAAGATAAAGGAAATAGCCGAAGAAAGCTAAATTGATATGCTTAGATAATCCCTGTAAATATCCAAAAGAGAAAGGATAGCTAAATTGATATGCTTAGATAATCCCTGTAAATATCCAAAAGAGAAAGGATAAATGAAGATGTACAACCAACGGAAGGTGCTAATTCTCTGACGATGCGTAAAAAATTATCAAATGGGTACCATCAAATCGCAGAAAACTTAGAACTTCAAAGAAGACTCACAAAGAAAGAATCTCAAACTCAAAAGAACCAAGATGAGGCCAATGAAATGACAGAAAAACATGGAAACCAAACACTGCCCAATTAACATCATTTTATAAATAAAATATCACTTCCTTGAGGAGGTTTGCGGAATTTGTATAATTATGTATATTGAAATGATTATAAATATAAATTACTTGACTCTACAATGATCATTCAATGTTGCTATTAAGCAGAAGCTTTTTTTATTAAAATAAACAGCAAAAAAAAAACGTTCTAGTTAAATATCTTAGGGTTATAAATCTCTTCCTGAATAACCAAGGAACTGTCGATTAAAGATTTATTGGGGCCGTTATTCGTGTTTTCTGGTTCAAGTTATTTCATGATCTTATTTTGGTAATACAACGTTTTTAATTAGAAAAGGGCTTTGTGCTAATGAAATAATGATTTAGACTGTAGTGAGCAAATTTGTTTTTTAAGTTAAGGATGATTAATTAGGATTTCCTGCTGCCACTTTTTTTCAAATTAAATTTGAACTGAACGTAAAATTTTCTACATTATACAAATATTTAATCTTGACACAAAGATAATTCATCTAAAATATCTATTTTACGCACAATTCCCAAAAAAAGAAAAGGGGGAACATATTTTACTTAACTTTAACAGAAACGAGGACCGGTGGTAAAGAAAATAGTGCAGTAAAAAAAGATCAAAATAATGATGAGGTAG
>CM032454.1:180607293-180724122 GCA_019049505.1 Pachyrhynchus sulphureomaculatus
AATAACTGAGTAGTATAAAACTGTTAAACAAACAATCACAGTCCATAAAGCCACAGAAACACGTCCGTACCTGACTCGATTCCGATCGTGACTGATACAGATTTGTACTTGTTTACGTTCATGTATCACTTTGTCAACACAGTGTTGCCATATGTTAAAAATAAATACAAATATGTAGTCTACAACAATTCTTTTAAATAAAAATCAATAATATTGTAGTTTAAATATACCATTATTGCATAAAAACTCTTAAGAAACATAAAATTACTAAAAAAAAAAATACAGTGCGTCTAATAATTTGGCCAGGGACTATATATATATATATATATATATATATATATATATATATATATATATATATATATATATATATATATATATATATATAAGTAATAGTGTTGTTAGGTCTTGTATTCTAATAAATATATTTGTTTTTAGTGTTCCATTCGGAACACTTATGAGATCAGTTCAGTGTCCGTCTGACACACAATTTTCTTCGAAACTATTTGACATATGTAGTTAAAATTTGGCACAAATATAGGAATTGATGGCTCAATCAGAGCCGTGTAGTTCTGAAAATTAATTAAAATTTTGACTTAAGGGGTTAGCTTGTAGGAAGAAGTGGAAAAAAAATTCTAAGGTCATCGAGTGGGGTCTCAAATGAAAGGTTGTGAAAACAGGATTTCAAAAATATATATGATGTAATACTTGCGTACACTTTTCTTTGTTTATTTATTATTTTACACGTATCCAAAAAGTTATATCTGGTTCTCAAATTGTTCTTGTGTTGTAGTTTCCTACATTGCGTATCTGTTTGAAGATAGTAAAATGTCTTTTGTAGTATGTTTGGAGTTTCTGTTCGAATATGTGGCTGGATTAATTTTTACAGCCAGTTTGTTCTTTTCTTGTCTGGCTGATATTTTTCTGTTAGTTTGACCAATAAATATTTTGCTTCAAATTATATAACACACTGTAAACATTCTGTATTTCCAATTAAGTTTTGTCTGTGGAATTTTCAGATCTTAGTCTTTGTATTGCTTTTTATACGGCTGATGCGCCTTGTCTGGACCCTATAATGTATGGTTGAAGGGCTTTTGTTCTATTGTGTGGGTCTTTAATAAATTTTCTGTGTAGACCTTGTAGACCCGAAATTTTGACCTGTCGACTAACCGTCTGCCTAGTTGTTCATTCTACCAGGCGAGTCGAATAAAAGCCTTTAACGTTGATTGATCTCCCAGAAATTGCATAAAAAAGACTTTTTCGGGCCTATGGCGAAAGGCCCGAACACTATGGGGCTTCGAGAATGGCAAATTTGGATTCTACGGGTCGAAAAACATAAAAAAATAACAATATCAGTCATCCGGTACGAATGTTATGTAGAACCTAGAATAGCGTCCATACTATGAATTTCGATTTTTTTTTTTGAATTTTGAAGATGCCTTGGCTTGTTCGGGTACAAGCAAAGCTTGTGCGCTCGTGATATTTTATTAATCAAGGCCTAAATTATCCAAAAATAACTTGGGCAGACCCGTAGGACCCAAAACTTGGGACCTCTGGTATTGGCGGCGTCTGCTTTTTCCAGGTTCCCTCTTATTTTATCAAGAACAAACTAAATTTATTGATTTCATATGGTTAAATGACAGTCTTTTTTTGGGTCGTCGTTTTTTTTTTGAGCCCTAAAGCTAGATCCGGTCTCGTCCGCGTCTTCCCGTTGGGGCGCCCGACTTTTTTAGTGCCAACAAATGTTATGGTACTTCATTCAAGTGGTTCAACGACAGTCCATTTTTGGATGTAGCATTTTGAACCTTATCTGGGGATTTCAGGGCACGGGGACCGTAAAATGAACGTTAAGGTTTTTATTCAACTCTCCCGATAGAATGAACAACTAGGCAGACGGTTAGTCGGCAGGTCAAAATTTCGGGTTGCCCGCTTGGTCTATTGTTGCTGTATTATGTTATTATCCATTGCGTTTTAAGGCTGTAATGATCTCTTTTACACATATACTACAGTCAGAAAGTATTAGCTCATCTAGTTATTTCAGTTTCAAGACAACAAAAACCCAGATAATATATTATTTTTAATTTTAATGAATTATTATTTATTTTCACTTTATTTACAGTCTAGAATAAAGAATATTCATGATTTCCCAGGATTTTTCTCGTCTATGTGACCTTCTTTACAGAGTTTCGGCATTCAGTCCAGTAGTTTCTTCAGAGTTTCTTCGGTTATTTTAACCCATTCTGCTTGTAAAAGTTCCCACAAGTGATTTTCTGATGTTGGGTTGAGTTTTCGAACACACCTGTCCAAATGGTCCTACAGCAATTCGATGGGGTTCAAGTCGGGTGATTGTGGAAGTCATCACTTCCAGGACGTCATCGGATTTTCATTGGTCCAAAAGTTCTCTAATTTGTTTAGCAGCTTATTTAGGGTCATTGTCCTGCTGAAAAATAAATTTCCCCTGAAAAATATCTCTTCCAGAAGGAAGCATTTGAGTTAACAAAATTTCTTGATACTGCTCTTTTCGCCCGATTCCTTCTATCCTAAAGATTTTTCCAACTTTACCGTTACCACAACTACCCCAAACCATTACTGAACCTCCACCATGTTTTACTGTAGGCAACTGACAGGCTTCCAACATCCTCTCTCCAGCTGACCGCCGCACGTAAACTCGTCGATTTGAACCGAAAATTTCGAATTTAGATTCGTCGCTCCAAAGGACGGAATTCCATTGTTCTCGGGCCCATTCTAATCGTTTACGTTTATTCACTTGCCTAAGAGGTGGTTTCCTCACTGCAACTCTCCCGTGTAGTCCACGTTCTGCTAACCTGTTCTTCACGGTTGTCACGCTGATGGGGAATGGGGCTCTCCAGGTTTACTTGAGCCATGATTTCTGGTCCGGTTAGGCGACGATTACGCCTGTAGACATTGTTATAGCACTGTCTTCAACAGGGGTCGTTTTTCGAGGCCTTCCTGAACGTTTTTGGTTGTGAATTCCATGCCCCGCAGAATTTTCTTTTAAGCTGTAGTCCACCGTTCTCCCTAGCATCCGCACATCAATCGTGATGCGTCCATTCGAGTGGCCATTTTGATATCTCGCAATTATCAGAGCCCAATTTTCAACGGAAACGTCTTTCGTTTCTGGCATTTTCACAAAACAATTGAGCCTGTAACAATGACAAAGTACTGTTTGCGAATAGTTAATTTCCAAAAGAGCAATGGTTTTTATAGCATAGTTTTTATGATAAAATGTCACTAGAAATGTCCATAATCCCTAGAAACTTGAAATGAGTTCTTACTTCCACTGAAATTCTCAGAAATCGCCTCAAAACGATTATCATGCAAAACTTGGAAATTTGTTCTAATTGGTTTTTAATTTGTGATTTCACCAAAAAAGCTTATCTAAACAATTTTATGATGGACACTTGTTAAGAACAATTAAATTTACCTAATATAATAAAAGGGTTGAATTAGGTATTAAATTTTCGCAGTTGCATCGAAATTTCTAGGTGAGCAAATACTTTCTGACGGTAATGTAAGTATTTTTTAGTGTTTGGAGATTATTTTGAATGGGATCAAATATATATGGATAAATAAATTAAAAGGTTGCATTTTATTTAAATAGTCTCAGTAATTTTGAACATACGTATTTTTCATCGGTATCAAGTTTTATCAACTTTAAGGCATGTATTATAAAGGCTCTGGATAAAAATCTCCCTATTACTTTTATGAAACAGGGAAACCCCAAGGAATTAAATGGTGACAGTTTTTTTTTCCTTTTATCGCCTTACATGATAAACGTCGATGATTTATGAATTTTTGTGTAAAGATGGGAACTGACGATGTGAAACACCTTGGATTTACAAAGATATAAGATAAAATGTAGCAATAGTTTTGGCTTTTCAAATAAAGCAATGTTATTTTCAAAAGGTTATAGACATTTTGTAGTTCTCTGTGAAAATTACTTTGTTTTCGCAATTAGTCTAGTTGATAATTTTCTACAATTAAACTATTTTTCTTAAGTATTACTCAGTATATATTACCATGACAACAAGCCCTTTATTTTCGCACTCAACGCGCGTTTCTCTAACCATGTTAGCTTCATCGGGAGCGATGACTGACTAAAGCTAAACTGAAAATCTACCTTCTTTATACTTACTAGGAATAAAAATTTGAACAACTGTTTAAGATCACCACTTATGTTTATTATATTATTGCTGACAATTGTTTCGACACACTGTGTCTTCTTCTGGACCAAGATGTGACACAGTGTGTCGAAACACAACGACAAACAAATTTTTATTGCTAATTTATTATGGATCTCCATCAAGTAACGGCTAAATCAGTACAATATTATTTATATTTAGCCGAACCTCTGAATTAATTAAGCGGAACTAATTACATGGGCGAGGCCATCTGTCTCAGGACTTTTCACGTCATGTATAGGATTTTTTAGATTATTTTATTTCTTCCAAAAAAAAAAACGTTTTGTTTGCTTCTAAAAAAACAGCGCTATAAAGTCTGTCAACACAATTTACGGTTTTTCTATTTCCGTTCCGAAGGTTTTGGATCGTCTTTCTGTAAACCTTATTAATTGTGACTCTTGCCTCGTGGAAAGATGTCGACAGAATACCCAAGTCACCGGTGACAACTAACGAAAAATAACTCTCATAGTGACATTGGCAAAAGCAGCTTGAAAGCTGTCGGAAAAGTGGCTTTATTGCCTGCATAAATGATCTTGAGGAAATCGATTTTTGTATAAATGGGTTGACGATGGGATTTGACTATCCGCCTCGCTCGTACTTTAGCAGGCTTGAGGAAGAACTGCAGAAAAAGGTAAAATTTTGTCGTAGAACTAATCGACGATGAGGAAATAGTCTAGAGAATGCTAACTTAAAGGGCTTTAATGAGATGAAAAAGATGGCAATAGATATCTTTAGGAGTGTTGAGAAAGCTGAAATTTTGTTGAAAAGTAGTCGAAGAAGTAGTAAAATATGTGTGCAAAACGTGCCCGTCAAGGACTTCACACGACCAGAAGTTGTTAAAAAAGACGTAAAGGTTACCTGTATATGGAAATTGTCACCTGTACAGGTGTATTGTCGAAGTGATCGCCAATAACGTAACAGTCCAGTGGTTGTTACCAGAGGGGCCTTCAAGGCCATCATCTGTCCTTTAGGTAAAGTAAATATGTCACCTGGCTAGCAGGTTCAGGTTAATTTGTGCACACCCATTATATTACTTCGTCGACTACTTTTCAGCAAAGTTTCAGCTTTTTCAACACGCCCAAGGATCTTGTGCCATCCTTTTCATGCCATTAGGGTCTTTTTGGTCAACAAATAGACTACTATCACATTGCCGATCGGTTTTTCGCCGAAATTTCAGCTTCCTCAGGACTTCTTGCTCAAGCTTGCTAAAGAATTGCCAAGGCGAATATACAATTGTCATTACAAATCGTAAAAATTGTAAAACGTAACGTACTCGAACAAGATTTCATGAAAGTACCAGTGGCACACTTTGATGCTTAGTCAGATAACTTAACACCCTCGTATCTAAAGCGATTTAAGCGTCGTAGAAAGCAACTTCAGAGCCACTCGGTATATTTTTATTTATTTACATGTACTTTCGAGAAACTTTATTCTGCTCTTTATATTAACATAAAATCGTTATAAAATTTATCGCCCTGGTAGACCTACAAATGTACGTGATTTTATTGAAAATGCAGTAAACTGTTCAAGAATGGCGCAATTTAAAAAGTGTTATCCTGTTCATAAATATAATAGCATTTGCAGTTATCGCCATACAACCCCGCGAACTACTGCAAGCAGGTGCGCTCTTACTTTATAACACTAAAATATTCTACAAATCTCTTAAATAAATCATATTGATTGTAATAATTTAGTGGGTTATTTGAATAAGGATTCTGGTGTATTAAATTTATTATTGTAACAACCCATGTTGTCTCGACAGGAAAATAGTGAAAACCTGTGACATCAACGTTGAAAACAAATAAGACCAAGTATGTCTCCTTACCATATAATCTGAAATATAGCGGGGGACTCAATAAGGTATTTAATAAGGTAGCCCTTAGTCTATAAGTCATCAGATATTTTGAGGAATATCTTAGGAAATCCCAAAGACAAGATTCCTAATTGTGAGAAAAGTGGCATTTATGAAATTAGTTGTAATGATTGTGACAAAAAGTATGTTGGGCAAACTAGAATGTCAAATAAAACACGATTTATAGAACATTTTGTCCATTTTAAATACAGTAAAACAGAAAAGTCTAGCATTGCCGAACATGCCCTTGAAGTTGATCATACTCTAACATTAGATAATCTAAGATAAATTAAAGATATATCTCATACAAAAATGTAAAAGTAGTTTAAATAACGACAGAGGGCCTATTCCTTATAGTCCCCTTTACTACTACTACCGCCCGTGTAATTAGTTCCGCTTGAGTAATTCTGATATTAAGTTAAGTATAAATAAGGCAGATTTGTAGTTCAGCTTTAGTCAATCATCGCTCAACATGGTTAGCGAAACGCGCGTTGAGTGCAAAAATAGAGGGTTTGGTGTTGCGGTGATATATACAGAGTGTGCCAAAAATTCGACGTTTCCAACATACTGAAGTAAGTAAGTGTTTTCTAATTTTTAATAATAAATTAGCTAAAACTATTTTTTTTTCAAGATATTTTTCAGATGTTTAAATTAACTTATGTATGTCTGACGTATCTGGACCTCTTGAATTTTTTAAGCAGCGTTTGATTCTGTTTATGCCATTGCACAGACTTCTGCTTGAATTCAGATTCATAGCAATGAATGTAAGTTTTACTACCAGTAATAGTTTGCTCCCAAACAAGACCCGGTTGTTCTCCACACAACTGGTTGACTTTCAGCGGCGCATTCTCTCCAGCTACTTTTCATCCACTTTTAACATGCCAAAATGATCGTGGATTGTTCCTAAAATGGTGATCCGTGATGCTACAACTACTGCAAAAAGCTATTTTTGCAGTAGTATTTGCAACACCTCCAAACGGACATCTTTTAACATACCTTTTTATATATTTTCCATGATATCGAAGATGAAGGCGTCAACAAGACTGATTAAACGAAGGTCCTTTAATATTTCTGCGTTGGTTAAATAAGCCATACCCTTTATATATTAGATTCTACTAGAACAATCTTTTTTAATATTTTTCATACAGATAAAGTTACTACAACTTAGAAATTTATTTTTGATGGAATAATAAAGTTGAGATTGTTCTGCTGCTGAAAGAGATAAAACATTTTCTTCTGAATAATTAGAAAAGCAATAGAAAATTTAAAATAGTTTTTCTTTCAAATTAATGACTTTGTTCTATTACTATGCTTTATTCTCTTTTTCATTTTTTCAAGAAAGAATAACTGAGATAATTAAAAAAGACATTTACAAACGACCGCAAAACTCTTTTGTATTTTAATGACCTCTTTTAGTCAGATAAAGCACTCACTTGAATTCTGGACCTTTATTAATTTTTATTAAATTGATTGCGGCAATTAACCACAATTGAATATCATTCGGTGAAAATGGAAATTTAAAATTTCACTCTTTTATTATGAAAGGCGACTGAAATCATGTGTAGAGTGAGATAGAAAGTTTAATAATCACATTAGCTGGTAACAGGAGCGGATATATTCAAGTCGCCTTCCCCATATCGGAAAGAACTTTATTAAAGGCAAAGTACCTTGACCAAATTCATGTCGTCGTAGAACTAAGAGTTCTACGACATGAATTTGGCCAACTACCTACTTTTATTAACTACCAGCTAATTTCTACGCTCTAACTATTATATAATGATTTAGAACATGATTTACAGTTTGTATTTTCAGATATATACATGACAGGGATCTAACTAACTTAGCCTAGGGAAGGCGTTTATATAATGGCATTGAGAGAACTTAGGATATTTCAGCTTAAGATATTTTATGAACAGAAAACTTAAAATTAAACTTAATATTAATTAAGATTAACTTAAGCTAATCCGTTGGCAGGGGGTCGCTGGGTCTTAGCAGACGGCGGCGGGCTTGGCGTGGAAGGGGGACGATAGGCGGTCCTGACTGTGGGGTTGGGATAGCGAGTGATTTTGTCCAGCAATTTGAGCTGAACGCTGCTGATAAAATCTTGCAAAACTCTAGCGGACAGTCCTTTCAAAAAAGGTACTTCATCACCATAGCAACCGCATGTGTTTTAGACAGTGGATAATCGTCTAAGCCAAATAGTTATCAAACTAATTATATATATGTATATATATATATATATATATATATATATATATATATATATATATATATATACACGGTGTACAAGTATGAAATAATAATAATAATAATAATAAGAAAGCCATCAACACGTTCGCTATCCCTATACTCACATATTCATTTGGTATCATCAAATGGTCAAAAAACAGACATAGAAAAATATTCACATCCTTATACGATCTCAATTCACCAAATACAGGAAATTACACCCCAACGCATGCAAAGAAAGACTTACCATCGAGAGGAAGGCAGGAGGAAGAGGAATTATAGACATCAGATCATTACACACAAAACAAATACAAGCACTTAGGAAATTCTTTCACAGCAAGCAAACCAGCCTCCACACAGCGACAGTGAAAGCAGACAAAAACTACACACCTCTCGACTTAGCCCGGGCAGACCACTCAGCAGACACACACAGTCACACCCAATTACAACAGGAAAAGATGAAAACGTGGTCAGAGAAAACACTCCACGGAAAACACAGATACCACATAGAACAAGACCACGTAAATAAAAAACAATCATACACCTGGTTACAGGATGGGCAGCTATTTCCTGAAACAGAAGGCTTCTTACTTGCCATCCAGGATAAAGTCATATTAACCAGAAACTACCAAAAGCATATCATCAAAGACCCGACTATTGCAGAGGACAGATGTAGGAAATGCCACCAGCAGAAAGAAACGATCGAACACATAACGAGCGGATGTAGAATATTGGCCGGAACAGAGTACACAGCCAGGCATGATTCAGCTGCCAAAGTAGTTCACCAAGCACTAGCCACAACATACAAACTCATAGAAAACACAGATCCCTACTACAAATACACGCCAACATCCATACTTGAAAATGAAGATTACAAGCTCTACTGGGACATCAGTATCCATACAGATAAAACAGTCTCCGCCAATAGACCCGATATTACTTTTCAGTGCAAAAAAAGGAAAAGTCACCTATCTAATTGACATAGCTGTCCCCAACGACACAAACATCCAAACGAAATACACAGAAAAAATTTCCAAATACACAGACCTTGCAACGGAAATAAAAAGGCTATGGAAACAAGAAAAAGTCATCATTGTCCCCCTTATTATATCAGCCACAGGCCTTACACCAATAACATTCACACCACATTTAGTACAATTAGGACTCAACACAAACATACACAAAAACATTCAGAAGTCAGTGATTTTGAAAACATGTAACATTGTCAGGTCATTCCTTAATACACAATGGTAATACGTTTGTGCTGACTTGGTTTGCGCCCGTCAGCCAAACATGGAACCACATTGACCAAATGTGAGAAAGAAGAACTTTTTTGTAAAATAATAATAACATAATAATAACATTCACACCACATTTAGTGCAATTGGGACTCAACACGGACATACACAGAAACATTCAGAAGTCAGTGATTTTGAAAACATGTAACATTGTCAGGTCATTCCTTAATACGGAATGATAATAGCGTTTGTGCTGACTTGGTTTTGGCCCGTCAGCCAAACATGGAACCACATTGATCAATGTGAGAAAGAAGAACTTTTTGTAATAAATAATAATAAACCCCTCAGGGGCTAGGGGAATCCCAGGATTGTCCTAGTACGGGCATTGACGATCCCGAGGTACCTGAGTCATGTTGTGCTGTCTTGTGTTGTCCAGATTATGTGTAAAAAAACGCAATCTTAAGGTGTTTACCGTGCCGAGAAGATGAATGGCTCAGCGTTTATGAGTCGCGAACGGTTCCCCGGATACCGGGCGCCCTCCGGGAGTAAGTACCCTTGCTGTGGCATCCAGGCTCTGCCGCAGTCGACCCCTCTTTCCTAGGATACTCGTGGGAATACTATGTTAAAGAATAATAATTATAGTAATGATAATGGAAGAGTGTTGCGGAGGCGGACCCGGTCGTACAAACAGCTATAGCAACACCACAACAACAACAACCACAGACGACCCAAACAACCGCCTTAGCCGAAACTACTCCCGATAGTTTTACCAGATCCGACATTGTAGGTGATGGAAATTGCCTTTTCCGTGCAGTTAGCTTACACTTGTATGGCCACCAAAACCATCATGAGAAACTTCGAGAGGTTGCTCTAAGATATTTACAACAAAAACTGGTCGGAACTTCACACATTTTCATTAATTGAAGTCGACGATATAAAAGACTTCAATAACTACTATAATTATATGAGGAAAAATGGCACCTATGGAACGAGCCTAGAGATACTTGCCCTCTCGGAAACACAAAAATAGCAACTTTCGTATCTTCTCAAAACAACGAAGAACAAGACATACAAGGGTAACTTTTACGGACAGACCAACAATAATAAGCACGGGAAAATACAACAAAACTATTTACCTTCTACTAACAGGCAAACCCAATGTCGGGGACACTTTGAGCTTCTGACACCACAAAACATTGAGAACATTCCAAACAACAGCAGACCAATAAAAGAAGCTTCGGGCGAGCGACGTAACGGTCGAGGACGTCGCGGGAAATGGCAGCTCGACCAAAACGATGAAGACCGGGCAACCGAAAATGGACCTGCCAAAAGTGTTGTGTCGGCGACTAAGCCAACACCCACCAAGGCGGGAAAGTCACAGCAACGCATGAGTTGCACCACAGGAATCAATGAACACGCCATGCGTTGCTGTAATGAAATCACACCTGACAAAGAAATCACTGACAAGAGAATCACTCGCCGCTTGGATCCACCACCACCAATCCCAAGCGCAACCGACGTAGATGCGGGACAAATACAACCACCAAAGCCAGGCCAAACCGCGTATGTTTTACAAGGACAACATGCAACTACCAAGGCTGGCAAACCAAGACAGCGGTTAAAGTGGACACATGAAATGAATAGAACAGTGATGCGCTGTTACTACACCGCCACCAAACTAGAAACAGTGACATCAGGCTACAGACTGGAACTACACAGACTTTTCTTGACCGAATATCCACATCTGCAATTACTTGTTACAGAACAGAGAGTAATAGACCAAAAAAGAGTTATTACCAAGAACAATCGCCTCACACCTGTCGAATTGCAAACCATCAAAGATACAGTAGCTGCTGAACTGAACACAGACCAACCAAACAATAGAAACAGTAGAGCAGATACCGAACCAATCTCACACACACAACCACGCAGTCGAAAACAACAAGCCCCACCACCCAGCAGCATAACTCAAAATAATATTTCAATGCAAATAACAAGCACCACACGACACCATATCACAGACGACAAAATGAATGACTCACCACCCTCAACAACATCTACACAACATCACCCCGAATCACCTCTCATACAAACACTCAAAGCAGAAATGCAGTCACATCTAGCTCGATGGTCAGGCACCGACCCTACAACAAGAAATCCCATCCCTCGTTTAATCTTCAAACAGAGCACACAAATAATCCTCAACACAATAAACAAGCACATAATACCACAGTACATAACAGACTTAAGCACGATCGAAGACATTCACACAATAATATATGCAGCAGCAATCACCACTATAACACAAAATAATCAAAAACTCCCGCAACGACAAAGAGACCCCAATAGTAGAAAACCTAAATTTAAATGGCAAATAAGAATAGAAAACAAAATCAACAACATCAGAAGAGATCTGGGACACCTTACCCAGTTTATGAACAGGAACGCATCCAAACGTATCACACAGGGTGTAGACAAGATCAAATCTAAATCTCTCAACGAACACTGCCAGAAATCGTTGATACTTTGAAACAAAAACTATCCGTATATGCTGCAAGACTCCGTAGATACAAAGAATCAAACGAGAGGAAAGACACCAACAACCTCTTCCAAAGAAGCGAAAAACAGTTCTACCGAAAAAAAACTATGTACAACGAGCAGACAGTAGTAACTGAACCACCAAACAAACAAGAACTCGCAGATTATTGGAAAAACTATCTGGTCAGAACCCAAACTACATAATAATAACACCCCCTGGATCAAAACCGAAGAGATAAACACAAACGTGTGACAGAACAAGAAAATTCCACACTAACTACAGAAGAAATTACAGAAACAATCAAACACACACACAACTGGAAAAGCCCTGGGATAGACAGTATACAAAACTTCTGGTACAAACAGTTTACCACCACACACGAAGCACTCACAAACCAAGTCAACAAAGCCATTCTACAACCACACACATTCCCCACTTTTCTTACACAAGGAATAACATACATCAAACCCAAAAGTTCAGACACACAACAAACCCGTCAAACTACCGACCTATCACCTGTCTTCCAACCCTATACAAGATCATCACAGCCACAATTTCCAAGAAAATAGAACAACACCTAATAGACAACAATATTCTCACAGAAGAGCAGAAGGGATGCAGGAAAAATAGTCGAGGATGCAAAGAACAGCTGATCATAGATAGCGTGATTATGGGACAAACCAGAAAAGAACACAGAAACCTTCACATCGGTTACATAGACTATAAAAAAGCCTTCGACTCCATACCCCACAGCTGGTTAATCAGAGCCCTAGAAATCTATAAAATCAACCAACACCTCAGGCAATTTCTCGCGCAAATTATGAAAACATGGAAAACCAAAATACGCCTAGAAACACAAACCGAACGCATCCAAACAGAAGAGCTGTACATCAGACGGGGTATATTTCAGGGAGACTCGCTCAGCGCTCTATGGTTTTGCCTCTGTCTCAATCCACTCTCAAATATACTAAACAGAACAGAGCATGGCTTCAATATCAGACACCAAAAAGTGAATCAACATAAAATAAACCACCTCCTATATATGGATGACATAAAACTCTACGCTGCTACAAAAACACAGCTGAAAGAACTCAAAATCACAGAAATATTCACCTTAGATGTCAATATGGAATTTGGTATAAGTAAATGCAAAGTGCTCCACATCAACAAAGGCCAATGGAAGTACCACCATGAGACAGAAAACCATCAACAATGAAACACTCGATAACATGTTCGACAAAGAAACATACAAATATCTAGGCTTCCAACAAAGCACCAAACTCAACCACACTCACATCAAAACAGAGCTCAGAACCGAATTCAAAAACAGACTGACGAAACTTTTACAAAAAAACTCAACTCTAAGAATCTCACTAAAGCCATCAACACGTTCGCTATACCTATACTCACATATTCATTTGGTATCATCAAATGGTCACAAACAGACATAGAAAATATTCATATCCTTATACGATCTCAGTTCACCAAATACAGGAAATTACACCCCAACGCATGCAAAGAAAGACTTACCATCGAGAGGAAGGCAGGAGGAAGAGGAATTATAGACATCAGATCATTACACACAAAACAAATACAAGCACTTAGGAAATTCTTTCACACCAAGCAAACCAGCCTCCACACAGCAACAGTCAAAGCGGACAAAAACTATACCCCACTCGACTTATCCCGGGTAGACCATCCAGCAGATACACACAGTCACACCCAATTACAACAGGAAAAGATGAAAACGTGGTCAGAAAAAACACTCCATGGAAAACACAAATACCACATAGAACAAGAACACGTAAATAAAAAACAATCATACACCTGGTTGCGGGATGGGCAGCTATTCCCGGAAACAGAAGGCTTCTTACTTGCCATCCAGGATAAAGTCATATTAACCAGAAACTACCAAAAACATATCATCAAAGACCCAACTATTACAGAAGACAGATGCAGAAAATGCCACCAGCAGAAAGAAACTAACGAACACATAACAAGCGGATGTAAAATATTAGCCGGAACGAAATACACAGCCAGACATGACTCAGCGGCAAAAGTAGTTCACCAAGCACTAGCCACAACATACAAGCTCATAGAAAACACAGATCCCTACTACAAATACACACCAACATCCGTACTTGAAAATAAAGATTACAAACTCTACTGGGACATCAGTATCCATACACATAAAACAGTCTCCGCCAATAGACCCGATATTACTTTTCAGTGCAAAAAAGAAAAAGTCACCTATCTAATTGACATAGCTGTGCCCAACGACACAAACATCCAAACGAAATACCCAGAAAAAATTTCCAAATACACAGACCTTGCAACGGAAATAAAAAGGCTATGGAAACAAGAAAAAGTCATCATTGTCCCCCTCATTATATCAGCCACAGGCCTTACACCAATAACATTCACACCACATTTAGTACAATTAGGACTCAACACAAACATACACAAAAACATTCAGAAGTCAGTGATTTTGAAAACATGTAACATTGTCAGGTCATTCCTTAATACACAATGGTAATGCGTTTGTGTTGACTTGGTTTGTGCCCGTCAGCCAAACATGGAACCACATTGACCAAAAGTGAGAAAGAAGAACTTTTTTGTAATAATAATAGGAAAGCCATCAACACGTTCGCTATCCCTATACTCACATATTCATTTGGTATCATCAAATGGTCAAAAACAGACATAGAAAATATTCACATCCTTATACGATCTCAATTCACCAAATACAGGAAATTACACCCCAACGCATGCAAAGAAAGACTTACCATCGAGAGGAAGGCAGGAGGAAGAGGAATTATAGACATCAGATCATTACACACAAAACAAATACAAGCACTTAGGAAATTCTTTCACAGCAAGCAAACCAGCCTCCACACAGCGACAGTGAAAGCAGACAAAAACTACACACCTCTCGACTTAGCCCGGGCAGACCACTCAGCAGACACACACAGTCACACCCAGTTACAACAGGAAAAGATGAAAACGTGGTCAGAGAAAACACTCCACGGAAAACACAGATACCACATAGAACAAGACCACGTAAATAAAAAACAATCATACACCTGGTTACAGGATGGGCAGCTATTCCCTGAAACAGAAGGCTTCTTACTTGCCATCCAGGATAAAGTCATATTAACCAGAAACTACCAAAAGCATATCATCAAAGACCCGACTATTGCAGAGGACAGATGTAGGAAATGCCACCAGCAGAAAGAAACGATCGAACACATAACGAGCGGATGTAAAATATTAGCCGGAACAGAGTACACAGCCAGGCATGATTCAGCTGCCAAAGTAGTTCACCAAGCACTAGCCACAACATACAAACTCATAGAAAACACAGATCCCTACTACAAATACACACCAACATCCATACTTGAAAATAAAGATTACAAGCTCTACTGGGACATCAGTATCCATACAGATAAAACAGTCTCCGCCAATAGACCCGATATTACTTTTCAGTGCAAAAAAGGAAGAGTCACCTATCTAATTGACATAGCTGTCCCCAACGACACAAACATCCAAACGAAATACACAGAAAAAATTTCCAAATACACAGACCTTGCGACGGAAATAAAAAGGCTATGGAAACAGGAAAAAGTCATCATTGTCCCCCTCATTATATCAGCCACAGGCCTTACACCAACAACATTCACACCACACTTAGTACAATTAGGACTCAACACAAACATACACAAAAATATTCAGAAGTCAGTGATTTTGAAAACATGTAACATTGTCAGGTCATTCCTTAATACACAATGGTAATGCGTTTGTGCTGACTTGGTTTGCGCCCGTCAGCCAAACATGGAACCACATTGACCAAATGTGAGAAAGAAGAACTTTTTTGTAATAATAATAACTTTATTACCCAACAGTTTCCCATTAATAGGGTAAATATGACATTTTGCTCGCTCGGTACAAAAGGAAGTCGTTTTTTGCATCGTATAGTTACAGGGGATGAAAAGTGGATTTATTTTGAGAATCCTAAGCGCAAAAAATCATAGGTAGACCCAGGCGCACCATCCACATCGACCGCAAGACCGAATTGCTTTGGCAGAAAGACGATGCTCTGTGTTTGGTGGGACCAGAGAAGTGTGGTCTATTATGAGCTGTTAAAACCTGGGGAAACGGTTAATACTAAACGTTACCAACAACAATTGACCGATTTGAACCGTTCACTGCTTGAAAAAAGGCCAGAATACCGAAGGAGGCAACACAAAGTCATTTTTCTTCGTGATAATGCTCCATCACATACGGGAAGTTCTACCGCATGCAGCTTACTCACCAGACTTGGCTCCTTCCGATTACCACTTGTTTGCATCGATGGGTCACGCACGTGCTGAGCAGCGCTTTGGTTCGTACGAAGATGTAAAAAAAATGGCTCGCTGAATGGTTCACAGCAAAAGGGGAAGATTTTTACTGGCGTGGTATTCACAAATTGCCCGAAAGATGGGAAAAATGTATAACAAGCGATGGAGCATACTTTGAATAAAGCACTTTTTATCGTTCTTCCGAATTTAACAAGTTTTTTTTAGAAAAAAAAATCCGCATTTCATACTTGTACACCATATATATATATATATATATATATATATATATATATATATATATATATATATATATATATATATATATATGTATATAGAGAGATCCAGATCCAGAAAAAAAATATAATGAAAATTTTTCTCCTTTTCCCATTTCCCCAAATTGAAAATAATAAATATTTTTGTTAATTTTAAATTATAACCAAGCCTTTAAAAAACGTTCAAGAAGGGTTAATTTACAATAGTTATCGGTAACCCTCTTTTCTTGCAACATCTTCTGTTATAGTGTTGTCCAAGAAAGTAATTTAATGGCTAAAGTTGGAAAATATTTGGCAACAGCTTTAGTTTACTAATCAATATTGATTTAAGTTCGGATTCACTCTCTAAGAGAACATTACCAAGCAAACATCAGCTATTTCTTGTTTCCCCAAAGTTTAAGTTTCCAAATTATAATTATTATTGTTTTGTCAGCGGTGTCACGTTGGGGAAAATTGTCGTTTCAAATGGATCCTAAGAGGTTCTTTTATGAAACAGGTTAAAGGCAGTTGTTATACTTGTTCTTTGTTGTTCCAATTTCTGGTAATATTTTACTGGAAAATATCTTGTAATTTACGTGACCTTTTACTGGAAAATATCTTGTAATTTACGTGACCTTCTGTTTAAGAAGCAAGATCGCGTTTACTCATTGTCTTACGTACGGCCATTAAAAATAATATATTCAAGGCCCTTATGCGTGTGACTTATAAATAATTTTGTTTTAAATTTTGTAATTATCTTTATTACCAACAAGAAAAACTTAATATCATACTATTAAAACTCTGTGGAGTCTTACTAGCTTACCCTAAAGCCATTTCAATGAAAAACATTAGCTTTTTGATCTACTTCAAGTATAATTTGTTTACTAAATTTCAAATCGATATGGCAATAGAGGATTGTATTGATTTTTTTCCGAAATACAATAATTTTTTTTGACAAGTAAAACGGAAAGTCACTGGTTTTTTATTAAAAAAAAATTGTACTAAGTTAGTCTGGTTCGTTGAACCTTGCCATACTCTCGTTATTATTCACATTTTTTTAATTAATAATAATTAAGTGTGCGATATTTTCAAAACGTCTCTGAGCATAAACTAAATTTTTTAAATACCCCCACAAAAAAAGTCACAAGGCGTAAGATCAGGTGACCGCGGCGGCCAAGGTACTTCATAGGAAAACCTACCAATCCACTTCCCAGAAGAGTTTTCGTCCAACCAATTTCTAATTTCTAAGGTGCTGTGACTAGGTGTTCCATCTTGTTGCAAGTACATTTTCATTCTTCCCTCTAAACTAAAAATCTTCCAGTTCATTGGAAAGTTCGTTGTTTAGAAACTGTAAGTACCTCGAGGCTGTAAGATTTTCTAAAAAAAAAAAACGGGCCAATAATTCTGTTATTAAAAATACCACACCAATCGTTAGTTTTAAAGGAATATTGATCTCTTGTATCTATTGTAAAATTTGGATTGCTATCCGCCTGCCACGTACAATTTTGCGACGAGACAACACCATTAGAATTAAAAGTACATCACTGAACAAAATATACTTTGTAAATGACCGGTCTTCTTCAGTTTTACTTTGCAGCCAGAAAGAAAAATACATGCGCCTATCATAATTTGTTCTTTTGAGAGTGTGCACACACTTTGGTTTATAAGGTTTAAACCTATTTTTCTTAAGCACTCTTTGAACTGAATTATAAGATAAACCTACGTTGTGCGATATTTTGGCAACTGAAGTTCTAGGCGTTTCAATCACACTCTGCATAACTGCAAACTCAGCATCCTCATTAGTAACCAATGTTCACGTTGACGTTTAAAATTATTCTCCTCACATCTAGTGTTTTAAAAGTTGGTAAAAATTCTTCCTACTGTTGTATGCGTTATGACTTTTTCCAGATGTCGTTGGTTCAATCAATACAATAATTAATTTTCATTTCATATAATGTTTTTCTGAAACAAATGAGAAAAATTAACGAGCATCTTTTAAGGGTTTACATCCACCTCGAATTTTCAAAAATTCAATTTTTTTTTACGGATTTTTATTTTCTATACTTCTAGAATTATTTTTAAAAGAATTTAAGAAAATTCCATTCCATTACAAAGTTATAGCATTAAATGTGACCTGGCGTCGGATTGGGACCGATATGTGTTTGCAATATTAGTCAGTCAATTATTAATATTTTTTTAACTTTTTTTTTTAAAGCTTAATAATTACTTTTTTTTGCAAAATATAGAGAGGTTTTTTAATTTTTCCAATAGAAATTTTTTTTATAAATAATTAAACGTAAATGTTTTTTGTCGAAAATTGCATACTAAAGTTTCTCCTCCCTCCTATGTGCCTTCTCTGTTGAGGTTGGCGGCTACTATAGCAAATTCATCTCTATTCTGTGCTATATATATATATATATATATATATATATATATATATATATATATATATATATATATATATATATAGCGTTCATCAGTGGTCTATTTAACCTGATAAAAAATAATGTTAACATTTAAAGATATTTAAAAAAAAAATTCTTAAAATTTAAAGTGCAATAAAAATATGTAATCGCCATTCTTTTGTATTATATACTTAATAACTTTTAAAACATTTTTTTTAAATATACATACTCTTTGCAGCGCCCAGGTGTATGCAACCTCTTAACAAAGTCCTATCAAAACAAGAATTAAAAGGCTTCTAGCAGATAAATAATTTAGGACAGTTTAGGAATATTTGTTGGTACTTTAATACTGGATCAGTGCCCTTACAGGTAGAGAAACGAGAGACGGTTGTCTGGCAGATCTAACCGGAACTAACGACTTTCCTCACTAGACCATTCCTCACTAGTTTAAACTCGACGTCTGTGTTCCTAATGAACCACCAACGTTTCTTTTGGAAACAACGACGGTCTGACTGACTGGTTTGATGCTTTTCTTAAATTGATTTAGTTGTCAAGCATCGCCATGAATTGGACATCGTCTTAAGTTATCGAAACAGTGAGAAATGACTGTGAATTTGGTGAGCGTTTTATGTTTTGAGGTTCAAATACAGTCAACTAAACGCATTTTTTTTAAAATATGCACTAAATTTGCGATAGCTCTCTTTATTCCATGCGAGAATACTAATAAACGGAACAGTCCTTCGGGAATCCTATGTCGCTTTCAATCTAGCAAAGGGGATTGAAACTCCGAAGGCAAGTTCGTTACTTAGTATACGTTTCTCCTGCACAAAATACAATAGCAATTCTAAGTTTGTTATTTTCCTTAAATCTGCTAAAATACAGGGATCACTACTCCTCAGTGCCACAGGACATATCGACAGTACTAATAAATATATGGGTTTAAATGAACCAGGAGCAAAATACTTTTTTAGGAACAGAAAATTGTAATTTAATTTTAATGTAACGTTTTACTACATATTATTTTTCAAATCTCTACCAGAAGAATTAGAAACTTTAGTGAAAATCTATTGACATAAAAGAAGATATCTGATTTTTAGGTAGCTTGAAATGGAAAAAAATGTTATACCTGACTTTTATTTTTTGTTTCAGAAAGCACATTTGCAGTCAAACTTGCCAAAGGATCTAGAGGACTAGGCCTCAGTGTCACAGGAGGCATCGATAGTGCCGGATCCTGGCCTGGACTAGTCAGAATCAAAAGACTGTTTCCCCACCAACCCGCTTCCGCTTGTGGTCTTCTCAATGTTGGAGATTTGCTATTGGAGGCTAATGGAGTACCGTTGACGGGCCTAACTAATTACGTAAGTAACAGGTCTAAAGTTTATTAATGTTAAACTTACAAATGAAGTTTGTTGATTTAAGGGCATTTACGTTAAGATAACAAGATTGTTATGAACTAAATATCTACTGTTAAAAATAGCTATTAAAGAAAAAAAATCTAAACAAATGCGCCCAAACAGTTTAATAGTACTGAGAAAACGTCCGAATTTGGTCAATCCAAAGGGCATCATCTTTCACCATGACAACGCTAGATCACATGTCGCTCAACAGATACTGCAAAAGAGTTAAATGGGAAATCATCCAGCACCCGCCGTATTCCCTTAACCTTGCCCCTTCACATTTTCCTCTGTTTCCTTCTCTGCAAAATAATCTGAATGGCAAAAAATTCTATGGAAGAAGTCAAAAAGTACTTCTTTGAAGAGAAACCACGCAGTTTCTACAAAGAGGGAATTAAAAAACTTGTAAAATGATGGGAGACAGAACCCCGGTTAACCGAGGTAACATGGGGGGCACCCTCCTCGGATAATCCGGATTTGTTTTTTATTCATTCAAAAAATAAACACCAATACTTTAAACCGATGTATTAACGTTTTTTAACATATAAATAGGTACATACATTATAAAACAGTGGAATAGGTATCAATGCGCTTCTGTTTCATATTGCATCTTTTTTTTCTCGCTGCAATGTTTCTCCATCTATTAAGAAGAAGCAAATCCTCTGGGGTCACCTCTGGTTGTTGTTCGATTTACCTCAAAGCTTTTTCCAAAGAAGCAAAACCTTCTTGATAAGAGATCTGCTGTTATCCATTCAACAACATCTTCTCTTGTCACATTTTAGCAACCTTTTAATTTTTGCATTAATTCAAATAAACTTTTTTTCTTTTTTCAAAATTTGAACAGGACATTTTCCATGGCTTCTCAATTTCAAAGCTAATTCATTTAATGGAGTATTATCATTATAGTCCTCAAAATCAATAACTTTTGACCAAGATTTTTGAATCGTGCTAGTACGCACAGAATCCCAAGCTTGACTTACCCAGTAAATAACATTTTTCAGTGTAACCTATCTCATCCCATTGATAATATCCTCCTTTTCTGTGTATTCTAACAGATGTTCAAGATATAAACGCCTATAATTTTTTTTAATGTTTTCGAGGATGCGTTGATCCATTGGTTGCATTATGCGGATTACATTTGGAGGAAAAAATTTACAACAATTTCGCCCACATGAAGTCCTTCTTCAGGGTGAGAGGGGGCATTATCTATTAACAAAATTGCTTTAATAGGAAGACGGTTTCTGTTCAAACATTTAGTCACATATGGCACGAACTCTTCTTCGAACCAGTTAGTAAATAAGGTCGCATCCATCCATGCGCTCTTCTGATTTTTGTAATAGACTGATAGGGCTTTGGGTGAGATGTCTTTTAAAGCTCTTAGATGTGCCGACTTGCCAATCACCATCGGTGGGATTTTTTGTACTTGCCAGATGCATTGGAACATACCATTATAGTTAATCTTTCCTTACTTCGTTTGTGCCCAGGAGCTGATTTTTCCTGTCGAGATGCCAATGTTTTTGATGGAAGCATTTTATAATTCAGACCAGTTTCGTCACAGTTGTAAATTTGATCACATGTGTATCCACAATCTTCGATTTGCTTTTTAAAGTTCTGCTTAAACTTCTCAATTGATGACACATCACCAGAAAGTTTTTCACCACATACAGTCAGTTGTCGTACACCGTACCGTTTTTTTCCAGCGGTCAAGCCATCCAGAACTGGCGGTAAACTGATCTATCTCTGGGCATTGCCTCCTAATCATTATTGCTTTCTGTTGTAAAATTGGACCTGACAGAGGCACACCTTTTGATCTCTGTTGGTTAAACCACATGAATAAAGCTTCGTTAACCTTTTCATTGATTTTTTTCCTGAGGACGAGGAGGCTTGATTTATACACCACTCTTCTATTTTTGTGCGGTTTCTTTTCCAATCTCCCACTGTTACCTCACCTGTCTCTCCTGCTTCAATTCTTCTGATGGCTTTTAATTTTTCTTCAATAGGAACGACGATTCTTTTACGCTTGTTTTGCTCCATTATAATACGACAAACAAAAATTCAAACAAAGCAGTTCGTATTAATTACACTTAACTACCAGAACGCCAACCAAATAAATTATGTGAGTATACTCGTACATCTCCGTAGTAAACGCTATGACGCAATGCATTCGCGCAAATTTATTTGCTGAAAGAGTCCAAAAACATAAATAGGGGAACCCCTCACACGGGCCAGGGGGATTCTCCGAAGGCCTCGACGATTTTAAATGGAAATATGTACATACATATTTTAGAAGCTCGGTTAATACGCAGCATAGACGCGCGTACCTCGGATAATCAGTTCTTAAAATTTCTTAGATGGGATAATCTCGGTTAATCCGTATATTTATATATATATATATATATATATATATATAGCTGGGATAATCGCGACTCGGTATATATATATATATATATAATATATATTAATCGGGGTTCTACTGTATATATATAGATATAGATATATATATATATATATATATATATATATATATATATATATATATATATATATATATATATATATATATATACATATACATATACATAAACATATATATACATATATAATATATATATATATATATTATATATATATAATATAATATATATATGAGAACAAGTATTATATTTGTAAGCATTTACGGTAGTGTTTTACCATCTACCTAAATAAACCCATTATAGGCCACACAGAATTTTGAGCAACCCACTACTACTGTATATCAAGTAGAGACATCTTTATCTAACTAAAATGAACAATGTAGTACATGTTCACAGTCAGTTTACTATACCGTTTACTTGATGACTGTAACAAATCACTTGCTAGGACAATCTCCTTACATTTTGATTAAAAGCCAACCCATTGCGGAGATGTGATAATTATGATGTAACTTAGTTAGTAACAGGCATTAAACTATTAGAAATAGATTCAGCTTCAAATAGAAATATGCAGAATTGTGTGTAAAGCTTGGTATAAAAATTTACGTGCAAGAAGAACCACTGATTTAAGCCTGTTCTCAAGGTCGTTTGTTAAATTAACAATACAAAGTTGTTAATGTAAAATAACTGAAAACGGAGAAGGCTCATATTTCAGCAGTTTATCCACTATTCTTTTATTCGTCAAATCCATCCCTAGACGTGTTTCGATTGTTTAAGGGTTGACAAACAAGAGAACAAAATTTACTGGTACTTATCCAAGTAGTTATGGAACACTATGGTAGGATACAACGAATTGTACTAAGTACGCATACCTAATATTCCATCAAAAACTGACTCAGCAGCCTTCAAGCCGTCAGAGTGGTTGACACGGTCAACACGTAAAAGCAGGCAGCGCTTTTTCGAGGATTCTTCTCAGGCATATGTGGTTAATGTAAAATAACTGAAAACGGAGAAGCCATATATATATATATATATATATATATATATATATATATATATATATATATATATATATATATATATATATATGTATATATATATATATATATATATATATATATATATATATATATATTAGTGATGTGCCGGATATCCGTATCCGTAGATATCCGAGGGAGGAGAAAGATCTGTATCCGTTACTTTTTGGCGGATCTCGAACGGATCTTTTATATTATTAAATTTCATTACATATACGAAATTCTGAAAATGATTAGGTAGCAATGAAATACTATTAAATTCCATTTAAAATATTTTTTATTTCTTAAAATCACATATTTGGCACAAAATGCAAAAATCAAATATTTAAACATTCTTTGTTACTAATAGTTCCTCAAAGGTACTTATAAGGTAATTAAAGGTCTTTACAATGATATCACAAATCTTTGTGATATGCTTATTAAAATAATGAAATATGTATATAGAAAGTTTATAACATATTAATTAAATTATCTTTATAATGAGATCAAAATTTAAATCTCCGTGATATTCGAAAATACTAATAAAAATAATTATTCTTACACTTAAGAGCATTAATTTGTACTTCTAAGTGTTAACATTAGATGAAAAAACAATCACGCTTTCAGGAACATAAATGGTAAATTCTTCTGCTGCACTTTCCCCCAAAAATCTACTGCTCACTGCTGGAACGCTTGTTGCAGGTGACGATAAATATGTGCGAGCGATGTGACTGAGACGTCCAAACTTTTTACTGTTAATCTGCCACTACTGTAATGGATCTTGGTCTCTTGATAATCTTTTTTCTCTAGCGTATTCTGTGAGCAAATTAGCTTTCGTATCTGATGTTTGATTTTCAGATTCCTCATTGTCATCGTCACTAACATATTGGCCATATAATCTTCCAAACTATTGCAATGTTCTTTTCTAACAAGAATTGGTTTGTCTGTAGTACAGTACAGAACAGACTCTGTACTAATTGTAGTTTTTGTGAGATTTACTTCAGTTTCTAAAGCTGTAAGTAATTTCTGTTTTATTTGTTTGATGAGAAAGTCACTGAAGAATTTACCTTTGTACCGTAGGTCTAAAAATGTAGCTAGTTGAAACAATACGTTTTTGTCAATTTCAGAAAAACGATAATCTAATTCATTCTTCAAAGAAGACACAAAATCAAGAACGGCAGATGTACTGATGTTGAGATTTTCCCCACTATTAGCAGAAATTTGAATCTCGTCATATACTTTGTTTAATGCTCGTACCAGAGAAATAACGTCGGATATACATACGTTTTGTGAGCTCAATTTTTTTGTGGTATCCTCCAGATGCTTCAGCACTCTTACCAATTCCTGAACTAAAATCCATTCTTCGGCATCAAGCTGTTCTATTTTATTATTACAAGAATAAAGCGACAGCGAATCCTTGATACAATCAAGTCTTTTCAACATATAATAGCTGAAATTCCAGCGTGTCGGTGAGTCTTGCAAAATTTTTAAAACTTTTTGATTGAGTCGAACTTGTATTTTTTCTAATTCTTACTTTGCCATTGTAGCATGGTTAAAATGTCCTGCAATTTTCCTACATTTTGTAAGTAATATGGAGATTGTATCAACTTTTTTAATAGCTTCTTTGACCACCAGACGCAACTGATGTGCTGTACAGTCGATATTATTTATTTCAGATAAAGTACAGGCACGCTTCATATTGGATCCCCCATCTCTTACCATGCAATGCACATTTTGTTTCGGAATTGCCCATTCTTCTAACATACTTTGAAATGTTTCTGATATATAATCTCCCGTGTGACGTTCTTCAAGAACCTCCGCTTTTAAAACGATATTTTTTCGTATAAAATCTTTGGTAATACCATGACATGTTAAGGATAACAATGAAACTCCTGATGAAGTATCTGACCAGATATCTGATGTGAAGGAAACTTTCTCAAAATATTACAACATGTTCTTTATTTTCGATGACAGTTTATCGTAAAGTTCGCTGCAAACAAGATCCATAAAATATTTTCTGCCTTTTAAAACATCATTTGGAACAACATGGTCCATCAATCGTCAGAACCCCTAATTCTTCTACCTGATGAAAAGGTAAATCAGATAAAGCTAACATTTCAGCAATTAAATAGTCATTTTTATTGATTTGGGATTTGTATTATTCCACAGTTTGGCTTTCTCTATGTATTCTGTAAAATAACTTTGTCTAAATTCTCTTTTTTTACCGTTTGTAAAGATGTTTCCGGCTGTGAAATTGTCTCGGTACTCTTCTTAGCGGAGTCTTCTTTTAAGAATAAATCATATTCTTGAGAATGCTTTCTCTGTAGATGATTTTTCAAGGAAGTTGTGCCTTTACCCTTACGGGAATACTTTCCGTCACAAATTTTACACTTGGCACATTCATCATTTATTATCGTAAAATATCTCCATATAACACTACTATACTTCTTTGTAGACATTTTTTTACTTAAATAATTAAATCTTTTAACTAAACACACAAACGTAATCTATGCTGCCCCGTGTCACACTAAACTATAAACAAAACAAAAAAATCCACGCAGTGCAAGTCGAAACATGTCCTACACCAACGCAAAGCGTCAACTGTCGTTTCAAGGTCACGCACACCGACACCGACTGAGTAAGAAAGTTGAGGTCCGTATCCGTATCCGTATTCGCGGATCTAGACACCCAATGATCCGTATTCGTTTCCGTATCCGCGGATTTATATCTTTAACGATCCGGAACATCTCTTATATATATATATATATATATATATATATATATATATATATATATATATATATATATATATATATACCCACTGTTCTCGTATTCGTCAAATTCATCCCGAAACACGTTTCGCCGTGTCACGGCTCGTCAATCGGGCTAGATTGACAAACAAGAGAACAGAATTTACTGTTACAAAGTTGACTTATTCTAGGCTTCTTCGACCTCTCTAGTCGATTTTATCAATCTCTTAGAGGAAGGAATCCTTAGGTGCTTAAAATAAACGGCAAGGTTGTATTTTCTGTGAAATCTCTGAAGTAATTTTAAGTTTCTCCTGAATTAGCAATATTTTAAACTATTCCCAATATTTATTTTATATTTTTATAGGTGTTATAAGTTCTTATTACAAAATTAGTGTAGAAAGCTTTGCTCCTTCTGGGGGTTTTATGTTTGTAAAATATAGTATTACCTTTAATGAAAAAGCAACGTTAAGTAATTACTAATTATTTTATTTAATTAAATTAACAATGAGGTTATAGTACTTACTTATTATTAGATGTAATGCATCTTAGTTTCAACATCTCACTTTTCACTCTAAAATTAATTTGGGTTTTTAACTTAACCGAAGTGTACAATTTCTTCATCGTGAAATTGTGATAACTGATGAAAAACTGGTACTGGAATGTTTTCTGAATGGGGTATTCGTCTTCTTGCTGAAAAAAATATTGGGATATTTCCATTTATGACGATTGGTTTTTTTGATGCCCACTATATTTGTCATACAGAGGTAACAGTCGTCGTGATGATTCCTCCCATTGTCGCAGATGTTCAATGCATATTTTACATACACTATGAGGCACCCACACTTTATCTTGATTGCGAATTTCTATACTGAAAGTAAGCAAAATACAAAACGGGTTACAGTATCTGTTACCAATTTTCGCTGATCTTTCAAAATATATTCACCACAAATGTAACAAAACTTATCAGAATCATTAACACAACATCTTAAGATTAATTTTATCAGTGTTATTGTAAAACTTGTTTTCGAATAAGACGGCTAAAAATAAAAAATGAGTTTAGGTAGTGAACTAGAGCTGACAGGCTAAAATAAATTTTGTCGATGTATAGTATATTACCTTCCTTATCGACTATAGATGAAAACAGAGCTGCACAAAAACAACATATTTTTTTGTAGACTTGTGTATTAGTTATAACTTCTTAGCTACCCAATAGCCCATAAATGAATCTAGCTCAATCTAGAATCTGGTAGTAAAAGTTTAAAACAAATATTTACTACCTAAATATTTGTTTAATCATATACAAATAAAATAAAATTATTTTGTCTCGCTACCTTACTGAAAAGTATATGAGCATATTACTGATTGCACCGAATACTTATTGATATTTCTTAGCTCTTAGTCCCGGTTAAGTTCACAAACTTTCCACAAAAGAAATATCCCCCATATTGTCAAGTAAACGTATTTTTTTTGTACCAGATAAATTATTAAACGAAATGCACGTGTGATAATTTTCGTTCAATCTACACTTTATGGAGTATATTCTAGGTTTTTTCGAAATTTTTTGATTTTTTTTTTAGAGATAGGGTTTAGGACAGCGATTTTTGGCCATTTTTTAAAGATATAAGTTTGCACTAGTATTACATCATATATATTTTTGAACTTGTGTTTTCGCAAACTTTCATTTGACCCCACTCGATAACCTTACAAAAAAAATTGTTTATACTTCCTCCTATAACTAAATCAAAATTTAACTTTCAGAACTACACTCTGATTGGGCCATCAGTTCCCATATTTGTACCAAATTTCTTTCTGTGTCAAATAGTTTCGGAGAAAATCGGGTGTGACAGAATATAAAAACACAGTTTTGTACAACTTAAACAGTACTTTTAAGGTCAATAAATTGAGTAAACTTAAAAAATATAACCTAAAACTACGCTTGGATTTCTCAAGACCATTTTGAACTTTCATATTTTTAGTGTTTCGTACGGAACACTTATAAGATCACTTCGGTGTCTGTCTGTCTATCTGTCACACCCGATTTTTTCCGAGACTATTTGCCATAGAAAGTTGAAATTTGGTACTAATATAGGAATTGATGGCCTCATCAGAGCCGTGTAGTTTTGAGAGTTAAATTTTGGGTTAGTTTTGGGGGGTGAAATCGGATGTGAAAAAAAAAATTCTTTTACTAGGTCATCGAGTGTGGTGTCAAATGAAAGCTTGTGAAAACACGAGTAAAATATATATATATATATATATATATATATATATATATATATATATATATTTTATATATATATATATATATATATATATATATATATATATATAATGTAATACTTGCGCGCACTTTTCTTTGTATTATTTTTTTAAAAATCGCAAAAATTGCTGTCCCCCCGCCTTATCTCGAAAAGTACTTTTCAAAAAATTTTGAAAAAATTCTGGAATATTCTCCACGGGGTGTAGATTGAGCGAAAATTATCACGAGTGCATTACCTTTAATAATTTATCTGGTATATCAAATCAAATCAAATCAAATCAAATCAGTTTATTTGCCAATATCTACAAATTCATAATGTGACAGAAATTAAATTTGCTCGAAATACGACAAAAAGGATGGCACAGCGATTATAAATAGCCGATACCACAAGCCCTACTATTTGGGCATGTGTAGTGCCACCCAGTGGCAAACCTATATCTTAAAAATAAATAAAAAACTAATTGAAAAAATTCTAAAAATAAAAATTCTAAAAAATAGCAGAGCGTAAAGAGGGATCGGCGAGCACGCAGCGAAACGGGTGGCGGAGACGCGGGGACATGTATATGCATAAACAGAGTAAATTTTACATAATATGATATGGTGGGCAAGTGGTACCACCACTAAAAGGATCCCAAAAAATTATATACAAAATAGGTAAATATTACGTTAAATTAGAATTCTTTTGCTGGTTAATAAGTTGGTGTTTTACATAGGAAGAAAACTTGCCTGGTGATAATTGTTTAACCTCTTGTGACAAAGAATTCCACAAATGCACAGCAACAAAAATAAAGGACTTTTGAAAGGCTTCCTGTGTTGAGGAACTCTAAAAGAATTAATGTTTCTCGTATCGTGCGGATGCAGAAAAACACTAAATTGTTCTCTGAGGTATTGGGGTTGTCCAAATTTAAAAATCCGATAGACGAAATTATACAAATGACACTTTCTACGATTTTCCATATTTAAAATATAGCTGTTATTTAAATAGGGTGTGATTCGATTTCTGAATGGAATGTTAAAAGAAGAGCGCATACAAGAGTTTTGTATTTTCTGGATTAATCTAACAGACTGGGCTGACAAAGAGTCGCCATACACAACATCAGCATAATCAAATAAAGATAAGATCAAGCCGTTGCATAAATAATATTTGGTTTTTGATGGCAGAAGATTCCTTAGAGTTTTTTTAAACGAATATAAGCTGTCTTTAATTTAATATTAATATGTGATTGGAATGAAAGAGATTTGTCAAAAATTACTCCTAATACTTTGGCCTCATGAATTAAAGGCAAAAAAGTATTGTCAATTGAAGGTCTGAAGGTATCAAAAAAGTATACCCTCTGCATTTTTATTACCGTTAAACAGCATAAAACAAGACTTCTGTGCATTAAGCTTAAGGCTATGATCATTACAAAACTTATATATGTTATTTAGGTCCCTATTAAAATATACTAAAGAAGTGCGTAACTTATTTAAAGGAAATGGCATATATACTTGAGAATCATCGGCATACTGTTGCATTTTGGAATATTCTATCGCCTTATCAATATCTGCCACATAAAGAGAAAACAATAGTGGACCCAAGATGGAGCCCTGAGGCACTCCTTTAGTAAGCGGTATGTAATTAGATTTAATGGATTTAAAATCTTTTCTAATTTCTACACAGTGTGATCGATTTTTTAGAAAATGTTCCATAAAAATAACTGACTGGTCTGAGAAGCCAAAATAATAAAGCTTTGCCAAGAGCAGATCATGATTTAGGGTGTCAAACGCCTTACTAAAATCCAAAAGAGCTAAGCAGGTGATTTCATTCTTATCTTCATTGAAACGAATATCGTTCAGTAAATTAACCAAGCTGGTAGTAGTACTAAAATAAGGTCGAAATCCCTACTGACAATTGGGTATTATTTGTTTACTATTTACATATAAAAACATTTGCTGATATACATGTCGCTCCAGAATTTTTGATAAAGCAGGGAGTATACTAATTGGTCGTAGGTCCTTTGGTTCCATGGGGTTTGTCACTTTGGCACATGGTTTAATAATAGCCTTTTTCCAGATATTCGGAAAGTACCCTTCCAGTATACAGCAATTAATTATATTTATTAGCGGAGGCGTGCAGTATATAAAAAAAAAAAAAATCAAGGTCATAAGTTTTCATTAAAGATTGTAAACAAACTTTGTTGAAAACTCATTTGGGGTGTATTTTATGAAGTCACAGATCATTTTATACCTCCGTAACAAAATTTTTTATTTTAAAAGCGATCAACGTACGGAACACTAATTGCGCAAGTTTTAACTTGACCGGTTATTTGTTTCTTACATCTCTTAAATATCCTATATTTTGTCAGTAATTTAATTAATATTTTATTGAAAGAACTGATAAGTGATGAATCATTACCTACACCGGTACTATACGACTGTTCTTTGAATCCATAAAAACGAATCATGCTGATGACTATGGTTGAATAAATGAGTGAAGAAGAAATAGTTGTTTTATTCCATTAATTGATTTACGGTACTGATACATATATATTTGGAAAGTTTTGAGATAACAATATTTTACTAAGATAAATTATTTAATTAAAGCCTCTATAATAACGACCCTATCGCTTAAAGGCATACAGTTACAGGTATACATTTTTAACGAAGAGAAACCTAACTCTGTGTTAAAACCCCTTTCTAGAAAGCAGCAGGCTTCCTCTGCTACATAATTTAACACATAAGTGTATATCAATTCTCAAGCACCAGGTACTTGGAATTTTGTGTAGTTATTGATTTTGATTAAAGCCAAGAGGTTGTACAGGATATTTTCTAAGTAGTAATTCTCTTTCGAAATGGTAATATTGTGAAAGTTCTCGTTCTCCGAAATTTTTGCTTTCTTCACGATTTAGGGCCCCTTTCGCTATTCATTCATTCATAACTACCTTCTTTGTAAGTGAAACATGTAGAGGTGTTCTATATTTGTCTATATAGTAAACCATCTGAGCGTTACTATTAGGTATTTTAGATCTGTTTACAGGTATATTGAAAAGTTTGCCGTTAGAAGCACGACTGTGACAGACTGACGCATTCGTGATGAAAATTCGGTAAAAGATTCTTGAATTCATTGAAAAGTGGTATCATCAATTATTAGCTGAACTCTACGAAATCTGGTAAGTGGAATATGTCAAAACCAAATAACCGGTCAAGTGCAAGTTGGACTTGCGCAATTAGTGTTCCGTGCATTGCTTTTAAAACAAAAATTTTCGTTACCAAAGTATAAAATGATCATTGACTTCACAAAACATATCCCATATGAGTTTTTTTCCGATTTTTAGTGAAAATTGATAACCTTGAAATTTTTGTTTTTTTTATAATATATATATATATATATATATATATATATATATATATATATATATATATATATATATATATATTATAATATAATAATATAAATTATTAAAGGTAATACACTCGTGATAATTTTCGTTCAATCTACACCCTGTAGAGCATATTTCAGAATTTTTTTAAAATTTTTAATCAGTACTTTTCGAGATAAGGTGGGAGTCAGCGATTTTTCCCAGTTTTTGAAAAATAATACAAAGAGAATTGTGCACAAGTATTACATTATATATATTTTTGAACTCGTCTTTTACAAGCTTTCATTTGACCCCCGTCTCGATGATCTGGTAAAAAAAAATTTTTTTCACTGCCGATTTCACTCCCCAAGGCTAACTCCTTAAATCAAAATTTAACTTTCAAAACTACACGAGTCTGATGGGGCCATCAATTTCTACATTAGTGCCAAATTTCAACTTTCTATGTCAAATAGTTTCGGAGAAAATCGGGTGTGACAGGCAGACAGACTGACAGACAGACAGATGGATGGACACCGAAGTGATCTTATAAGTATTCCGTACGGAAACACTAAAAACAATCTTCCCAAATTGTCTGAAGAAATTACTTTTATTATTCAGTAATGTTTATTTAATATTATATTTAATAATAAATTAAAAAGTATCCTGATTATTTGAATCAAATATATTTTCTTTATTTCACTACTACATTTGTAAAATATATTTCAAAAATTATTATGCAAATTTATTTAACTCTACAATTTTATCTAACTTAAGCTGTTTAAATATGATTGAAAAGAAAAAAAATAACTATTTACAGGACTGTCTCAACACATAACGGAAATCTAATTGTATTTATAAAAAATTTGCGTATGCATACGAATAAAAATTTTTATATTTTAAATTTTACCTTAAAATGATAGAAATATAACCAGAAGTAATGACATCATGAACCCGAATAAGGACCGGTGCCATGATACATTAACCGCAAAGAGCTAGTTTTACAACGCAACTGGAGCAACAGCTTTTAACACGACCGTTGCCAACTCTATGAGTTTTATCGGTAGTCGGTAAACTTTTTTTTAAGAAATTTCAAGTTCTCAAAAATAAACAGCTGGTAGTGAACTCTGTGATACTTATTTTATGTAGAAATTGTTTCCATTTTCCTTTTTCCCGAGTTTATATCATGTAATATGAGCTACCGCATTTGCCAGTTAGTTATAAAAAGGATTTTTTACGTAGTATCGTCCCATTAATGAAACTATACCAGTCTCTTGTTTCTGACATCAAATCATTGGCGTACCTGCTGAAAAACCGGAAAACTTCGAACTCCATTTCCTCACGAGTTATTGAAGATTTTTTAAATTATTTCTGTGCAAGTACTTTTGATTTGCTGATTTCAGTAGATTAAGCGATTTTATAACACCCTATGTATATATATATATATATATATATATATATATATATATATATATATATATATATATATATATATATATGTATATATATATATATATATATATATATATATATATATATATACATATATATATATATATATATATTTATATATATATATATATATATATATATATATATATATATATATATATATATATATATATATATATATATATATATATTTATATATATATATATATATATATATATATATATATATATATATATATATATATATATATAATATATATATATATATATATATATATATATATATATATATATATATATCATCATCATTAGTTTATTCCATCCGTCTGATGTAAACCTCCTCAAGTTGTCTCCAATGAACTCCGTATTTGCCTTTTGCATCCAGTCGTGTCCCGCTAGTCTTTTTATGTCATCCGTCCATCTTGTCTGTGGTCTACCTCTGCATCTTTTTTGTTCTCTAGGCCTCTATGCGGCGTGTCCATCTGCTGTTATTCATCCCTACGAAATGCCTCTCCCAATTCCACCTTAATATACATATTCGTTGTATTACATCTGTCACTTTTGATCTTCTTCGAATCTTGATGTTAGGAATACGACCTTGGAGTCTAATATTTAGCTTTCTCGTCTTCATTGTTCTTTGGGTTACTTGGAGTTTATATATATATATATATATATATATATATATATATATATATATATATATGATACTTTTTTTTAAAAAACCACGTTTTAGTGCCATATTTTTATACCGGCAGTACATACTGATCCAACACTCTAGCTTTTATTGTATTTGGTATATCCAATTTAAATGTGGACAGTAACCTTCCGGACACATACCAAGCTAACGAGACTCCTCTGTCTATTTTTTGTCCTAAATATATAAATGTTTGTACCTTTTCTGTTCTCCCATCTTCCATTAATAGTCTCTGACTTTTATGTTCAGTTTCGTTTTCCAAATATTTGGTTTTGGTGCAGTTTATTTTTAAACCTATTTCTCGAGACTTGTTACACGTATTTAATTCCATCAGCATTTCTTGTATTTCTTCTTTTGTATTAACGATCAAAGAGACTTCATCTGCGAACCTTAAGTAATTTCATCTTTAAGCGTCCATTAGAATTCCTTTATTTTCCTACTTTAGCGATTTGAACATTGCCTTTATCTATATTTGAAGCATGCACCCACCAGTTTGGAACTTGTGCAGTAGTAAAGGGAAGAAATTAAATATAAGGACTCAGCTATTATCGTTATTAGAAGCATGTACCCATCATCTGGAGCTTGCACAGTATTGACGCAAAATAAGAGAATCCTTTATTAAGGATAACGATTTCCCTTATTTAGGAACTTATAAGAGAGGTTATTTGAAGTTTTTTACTCTTATCGCTATTATGGTAGAGCCTGTTTTTTTTTTCCTACTTAGGTATTCAAACCCAGTAAAATTGAAATGCAAATAACACTGACCACAGTTAATTAGTGTTGAGATTATGTTGGGATTTTGAAATCTTGGACATAATAGCATTACAGTCTGTGTAATGTTAATTTCAAATGAAATTTTATTTATCGCACATTCGTATTACCTTGGAAATATGGAAGGAAGTGATAGAAACCTGCTAGACCCAGTTTTAATTTAGAAACTTGTGTTGATCCATCAAATACTAATAACCGGTGTGTTTAAAGATGAAATTAATGAAAAAAAATCCCCTAAGTTTATAAAATATGAATACTAACCTACCTTGCAGTTCCTTTGAGTTAATACTGCGCATGCTTCGGATAACGATAAGGACAAAGGCATGTTGAAAATAACGTTGCAAAATCTCTCTTAAGTCGCCTTGTGTAATTCCTCTTTTAATTTTTTTCAATATGTCTATTAATTATATATATATATATATATATATATATATATATATATATATATATATATATATATATATATATATATATATATATATGTATGTAGCATCGTTATTTTACACAGAAATGGATATGACTGTTCGCATAAGTAATTTAATTATTTTACGCTGGTTAACTATTCCAGGGTTTCAGTTTTGTATGCAGAACAGATAGGACTACGTAAGGTAGGCGACGAACAAGATGGTAAGAAGTAATACGAAAATAGATTTTGGGTTGAACCTACACAGACTAAGCTAATCACTTTATAAGTATTCTGGAGTGAAATTCTGACATGAGAGTAAATTGTTTATATAAAGTTAGTACAGTCAAAGATAATTTATAAAAATTTATTACAGCGATAACGAAACTTAATTTAATTTATTTCAGCTTTTCGCTCTTATTATCGGTAGGGCGATTATCTGAAGTACTTAAAGAGTTTCTCTGCTTACAGTTAACTTAGTTTCGCACATGTTGAAATCCAATTTAAAATTCAATATATTTACCACAATAAGGGCATCCATACTTATGTACAAAGCTCTTCTGATAAACAGTACATTGTAAAAGGACATTAATAAATTAAAACTTGAATAGTCATTCACTATTGAAATAAAATAGACAAGAGTTACGAGACCTGTCCGAAAAGTATCCGATCTTGTGTTGAAGCAGGAGAAAAATTAACTCTGGTTAATGGCACGGCTGCCTCGTCGTATTCCTTTTTGTTTCCTCTACTTCGTCAAATCTTCTTTCTTTTGAAGGATTTTTGAATATCATTACTATTCCGGGACTGATGTAATTGAACAATTCCGTGTTTCACCACAAATTGCTGAATGAATTGTGATAACTAGGCGGGTGCGTTGACGTTACAAAGCACTCATTCCCCACTTTTCGACAAATCATACTGTTTTCTTCTCACCTCTGCTCTTCATGACTTCTCCATAATACCCGCCACTGTCACTATCTGACTTTTTGGAGAGTATTCATAAAGCCGGGTTTCCACCACAGATACAGTTTAAAAAACAGTTCTGTTTTCATAAACAAAACAAAACATGTTTTGTTTTTTCAAACAGTTCCTGTAGACTGTTTCAAAAGTTTTGTTGCTAGTGTTTGTTCTCTTTTTCCCATTTTGTTTAGCTCTGCAAGAATGTGGTTCTTCGATGATATAATTAGCTGTGGTTCGTTTTTAGTTATAGGCCAAAACAGAAAAAAACCAAGGTATTCGGTCAGTTCTCTATTAAAAAGGAGAGTTAATTACGGCACAGAATTATTGGCATTTATAAGCAGTGACAATGTTGGGTTAAATGGAGAATTGAGATCTTCCTGCCACAATTTTACCAAAATGTCAAGTACCGATTTTGAATTGTTAATTAATTTGTTAGGACCTAAAATCGCCAAGAAATATACAAATTACCGGGACGCAATTTCGGTGAAAGATCGCCTTGCAGTAATTCTGAGGTACTTAGCCACTGGGGACAGTTTTCAATCATTAAAATATTTATTCAAAATTTCAAATTCTTCTGTATCACGAATCATAGTGGATGTAAGTGAGGCCCTGTATGACGCTCTTCAACATTATATCAAGATAAGCCTTCCTTTCCTCGGTTTATTCTTGTCATACAAAAAAATCAAAGTATCATATCCAAATCATTTTGAAACAAGCGGGTGTCCAGCCCCAGACTTTTTTATGCTTTTATACTCCCTTCGTTCCCTGTTGTACTGACTGAGCAAGTTTTTGATTTTTCGATCGATTTCATCACTGCTAGTTTCAAAATGATTACCAATTTCCTTGAGTGAATCTTGTTTTTTATTCTTATAATCTATACTTTTTGAGTCCCACAAGTTAGTATGTTGACGGTACATTTCAATTAGATTGCTGCACTGATTTTTAGTCCACTGCTTTTTGGAATTCATGGCCTAAAAACGAATTAGAACAGTTTTGGTAAATTTGCAGTCAACTCTTTTAATCGTAGCAACATTGTAATTAAATGGATATATATATATATATATATATATATATATATATATATATATATATATATATATATATATATATAATTGAATAAAAAGTTTAACAAAATAAATATAAAAAATGGTACTTACTGTAAGTGTTGACAAAGTCTCCATAAATCGCATACACTTGATAAAAACTTGATAACTAGTTGAAAGAGTAGAGTACAAATGTCGCAGAGAACAAATCTAAAACATTCAGGTGTTCCAACCAAACCGACTAAAAAACACGAACAAATTTGTTTTCATTTGATGTACCGACTCGAGATGGGAAAGTGTTTTGTTTACTAAAAACACTGTTCTCCGACAAATATGTTTTCGAAACTGTTCATTTTTTACAAAACATCGCTCTTTTTGTTGAGAAAAAACAGTTTTTGTTTGTGTTTCGTGCTATGTCCGTTTGGTGGAAACCCGGCTTAATATGCTACCTTTTGGTAAAAAACATTGACGGAACATCTACTTGATGTTGCTCCCTCTCTAGCGCGCTTCCTTGGGTTGCTACTCTTCTGGCGTTTTCCATATCCAAATCATTTTGAAACAAACGGGTGTCCAGCCCCAGACTTTTTCATGCTTTTATACTTCCTTCGTTCCTTGTTGTACTGACTGAGCAAGTTTTTGATTTTTCGATCGATTTCATCACTGCTAGTTTCAAAATGATTACCAATTTCCTTGAGTGAGTCTTGTTTTTTATTCTTATAATCTATACTTTTTGAGTCCCACAAATTAGTATGTTGACGGTATATTTCAATTAGATTGCTGCACTGATTTTTAGTCCACTGCTTTTTGGAATTCATGGCCTAAACAGTTTTGGTAAACTTGCAGTCAACTCTTTTAATCGTAGCAACATTGTAACTAAATGGATATATTATATATATATATATATATATATATATATATATATATATATATATATATATATATATATATATATATATATATATATATCTATATATAATTGAATAAAAAGTTTAACAAAATAAATATAAAAAATGGTACTAAGTGTTGACAAACTCTCCATAAATCGCATACACTTGATAACTAGTTGAAAGAGTAGAGTACAAATGTCGCAGAGAACAAATCTAAAACATTCAGGTGTTCTAACCAAACCGACTAAAAAAACACGAACAAATTTGTTTTCTTTTGATGTACCGACTCGAGATGGGAAAGTGTTTTGTTTACTAAAAACTCTGTTCTCCGACAAATATGTTTTCGAAACTGTTCATATTTTACAAAAACATCGCTCTTTTTGTTCAGAAAAACGGTTTTTGTTTGTGTTTCGTGCTATGTCCGTTTGGTGGAAAACCGGCTTAATATGCTACCTTTTGGTAAAAAACATTGACCGAACATCTACTTGATGTTGCTCCCTCTCTAGCGCGCTTTCTTGGGTTGCTACTCTTCTGGCGTTTTCCTCTGTAAAGATTCTGCTTTGACTCAGAGTCATAATCACAAACATGATTTCTGATTGTTTTCAAATTATCTCGAGCGACATCCACTCGATAATTCTTTGCTCTTCGGTCAGCAGCTGAATTTTGCAGCAATCGCCAAATTTTAACTCAAAATTTCCGAAAACTATAATGTTTGAAAATCCAAATTTTCAATTTCAATTGCGTTGTTCGAAACATGTGTTACATAAGTCAGAAGATCTCCTGTTGATCTATGTTTACGAAAGCCATATTGGTGATCGCTAATAATGTTGAATTCTTCAAGATGTTTTAGAAGATGTTGATTGATAGCCTTTTCCATGACTTTCGATATTATTGAAAGCAGTACGACTGGTTGGTAGTTATTTGGCAAGGTCTTCTTGCTTTTTTTAGGTATCGGCTGAACTGTGGCACATTTCCAGCAGGAAGGAAATATTCCCTTTCTGTAGGATAGGTTGAAAAGTCTACAGAAAACTGGTGTCAGCTCCCTCGCACAGTTTTTGAGAGCTATGGCAGGTATTCCGTCAGCGCCAGAAGCTTTTTTGGTGTCTAGCTTCATTAAAATACGTTTTATGATACGCTGTCTGAAGACAACATCGGACATCCTTGACTGCACTATGGGAATAGTAGGTGGTGATTTTCTTTGGAAATCGATAGTAGAATGTGAAGCAAAGAGTTCAGCCAACAAGTTCGCTTTTTCAACAAGTGTCGTTGCAATAGGATTATCTGGCCTTGTGAGTGGTGGTATGGCGGATTTGGTGGATTTTGTGTACCAGACTTGATAAAAAAGTTAACTGCAACTGTTTGTTCAAAACTCAATTTCTTACCGTTCATTGAAACATACTAGTACTCTTACTATTATAACCTTTCATTATACAAGTTTCATAAAACAGCTAACATAAAGCGTATACTTTCTGCATTTTTCAGATATTTACTGTCACCATTTGATCCTGGAATCGGTGGTCTCTTATTTATTCTAAGTAAAAACAAAAAGCCCCAAAAAAAAGGATGTAAATAGATTTACCAATCTGTTCGATTTAGAAATCATTCGTGTTGAAAACCAATATTTTAAATCAAAAAAGAAACACTTTCTTTTATAAAAATTCTTTTCCACAGATTGAACTTCAAATTTCAGCCGCATTAGATACAACACACACATCTTTGTATGGAATATTTCAAAAGGGGGATTCGATCGTACAGAAACTAACGGAAATTACGTTGAATTGAACGTTCTGTAAGGCCTAACACACACTTTCAGAATTTCGAATGTAGGTACGGCTGGAACATTTACTGTTAAGAATTATTTCTTTCTTCATATTGCATTAAATTTTTAATGTGTACAGATTGTTTACTGTTGAGCGTAGAATTTGTGTTCTAGCCAATATAAAAACGAATGTCGTTTATGTTAATATGAAAATTCTCGAACGCAAGTCTTGATATAAACAATACCAGGTGTACAAGTATGAAATGCTGATTTTTTTTTCTAAAAAAACATGTTAAATTAGGAAGAATAATGAAAAGTGCTTTATTCAAAGTATGCTCCATCGCTTGTTATACATTCTTCCCCTTTTGCTGCGAGCCATTCATCGAGCCATTTTTTCACATCTTCGTACGAGCCACCCCATCGATGCAAACAAGTGGTAATCGGAAGGAGCCAAGTCTGGTGAGTAAGCCGCATGAGGTAGCACTTCCCAGCTGAGTGCTTCCAACGTGTCGCGAACTGGTTTTGCCGTATGTGATGGAGCATTGTCATGAAGAAAAAATGACTTTGTGTTGCCTCTTTCGGTATTCTGGCCTTTTTTCAAGCAGCGAACGGTTCAAATCGGTCAATTGTTGTTGGTAACGTTTAGTATTAACCGTTTCCCCAGCTCATAATAGACCACGCCCCTCTGGCCCCACCAAACACAGAGCATCATCTTTCTGCCAAAGCGATTCGGTCTTGCGGTCGATGTGGATGGTGCGCCTAGGTCTACCTATAATTTTTTGCGCTTGGGATTCTCAAAATAAATCCTCTTTTCATCCCCTGTCACTACACGTTGCAAAAACGACTTCCTTTTGTACCGAGCGAGCAAAACGTCACACGTGTTTTTGCGCTTTTCCATTTGCCTGTCGTTCAACTCATGTGGTACCCATCTACCGGTCTTCTGAATCTTTCCCATCTCTCGTAGCCGATTGGAAACAGCTTGTTGACTAATGCCCAATTGGTCGGGGAGTTGTTTTTGTGTTTGCAAATCATCTTCGTCCAACAATGCTTGCAATTCCACATCTTCGTATTTTTTTGGCGGTTTTCCACGTCCCTTGTCTGTAACATCGAAGTCACCACTTTTGAAACGCCGAAATCATCGTTCACACGTATCTTGCGATGGAGCATGTTTACCATAAGCTTCTCGAAGTAATCGGTATGATTCAACAGCAGTTTTCTTCAAATGAAAACAAAAAATTGATGCTGTCCGCGATTGCTCTTTGTTGGGTATACATTTCGACATATTGAACACAACAATACAACACTCGTGCTCGTCTGACATTTGTTGATGACAAAACAAAATGGCGCAGTGCCAAATCTTTATAGCACAAACTGCATTGGTGCACCATCTGTTGTCTGAAATCCGCATTTCATACTTGTACATCTGGTATGTTAAACTGTTTCTATGATACAACATAAAAAAATACTATTCGAGGGCCAAGAATGACTAATTTGCAAAAATGATGATGAAAAATGATCTGTCCAATTGGCAATGTTAACAAGGTCAATGAAAAAAGAAAACAACCACAAATTTTAAAATTTAAATTTAGAAAACTTCTTCTTACTGCGCCATCTCCTCACGAAGTTTGGCGATCCATATGGCTAAACGAAAAAACTGCTGCTCGAAAAATATCACCCGAAATACATCCGAACCACCTTTGCATGTCTTTCATCCAAGAATGTTGTGGTCTCTTGATCGATCCTCTCCCCTTTATTTTGCCTTCAATAATTAAACTTAGGAATTCATATTTTGAGCCTCTCATTATAACTCCGAAGTATTGAATTTTTCTTATTTTTATGGTGCTTAATAATTATTTTCCTTTATTTATTCTTACTGCAACTTCGGTGTTTTTTATTTTCAAGATCAAGAGATGCGATGAAGGCGCCTAAAAATGTACATTTCAACTGTCAAGGGTCCAGCCCTCACATCCATACAAAATCATGCAGAATACATACGCTCTCACCACTCTCATTCGGAGTTCGATGGAAAAATTTATTCATATTCATGTATGCCATTCGGGCTTGTTCAATTCTGGAATATATCTCTTTTCTCAGATCTCATTTTTCATTTATATTAGTTCCTAAATATTTAAATGTAGAAACCTATTCTAAGGTGCTGCCCTTGATTTCGAGGGATTCTGGTGGTAGACTTTTCTCTGCTATTAGCATCCACTTTTAAAAGATATTAACTCGTTAATCAGATAAAGAATTCATTTTAAGATTATCAATAAAAATCACTTCTATCGAAAAATATTGTGTAATTAAAATTTTAGTTTACCGAGAAGAATGTTTTTTGACCTAAATGAAAAAAAAGAATGAGGCCAAACGTTACGGACTGTTTTAAATGTTCATCGTGGTGAATTGTGGAAGCTAAAAATTGGTCATAAACTTTTTTAGTTAAAAAAAAATATTTTAGTCATTTTTAGTGTCCCATACATAATATCACTTCGGTGTCTGTCCGTCTGTCTGTCCCGATTTTCTCCGAAACTATTTGACAAAGAAAGTTAAAATTTGGCACTAATCGATGGCCTCATTAGAACTGTGTAGTTTTTTTTTACCAGGTCCTGTGGGGTGTCAAACGAAAGCTTGTGAAAACACGAGTTCAAGAATATATATAATGTAATACTTGCGCACACTTTTCTTTGTTTTATTTTTAAAAAATTTGCCAAAAATCGCGGTCCCCCCTTATCTCGAAAAGTACTGATCAAAAAATTTCGAAAAAATTCTGGAATATTCTCCACAGGGTGTAGATTGAACGACAGTTATCACGAGTGCATTACCTATAATAATTTATCTGGTTTATAAAATAAAAAAAAAATTCATGGTCATCAGTTTTCAACAAGGATCGGAAACAAACTTTCTTGAAAACTCATTTGGGGTGTCTTTTGTGAAGTTATTGATCATTTTATACCTCCGTATCAACGTACGGAACACTAATTGCACAAGTCCTACTTGCACTTGGCCTGTTTTCCTTTAATTTTTTTTAATCAAAATTTTCGGTTCAACACTGTACGAGAGTGAAACGAATTTATTAGTAGAAAAAACTGTCAAGCGCGCCTGGCAACGGTTGACTTTCAAATCCCGGAATCCATCGTTGGAGCGAGAGACGATCAACAAGTAACCTTTCACCTGGATATATTATTATTTGTCTGCAGAGCTAAAAATTTTCGGTTATTGTTTATCAAAAATCTTACCCTTTTTTAAATAAGTATTAGTATTTAAACGGGTAGAAACTGTGAATGAAAAACAACACTTATCTCCAGTTGTAAAGCTAAAATTAAAAGAAGTGGTGGCGTCCGACGGCTCTTTATTTTATCGTCTACTCTGACGTAAACACCCTTCCGTTTCCGCCAATAAGGAACAGTTATCTAAGCCATTATCAATTTTGCGTCACATTTTCCCGTTTTTGTTTTTCACCATTTCCTTATTTTCCAACATCTTGATTATTTTGTTTTCGTAAGTAATACAATATTACCATACGTAATATATATATATATATATATATATATATATATATATATATATATATATATATATATATATATATATATATATATGTATATATATATATATATATATATATATATATATATATATATATATATATATATATATGTATATATATATATATATATATATATATATATATATATATATATATATATATATATATATATATATATATATATATATATGTATATATATATATATATATATATATATATATATATATATATATATATATATATATGTATATATATATATATATATATATATATATATATATATATATATATATATGTATATATATATATATATATATATATATATATATATATATATATATATATATATATATATATATATATATATATATATATATATATATATGTGTGTGTGAGTGTGTGTGTGTGTGTGTATACATGTATGTATACAGGATGTTATGAAGATCACATAATATATTATTTATTCACTTCAATTAGTAAATTTCTTCTGTATGTATACGAGGCTGGTTTGAAAAGTCCGTGCAAAAATAAAAACTACTTATGTGTTTGGGGTAAACCTTTTTTATTTTTCGACATAGTCTCCTTTTAGGCTTATACACTTCGTCCAACGATGTTCTAGTTTGTTGACAGGATTTGTCCAAGTCAGCAAAATTTCTATTAGTGTTTGCAATCACCTCCTCGTTTGAATAAAATCTTTGTCCCGCCAGCCATTTCTTCAAATTGGGGAACAAATAGTAGTCCGAGGGAGCCAAGTCTGGAGAATAGGGGGGCTGTGAAACGAGTTGGAATCCTATTTCCATTAATTTTGCGACCACAACTGCTGAGGTGTGTGCTGGTGCGTTGTCGTGATGGAAAAGGACTTTCTTATGGGCCAATCGCGGGCGTTTTTCTTGCAGCTCGGTCTTCAAACGGTCCAATAACGATGAATAATATTCACCTGTAATAGTTTTACCCTTTTCCAGATAGTCGATGAGGATTATCCCTTGCGAATCCCAAAAGACAGTCGCCATAACCTTTCCGGCCGAAGGAACGGTCTTCGCCTTTTTTGGTGCAGATTCCCCCTTGGTAACCCATTGTTTAGATTGTTGTTTGGTCTCAGGAGTATAGTAATGTATCCATGTTTCATCCACAGTGACGAAACGATGCTTAAAGTCCTCCGGATTCTTCTGGAACAGCTGCAAACCATCCTTGCAACACTTCACACGATTCCGTTTTTGGTCAAGCGTGAGCAATCGCGGCACCCATCTTGCGGATAGCTCTCTCATGTCCAAATGTTTATGCAAAATATTATGCACCCGTTCAGTCGAGATGCCCACAGCACTAGCAATCTCACGCACCTTAACTCTTCTGTCATCCATCGCCATGTCATGGATTTGATCAATGATTTGTGAAGTCGTAACCTCCACAGGCCGTCCAGAACGTTCAGCGTCACTTATGCCCATATGGCCAGTCCGAAAATTTTGAAACCACTTATAAACTGTTCTAATCGAAGGTGCAGAGTCACCATAATGTTTATCAAGCTTCTCTTTAGTCTCCTTAGGCGTTTTGCCTTTGATAAAGTAATGTTTAGTCACCACACGAAATTCTTTTTCGTCCATTTCTTGAAAATCACTCGACTTACTTGATTCACACGAATACCAAACACAAAGAAATAGACCAATATGGCAGAAACTTGGTGTGCGTTCATTCAAGAGATGCTACTAACTAAACATGACCTCGATACGCGCCGGTGGTGCCATCTCTCTGACTTTGCACGGACTTTTCAAACCAGCCTCGTATATATATATATATATATATATATATATATATATATATATATATATATATATATATATATATATATATATATATATATATATATATATATATATATATATATATATATATATATATATATATATATGTGTGTGAGTGTGTGTGTGTGTGTGTGTGTATACGTGTATGTATACAGGATGTTGTGAAGATCACATAATATATTATTTATTCACTTCAATTAGTAAATTTCTTCTGTATGTATATATAATTTTATTTTTATCTTGCGCATAAGGTTCCTTTAATTAACTTGGGTTTTTGTTTTTTAAAAATTTGTTTTTTTTTTATTTGACGTTTGGCCCTATGGTTATGGACAGTCTCAATTTTTTTTGTTCTTCTTACGTACAGTTTTCATTTTAATCAACACATTTTACATTATTCGTACTTCGAAAATAAGTAAACCAGACCAATACATTTCGGTCTAAGACCATCGTTGGTCTATTGAGATAATAACCTCAATATTGCCATGCTTAAAATTAACAATTTGTTATTATTATTTTATTTTTCTTCAACAAATTAACAGAATGTTTACCTTTTTAGTTTAAAAAAACCTGCTGGAAAAAAGCTATATCTGAAAGTCATTGCTTTCAAAGAGTTACTCACAACATTACATACACCAACAATTTTCTATTTATAGTGGAAATTTCTCATGCTGACCACCCAGTCAGAACATTGGGTAACTTTACTTAATTAACTAGTGTAGGACGATAAAAAAATATCCGTTTTAATCACCGCAATTTAAACATATCAATAAATAAACGTTCTCGTGTTGCTTTTAAACACTTTTCTTGTTGTAGTTAGAAGGATGAGAATGCCAAACCGTTGCTATTCAAGTAATGAACGCTACTCTGCGCGATAATTTATGCAAAGCCAAACAATATTAATTTTATCATGTTTGGTTAGTGAAGAGCAGTGAACCATCTCGTGTTTTTTTTTATTCTTCATTTTCCCGCCTGAGTAGGGTTTTTACCCTTTTTATATCTTATAGAATATCGACGAGGATGTCGTAATATCCGTCAACGTTGTCCAAGTGCCGAAACATTAAGTTTTGTATTTCATAGCACCTTTTAGACAACGTGGTAGTGCTGCTATTGACGTTATTGCATTTCTGCAAATAACTAGTACCTATGTACGTGACCACGCCAAATATACTTAAATTAATTAAAAAATAAGGTATACCGACCCCCCGGGATTGAAACCCGAGACCTGCACCGCAAGCATGTTACTACGCCACGGAGCCGCGGGCCACCACTGGGTGTTGTTTTTATTAAACTAATTTGACCTTAAACAGCACAATTTTTAGTGTTCCGTACGGTACACTTATAAAATGACTTCGGTGTCTGTCCGTCTGTATGTCACACCCGATTTTCTCCGAAACTATTTGTCATAGAAAGTTGAAATTTGGTAATAAAATAGGAATTGATGGCCTCATGAGAGCCATGTAGTTTTGAAAGTTAAATTTGGACTTAAGGGGTTAGTTTTGGATGGTGAAATCGGAAGTGAAAAAATTTTTTTTTTACTAGGTCATCGAGTGTGGTGTCAAATGAAAGCTTGTGAAAACACGAGTAAAAAATATATATATATATATATATAATGTAATACTTGCGCGCACTTTTCTTTGTAGTATTTTTAAAAAATCGCGAAAAAAATCACTGTCTAACCGCCTTATCTTGAAAAGTACTTATCAAAAAATTTTGAAAAAATTCTGGAATATTCTCCACGGGGTGCAGATTGAACGAAAATTATCACGAGTGCATTACCTTTAGTAATTTATCTGGTATATAAATAAAAATAAAAATTCCAAGGTCATCAGTTTTCAGTAAAGAATGGAAACAAACTTTGTTGAAAACTCATTTGGGGTGTGTTTTGTGAAGTCACTAATCATTTTATACCTCCGTAACAATTTTCTTTATTTTAAAAGCAATCAACGTACGGAACATTATTTGCGCAAGTCTAGGCAACATTTTTTCCAATATCGTAGTCAAATTGCAAAAAAAAAATTCACAAATTTCGATCACATCAAGAACCTCGGGCTGAATTAGTAAATATGACTTTTTTTTAATTTGTTCTCTGAAATTTCACTTTTCAAGCGATCATCAATATGACCAAAATCGATTAGTGTTACCAGAGATATGCAATTTTAAATCCGCGAAAAAATTGCCTGACAACCTACTCGCATTATACATAGAGATTCGTACACAATAGAAAAAAAATATGTTCATTTGATCTCATAATATCGTTGTTGGATCGTAATTCTCCCGGATCCTTCCCTGGGAATCTCTACAATCAAGGGATTACACTTAAGAAGATTTATCTTGATGCCTCGGGGTTATTTAACAGGGCTGGTACGTCACGAAAAGACGTGTAAATAATTGAAGTGAAGGATAAATTTAGGGCCTCTTTCTTATTTTTATTTTATTCCGGTTTTAATTAAAGAAAAAACAAAACAGAATAAGGATTGTTTTTTAATCTCTTGACTTTCTTTATTGGTTGTTTCATTCCCTCAAATTGTTTTCGAAGGGTGTCGTTTCCGAGCAATGCGTTATTAACCTTTTTTTAATTTTTAAGCCTACTGCCAGAATAAATAAAAGAATTTTTTTTAAAGATGTTTCTTTTTACACAATTAGAGAGTTAATGAAATTTCTAATGAGCAGTCTGAACTGACAATCTTCCATCAAACCGTTTGGACACTATCCATCAGGCATTTACTAGACATTAGCCAATCATTCAGCAGTTTTTTTTCTGGCAAATATCACCCCATATGAAAGTATATTTCAATATCATTACTGATCATCCCTTAAAGACATAAATCCTCAATCTTGATTAACAGTAGACTTGTAACATGGAATAGGACCGTCCACAGCCTTATTTATTTATTTTAATGAGTAGAACACACGAGCTGCTACACTATAAGAGCGGCACGTGTGCGGAATTAGCGATTTACATCGCTGCTGATTATACTTAGTGGACAGTACAATCTATGACATGAAGTTCTTTATATTATAGAAGTTGGTACGAGGAGTCACACATGAACCTCAGACGGATATAATGTATTAACCCGACAAGTATCCCTAGTGTGTACTACTGTGGGTGGAATCATGCACACTACACTTTCCTTCAAGGTATTTATAAAACATACTCATGTCTTCAGTTTTTCTGGTGAGTTTCTGGTCTCAATTGATCAAAAATAATCCATAAGTATTTAGTCTATGTTTTTCGCTGCAAGGATTTAGCATTTAAAATAATCTGCCTGATTCTAATAAAAATTACGACTTTTATAGAAGGTAATCATATAACACTTTGGGTCATTTAAATGGAAGTCGTTTTCTTTTGACAGTTTATGAAAACTTTTGAAGTCGTAGTGAAGAAAAAAGTTAACGGCTCTTATTTGTCGTTTATTTCTTCTTCTTCTTTCTCAGCCTGTATTCATCCATTCCTGAATGTAGACTTCTTCCAAAACCTTCAATGCTCTTCTGTCCATTGCAACTTGTGTCCAGTTGGTTTCTGCAATCCTCTGGATGTCGTCTCGCCATCCTTTTTGTGGTCTTACCACACTTCTCTTGGTATCCATGTTAACAATTTATTAGTCCATCTATTCTTGTCTCGTATTGTGGCCCGCCCATTGCCACTTTAGCCGTGCTATTTTCTTGATTCGATCTCTAAAGCTTATTCCAAGCATGACACACTGTAATATCATTGTCCAAAGATTGCAAAATCTTAACATAATCTGAAAACTAATTAACTGTTGTCAGTGTTATTTGCAATAAAAGATTATCATTTCAATTATACTGTATTTTCAATAAAAGATTATTATTTCCATTGTACTGTATTTTCTTAGTGGTTTGGATACTTAAGTAGGACAAAAAACTGGCCCCACCATAATAATGATAAGAATAACAAATATCAAATAACATCTTTTATAAGTTCCTAAATAAAGGAAATCGTTATCCTTAATTAAAGTTTCTCTTATCTTGTTTCATTACTACGCAAGCTCCAAATGGGGGGGCGCATGCTTCAAATAACGATAACAGCTGAGTCTTTGATATTTAATTTCTTCCCTTTACTTCTACGCAAGCTCCAAACGGTGAGCACATGCTTCAAATAAAGATAAAGACAGTGGCCTGTCAAAATAAGTATCGCAAAATGTCTCTATTATTAGCTAAAAAAATAATAAAAGATTGCAATGTGCGGTTTTTGGGCAAACCCTAGAATAAAAATTATGTGTATGAAAAAACATAGTAATTGAATCGTTATATAATTAAAAACGAACAATATTAAGAATGGATTCTTTTTAAATATTACCGAGAAGTCGCGGTGTTTAGAAGTATTTCTTTTTTTTTTTGTACTTTTTTTCCAAATACTTTTGCATAAAAAAGTTTCATATGTTACGATAAAAAGCTCAGATGGTAATGGCAACCCTGTCATATTTAAACAACTTAGGTAAAATGGATATTCATTACATATCTGTATTTTTTTTTTCTTTTGAAAGCGTTGTTTGGTGTTAACCTTTAGTAATTAACAATTTTATTTTTGATTTCCGATTTTTTTAAATATATACTTTTTTAATGAATTTTTAGCTGTACACATGTGAATTATATTTTATTATAGCAATGAAACAGATACAGAGCAATGAAAAATTGCTCTTTGTGTGATTTGAAACTTGTTAGCAGACTTGCGAGTTAGTGCCGTAGTTTACCGTATACTGCCCATCCAAGACCTGTTCATCTGGAGATTTCCGCATTTTGGTTTCCTACATATATGTACGAAGACACGTTTTCGAGCAACTGGTTGGCAACAGTGCCATCTATGTCTCGGGGACTCATTGTTTAGGTTTTATTTGCGTTAATTTCTAATCCAACCTTTAAGAAAGCTCATGAAGTTCTTGCCACATGATTGGAAGTCCCTCTGCTGTCTCGCTAATAATGACAATATCATCTGCGAACCTTAAGTGGTTGAGTCGTACGCCATCTATGTTAATTCCTTTGTCATGCCAGTTCAGATTTTTAAACACAAACTATTTTTACCTTTTATAATTTCCATATTTTTAATTAACCTTAGATTATCTATTTTTACAGTATGATAAGCTTCAAAGGCATGTTCGGCAATTCTAGACTTTTCGGTTCTACTATATTTTAAATGTGATAAATGTTCTTTAAATCGTGTTTTAATTGCCCAACATACTTTTTGTCGCAATCATTACAAGTAATTTCATAAATTCCACTTTTCTCACAATTAGGAATCTTGTCTCTGGGATTTCCTAAGATATTCCTCAAATTATCTGATGACATAGACTAAAGCGAGGCCCACCTTATTAAATACCTTATTGAGTCCCCGCTATAATTCGGATCATATGGCATGGTATATTTCGAATTATATGGATGGAGCATTGCCGAACATGCCCTTGAAGCTGATCATACTGTATAACATTAGATAATTTAAGATTAATTAAAAATGTGTCTGATAGGAGATTGTTGAACGCATACGAAAATATGTAAATTACAAAATGTAAAAGTAGTTTAAATGAAGACAGAGAGCCTATTCCTTATAGTTCCCTCTTCTGCTAACTTGAGCAAAACTTATGGTATAGCCTATGCCTTTAGTTCAGCCTAAATAATTCAGGTGTTAAGTACAAAAATAAAGTGTTTGGTGGAGTTGTGATATATACTGAGAAGTGTTATTGTGCCAAAGATTCCACATGCCCAACATAGTTATTGTCTCTTACTCTACATAATTTAAGGTCATCGGCAAAGGTAGATGATGATTAAGAGATACATCAACATCTTCTTTAAAATTGTACGCGTTACGTACCAAAACTTTAATGGGTTCGACGTTGATGTTACAGGTTTTCACTATTTTCTTGTCGAAATAACCTGGGTTGTTACAATAATAAATTTAATACACCAGAATCCTTATTTTATACTCGATTTTATAGCAATAAAATCCCAAATAACCCACTAAATTATTACAATCAAGATGATTTATTTAAGAGGTTTGTAGAATATTATAGTGTTATAAAGTAAGAGCGCACCTGCTTGCAGTAGTTCGCGGGGTTGTATGGCGATAACTGCAAATGCTATTATATTTATGAACAGTATAATACTTTTTAGATTGCGCCATTCTCGAACAGTTTACTGCATTTTCAATAAAATCACGTACATTTGTAGGTTCTACCAGGGCGATAAATTTTATACCCATTTTATGTTAATATAAAGAGCAGAATAGTTTCTTGAAAGTATTTATGTGCTACATGTAAATAAATAAAAATATACCGAGTGGCCCTGAAGTTGCTTTCCACGACGCTTAAATCACTTTAGATACGAGGGTGTTAAGTTATCTGGCTAGCCATCAAAGTGACGTCATATAGATGAATTGCTTGGTTGTCAAATTAGTGTCAGTGGTACTTTGACGAAATCTTGTACGAGTGCGTTACGTTTTACAACTTTTACAATTTTTTTTCCGGAAAATGTGAGTTAATTCGGTATGAGAACATTGCCAATGGCAATTGCTGGTTCGCCTTGGCAATTCTTTAGCAGGCTTGAGAAAGAAGTCCTGAGGAAGCTGTAATTTCGGCGAAAAAGCGATCTGCAATGTGGTAGCAGTCTAATTGTTGACCAGAAAGACCTTAATGACATGAAAAGGAATGCACAATATCCTTGGGGATGTTGAGGAAGCTGCAACTTTGCTGAAAATTAGTCGACGAAGTAATATAACGGATGTGCACAAATTAACCTGAAGCTGCGAACCATGTGACATATTTACTTTAGCTAAAGGACAGGTGATGACCTTGAAGGCCCCTCTAGTAACAATCACTCGACTGTTACGTCATTGGTGATCACTTCGACAATAGACCTGTACAGGTGACAATCCCCATATACAGGTAACACCTTTACGTCTTTTTCAACAACTTTTGGTCGTGTGACGTCGTTGACGGGCACGTTTTGCACACATATTTTACTACTTCTTCGACTACTTTTCAACAGAATTTTAGCTTTCTCAACACTCCTAAAGATACCTTTTGCCATCTTTTTCATCTCATTAAAGCCTTTTAAGTCAACATTCTCTAGACTATTTCCTCATCGTCGATCACTTCTACGACAAAATTTTAACTTTTTCTGCACTTCTTCCTCAAGCCTGCTAAAGTACGACCGATGCGGGCGACAACCCATTCATACAAAAATCGATTTCCTCAACATTACTTATGCTGGCAATAAAGCCACTTTCCCGACAACTTTCAAGCTACTTTTGCCAATGTCACTATGAGAGTTATTTTTCGTCAATTGTCACCGGTGACAAGACTTGGGTATTCTGTCGGCATCTTTCCACAAGGCAAGAGTCGATATAATCGGTTCATAAGGAGTCCTCACTTCAAAAGAAAGCGACAACCGTTTTACGAAAAGTTAATGGCTACCATTTTTGGAACTACTAAGGAATTTTGTTACTGAAATACATGGAAAGGAGGCCCACAATTAATGGTAAGGTTTACAGAAAGACGATCTAAAACCTTCGGAATGGAAACGAAAAACCGTAACTTGCGTTGAAAGACTTTATAGCGTCGTTTTTTTAGAAGCAAACAAAACATTTTTTTTTTTGGAAGGAATAAAATAACCCAAAAGTACATGACGTGAAAAGTTCCGAGACTTTCCGAGAAATGGCAGCATAAACATAAAAAAAGCGTCTCATTTTCAGTTAATGTCAACTCTCAGAAGATTCGTGTTAAATTTTCATGACATTTTGTCCATTAACTTGCGAGTTACAGCTTTTTAGTAACGCTACTTTTGATTTTTGCCAGACGATGGAACAAAAAGAATTTCGTGTGTTGATCAAACATTCCTTTTGGATGAGAAAAAGACAGCCAGAACTCAAGAATGGCTTGAGAAGTGGTATGGCAGTTCTGCTCCTTCAAAAGCAACTATATATCGATGGTTTAGTGAACGTAAACGTAGTCATACAAACACCGATGATGCACCACGTTCCGAACGTCCAAATGAGGCAGTCACTACAAAAAACACAAAAAAAATATCATATTGTTCCTGTGAAAGTGAAAGTGAGAGAGATGGCTAATATTTTGAAGATATAATCAGAACGCGTGAGGCATATTTCGCACAAATATTTGCATATCAAAAGGTTCGATGGATGCCGCGGACAATCATGAGATGAAAACCAGTAACGTGTCGACGATTCCGAACGCTGTTTGGCACTATTTTGGCTAATTCGTAAAAATGGACGAAACATGGATCACCACTATACGCCCACGGCTAACGGTCAATCCGCAGAGTGGCTGGAACATAGAGATATTAGAATCGAGGAGGTAAGTTCTCGCGAGAAGCGTGGCGCTCATAGAAAGAAAAAGAAATAATAGGTGTCATTCTGTCTCTCTTACTCGGCGGACGCCCACAACACTAAGTTAGAGTGCGTACCCGTGCGAAAATGTTATTCGTAACAGAGACAGAATGATTTATATTATTTTTTCTCTTTTTAACGATGCCACGCCTTCCCTTACAGCAGATTCTATACTTTACTTCCTCTATTCTAATATCTCTATGGGCTAGAATCGCATGAGAGACGACCAAAGCGTCCCAAAACATAAACATCAGCTAGAAGATTTTGGCAAGTATTTTTGGGATGCGCGTGAAATGATCGACTATCTCGAGAAGGGACAATCACACTATTAGGATTGTTTATTGAACCGTCTGAACAGTGAAAACAAGAAAAATTTATTTTAGCAAAGAAAAAAGTGTTATTTACCAAGATAATGCACCAACTCACAAATCCATAAAATCGATGGTGAAAATCGGCCAATGGGCTATAAATTGCTCCCTCATCTGGCATATTCACCAGATCTGGCCCCCAGCGCTTATTACCTGTTTCCAAATTTGAATAGGTTGCTCCAGAGAAAGAGATTTGGCTCAAATGAAGAAATCGAATGGGAAACAGGCTTATTTTAGAAAATTCAACAAATCGTACCATATAAAAGGTATCTAAATGTTGGAAGATCGCTGGGATACATGTATCGCTCTTGAACGAAACTATGTTGAAGAATAAAATCGATTTTTGACAAAAACATTGTTTTTTCCTCAAATGTCTCAGGATGTAAATGTATTTGTGTAGATAGTTGTTATGTACGTAAATAACTTATTTCAATATCTGCCAAATTTCCTTTATAAGTAAATAGGTAAATAATCTAAAAACACCTTCGTATTATAAAATTAAAACATTCTCTAGTTTTACTATTTATTTTTTCCATTATAAACTAACATAGCATAGCTTAAAAAAGTGTTCGAAACAAAGTACAATACCAAAATTTTCTGAATAATTTTATTCGACCAAAAAAAAAAACCATTTTGTCGTATAACCGTGATATCTTAGTTCAGCCCGTAATTTTCCCGGAAATTCCCGAGGGGAATCTCGACAATCAGGAGGATTACACTTAAGGAGATTTATCTAAATGTTTCAGGGCTATTTAGCAGGTCTGGTTCGTCACGAAATGGGTGTAAGTATTCGCAGGAATAGACACGAAATTTATAATTTTATTTATCTTATTTACCCTTTATAAGTGGAATTAGGCTTTCGAGTCAAATAATTAGATGTTCTATCTCGTTTCTCACAGTTTTTTACAAAGATGTTCCATATGTTCTTACAACTGAAGACGCGAATAGGAGAAGGTGTTACGTAACAAAAATTAAATCGGGAAATTTGAAGTAAAATACTTTTTGTGGTAAATTTTTGCCACACAAGTCTTTCACCCATTCCCATATCTCCTCATAATATTAGTTTCCTAATAATTTAGCTTTACCATATATGGATGGAGTGACTATAATGGTGAACAAACGCATAAAACACTCGGTTCTGGGTTACGAGGCAGTTAATGACAGAATTATAATAGCCAGGATTCAAGCAACACTAGTAAACTTAAATACTGTACGCTCCAACAGCTCAAGCACCAGAAGAGGACACAGATAACTTTTATGTATAACTAAGTGGCACTATCAAAAGGCTTTTCAATAGAGAAGTTACTATAATGGCACAACGGAACAGGATAATGACTTAAGAAGCGTAGTGAGCAGGTTTGGTTTAGGAGAACGAAATGAGAAAGGAAACACACTAATGGAATTTTGCTTAGAAAATAACATGTTTATAACAAACTCAAATTTCAAACACCACAAACGCCGCCTATATACTTGGCAATCCCCAGATAGCAAAACACGCAATCAGATAGACTAGATTATAGTCAGAAGCGGCTGGAAATCATAGATAGGAGATACAAAAAATATATCATAACACTCTCGTAACAGAAATATGCCTCAAACTTCGAAGACCTGTAAGCCCAACAATAACATCAAATAGAGGGCACCTTGGATCAAATTTACTGAAAAGGTTACCCATAATCTGAAGCAAATAACACAAGACGAAATAAAACAACCAAGCTCTAATTAACTATGGACAAAAACGAAGACAGTCGCGTCAAATTGCAACGATATGAAATCGGAACCGAAAAAACCGTGGATATCTCCATTATCTTGGCAACTAATACAAGAGCGCCAACATCTAAAGTCTAAAGGCCTCAACGAGGAAACACAAATAAAATATAATAACTTAACAAAAATAATAAACAAAGCTATTACACAAGACAAAACAAAGATATAGCCAAAACTTGTGAAGAAATACAACGGCACTCACAAAGCCATGAAACTACAGACGTATTTTAAAAAGTCAAACAATTAGCGAATAGGTTGACACCAAAATTTCTACCATTAAAAAGCGACTCTGCACAAATTTTGACAGCAAAACCAGAAGTGATCGAAAGATAGTACTGTAAAATTCTCATGAGAATTGCAAATAATCATAGCACACAACTGAATATGGGAAATCTAGAGCCAACAATTCTCAGGAGTGAGGTGGAATCAGCTATGAAAAAACTCACAAATATTAAGTCCGCAGGGGTGGATGCCATTGTGTCCGAAATGCTTAAAGCTACAGGAGAGACCAATGTTAACTTAATCCACGAAATATGCAATAAGATCTCGACAACAGGTGAATGGCCTAAAGAATGGACACAATCGATATATATATATATATATATATATATATATATATATATATATATATATATATATATATATATACATATATATATATATATATATATATATATATATATATATATATATATATATATATATAAGAAAGGCCCACAAGACGTCTGTGAAAATTACCGAACTATCTCTCTTATATGTTATGCAAGCAAAATTATGCTCCACATCATCCAAGAATGATTGAAACCAGTTCTCTTGCCTCAGATTCCCCCAAAACAGGCAAGTTTTGTACCCGAGAGGCACAAGAAAACAGCTAATCAATGTGAGACAAATGATAGAAAAGATCTACGAATATAATGTTCCTGCCATGTTCTGCTTCCTTGATTATACAAAGGCCTTAGATACAGTACAGTGGGATCACTTATGGAGAATTCTTCAAGAAATGGGGACACCAGACCACCTAGGCTTCTTAATCCACACATTATCCAGCAATAACATCGTTTATGTTAGAGTTGAGAAAAATCTGTCTAAGCCATTCGACGTCGGAGAGGGGGTGAGGCAAGGTTGTATCCTGTCTTCACTACTCTTCATATATGATTCATGGATTATTCGTAAAGCGACGGAAGAGTAGGAGGCGAAAAGTTCTCGAACTTAAGATACGCTGATGATACTACAATAATGGCTAGCCCCGAGGAAGAAATGGTTGCACTACTGAATCGAATCGAATAGGTTAGCGTAAATGTCGGCCTTTCACTAAATTGAAAGATATGTTCTCTTCTCATAGTAGATCGAGCTAAAATTTTGCGTCCTCTCAACAAAATCAACGATATACCACTAAAGACAGATATTATATACTTAGGCGCCAGAAAGGCGCTGCAAAGAAGAAATTAAAAGAAGGATAGCGATGGCCAAAACTGCAATAACAAGCTTAAGCAAAGTATGGAAAGATCATAGAATAAATAAAAAAAGGCTTGTCAATTCACTAATATTCCCTATAGCCACATACGGAGCCGAAACATGGACTATTAATGCAGCATGCCGTAAAAGAATAGAAACTACATGCTACAGGCGGATGCTCAAAATTTCCTCTACAGCTCATAGGACAAATGCGTCTGTTCTGAGCCGTCTTAACATCCAAAATAGTGACCGGTTGATACTACCGATTCAGAGAAAAATAGCATCATTTTTTGGTCACATAATAACATCGGCGGAAGAAGAAAAAGAGGTAGATCTCCCAAGAGATACATCGATCAGATCCTGTTTACATTGCACTTGGAGTTACCGGAGATGATGAGAAGTGTCGAAGCTAGAGAGGCCTGGAGAGCTATTGTAAATTCTGTGTAACAAGGCAATAGAGCTCACGACCCCCGGAGCCGAGCAATGATGCGAGAGATATATGATAAATAACACTCGTTTCTTCAATTGTTTCAAGGATTTTAAACCAATATAACACTGTAGAGTTATATTTAAACGAGTCATGATAGTTTAGCCGCTAAAAATATTTGGGCAATTCCATTGTTCTTCCATCTTTTTTAGCCTTTCTGTTGAGCTTTCGAATCCATCTGCTAATCTCTCTATATTTCTCCTTTTTAGTATTTTTGTACTTTCTTCTTGCTTCCATAAGTTCCAATATTGCCTGGTTTATCCATTCTTTTTTAGTTGTCTTTGTTGGCATATTAAGATTATTACTTTGGAATTTAACACAAATCTTTTTAATTGTTTAATTCCAAAGTGTCTTCCACTAATTGTAGGTGGTCAGCTGGAATTGTTTGGATTATTTCTTGATGGGGTATTTTTGTTACTTGCGACCGAATTTCTGGATTCTTCAGCAGTCGAAAATTCGGCTTTATACCCAATCGGGATTTACTTGAATTTGGCATTATTTATTCCGGCCAGAAGGACATGGTCAGACTCGATATCGGCTCCAGGATATGTTTTATCCTGTGACTAAACTGTTTGTTCAGTTTCTAGAATACGTACTGCTGTCAAGATAACTCAAATTACATACCATCGTTTGTTCTTTACGAATGCCAGTTGCCGCTTTTCTTTCTAATAGCTTCACTGTCAGCTCCGATGTGCTCCACGGCTCCATACTGTCTTCTACTCTCTTTCTCATTTACATTAGCGCTGTCCTGAAAAGAGCCAGAAATCCATTCTACAGCTTTGCAGATGATAGTACTTTTATTTCTTCATTACTTTGAACGCTCGAACATCGACTACTCATGCAAATATCCGCAAACAGCAGGAAGTCGTCCAACTTAACAAAGATCTGTAAGAAACTCTATCTTGGGATGACATTAACTAAGTAGAATTTAGCTGTACAAAACTCAGGCATTAGTTTTTTTTGCAGAACCCGAGACTCCGTTGCTCAAGCATCGTCTTTCAAGTTGCTGGGTGTTAATTAGGGAGCAAATATGTGTTAGCATGCACGTGTTGCATGCGTAGCAAAAAGAGCTTCTCATAAGCTGCAAATATTATTTCCCCCGAACATGGGAACAGTGTTCCATCGTTGATCGAATTTGAGCTTTGTCCAGAATTAACAGTTGTTTTGGAGTGTAAAGCATTCTAGTTCGAAATAGTATTCTTAGCTTTTGAGAAGCTCTCATTGCTACGCATGTGACATGTTCATGCCAAGGCACATTGGCTTCCAAGTTTACGCCTAACAACTTGAGTGACGATGCTAGAGAGGAATGAGTGTCTCCCTATGTCGGGTTCCGCAGTTAACTTTTTTAGAAAAAAACTGCTACCTGGGCTTTGCAGCGTTAAATTCTACTTCGCTATCTCAAGATACAATTTCTTCCAAGTCTTGGTTAAGTTGAACGACTTCTTGCTGTCTGCTGCTATTTGCATGAGTAGCCGATATTCGAACGTTCAAAGTGAATGAAGATAAGCACACGGTCATATGCAAAGCTATAGATTGTATTTCTGGTCCTTTCCAGCAGATCGTTAATGTCAATAAAAAAGAGGGTAGGAGACAGAGACAGATAGAAATCCGTCGACTACCACCCTTAAAGAACGCTCTCTGGGGAAACATACGCTGTTTTTTTTTTTAGATTCTATTTAGAAGAGCCAGCTTGGAGACTTGGAACTAAGTAGCAACCTTAATTCTTTAAAATATCAAAGAACTGTTGGCGGCTTGAACCTATTCTATAAGTACTTTTTTTTGTCTCCTGTATATAGCGAGCTTCTATACATTTACTATTTTAATATATATTTTTTTCACTCTAACCGTATTTTCATCCAAGGTAACATCTTGATCTCCTCCCGAGTTTAAACAGCAATTAATCTTAACTCGAGACCGTCGATTATTCTGCTAACGACATTTTAGTGGCAGTCTCGATCGCAAAACTTTGATTTTCTTTGAAGAATGTTACTTTTTTGCCCTTTTTGTTCTTTTTTCGGCTAACCAAAGAGTAATGATGCGGCTTTTATTAAAACGCTACTAGTGGCGAAATAAAAGCTTTTGAAATTACTTTTCCAATTCTGCAGTTTCAAGCGACAAAACTCGACGATTCTTTTTATCGCCGTTATCAGGAATAGTTAATTGAGTTTTGCTTGGCACAGATTTTATTATGAACACAAAGAATCAAAACAAATAAATACAGTCTGTCAAGTAAGAATGTGTCCGCGATAATTCATATTTTTGGTAGATGCGATTCTGGCGATTCAACAAAAAATCGGTAGAAGGAACCTTTGTCTACGACGCATTTTAGTATAAGTATCAGTCGAAATCACGTAAAATCCAAAAGTCACTTGTTTGTGCGTCGGTTCGAGGCAGTCTTTCTTTGTTCCCATCCAAAGGGACCTAAAATGACACATTCCGCGGCCGCTAAATATATTAAAAAATCGGTGTCGTTTGTCGTTTTAATGAGACGAAAAATGTCTACGACTTGCCAAAACGTGGGTCGGTAGGCAAAGTCACTCCGAAAGTCGAAAAACGAATCGTGTCTTTGTTTTCACTGGACGCGAAATTGAAACTGCGTTAAGGAGCGGCAAATTAAGAAAATTGGGTTTGAATCTTCGTACTCATGATGTCAAATTCCGAAGCACGTTAAAGAAATCTTTGCTGGACGAAAATCACGTCGCGAAGCGGCTCGCTTGAGCCCACGATAGGATACTAGAGTGGCCCCCACAATCACCAGATGCCAACCCTATTGGAAACGGTTGGTTTATAAGGACAAAGCTCAGAGAAAGGATCCTCAGAACTTTGACTCAGTTGTCTCGCGAGATTCCAAAAATTTGCAGAGTATGCAGAAAATTTTCGTCGATAGCATGCCTCAAAGATTTTTATATATATATATATATATATATATATATATATATATATATATATATATATATATATATATATATATATATATATAATCCCGTTTATAGCGTTTTCCGCCTTTGGGTTCCTCATCGCCAGTTATTTCTATCCTCCCAGTCATCTTCTGAGAGATTCCTTGCAGACATTGCATTGTTATTATGCAGCCATGTTGTGGGTGGTCGTCCTCTTTTCCTCTTTTCTGTAGGAATCCACTCCAAAATTTTTTTTGGTAGTCTTTCCCTTGGCATTCGTTTAGCTAGTTGTTGTCTTTCGATATCGTCAGTTATTGTGCGTTCCACCTTCATTAAATTCTTTACGTCCTCATTTCTAACATGCTCGAGTCTAGATTTACCTGCAGATCCTCTGCCTCGAAGATGCCAGGCGATTATTGATGCAGGATGCGATGGACAGCTTACTAAGGTAATTGTGCCATTCTTAGCATATCAAAGAATACATTGACGGTAAAAAATTTTCTTAAAACACATTTTTCCAGGAAGACGAGGTCACGTTCTTACTCGACAGACGTATATACGTATATAAACATATCGAGTGTTGTGTGACTTCTAAATACCAGACCTCTGAGATGCGTTTCTTAATATATCAGGATCTCTGGATCACAAAAAAACATAGTTTCCTATTTCCGTCGGTCTATAAAACGGTGTGTCTGTTGGTGTGTTTGTTAATACTATAAACCTCTAACAAAATAATATCAGTTTCAAAATTGGTGCACATATAATACTGGAGGTTTAATAGAAATGAAATCTAGAATTTTTAAGCGGTATCGCTTTAGAAGCAGAGGGTAAGAATCGATAAATTTAGAATTATTAGAATTTTCTATGTTTCCCTACGAAATAGTGGAGGTGGATAATTTTCCGTTCATTATCGCACATCGCTCCTCTTAAGACAAAATAATTTTATTTTATTTGTTTATAATTAAATATTTAGGTGGTATATATTTGTGTGTCACTTTTATTACTAGATTCTAGATTGAGCCAGATTGATTTACTGACTATTATGTAGCTTAGATACCATAACTACTACACAATATTGACTAAGAAAAAACGTGAAAATACATATTGGATCTTAAGAAATATACATGTCAGGGACCTAATTAATGTAGCCTAGGTAAGGATTTTATGTTATTTTAAACGCAATTACGGTACAGAACACTAATTGCGCAAGTCCAACTTGCACTTGACCTGTTTTTTTTTAATGATTTGTATCTCACCTAAAGTATCTATGATTTATCAATATTGAGATGTATTGCTTGGATTAGTTATTCTTTAGTGTAAAAAAGTTAAAGCTAGTGCTTATTTTTAAAAGTGAGTGTTTTCGAGGGACGTACTGGATGTTTTTGTTTCTTACATTTTCGTGACAAAATATCTGTTTCAAATGGATCATTTCTTAAGTCATATTAATATTTTTTTTGTAATCGATAAAATCAAAAGATTTTTTCACTATTTCCAATCCCCACTAAAGTAAAAAGTTGACAGCGATGAAATATTACTGATTTTTAAGTTATCATTTAGTCCTATGTTTTGCATTTTTGAGATAACTTCTGAATAAGTAACTTTACCAATTTTTCTATTATACACGTGCCTAACTTTACCCTAAATCACTCTAAATTGGTTTAAAGTTTATGCACGTTCCATAATAGTTTATAGTTCGTTAATACTACCCTAGTTAATTTTCTCGAATGTTGTGAATGTGCATAGAAGTTATGCGGCTCTAAAAAGCTCTGATTCGGTTCATAAATCTAATGGCATGTGCAGCAGTAATAACTGCAGTAACTGGAAGTCAGAAAATTTGTGAAAGTGTTGGAGAAATTCTAGTAAAACTAATTGTGTTAATCACAGTTGCGCGTAATATTTTGTTGTTTTCTACATGAAAATAACTAACATCTAAGGAGTCACCTATACCTAAAATATTACTATGAGCAGCAGCAATTACCATACTAGTAGATAAGATAAGATACCAGGTGTACAAGTATGAAATGTGGATTTCAGACAACAGATGGTGCACCAATGCAGTTTGTGCTATAAAGATTTAATACTGCGCCAATTTTTTGTGTCATCAACAAGTATCAAACGCGCATGAGTAATAAATTGGAAAAGTGTTTGCATAGGGTTGTGTTGTTGTGTTCAATATGTCGAAATTTATACCGAACAAAGAGCATTCGCGGACAGCATTAATTTTTTTGTTTTCATTTGAAGAAAACTGCTGTTGAATCATACCGATTACTTCGAGGAGCTTACGGTGAACATGCTCCATCGCAAGATACGAGGGAACGATGGTTTCGGCGTTTCAAAAGTGGTGACTTCGATATTGTAGACAAAAAAATACGAAGATGTGGAATTTGCAAGCATTGTTGGACGAAGATGATTCGCAAACACAAAAACAACTCGCCGAGCAATTGGGCGTTAGTCAACAAGCTGTTCCCAATTGGCTACGAGACATGGTGTGTTGCGTGGTCTATTATGAGCTATTAATACCTGGGGAAACGATTAATACTAAAATACCAAAAGAGGCAACACAAAATCATTTTTCTTCATAACAATGCTTCATCACATACGGCAAAACTAGTTCGCGACACGTTGGAAGCACTCAGCAGACTTGGCTCCTTCCGATTACCACTTGTTTGCATCGTTGGGTCATGCACTTGCTGATCAGCGCTTTAGTTCGTACGAGGATGTGAAAAAATGGCTCGACGAATGGTTCGCTGTAAAAGGGGAAGATTTTTACTGGCGTGGTATTCACAAATTGCCCGAAAGATGGGAAAACAAGCGATGGAGCATACTTTGAAAAAAGCACTTTTTGTCATTCTTCCGAATTTAACATGTTTTTTTAGAAAAAAAATCCGCATTTCATACTTGTACACCTGGTAAGTTTACTGTATTTTAATCTTGTAAGGACATCAGTAAACAACAGACAGTCGCAATCGTAACGCCAAATTTCTTACTAAATTTTTGCTTTGTTTCAGGAAGCTCTAGAAGTACTCCGAACAGCAGCCAATCAAGTTGAGCTAAGAGTGTGTCGCCCTCCACCGGACGTTCTGAATTGCGTCAGTCCTATTTCCGAAGTTCCTCCACCTCCCCCTACTAGAAGAGAACCTCCTAGCACTTTAAATCTATCGTCGACTTATTACGGAAGTACACCCGAGGATGAATATTATCATGGGGTATGTTTACAGCGGACGTAGACCTTGATTAATAATTTTAAAAAATTGTTCATTTGACTAGTCTCTTCTACGCTTGCAATGATTTGAATAAAAATTAAAAAAACATTACGTTTTAATACCTGAAGGTGGTCAAATAAAAGGTTAAAACTTTGCTAAGAAGATGATAGGACTGTATCCCTTATAACTAACATCAAATAGGTTATAGTGCCAAGGGAATACCCAAAATTATGACGGTATTTTATTCCTTTGTTTCTTGGTCGGAATATTAAGTGATAAGTAGTTAGTTTCTAAGAATATTTGTTCTTCCTATTTGGTGGCCTGCAAAGAACTTGATAAGACAAATCATTCTACGATCGCCAGATTTGTGAATGAGGGTATTAAAAAAATATTTCCTGAATCTTCTGTAGATGAAAGAGTGTTTATATTTCTCTCAGATGCTGCTTCCTATGTGATCAAGGCAGCCAAAGTCCTCCAAGTATTTTATCCAAATTTAATTCATGTGACGTGTTTTGCGCACGGAGTCCATCGACCCGCTGAAGAAGTACGATCCACGTTTGGAAATATAAATAAACTGATTTCATCAGCAAAGAAAGTGTTTCTTAAGGCACCTGCTCGCAATAACACCTATAAAGAAAAACTGCCAAATGTGCCTTTACCTCCCGAACCAGTGGTAACTCTATGGGGAACATGGATTGAAGCTGTACTATCTTACAATGAACATTTCGAGGTCATCAAAGGTGTAGTAAATGACTTCGATAGTGCAGAGGCTATGGCAGTTCGTCAATCCAAGGAAGCAATTAACGATTCTGATATTAAAAAAATATAGCTTTGATGAGCACTCACTTTTCCCACATATCTGCGGGTATTAAAAAGCTTGAAACTCGAGGTTTGGCGTTGACCGAATCAATTCAGTTAATGAATAAAATCCGTCAAATAAACTCCACATTGCCAGATATATTCCCGCGTAGAGTTAAAGAAAAGTTTGTGCAATAACCCAGGCTTTGAACCTCTGTGTCAAATTGATAGTTTTGTTAATGGGACGGATTAACTTTTGCCAGAAATTATAAGTGCTAACATAGCACCCAAATTCAAATACCTCAGTGGATGTGGAACGGTCTTTTTCACTTATAAAAATATTTTAAGTGATCGAAGACACAATCTTACTACCCAACATTTGGAACAATACCTTATTGTTTACGTGTACAAGAATACAAATGTTAAATAATTTTAAAAAATGTTAAATAATTGTTAATTAAATTTTAAACATCGTCGATAACTTGTTAATTTTATGCTGATTTTGAAATAAAAAACTAAAAATTACTACTTTTATTATTATTTAATATTGCATATTTTGACCCTTTTCATGCATATTTTAAGCATTTTTTTATGCATATTTCAAGATTTTTATGTTGCATATAATCTGGTCTCTACTTATAACTAACACAAGTTCACTAAACAATATTTTATACCTCCAGGAGGATACAACAATTTGTATTTGGCTAATTTGAGCGCAATATTGGAGGTATATCTGCCCTCTATTGAGAATCGTTCGAATCACGGCAGAGGAATTCTTGGCAAGGACACAATGACAGTTTGCTAAATATCATCGTTAAGCAACATAATCACTAGTCGGTCACCCCCACGTCAACTACTAAAATTAAGCAAAATCCATATTTCAGCAATCATTTACTGTTCGTTCATCGCGGGACGCATCTCCTCGTATCAGGACACATCAAACGAACTAGCATCGACAGAGAAGAGAACAGCACACACAATACTTATCTAATCTATCCATACTAAAGTTACGTTAATATCTGCCAAGGCACATTTGCTTCCAAGTTTACGCCCAACAACTTGAGTGACGATGCTAGAGAGGAATGGAGTGTCCCCCTATGTCAGGTTCCGCAGTTAACTTTTTTAGAAAAAACTACCACCTGGGCTTTGCAGCGTTAAATTCTACTTGGCTATTATCATCTTAAAATATAATTTCTTCCAAGTCTTGGTTAAGTTGAACGACGTACTGCTGTCTGCGGATATTTGCATGAGTAGCCGATATTTGAACGTTCAAAGTGAATGAAGATAAGCACACGATTATCTTCAAAGCTATAGATTGTATTTCTGATCCTTTCCAGCAGATCGTTAATGTCAATGAAAAAGAGAGTAGGAGACAGAGATAGAAAGACATCCGTCCATCACCACCCGCAAAGAACGTTCTCTGAGGAAATATACGCTTTTGATTCTATTCAAAAGAGAGCTGTTCGCCTGCTTGGAGACCTAGAACTGACCATCAATCTTAATTCTTTAAAATATTAAAGAACCGTTGGCGTTTTGAGCCTATTCTATAAGTACTTTTTTTGTCTCCTGTATTATAGCGAATGATTTGAATAAAAGTTTAAAAAAATAAACGTTTTAAGACCTGAAGGTGGCCAAAAGGTTAAAACTTTGCTAAGAAGATGATAGAACTGTATTCCTTATAACTAACACAAGTTAACTAAACAATATTTTATACCTCCAGGAAGATGAAACAATTTATATTTGTCTGATTTGAGCCCATTATTGGAGTCATATCTGCGCTCTATTGAGAATCGTCCAAGCCACGGCAGAGGAATTCTTGGCAAGGACACAGTGACAGTTTGATAAATATCATCGTTAAGCAACACAATCACTAGTCGGTAACCCCCACGTATTTAAAAATAAACGTCAACTACTAAAATTAAGCACAGTCCATATTTCAGCAATTTTTTACTGGTCTATCATCGCGGAATACATTTCGTCGTATCAGGACTCATCAGACGAACTAGCATCGACAGAGAGGAGAACAGCACACAAAATACTTATCTAATCTATCCATACTAAAGTTACGTTAATATCCGAGGATCTTTCCACACCCTATTAGGTTTCTGTTTTATTATTTGATATATTTAGGGACGAAATTTTTGCGGTTGCCACACAGGCACTTAAATATTTAGGGACGGTATTGCTTATATTTACTATACTATTTTAGGAATTCGAGGTAACCCTAACGAAAATCCAAGGGTCACTGGGATTCACCCTTCGAAAGGAGGACGATAGTGCTCTAGGCCATTACGTAAGAGCCTTAGTCCGAGAGCCGGCGCTTACAGATGGGCGGATTAGAGCTGGAGACAAGATCATAGCGGTAAGTGTTCAAGTAACAAAAAATTGAAACTTGATCTTTCAGTAGTTGTTAAAAATATGCTTTATATTTAAATTGCAAAAAAAATACGTAACGCGTTACGTTGTATTTAAGAGACAAGACAAATTTAATTTTAAAAATTTAGTAGTTAGTAGTTCCAAAGTAGGAGAGGTTTTCGATTGACCCCTTCTCCATAGACAGCTTTTTCTCTTAGAGTATTTTTTATTTTATATTATATACCGGGTGTACAAGTAAGAAATGCGGATTTTTTTTCTAAAAAAACATGTTAAATTTGGAAGAATGATAAAAAGTGCTTTATTCAAAGTATGCTCCATCGCTTGTTATACATTTTTCCCATCTTTCGGGCAATTTGTGAATACCACGCCAGTAAAAATCTTCTCCTTTTGTTGCGAACCATTCATCGAGCCATTTTTTCACATCTTCGTCTGAACCAAAGCGCTGCTCAGAAAGTGCGTGACCCATCGATGCAAACAAGTGGTAATCGGAAGGAGCCAAGTCTGGTGAGTAAGCCGCATGGGGTAGAACTTCCCAGCTGAGTGCTTCTAACGTGCCGCGAACTGGTTTTGCCGTATGTGATGAAGCATTGTCATGAAGAAAAATGACTTTGTGTTGCCTCTTTCGGTATTCTGGTCTTTTTTCAAGCAGCGAACGGTTCAAATCGGTCAATTGTTGTTGGTAATGTTTAGTATTAACCGTTTTCCCCAGGTTTTAACAGCTTATAATAGACCACGCCCCGCTGGTCCCACCAAACACAGAGCATCGTCTTTCTGCCAAAGCGATTCGGTCTTGCGGTCGATGTGGATGGTGCGCCTGGGTCTACCCATGATTTTTTGCGCTTCGGATTCTCAGAATAAATCCACTTTTCATCCCCTGTAACTATACGATACGACTTCCTTTTGTACCGTGCGAGCAAAATGTCACACGTGTTTTTGCGCTTTTTTTCCATTTGCCTGTCGTTCAACTCATGTGGTCCCCATCTACCGGTTTTCTGAATCTTTGCATCTCTTGTAGCCGATTGGAAACAGCCTGTTGACTAACGCCCAATTGCTCGGCGAGTTGTTTTTGTACTTGCGAATCATCTTCGTCTAACAATGCTTGCAATTCCACATCTTCGTATTTTTTTGGCGGTTTTCCACGTTCCTTGTCTGCAACATCGATGTCACCACTTTTGAATCGCCGAAACCATCGATCATACATATCTTGCGATGGAGTATGTTCACCATAAGCTTCTCGAAGTAATCGGTATAATTCAACAGCAGTTTTCTTCAAATGAAAACAAAAAATTAATGCTGTCCGCGAATGCTCTTTGTTCGGTATAAATTTCGACATATTGAACACAACACAACACTGTGCACACACTTTTCCAATTTATCACTCGTCCGCGTCTGACACTTGTTGATGACACAATAAAATGGCGCAGTGACAAATCTTTATAGCACAAACTGCATTGGTGCACCATCTGTTACTAAGTTGGAAATGTGGAATCTTTGACACAATGATACTACTCAGTATATATCACCACTACACCAAACACTTTATTTTTGCACTCGACGCGCGTTTCGCTAACCATGTTAGCTTCATCAGGAGCGATGATTGAGTAAAGCTAAACTACAAGTCTACCCTATTTATACTTAGCCTAACCCTTGAATTACTCAGGCGGAACTAATGGCTTAAGCAAGGCCTTCAGTTCCGGTCAAGTAACCAATAGAGGAGACTATAAGGAATAGGCCCTCTGTCTTTATTTAAACTACTTTTGCATTTTATAATTTCCATACTCTCGTATGCGTTCAACAATCTCCTATCAGATACATTTTTTATTAATCTTAGATTATCTAATGTTACAATATGATCAGCTTCAAGGGCATGTTCGGCAATGCTAGACTTTTCTGTTCTACTATATTTTAAGTGTGCTAAATGTTCTTTAAATCGTGTTTTAATTGACCTTTTAGTTTGCCCAACATACTTTTTGTCAGAATCATTACAACTAATTTCATAAATTCCACTTTTCTCACAATTAGGAATCTTATCTTTGGGATTTCCTAAGATATTCCTCTGATGACTTATAGACTAAGGTGAGGTAATAGAACTCTACTCTGGTTGAGGTCGTGTTTTTTTATCCTTGTTTGTGGATGGCGCTGCTTTTTTAATGCTCTCCGTATAGACTGGTCTTTATATCCATTTTGCTTAAGGGCCCTAGTGATTTGATTGATTGATGATTGATTTGTATATATGACTGATATATCATATATATCACTTAAGGTTCGCAGATGATAGCACTTTGATCGCCAACAGAAAAGAAGAATTACAAGAAATGCTGACAGAATTAAATAATAAGTCTCCAGAAATAGGTTTAAAGATAAACTTTACCAAAACCAAATATTTGAACAACGAAAGTGAAGATAACAGCCAGGAACTATTAATAGAAGCTGAAAGAGGAGAAAAGGTACAAACATTCGTACATTTAGGACAAAAAATCGAAACATCAAAAACTAATTTAAAGGCTGACTTGGATAGAGGAGTCTCGCTAGCTTGGTCTGCATCTGGAAGGTTACAATCTACATTTAAATTGAACGTTCCAAATACAATAAAAGCCAGAGTATTTGATCAATATGTACTGCCGGTATTAACATATGGCACTGAAACGTGGGCTTTAAATAAAAGTATAATAAATAAACTCCAGGTAACCCAAAGACCAGTGGAGAGAAGAATACTAAATATTAGACTCCAAGATCGTATTCCTAACATCAAGATATGAAGAAGGTCAAAGTGATAGATGTAATTCAACAAATATGTATATTAAGGTGGAATTGGGCGGGGCATATCGCAAGGCGGAATGATAACAGGACATGCCGTATAATATGGGATGGAGGCCTAGAAAACACAAGAAATGCAGAGGTAAACCACAGACAAGATGGACGGACGACATAAAAAGATTAGCAGAACACGATTGGATGAAAAGCTCATTGGAGACAACTTGGGGAGGCTTACATCCGACTGTGGATAAAATAAGCTAATGATGATGATGATGATGATGATTTGGCATCACAAGCGTCACTCTCTTCCAGACGCTTACATAAGATGCAGCGTCTGTTGGTAGAGCACCGTTCTGAGAAGCTAAACAAATTTCTACATTTTTTTAAAATATAATATTTCTTATAATCTCTCTGAATGCAACTAATATTTATTTATCCAATATAAATATAAATTTGCAAACTGTCAAGTTTAATTTAATTTCCTTGCAAGTAATAAATTATATTATTGGTTGTAAAGTGAGGAAGAAATTTTCTATAAGCAATTTCTATTCCCAGACGAAAATTATCGATACTAAAACATTTAATATAATATGGTAGGTTTACGAGCAATGAACTCCTTAATCTATAAAATTTTGATTACACTATGATCAGAATTATATTGATTTTGTCTATCTGAAAATGAAAATTTCGGTTTGAGCGAATATTCACTTTACCCGTTTTGACTAGAGATACCAGAACTTTTCAGAAGAATTTTTTTTCAATTATGTCTAATTGATACTAAAGAGATATATAGGGAAAGTCTACTAGTACACCGTGTGGGCTAGTACTGAAATAAAACCCGGAATTTATTCTCAAGATAACGGACATTTGGTGTATTATTAAGGCATTCTTGACTTGACCAATTTATTTTTGACCAACAAAAAAAAATCTTTTTTAACACGTATGCATGTCATATTGTTCAAACTTAAATATACGTTAGTCCATATAAGCTACCGAACTGTCATAACAAATTATACACATATATGTCTGTATGTTTGCCGTCAAATATGTGTGTGTGTGTGTGTATGTGTGTGTGTGTGTGTGTATGTGTGTGTAGTGCGTTAATCCGGGAATACGTGCATCCGCTTGTTTCTACATTCCGGTTGAGATTTTGCACACATTCCAACAAATTTTCACTTGCTTTTTAATGCTAACTCATCGGAATTAAGTGGCTTACTGAGAGATTTCGTTGTGGCGCAGAATGTAATGACTCTAATTAACCGTAGTAGCTCTACTATTGCAAATTAAGACGAACACCTAATTTGCACTAAGAAACCACAGGAAATGCAGAATATTACTATAGCCTTAAAACAGACGATATACAAGCAGCAAACAATAAATAGGGTCATAGAACAACAAAATCCACGAAGAATATCTAATCAAGACTCAAACACCGATACAGATCACCGACAAAATTGGACTTCTCCAGCAGATAAAACATTTCAGCTGTATAGAAATCACAATGGACAGCAAGATCTATCAAAGACAAAATAAAATTGAAAACAAAGGTGTTTAACAGCTTTAGGTGAAATTTTTAGCAAAGCATACGCTTGACAAACAGAAGAATATTGGGTATCTAGAACAAATAAACCACATCCGCCCTCTTTCAATACCAACTCCACATAGATAAAAACATATATTTTAATAGCTGCAAATAGATAACCAACACAGAAAACTACAAAACAAAAACAACTCAAGCAATCGAAAAAGCGGGCTACTTGAACAAGAGAGAGATGCAATAAACTTTTCAAGCACGTGGAAAATTATTATTAAAAAAGAAATCTATCAACTCACAAATAGAACACAAATTGCTAAAATCGAAGATACTGAAACCACGGACAAGGGGGCGGAACCAACTACAACCAAACAGAACCATTACAACTTCCGGTACAGATTTAAAACATCGGACAGCTACATAACATCACAGTAAGCCGTTCAAATACAACGAGTCACCATTCAAAATGCCAAGTGAGATCTCAGCAAAACATCTACAACAGCTCTAATCTTAAAGGGGGCCACGTAGTAACTAATTTCTTTAAAAGTTTCTTTCTCCCCGATAATAAAAAAAGTATTAAAATATTTTTTTATGAAAAACATGCTTGAGTTTTTCTACAAAATTAGACATATTACGATACATAAGACTGAAGTAGGAGGCAATAATTAATTCAAGAAAAATAAAATCCATCCAATCTATTTTCGAATCCACTTTTACATGCCAGTGGTTTCCAAATGGCTTAAGAAATTCTAATAAGCTTTTCAGACTTAAAAAAGTTTTTTCCTAAGGGCGTTGGTATCGGGAAATTTGATCAGATTAATAAAAGTATCTTTTTGTAATACAAAACGGAAAAGAATACAATATCTACATTGGATAAAATTGTTTTTTTTTTTCTTGTTACTGACGCAGTCGGAATAATTGTAAAAGCACCAAAATATTCAAAGTATCAATATAATGGAAATCCCCTCACTACATGAAATCCGATTTGAATTGTATATGTATGAATATTTTTTTAGGTTAATGATGTTGAAATCTCCCCGATGACACACGAACAAGCTGTGCAGTATCTTCGTCAATGTGGAGATACAGTGAAACTGCGCTTATATAGAGATTCAGCTCAAACTCCAGTTGCTGCACTGAGCCCCACCGAAACTACCCCCAGAACTTCATTTTCGAGAAAAGCGAATCTAAGGTAAGCTATATAGTTTGTTTTTACGTTTTTTATGGTAAAACTTTACAATCATCAGAAGTTAAGAGGTTTTTTTAAAGATTTACCGGATCTATATTTTAGTTTTTCTACCAAAACTTATGATCGTAAGCCATTGTTTCGCCCAGTTGTCAAGGCAAATTTTGACAAAACGGTCTCATTAAATTTTAACAGGCTGTATTTTGTCATACAGATAGTTTTTTGGACGTAGAATATGATAAAAAGAAGTTTGCTACTCTAAAGTGAACGCTAAGCCTACAAAATCGAAAATAAAACGAAAAATTCGGCTTTTTGCAAATATCTCAAAAAATAAAAAGAGATATCGAAAAACGAATAGGACCACGTGAAAGAACGGGAAATTTTACAAAAAAGTAGTTTATAGATTATTTTTTTCAGTTTTACCGTAATTAAAAAAAAAATAAAATAAAATGGCTGGTTTAACCCTTTTAGTTGTAGTGGGAATTATGCTTCTAACCTCATTTATGATTAAATTGAGGTTTCTGTATACCGCTAAATATTTTGAAATTGGCTATTGAGGGGTTTCTCGGGGTGCTGATTAAGAATCTGATGACAGCTTTAAAAAATTCAAAATGGTGGATCCAATATGGCGGCCAGAGAGTTCGTAATTCATATAATTTTCCAATTTTCTTTTTAAAATGTTTACTATTGGGTTTTTGGGGTGCTGATTAAGAATCTGAGGACAAGTTTAAAAAATTCACAATAAGTTATCCAAAATGGCAGTCAGTGTATATAAAAAAATTAATGAAAATATATCTATGTATATTAAAAATGAATATATTTAATAATACTTGTATAAATACAATAAAATAAAGAATAAATTACAAAAAATGTATGACAAAAATATTTAAATAATATTAAACATTATTTTTTAGTCACTTTCTTCTTCTTCTTCAATATGTTCACAATTTTCGTCACAAACTACGTGAACGTCGCACAGATGACAGAAAACAGATCGGGCTGGTATCGCGCGTTTCTTCTCCGATCGCCATTAGCAAAATTCCTTCTAGTAATTTAGAGTTTTTGTGTCTTCAATGACTGTTTTCTTTGTACCTAGATGTTTAGTGAAATATAAATACTTTATACTTAAAGCTTAGACTTTTATCTTTCATTTCCCACCTTTAAATATTTTTTTTTTATTTTATGTTGTATGACGTAAGAAAAAAAATACGTTCATCATGAACACTTTTTTAAAAGCAAAATTACAAAAAAAGGGAAAATTTTGTTAAGTTTTTAATGATTTTCTAATATCAAGTATACTTTTAACTGTAACTAAAAAAAAGTTCGTACTGCTTTGAACGTAAAATTGCCGGCGGCGCACTATAGCAGGCAAATCTTCATATTTTAAAACTCATTTTTTAAATAACACAGGCAATGTAGGTATTTTTAATTATTCTTATACTGAAACTTAAGGTATAATAATGATTTATTGTATACCCGTTAAGATCATGCAAACAAAAATTTCGTTTTAAGTTTTACAAATTATAAAGCAACAAAAATAAAAACTATTAGTATCGTCGGAAAGCTGAAAGTCTCCTCTTCAAAAAGCTGTCTCTTAATTTATTTTTACACTCTGAAAACAGGTAATATCGATTAATCTTCGAGCGGTGCGCGTAGCCTTTCAAATTAACCTGTTTGACGCGCTACGCTTTGCTTGAATCACCTATCCGCATTTTTAATAACTTCTTGCGCTAATAAAGAAAATTGTAATATTTCCCGCTCTTTCACGTGATGCTATTAGTTTTTCGATATTTTTTTAGTTGTCGAGATATTACCGAAAAAACGATTTTGTAGGCTTAGCGTACATCAAGCTTTAGCAAACTTTTTTTATCGTATTCTATGTCCAAAAAACTACCTGTGTGCCAAAATACAGCCTGTTAACATTTAATGAAAGCTCAAAACCCCTGGCAACTGGCTAGTAGAAAATCACAATTTAAGATAAATTCATTCATTCCTATATTCTATCCCTATTCCCTCAGGGTTATCCAAATATTCCTTTTGTGAAACTTGAAATTATTATTGGCCTCAGTAGAGCTTTCTCACATGAATACTTCATAAGAAATGTGAGTCTTGAAAGCTGAATGATATTCTATAAGACATGTTTATCGATTAGAGCTCCAAGCTTTCTTATTAAAAAAACAAATAATGACTACTGATCCCATAAAAATGGAATATGGAATACGCAGCTCAGACTATGGTCAAATGTTAAAACTGAATTTTTAACAATATATCCTTTTCAACATTATCACATATTCAAAAGATTATCCTCTGGATTATATTTACTTTTTTACTCCGAGGCAACGATATGTTGGGACTTTTTTTATGCGCATAGCACATGTGTTGCAGGCAAATCCTGCTACAGGAGCAGAAAACGCGGTAATAATGGCTGAGAACGGGAACGATCTGCAAAGACTGCTATACGAATTTTACAAGCAGTAAAACAATATAATATGTCAATATGAACTGAAAAAGACAATAGTAATAAGTTAAGTAAACAGTAAAACAAACAATTTTTTCATTTACTGATAAACTCCAGATCTATTTTAATATTTCAACATGTTTTGCTATGACTGTAGCTTTATCAAGAGTAAATGAGCATCATGGGCAATTTTTTATTATATATATTATATATATATATATATATATATATATATATATATATATATATATATATATATATATATATATATATAAAGATCCCTACAGGTACAATGCAATAATTTTGGGAATTCCTAATTATACCGTTATAAAAACTTTATATTATAGTACTCAGTATATATCACCACTACACCAAACACTTTATTGTTTGATTATATGACTAGTCAATCATCACTCCTGATGAAGCTAACATGGTTAGCGAAACGCGCGTCGAGTGCAAAAATAAAGTGTTTGGTATAGTGGTGATATATACTGAGTAGTATCTTTGTGCCAAAGATTCCACATTCCCAACTTAGTTTATATTATAGGTAACAAATTATTAGGTATGGTATTATTGAAATATATTTAAAAGGGATGAATTATTTAATTCTAATTGGTTATTTAACAAATAATTAGTATTTTTAAGTTTATTGATTTCCAGAGATTCAAGCAAATTTAATTTATACCCTTTATTTTCAATATGTAAAATTTCAAAGTTTTAATCAAACTGATGTTCTGATTCTATTAAATGTTTATCGTAATTTGAGTCTGAGTTACTAGTTATAAAAGAGGTAAAATGTCCTTTTATTCTTTTTTTAAAATTTCTTCCTGTTTGACCAATATATGTACAATTTTTACAGTTAAGTTTATAAACGCCTGATTTTTGCTCTTTGTCTTCTTTTGATTTATTATTTTTTATAATTTTGCTTAAGGTTCTATCTATGTTAGGTGCTACATTAGTATTTAATTTTTTTGTTAAGACACTTCTAATTTTATTACTAGTCTCACCTATGTACACTATAACGTTCTTGTTTCATTTTTTTTGTCTAGGAAAAATTAGTTTTAATACTTTTTTATATTTTTTCTTTTTTAAAAATTTTGTTTACTATATCTACATTATATCCGTTATTTGCTGCAATTTGTTTTATTATGTTAAGTTCTTTAAGAAAATCTTTTTCATTTAATGGAATTGGAATTGATAGTAATCTATGGATCATGCTATGAAGGGCAGCTAGTATGTGTTGGATTGAGTGACATGATTTATTATGTATTGTTGTGTCCGTATGTGATGGTTTGTGGTAAATAGAGAAAATATGTTTATTATTATAATACAATAATAATAGCAAAAGCACAGGTGCAAGCTGGTGGTGAAAGATAAACCAATAGAGTAGATGATGAAGGTCGACTACCTGGGCATCAAAATATCTAGTATCGGAAATATCGAGGAAAAAGTAAATCACGTCAACCAGACTAATAGGATAGCGGGATGCTTCAATAACACCATATTTAGTAATAAATTCCTCTCCGTTGAGACCAAAAGCGTACTACGACCAGTAATGACTTACACATCTGAAACTTGACCCGATACAGGTATAACACAGAGGATGCTGGAATCAACTAAAATGAGAATAACATACTTAAGAGATGTACAAACAAGACACTGAGGAACAGAGAAAGGAGCGAAGACATAAGACGCACATGTAATATAGAACATATCAACCAGTGGATAAGAGGAAGAAAAATGGAATGGGATCAACACATAGGAAGAATGGCAAACAATAGGATGGTACGGATAGCAAAAGACAATGGAAGAAGATTAATGGGACGTCCAAGAAAGAGATGGAGCGATGATATATAGAGCAGTGAACAAAGAAAGTAGGCAATAGTGCCTAGCTATAAGTCGGAAGAAGAAGATGTTTTTAGTTATTTACTTTTTCGTTTTAAATTATGTATGATGGTAACCGTACACGACAAAAATTAATATATGCTTAATGAATGCAGCTATGTGATAAGAACAGAGAGAGATAGAAAGATTAGTTTATAAATAAAAACGTGTTTAGTAATTGTCAAAATAAATTTGAAAGTAACATTATGATATCATCATAGAAAATGATATTTCATATTGTAATTATGGTGTACGCTTAAAAAGGTTTGCAAATGGGAATACAAATTAAAAACATCGACGTAACTAGAAATTTTAAATGGAAAAATGACAATAAGAAAAGAAGCGAGGTAGCATGATGGTATCTAGCGCGAATAATATTTAATGTCTGCCGCCAAAGAATATTACAAAATTAAACGGCAAAGATAAATGTCTATTTCTAAATAGTTAAACGTACAAGTACCCCATAAAGAAATTTATTTCTAAAATAGTTATAGTAAAGAAACGAATTGATAAATAAAATAAAAACCTTTATTATCTATCAAAGTACACTCCTTGGAATTATTTCTTCCAGGTACTCTTCTAAGCGCACGATAAAATTAATTATCCCAGCCCGATATGTCATTTTCGTGATTACTGCTATTTCTTGCTGGAGAGTTTATTTTTCAGCCATTGTTCCAGATAGGAGAGAAAGAGTGTTACTGTAAACTTTTGTTTTGTGATAATCCCACAAGAGCAAATCCATTGGCATTAAATTAGAGCTACGTTGCTGCCAAGGGATAACACCCCTTCTGGAAATCAATTGATTTGGGAATAATTCTCGAATGATGCCCAAAAATGTGTTTGAAGTGTGAAATGATACCCCGTCCTGCTTAAGCCAGATTCTTTGGGTATAAGCATCAAAATTTTATAAAGATGATGTAAAGAAGTTCTCAATCATCTCCACGTTCTCAAGAAAGTCAACTATTACACTTGCCGACATGGCAGCTTAAGTCGGCTGGTTGGGGGAATATTTTTAATGCTTTAGTTTTAAATTTTTAGAACTTACGTAAATTCTGTTTATTAACGTGATCGTTAAGGTGGAAATATGCCTTATCCGAGAATAAGTTGTTGACGAAAAATGATATGTATTCAAACATTTGATTAACGATGATGGCCTTCTAACCTGAAGAGTATTAATTCTTTAAGAGGTGCATATATAAATCCTTACGAAAAATACGTTTGCACATTGAGAAGTCGTGACTCTCACGCACTCTATGTTCGTATCGCTTTTTAATGTTCTTAGTCGGCCTGGTCAAGGTTTTCTCAAAACTTTATTTACGCTCTCTAAATAATATTGAGAAAGTTAAATTCGAGGGTAAATCAAATATTCTTTTTTTAATTATTTTTTATTTTATTATTTTTTATTTACTTAATGAAAAAATCAAAAAAAAAAACCTTATTTTTTGCATTGCCTCCTCTGTTTAAAACACGTTTTTCCCACCGAAAAGGAAGTTTATTCATACTATGATCGGAAAATGAAGCTAGTCGCGTCAGGACCCAATTCCTCACGAACGATTCTGCACCTTCGTCATTTTCCAAATATAAATAATAAATAAATAATAAATACTTTATTTAGCACTTGGCTAGTACATTTTCACATAGAAACAATGTTACATTTTGTAATTTGACTGTAAGTAACTAAGCAATCTTCTATTAAATATCCTTAAACTACATGCGTTCTTAACATTATCGGGCAGTGCATTAAAAAGACGAACACCATCGTAAAATAAACTTTTTCGTAAGGAAGAAAATTTAGCCTTATGGATATTATAATTTTCTTTAGACCTAATGTTGTATTTATGAAAAGTTGATCTTTTCTCCAACTAAATCTTAAGGTAATTTGGAAGCATGTTGTGTTCTATTTTGTAAATTAATAATAAATTTGCCTTCTGAATACATTACTCGACATTGAGCCAATTTAAAGAACTTAACTTAATGGGAACGTACTTATTACAACCCAAAATTATTCACATTGCTTTATTTTGTTGTATCTGCAACCTGTGTATATCTTCCCTGGTACATGAAATGAGTAAAGAGCAACAATAATTAAAATGTGGTAAAATTATGCTTTTATAGATAAGCATTTTGACCCAATAAGAAATATTAAAAGAAATTCGATAAAAAAAACCCTATTTTTTTACCTAACTTTTTACACAGATAATTTAAATGTACTGAAAAGCTTAACTGTGGGTCCAAGATAACACCTAAGTATTTAATATCATACATAAAGGTAATGGGACAATTATTAATATAAAGTTGCAGATTTAAATTGTAAAAGTCTTACAATTTACTTTTGAACCAATTACCATACACTTTGTTTTATCTACATTTAATTTTGGCTTATTTTGACATAGCCAGTCATACAAAATATTCAATTCATTATTCAAAATATTAGTAATCTCGTGGTAATCTTTTCCCGAGACCGAAATAAGAGTGCCGCCCGCAAACAAACTTGCAAATGAATTCTGTAAAGCCCTATAGAGGTCATTTATGTAAATAATGAATAATGAATAAAAATGCTTGCCCTTTCACGCTTCTTTTAAAGGAGCAAATAAATAAACATCGCCAGGCGACAAATCCGGGCTGTATGGCGGGTGTTCCGAGGATTTCCAGTGCATTTGTTCCAATGTTTGTTGAGTCAATGTAGCTGTATGGGGGCGAGCGTTGTCTTGAAACAGTTCCACACTCCGAATGGCCATATCTCGCCTTTTTTGTCGATAAGCGAGTCGAACTTGATCGATGAGTTAACAGCGTTAATGATATGTCGGTGATGAAGAAAATCAATGAGCAATATGCCCCTGTCCACGCCATGCTTACCCTCTTCGATGCAGGAGAGTAATGGTGTATCCATATCTCGTCACAGATAACAGGGTGCCTCACAAATTCTTCTCTGTCTGCCTGTTATCCTGCCAAAAGCCTTTCACAAGTTCCGAGACGGGTTTCTGTCTGTGCGTCTATCAGTAAGCAAGGAACCCACCGTGCCGACATTTTTCACAAGCCTAGGTCATCCGTGTTGTATACTTCTGAACGATATTCCAACCTCCGAAGTGATTTGAAAAACTGCCAGGCGCCTGACACCATTAATAAGTTCGCGAACAGCCTTAAAGGTCGAATGGGTGATGCTGGTCCGAAGTCAACGAGAATAACTTAGATTTTCTACCGTTTTCAAGCCACAGGAAAATTTCGTAAAATTGCGTTTTCGAAAACACAAGTCTATTCGTTTTCGAAAACCCATAGACTTGCGTTTTCGAAAATGTTTTCAAAGATTTTACGTTTTTTAGCGTTAAAAACTTGATAATAATGCTTTGCTCAATCGATAGTGGTACCTCCTGCTCTGAGATAGCACTCCTGTCGCTATCGATCAAGAGTCGATCGAGTGGTCTCTTACTCCTGACGCCCCTACTCAACTTACAATGGGAGGGTTAGGCGATCGGATTACCTCACGAGAATTGAGAGAAAAATTCCAGTTTAAATTTGATTTACCCTTGTACCAGATAGTCTATAATAATTATTCTGGCAGTAGTTTTGTAGTTACTAGTTATAGTTTTCTAGTTATAGATAAACTTTCCTAAAAAAATACTAAAACTAATTTTATATAATACTAAAATACCCGCATAAAGGCCAACAACTTTCTATGTTTTTATATATATGGATTACGTGGTTTTTGTTCTAACACAAATATTTTCAATGTATGGCCAGATCTCTACGAAAGTTTATATAAGTTCTAGCCAATGTTGATTTTAGAGACACCACAGTTTATGCATAAAGACCATTCTAAACTTGACCAAGTTGTAAAGTTAGAAATGGATGTTTACCTTGAATTAGACTTCTCGAAACCAGAGTTTAGGAGTTGTATAAGTAGTTCAGCTCGGAGAGTTGTAAAGTTTGAAGTACAAGGATATTTACATGACACAAAGAGAGATAAATTTTGGATATTTCAAGACATTAACTGTAGTGTTATCTTTAAAATGTTAGACTAATTATGTTTTGTATATAATTTTGCTATCTAAAATATATCTTATATGTTTCTCAGTATAATTTAATTAGATTATAATAATAATATGTTATATTAAATATAATAATCTGGGGGCACGGCAGCGCCTCCGCCAGCAGAAAGCACAGCCGTACCATCCTTTTCTCGACGCCACTCACGGCACTTTCGACCCCCTGTAACTTCGTTGTGGATAAAGTTAAAAGCCTAAATTTTCAGTAACTAAGAGGACATACTATACTAGCTATATTCCTAAATTACCTACTAGTTATACCTTATAGTTTACGAACTATCGCCAGTCGAAGTTTTTTAATTTTGTCACTGACACACTCACCGATCATCAAAATTCTAAGGTACTTCTAGCAGACACACAAACTTCAAATTTTGAATTTAGTTAGTATTTAACCTATAAAGGAAGGTAAAACTGAAACATCCCGAAATTTCAGCCCGATTTTCTAAATTGTACAGTCACTTATGCCAAAAAAAAGGGGTCAACCTCGGAATGAGAGATAATAAGCTGTAAACTTGTATAAACCTTTATTTTGGCATTCTAAAAGTTGTCTCAAAATTCTCATAAAATCTCGTGTCCGCGTCTTAAGATATTCAAGGTCAAAGGTCACAAAAATCGTTTTCGCAAATATCTCGCTTCCTATAGTTTCAATGATATTTGCATCTATTATGAAAATTGTAGAGCATAGAATTTTCTACAAATTTTGTTCTAAACATTTTTTTATACGCTTAACCGTTTTTGAGATAAAGCGCAGAGAGCGCGCAGCGCTCTGCCATACATAGCAAAATGCAGGGTCAACCGTAAGTCCCGGTAAATAATACGTCGTATAAAGTTAATTAATCACTAAAAAATCCATAATTATGAATAATTTGTATTATTTATTAATTAATATATTATATTTAATAATATTTTTCATTTATCAAATATATTCGTTTAATAATACTTACCTACTTCATGTAATTAAAAAATTCAAATAAAATTTAAAAAATACATATTATATTTAATAATGAACATCTTTACGAGCTTGGTCCAGTCAAAACTAAATTTGAAATTATTAATAGAGCTTATGTTCATCGCGAACAGTTTCCGATATGTATAGCCTATGCTATTACCATACACAAAAGTCAGGGGCTAAGTCTAAACAATGCACTGATGGACATCGGTTCTTCAGTGTTCACACGCGGTCAGGTATACGTGGCACTTTTGAGAGTGACAAGTCTGGGCGGATTACATCTAATTAATGTCGACTTTGGTAGTATCAAAGCTCAGGAGTCCGCAATCGTTGAATATAATCGACTTAGAAGCACTTATCGTCCAGACTTGTCAAAAACTGTTACATTATAGCCTTTGAGAAAAACCAATAGAGACAGGGAGTGGGCTTTAAGAAAATCCATAGCTAACGTACAAGAAATATTACCCGAGAAGAAAAAAAAAGAGGACTACCTACAAAAAGAAAAGAGATCCCATCAAAAACATAAAATGTAAAAAAATGCCAAGTCTCGCAAGGCAGTCCTTCCACCACAAAAAGTTGTGAGATCTCATGTAAGTAGTATAGTAACCGTATCCATATTAGACATCTTTATTTCTATAATAAATATAATGACTTGGCAATCGCACAGCAACATAATCACATGAGAATAATCTACTATTTAAAATACTTTATTCTTAAGTGCACTGTTTCGACTTACTTAGCAATCGAAATAGTAGATTATTCTTATGTGATTATGTTGCCGTGCGACTGCCAAGTCATTATATTTATTACAGAAGTAAAGATGTCTAATATTGATACGGTCACTATAAATGTTGGTAGGTAACTAAATAGATAACAATTTATGACAAAGTTGTTGAATAGGTGCTTCCATAGATACTAACTAAAATAACAGACTTGATTTTACATGAGATCTCACAACTTTTTGTGGTGGAAGGATTGCCTTGCATTTTTTTACATTTTATGTTTTTGATGGGATAAAATTTTCTGGCCTGGTTTCAGTTTCTGCTTGGGGAAATCAGCTATCGTGAACTACTGCGAAATAAGACGGTACGGCCAGCGAACTTCAAGAGATCACGAGTAACACCAGTGACCCATATGGGCTCAAATCATTCCGATAGCCTATGTAATATCGGATACGTCAGGTGGCGATGAGTCAACATCCCATCGTTAACTCGGAAAACCCGTTGTTACGAGGAAAGTGGAGGAGCCGCAGGACGGATGCCCCTAGATGTCAACCCGGGCACAAGGACGCTTCGAGTGAACCGATAGACTCAAGGATGAACTGTATGATTGCTACCGAGAGTCCTAGCCGGCGCGTAGAGGATATAGGGCCCATATGCATTCTTTTTGGTGCCAAGAGCATCCCGAGATAAAGACTACGAGACTATGTGGCCTATCTTGTAGATCCGCCTACGTTCGAACGCCTCGAGAATAACCTGAGGCAGTTGTTCAGCACCCTGCGAAAGACATTCTTCTGAGCAATGATGTTGGACTTCACGAGTGAAAGATCAAAATACGGGGAAAAATATCTATAAGGTCACAAGACCTAGCAAATGCTAACGAACGTCTTGTAACTGAACTTCCAGAAAATGTATAGATCGAGACACTTTACAACGCTGTATACAACTTTACCTCAGAATTAATGCTAAATCAACGACATAGCGATGCAGATAATAGAATTAAGAAAAATGAAAAACATGTATAATAGGTCTCAAGAAAAATTCAGGAGAATAGTTGAGGAAAGTAGCACAGAAACTTCGTAATACCTATCACAAATCTAAAGACTCATTGAACACCATCAAACAGCACTGTCTAGAACGAATACGGGCTCTAATGGTGGTAAATTAAGTAACGCCTCACCAAGCGAGTAAACTCTGTTTTCGATAATAGGGTTTTCCTTATACAACTAGCTCGCTAATTCGAGGACATTTATGAGACAAAGAAACCATAAAACACAGACACTCCGGACCTAGATTGCTTTGGGATGTACTGCTTACAATTTCAACAGCAGAACGAAGTTAATTATGCGATCACAAAGGAAGATGTTTCAAATGTCAGTATAGCCAGTTAATTATGGTAAAATATGTTCATGCTTTTGCGCGTTTTGCCTCCCAGTTATTTGAGGTAGATCTTTTTAAATGGGACGGCCCTGTATTTTGAGGCATGTGTTGTTAATACTAAAATACTCGTTTACGATCGTCTGATTCCAGCAATGCCGGTAGTTGTTTCATTAATTTAGTTCTAAATTTAAGCAATATAACATCATTTACTTTAATAAATACCTCACGCTAGATTCCTACTACATATATTTTCAATTAATAATGCCTCCAAGCAACCAAACTGTTTTCCTGATAACAGCTTATACACTATTTGCCACTCTAAATATTCAAAATTCCCCAAGCCTATTAGCCAGAGCGAGAAACTTGAAAGTAATTCAATATTCATTGCTTCAGGTAGTATTAGCTTGCTACACAGTTGTATCTTTCTCCATATAAACAGAGTGTTTTCTAACCTGAGGTTTTTTTAAAAATAGGTTATGACACTCGCTTAAAAAATTTGACCAAGTTAAATACTTTTTTTATGTGTACAGTAGTAATTCATTTTGCTCTCGAAATGTCGGTCCCCAATTCATCTTTAATCAAATCCACTCATGTTTCTAAATCTAACAGATATATTTCAAATTCAAAAAGATATAAGTTTCCTGTTGAATATATTTTTATTAGTCAAAAACTGACAAAAAACGATTGTCCAATTTTTTTACAAACAAAGTGATATATATATATATATATATATATATATATATATATATATATATATATATATATATATATATATATGTATATATATATATATATATATATATATATATATATATATATTCATATATATATATATATATATATATATATATATATATATATATATATATGTATGTATGTTTATGTTACAACAGAGGTTTTCACAGATGGTGGAATGTAATACATTAAAATTCCTGGTTTTAAATCGTTCGTTTAAGAATGAATTTGCGCGACGTTTCGCCAAAATCTCATTTGACTTTTTCAAGTGCTCCTGCTGCCGCCCGATACTGCGATCCTGTTGCTGCTGCCATTCGAAGCTACCTGAGAGACCGACTTGCGATCGCCGTCTTTTATAGGTTGGCGTCTACGCAGATTGTAAGTGAGGGGACCGGTGTTGGTTGCCCGTATCGGTGGTAATTACGGGTTCCGGCGCTATGCTGACTGCTGCCTTCTCGATGTTTTGGTTATTCCTTGCTTTAGCTAGTGGACCCTTCCATATAGTGGAGATATTCAGTGCATCATCCTGCTTATTTAGTTGTCCATTCTTTTCGATTTCTAAGATTTCTCTGACTATACGTATTTTATAATGTGAAATCGAGGCTGTTTGTTTAAATCCCTCAAAATTGATGTTGTGACCAGTATCATGATGGTGCTGAAAAAGTGCTAAAGTTGTTTGTTTATTTCTGATACTCGTTTTATGTTCTTGGATCCGGGTGGAGATTCTTCTGTTTGTTTGCCCTATATAGAATTTGTGGCTGTCTCCGCATGGGATGCTTTAAACTCCATGTTTTTCTAGTTTTCTCTTGTCCTTGAGGTTACCCAGGATGTCTGCCAGAGTGTTTTGTGGTTTGTATGTTGTGCCTATGTTATGTTTTCTTAGGACTCTTCCAATGCTATCTGTAAATCCTTTCACATACGGTAATACGACTCTACTTTAGTTGAGATCCCGTTTTGCTGTCCTTGTCTGTGGATGGAGCTGCCTTTCTAATGCTCTCCGTATGGACTGATCTTTATATCCGTTTTGCTTAAGGGCCCTAGTGATTTGTGGAATTTCTTGCTGTCTCGTGTCTGGTTCGGTGAGTCGGTATGATCTCGATACGAGGGTGTTGGCTACCGACTGAATTTGGGATGGATGGTGGTGTGAGCCAGCGTTTAAATATCTGTTGGTGTGGGTGGGCTTCCGGTAGACTGAGTATTAAAGTTGACCGTTATTTTTCCTAGTTATGAGCACATCAAGGACTTACAGAGTGAACTGTATCCGGTGGTGGATTCTATTTAAATAGGTCAGGAAGTTGTCTAATTCATTTCGTCCATGAGGCTAAATTATAAAGATGTCGTCAACATATCGTTTCCAGAGTTTTGATTTGAGTGGTGAGTTTTTAAGGGCCTCTGTTTCAAAATACATCATATAGAGATTGGCTATTACTGGTGAAAGGGAAGATCCCATGGACGCTCCGTCTGTTTGTTTGTATATCTGACTGTTGAAGACAAAAAATGTATTTTTTAGACAGTGTTCCGATAGTTTTAGAACATGAGCTGGTAAATCCTCGTTCATTGCTGTTTTGTCTAGTGTTTCAGCCACTGGAATATTGCGATAAAGTGAAACAACATCTAGACTTGCCAGAATGTCATTTTCCACTAGTTGAATGTCTCTAATTATGTTCGTGAAGTGTTTTATGTATAAATCAGCACTTTCAACGGTGGGTTGCATGATCTTTGACAGATGTTTTTCTAAGTTTTGTATAGGTGAAGTCACCGCGCTAATAATGAGTCTAAGGGGGACGTTGAGCTTGTGTATCTTTGGTAGGCCATACAACTTTAGGCATTGGCTTGATTTCTCTCTTGGAATTATGTGTCTTTCAGCCTCGGGTCCCAAGTTTGCAGCTTTTATTTTTGCCTTTGTAGTTTTTTCCAGATATGTCGTAGGGACCCTGGTAACTGGCTTATAGGTGTCGTCTTGTAGAATGATTTTCATTTTTGTCATACAGTCGTCGTAGCTTCGAGCAGCAGAAGCAGCAGGATCGCAATATGGGGCTGCAGCGGCAACAGCAGCAGGAGCACTTGAAAATGCCAAAGATTTTGGCGAAACGTCGTGCAATTGTTAGACGAACGGATTGAAACCCGGAATTTTAATGTATAATATATATATATATATATATATATATATATATATATATATATATATATATATATATATATATATATATATTTAAGTATATAGATTGTTCAATTTCTTAAGACTGACAAATCATTTTTATTAAAAACTAAGACGAAATAGGGAATAATGTGCACAAAGATGTGTTTTATAATATAGCTGTTACATCAGAGGATACTTTAACTTTACTAATTTTAGTAAATATTCTGCTGGAAACAAACAGGGTCTACGCAGATAATAAGAACACATTCTTTACGAGGTATTAAAATATTTATTATTTATTTTTTAAGTTTACAAAGTCTTAAAACTTGTTACTATTTAAATCATAGAAAGATAGTTTTTTTAGTGTAAACAAACATCTAAAACAAGCAGGGGTACAGAAACTAAGATTCGAAGTGTTGAGTAACAGTTCAAAGACGTATAAGTATTATGAATTTTCTATTTAAAAAACCTACAAGTGACTACTTAGTTTCATTCAAAATAATATTATCTTAGGAAAACTGTAAAGAGTTAAACAAAATAAAATTGAACACGAAAAAAATAATTATACACTGTATTTTAATCAGGTGTCTATACTACATAAATATATATATATATATATATATATATATATATATATATATATATATATATATATATATAGGGGCTAGGAAAAAGTTCATGGCGTTTTTCCCGATAGATGGCGTCACTGAAAATAATTCAAGAAACATAGATCGCAGCCATACCACTAAACGCTCGTTGGAAAGGTGACACTCGAAATTGATGCCGTGGTTGGAAAGTTGTTTGCGTTTGAAAATGGAGAAAAGTAATGAAAAATTGCGCTATATTTTGCAATATTATTACGACAATGGGAAGAACGCTGCGCAGGCTTGTGAAAAAAATTGTGCTGTGTACGGTGAAGGTACTTTATCAAAATCTGCTGAGCAAAAATGGTTCGCTCGCTTTCGTTCTGGTTATTTTCATGTGAAAGATGAGTCATGCTCTGGTCGTCCAATCACTGAAAAAGCTGATGAAATTCTTAAAAAAGTCCAGCAAGATAAGCATATCAGCAGTGTCGATATTGGTATGGAGCTAGGCATTGACCACAAAACGGTTTTGAACCATTTACACAAAGCTGGCTACAAAAAGAAGCTCGATGTATGGGTTCCTCATGAGTTGCGCGCGATAAACATAATAGACCGAATTAACATCTGCGATGCGCTGCTGAAACGCAATGAAATCGAGCCATTTTTGAAACGTGTCAAAACCGGTGATGAAAAATGGATCACGTACGACAATCGGAAGCGTAAAAGATAGTGGACAAGTGGCCGACACAAATGTTCGCGAAGCCAGGATTGACGCCGAAAAAGGTGATACTGTGTGTGTGGTAGGACTGGAAGGGAATCGTCCACCATGAGATACTTCCAGTTGGTCAGACGATTGATTCTCAACTCTACTGTGGACAACTAGAGGGATTACGCCAGGCAATGGAAAGAAAACGGCCCGAGTTGATTAATAGGAAAGGTGTTGGCTTCCATCATGACAACGCCCGACCACACACTTCTTTGATGACCCGTCAAAAATTGCGAGAGCTTGGTTGGGGAGTTTTGATGCATCTACCGTATAGTCCAGACATAGCACCCTCTGACTATCACTTGTTTCGATCTCTGCAGAAGTCTTTCAATGAAATTAAGCTGCTTTCAAAAGAAGCCTGTGAAAACCACTTGATTCAGTTTTTCAATCAGAAACCACAGAAGTTCTTCACCGATGGCATCATGGCTCTACCCGAAAAATGCTGAAACATTGTCAATAATAATGGAGCATATTTGGTTCAAATAAATTCATTTTCACACTATAAGAAAACCAGTTGAATTTTACTAAAAAAACGCCACGAACTTTTTCCCAGACCTGATATATATATATATATATATATATATATATATATATATATATATATATATATATATATATATATATAGAAAGATAGATAGATATATATGCAGATGGCATTTTCAAACAACCGGAACTTTGGTACTGACAAGAGCTTATACAATATTTTCTACTCTATACATTCGAAGTTCCCCAGGCTTATTAGCCAGAGCGAGAAACTTAGGTAATTCAATATTCAATGTTTCCGGTAGTATTAGTCGGCTATAAATTTATATCTTACTTCATATAATATGTATATTCCTATACAAGGTATCAGGATTTTGCTTTCAATACAGTATGCTCGGCTTTGCATTATTTATGTAATGATCTACAAGAAATTCATAGTGCTGGAATATATCTAAAATAACAATCTATCAATTCACTTTAAAACTTATTGAAAGAAGATCGAAATAGTAGCTACCCCATTCATTGTAATTTTCCATTATTAATCAGTCAAAAAAATTAATAAATAAAGTAAATTATAAGCAGTATTCATACATGTAACATGTGCTAGTGATTACTCTAGCCTAGACTACACAATTTGCATTATTTAAGTAATAATCTTCGCTATATTTTATTTCAGACAAGAAGCTGTCGACATGCTTAACGACATAGCTGTTCGAAAACTTATTCCCGGCAATCAAGACTGCAATCCACGACGCTCTCTCTCCCCTACTTCTTCCCCAAGACGACTCAGACGACACAACTATCCCAGCGACGCGTCGCAAGATTCATGCACCAAGTACCTTATCCCCGAAGAACAATTTCATGAAGGAATGCTAAAATGCTCACATTTCGATGAAGAGGCATTCAATTCTTTATTTAGCATTGAAAGTGAAGATATGGATAGACCGTCAAGGTATGAGTATGTATCTTTTTTGTGGATTGTTAACAAATAAAGACTTACTGCATGTATGTTGATATAAAATCACACAGTAAGAAGGAAGGAAGAATGTACACAACCATAATACAAGGATGGATTGAAAAGTTCGTGGCCTAGTCAAGAAAACAAAATAAAATACGTACAAAACATTTTTATTTTTCGACGTAATCTCCACCTAGCTCTATGCACTTCCACCTGCTTTCCAAAGCTTCCACACCTGTTTGAATAAAGGTTCCTCACGAACTTCAAAATACTGGTTAACTTCAGCTTCGACTTCTTCATTTGATGAAAATTTCTGGCCACCAAGGTGTTTTTTTTAGGTATGGAAACAGATGAAAGTCCGAAGGTACCAAATCATGAGAATAAGCCGAGTGGGGCAGTAATTTGAAACTACAATCACGAATTTGAGCCATAGACTCAACATACGTGTGAACGCGAGCCTTGTCCTGATAGAACAAAACATTCTTTCTCAGTAATCCTGGGCGTTTCTCTTTAATTTCTTGACGTAAACGACGCAAAAGGGTGCAATAGTAAGTCGAGTTTATTGTTTCACCTTTCGGAAGGAAGTCCACCATAATAATACCTTTACCATCTCAAAAAACTGACGCCATCACTTTTTCAGCCGACAGAATTGCCTTTGCTGTCTTTGGGGTCGGTTCAGTGGAGTATTGTGGGGAACCCAGGTTTCGTCCATTGTCACAAACCTGTTAGGAAAATCTTGCGAATCAAACATCTCCAAACAGTCTCGAGAAATCGAAAGTCCAATTCGTTTTTGTTCAACTGAAAGCAATCTGGAGACCCACCTAGCGGAAACCTCAGAAAATCCGAGTTCGCTGACAATGATGTTTTGTGTTCCTTCATACGAGATGCCTTTAGTGTCTCCAATCTCCCTGATAGTTAATCTACGGTCTTTCAGTATGAGATCACACACTTTGCCGATGTTTTCTTCAGTCGTAGACATTGTAGGCCGGCCGGAGCGAGGCTCATCTTCGATGCTCTCTCGTTCACGTTTAAATTCTGCAACCTATTTTTTCACAGTGATATATGACGGAGCAGATTTCCCTAGTGTTGCTTCCATATCATCGTGGATCTCCTTGGGTGTTAATCTTTTTTTAAACATGTACTTGATGAACGCACGTTGTTCAATTTTTCCCATTTTTCCGAAAACGCTGCACTTGGTCTCACTAAACTCGTTCTAACCTAAAAACCACAAATTCTACAGCAACAAAATCTTACACTATGACAACCAAAGAAAGTATGAACTTATTGAGGGCACTATAATAAAAATACTACTTATTTTTTGGTGAGGCCGCGAACTTTTCAATTTATCCTCGTACTTTTTGGAGAATATATTTTTATACCTTTCCTCTGAAAAAGCAATTACCTAATCCCATCTCGCTTGAGGCGATTGTATTTTAAGTTAATGCTGCCTAGTCAGTGAAACTCTTATATTTCATCTACCTCTCTTAATTCTAAAGTTTACTTTTTCATATATTTCATTGCCTCGATCGTCAACAAAACAATTCGCATTCTTCTAGAACAGCTAGAATGCATGAATCAATGTTATTTTTTTTCCTCCTGTATCTTCATGTGTCCCTTAAATTATATTAGATTAAAAATTAATAAATGTATTTTTTCTTCATTTTTGAGAATTTGGTCTTCAACAAAGTTTCGAATTTATGTTTCTGCGTAATTTTCGCAAAATCTGGCAACATCAATTCGAAACAGCCCTCGTGATTATTAAAAGCAGTTGCATGCCGGCAACCCAATTTTGCCTGACGTGAAAGGATGTTTTCTATGCCTTTTATTATATTACGCGTATTACGGCGACCTACTAAATTTATGTTCGGCACAGGAAGGATTGTAATTTTTTTTAACTTGCTTTTTACCTAAGGTTTTTATTAGTCCTGTAATTGGAAGGTGGCATCTACGATAATTCTTTAGATTAATTACAAAATTGTCACTTTCCTCCGTAAAAAATTTGATAAACCAACAATTTGTGGGGCTAAGACTGAAACTAAAAATCACAATTTTTTAGTTGACAACTGAAAGAAATTTACGAGAATTTTTAAAATTTTCTTTGTACTCATTTTTCATCATTAGTTTTTAACAAGCTATAATTTATGCTACTCTGTATATATCACCACTACACCAAACACTATTTTTGCACTCAACGCACGTTTCGCTAACCATGTTAGCATGTAGTGGTGATATATACCGAGTGATGTCATTGTGCCAAAGATTTCACATTCCCAACATACAATTTATGGTTTTTAAACTTCGTAGACCAGAAACCCCACAAACTGATAGGAGCGAAATTATTGTTTAGGAATCCTTAGGGCCTGCAGGCGGTACAGTTCCCTTAATATGAAAGTTTTTCACAGGAATATTTACTTAAACTTAATTATTATGTAAATAAGTTTTGTTGTTTACACAATTTCCTTACACTCTTCCGTTGGGCAGATAACCTAATTTTTTTTTAATGACAGTTCTTTCTTTTCCATCGAGAGCCACTATTATTTACAAATCAATACCAACACCTAACAACACTAACAATAACTGCAAATAACAATTCACACAAGGTAACAATTAATTTAGAATAATAATAAACAACTTTAAACCCCAATTTTACGCAAGACTCGAACCGAAAGCAGGTCTTCGGAGCGCGTTATAGGCAACGTTGCCAAATTGCTTAGGCGTTATTTAAGTAAAGGAGATTTGCAAATAATGCTTTTTTCTTTTTCTTATTATAATATCGACTAAATACTAAAATTATATATCTTAAACTGCTTAATTTACGTGTGGACAGGGTGCTATTTGCTTAATTTCTTTTTTACCTTCGTATTAACATAAAGGTTTGTGTGATTCTCTGAAGTCTTTCATTTTGAACTATAATCTGTAAGTAGCTCCCTGCACAGCAAGTTTTTATGCTTCTTAAAATAAAAAAACAGATTCAGAACTCTTATTAGGCTCGAAACAAAAGTAAAATTTGGATGGAAATGGATTTTTTTTTTTCTTTCTCTTTCGTATTCTTGCCAGAAAAACATGTACCAGAGAAAAATTTTTGTTATATATGACAATGGCGAACTTTTTACTTAAAATATGTTTTATTTGCAAGACCATCTCTACCACAAAAAATACATCAAATAAAATAACTAACAATGCTTTCATACACATTATACAAGCCGATTAAACTATGAATTTTAAAATCGTCTGATTTGTATTAATATATATGTTTTTCATTTTTATAGGCCCTGCTCTTTAGATCTCTACAACCCAAACCAAACCCCAGTTGCTGCTCGAAAACCTAGGTTTAATTTCTCCTTGGCACACAATGCTTACGAATTAAACAACCTAGATCCTGAAGTTTTGGACGCGCCAAACCTGACTTACAATTTAGGTAATATGTCAATAGAATATTTCTTTTTTAATAACTGATTTGACGATGTAAACCAATTCACGTTAAATAACAATGCAATCGCCACAAAAAACTATAATTTTGTTCATAGATGATTATTTCATTAATTGAACCTACAGTAAATACGAATATCATAGTTAAATCATTAAAAAAAAATTGTAAAAGAACGTCGAAAAATAAACAGTTGTCTGGATGGAACTTCATGCGCTCGACTAGCGCCTGCATAATCGGCCAAAATAACGATAAATTTATCGCATCACACAGCAATTACACTAACCACTAGTGCAAATATCCGCACAACTTAAAGACCAGCAAGAAATTATATCCTGGAGTGCTTGTCCATCTGTTATTATTCATGCTTGCGATATGCCCCGCCCAATTCCACTTTAATATACTTATTCGTTGTATTACATCTGTCACTGTTGATCTTCTTCGTATATCAATGTCAGGAATACGATCTTGGGAGACTAATATTTAGCATTCTCCTCTCCATTGCTCTTTGGGTTACCTGGAGTTTGTATATTATACTTTTATTTAAAGTCCACGTTTCAGTGCCATATGTTAATACCGGCAGTACATATTGATCGAATGCTCTGGCTTTTATTGTATTTGGGGTGTCCAATTTAAATGTGGATTGTAACCTTCCAAACGCAGACCAAGCTAACGAGACTCTTCTGTCCAAGTCAGCCTTTATATTATTTTATGATATTTCTATTTTTTGTTCTAAATATATGAATGTTTGTACCTTCCCTATTCATTCACCTTCTATTAATAGTTCCTGGCTGTTATCTTCACTTTCGTTTTCCAAATATTTGGTTTTGATGAAGTTTATTTTTAGACCTATTTCTCGAGACCTATTTAATTCCATCAGCATTTCTTGTAATTCTTCTTTTGTGTTGGCGATCAGAGTGATATCATCAGCGAGTTTTAATCGTTCACCGTCCATTTGTATTCCTTTATTTTGCCACTTTAACAATTTAAACATGTCTTCTAGAGTCAACGTGAACAGCTTTGGGATATTGAATCGCCTTGTCTAATCCTCTTTTAATTTTTATTTTATTTATTTTGTTCTTCAAGCATTATTTATGATGTGGCATTTTTGTATATGTGTTGCGCAAGACTCAAACCGAAAGCAGGTCTTCGGAGCGCGTTGTAGGCAACGTTGCCAAATTGCTTTCGCGTTATTTTAGTAAAGGAGATTTGCAAAGAATGATTTTTCTTTTTTATATTTTAATATCGACTGAATACTAAAGTTATATATCTTACACTGCTTAATTTACGTGTGGACAGGGTGCTATTTGCTTAATTTCTTTTTTACCTTCGTATTAACGTAAAGGTTTGTCTGATTCTCTGAAGTCTTTCGTTTTGAGCTATAATCTGTAAGTAGCTCCCTACACAGCAAGTTTTTATGCTTCTTAAAATAAAAAACAGATTCAGAACTCTTATTAGGCTCGAAACAAAAGTAAAGTTGGATTTTTTACTTTCTCCTTCATATTCTTGCTAGACAAACATGTGTCAGAGAAGAATTTCTGTTATATATGACTTGTTATTTAATTCCATCAGCATTTTTCTTGTAATTCTTCTTTTGTGTTGGCGATCAGAGTGATATCATCAGCGAGTTTTAATTGTCCAACGTCCATTAGTATTCCTTTATTTTGCCACTTTAACAATTTGAACATGTCTTCTAAAGTCAACGTGAACAACTTTGGGGATATTGAATCGCCTTGTCTAATTTCTCTTTTAATACTGATTTTATTTCTTCAAGCATTATTTGTGACGTGGCATTTTTATATATGTGTTTAAAACGACATGTATATCTTTCGTCGACTCTACTATTACTTAAAGCTTTAAGGATAACTCATATCTCTATCGAATCAACGCTTTTTCGTAGTCAACCATTACTATCCATAAGGTGACCTTATATACCATTTTTTCCACTAGTAATGTAATTTGTCCAAAGTGCTGTATCCCCGTCTAATTTCTCTTTTAATTTTGATTTTATTTCTTTTTTCTTCAAGCATTACTTGTGATGTGGAATTTTTATATATGTATTCAAAAAGGGTTGTGTATCTTTCAAGTCTGCTGTTACTTAAGGCGTTAAGGACTGCCCAGATCTCTACCGAATCAAATGCTTTTTCGAAGTCAACCATTGCTATCCACAAGGTGACCTTATATACCATTTGCTTTTTCCACTAGTAATCTAATTGTTTTAAGATTGTCCAAAGTGCTCTATTTCCATCTAAACTCCGCTTGTTCACGTGGTCTCTCTGTCTAATTTGTTCGTTAATCCATATGTTATGATTTTAGTAAGGATTTTGTATAGTCCGATAACATGCTGATGGATCTGTAATTCTCCAATTTAAATTTGTTCCCCTTTTTAAAAATAAGCACAAACAACGTGTTTACCCAAGGTATTGAAGAGATTGTATTGTCGATACCCCTCCATACCCTATCATTTCAATAGTTTCGTCGTCCCCTGGTTCTTTGTTATTGTGCATATTTTGTATGGCGTTCATTAATTCATCCGTTGTTATATCGGGATTTTTTTTAGATCTCACATTTCTTACTATCACTCTATTTCCTTCTTCTTTCCCGGACGGTGGCGATTTTTTCGTATCGTATAGTGTTTAATAATATGTTTCTGTATCTTCCTTTATCTTTTGAATTTGTGCGATCTCTTGGTTATCGTTATTTATAACTTCTATTATTTGATGTTTCCCTTCATTCATTTGTCTGTTTAGTGTTCCAAACTTTTTCCCTCTTTCAAAGTCTCTTCTGATTTCGAGTTTCCGTACTGTCTGATGTCTTATCTGATTTTTTCTTTATTTTTTTGTCTATTTCTGCCAATTATATTCTACCATTTGTCGAATCATTTCTTAGTAATCTTCTCTGTTTCATTAGATTTTGTGTCTCTTTGCTTAACTTTTGTGTTTTTTTCTGTTTTCGATGTTGCTATTTGTTTTGTAATTATAAGGTAGGTAGTTTGGTGATGTTGTGTGTTCTATACGATTTTTCAGTACTTGTCGACATTCGTCTGCGTTTTGTTTTATTATTTCTGTTAGTGTTTTTATCTTTGTGTGCGTTATCAATCTACGTCTCTCTTAGTTCAAATTTATTCGTATATTTGCTCTGAGCATGCGATGGTCACTGCCAACGCTTATTGCAGGACTGTCGTGTCCATTACAATATTCTTATTATTTGATAAAACAAAATCAATTTCGTTTCTTATTATCCAATCTGGATTTTGCCATGTCCATACATATATATATATATATATATATATATATATATATATATATATATATATATATATATATATATATATATATAGATAGATAGATAGATAGATATTTTTAAATTTGTGTTTTAATCATTGCATTTTCGTTATCGGACAGTCATTATCATTGTTTCCTTCAGATTTTGAAAATAACATGAAACAAAATTCAATAACATGGTAAATCACGTAACTAAAACATTAGTTATATTTTTAAACAATCAATTTTATCAATTAATAAAAGGTTAGATAAGATACGACAGTTAAAAAAAATCTGTTTAACTTATTAATATTTTAAGGTGAACACTGCTGGTGGAATCTATTATTAATTACAGTTGTCAAACCATTTTCTGATCTCTATCTTTTTAATAACTACGTTTTCCTTTAATGTTTTTTAGGCAACGATGAAGCAAGTAGCATTGATGCTGAATGTGGCGACAGTTTCCCCAAGGAACCAGCGAGTATGCCTCACATTCCTTTAGATAATTCTTCAACGGCCTTTAGGTAAGTTTTTTTTTGTATTTTGCTTGTAACCTCGCGTGTCATAGGACTTTATATGGTAAAACTTCTATAGTACGTACTGCTGCTCCTTAAGATCGACAAAAGACCACGGCTTTCTCTGAAGAGAGGTTTAGTTTCATCTATATTTCGACTGTCTGTCTTTTTATTCATATTTAATATTTAACATGGTGAGAAAGTTCCAACCAATAAATCGATAAGGAGCAGCAGTTATTTGTATATATATATATATATATATATATATATATATATATATATATATATATATATATATATATATATATAAATACATACATACATACGACTACTCACACGACCTGATAATACCATTGCAACAGTACCTGTTGAGAAAGCCAACTTATTAACTAAACTCTGCTTCACTTTCTAGTATCGAGATCCAAATAAAAGCACCAGCAACTATTCACATAGTACAGTGAAGAATACCCATTATTGTCGTCAGATAGCGTATCATCAAACATATTTTAATGAAGCTAGACACTAAAAAAGCTTCTGACGCTGATGGAATACCTGCCATCTCTCTCGCATCGTTGCTCGGCGCCGAGCGTCGTGACTTCTATTGCATTGTTACACAGAATTTAAAACAACGCCCCAGGCTTCTCTATTTTCAACACTTCTCATCATCTCCAGCAACTCCAAGAGCATTGTAGACATGATCTGATCGATCTATCTGTTGAGAGATCTACCACTTTTTCTTCTACCGTCGACTTTCCCCTGGATCAGCAACTTTTCCATACCATCCCTCCTTATTATGTAAACAAAAAATGATGCTATTTTTCTCTGAATAAATGGTAACAGCCGGTCACTCTTTTGGATGTTAAGATCGCTCAGAACAGACGCATTTATCCTATGAGCTGTCCAGGAAATTCTGAGTACCTGCCTGTCGCATATAGTTTCGAAAGCCTCTATTCTTTTACGGCATTAATAGTCCATGTTTCGGCTCCGTATGTGGCTATAGGGAATATTAATAAATTGACAAGCCTTTTTTTAGTAATTTTATTTATTCTGTGATCTTTCCATACTTTGCTTACACTTGTCATTGCAGTTGTGGCCATCGCTGTCCTTTTTTAATTTCTTCTTCGCAGCCCCCTTGTTAGAAATTCTGGCGCCTCATATCTGTCTTGAGTGGTATATCCTTGATTTTGTTGAGAGAAGGCAAAAAATACCTGCGCAAGCGAACTAACTCCACTTTTCTGAAGATCTTTCAACATATACTACAGAAAGGGAATATTTCCTTCCTGTTGGAGATGAACAGCCAATACCCAAAACATGCAAGAAGACCTTTCAAAAAACTATCGACCAGTCGCACTGCTTTCAATAATATTGTAAGCTATGGAAAAGGCTATCAATCAACATCTTTTAAAATATCTAGAAGGATTTAACATTATTAGCGAACATCAATATGGCTTTCGTAAGTAAAGATCAGCAGGAGATGTTCTAACTTACGTAACAAATGTTTGGAACAACACAATTGAACACTTCGGAGAATCTAGGAGGCTTGCACTTTATATATGAAAGGCATTCGACTGTGTTTGGCATGACAGATTTTTGGCTAAGTTACTCTTCTATGATATGTATGATAGGTTTTGTTTGTGGCTCTCGGATTTCCTCAGAGCGTTCTTTACGAGTGGCAGCCGATGAATTTCTTTCTAATAATTTCACTATCAACGCTGGCGTGCCCCAAGACTCCATACTATCTCCTACTATCTTTTTTATCTACTGAACACTCGAACATCAGCTACGCATGCAAATGTCCGCAGACAGCAAAAAAATCGTTCAACTTGACAAACACCTGGAAGAAATTTTATTTTCTGCTGAGAGTAACCCAGTAGAATTTAACGTTTAACCCAACATACACCCATAATATGGATATATATATATATATATATATATATATATATATATATATATATATATATATATATATATATATATATATATATATGTATATATGTATATATATATATATATATATATATATATATATATATATATGTATATATATATATATATATATATATATATATATATATATATATATATATATATATATATATAAACTGAAAACTAGTATTTGTTTAAAAAAAAATTAAAATATTAGAAAAAACTACTAGGTTTAGGTATATAACATTATTAATAAAAAAGTTATAAAATTTTACGCAGAATTTAAAAATAAATTAGAAAAGAGGGTGTTCTATTTAAAAAAAAACATATGTTATATTAGCCACACTTTTTTAAAGTACCCCGTATACTCAAAAATAATTTTAAACTGTGCACCATAGCTTTCCCTAAAACTATTGTATTTAATATTTTTTCATCATTCCCGAAACAAATGAGATAATGAACTTTACTCTATCGTTGGCTCACCCTGTATATAAACATCTTTTTAGTTATAAAAATCCAGCATACCAATCAGCCCATCCACCTTGCGTGGATAGTGATGCCAGAAGTAGCAGTAGTGCTTCCAAGAGCAGCCAGAATACTCAAAAAGAGGAAGAGACCGACACTATAAAAAGGAAAAAAGGAATTTTGAAAAAAGACACTGAAAAACGTGTTGAAAGGAGTGAGACTAAGACTGAAAATCAAAAGATGACTCCCATGAAAGAAGAGTACGCGGTAAGCATAAAACGACTTCATCTCCTCTTTTTACATGACTTCCGTTATGTTTATTTAATTTTATTCATAACATTTTAATCAGTATCGGTGCTTGGTTGATTAAAAATACCATCTTTAAACTTTATTTTTTATACTGATTTTCTCTATTATAACTTATCTGATTGATTTCATATGGTAATTGTTAAAATATTGTTCTTTTTTTTCAGTTAATTGCCATAGAACTAAACAGAGGTTGGAATAGTAGATTAGGTTTCAGTCTCCAAGGAGCAGCTGGAGTTACTTACGTCAGTGCAGTGCATGCTGATTCAGTGGCAGCTAAAGATGGTAGAATTAAACCTGGAGATCGTATAATTAAGGTAAAAATTGATACAGTACATATAGCCAAATAAAATATGTTTTTCCGCATTGAATATACAGCTTCTTTGGAACAAATTATACTAAACATTGATCCACGTAGAGCATGACGCATTATTGGCAAAAGTTCGCTCTTAGAGTACTTCCGAAAAATTTTATTTATAACTCTCTACTTTCAGAGATCAGTCTTTGCAAACATCATCTTCACTATGAAGATTAGGGTACACCAGGGTACCATCTTCTATCTCCAAGTCACTTTCACGATGTATTAGCGATCTACTGCAAAAGATCAAAAATCTAATTTATTGTTTAAATGACGGCACTCTTCTTTCATTTGCCTGAACGCTAAGACACACGGAGGTTTTACAACTTACCAAAGACCTGGAAGATATTCTTTATTGGGTGACAATAATCAAATAGAATTTAACGCTACAAAAACTCACGCAACTGGTTCTTCTAAAACACCTTATCGCCGAATAGAATGATATTCCATTCCACTAGTGTTGCAATTCAACTAGCAAAAATAGTTTCACTTTTACTTCAGTCCATCAACCTTCGATCCAATTCACGTTTCATTCCCTATAGTGTCGATACAATAAGAACGTGTCGCCTATAACTTGTAGTCAGTAAAAGAAATTCCTGATTTTTTGAGGTTGTTGTCGGCACCCCCACAAACTATGCTTTGTGGAAAAAGCATCCACACAAACCTTCTTTATGGTTAAATAGTGTGAGGATAAAACACTAAATTTTTACTAAAATTTCCACTTTTATTGATTTTTTATACTTGACACGGGTTTCGCTAAAACATTAGCTTTATCAAAAGTATGGGTATGGAATGAAATAAACATTTTTCAATGGCTTTATAAGTAAATACTTACAGGTAGGTTGTAACTAAAGGATGGCAACAAAACTTAATAATTATACAAATTATCTATTCATTAAATTAATTCAACAATGGGGAATTTCCGAGGTCCAGTTGTTTTACTTTTTAAAAAACTAATTCTTCATATGCCAAACATTTAATAATTTGACAATAATTTCCATATTTTACACGTTCAGATCACATCGCATAAATTAAATTTATTTGAGGACCCTCAAGATCAATAAAAGAAAGAATACAAACACACTGTCAAATGACCGGGCATCGTCCATCTCGGCCCCAGAAAAGGATCCATCAGGTAAACAGCGATTCAAGAATAACGTGACTCGCTTTTTCCGCACTCGTGCCGCTCCTGGAGCGCTTTAGGGACTTCCCTGCAGCACGTGTGCTAGACCCATAAAAAAAAAAAAGAAAAAAAAACGGTTTTTAATGAATTTTTAAAAGTGCCCATCTCGGCTCCAAGTAATAAAATAAAGAAGTAATTAAGTAATAAAATGATTTGTAGGTAATGATTTGTAGTCGGGTATTATTTAAGAAATTTAGTTATATTATAACATCTAAGCAGTGATCATCTAACGTGCATTATATCCTAGAAAAATGGCTTCGAGTTGTTCTGCTGAATTATATGAAATTACTAGCCAACGAGGTAAAATACTACCAGTATTAAATCAATTCAAATTTAAAGGGCATAATCGGAAATTATCTTCAGGAGAAACAAAGTGGAGGTGCATTAAAGATGGGTGTAATACTTATTTGAAAACCATCGGCAATTCATCTGATCGAATTCTATCTTCCTCAAATCAAAACCATTCACACGAACCGGAGTTAGAAAATATCATGCAAAAGCAAATAATGACTACATCTGCCAAAAGGAAAGCAAAAAGTGATCTGACAGAAAAATCAGCAAAAATAATGAGAAAAGCATTGAAGGAAGAAACCCATACCAATGCTCTCACCGTAAGGGGCTTGGAATGTGTGAGGAAAAATATCTACTATGCTCGGCGAAAAACACTACCAGCAATACTAAATACAATGGATCTAAAAACAAATATAGGTGAAGACTTTTTGTTAGTTAACAATGAAACTATTAATTTAGTGATACTTTCATGCAATACTAATTTAGGTTATTTGTGGAAGTCGGAAACTCTTTATATAGATGGAACTTTTTCTTACTGTACAAGATTTTTTAAACAGTTTTTCGCCTTACATGGATTTTTTAACGGACTCTATATTCCTTTAGGTTTCTGTTTATTAAAAGATAAATCTAAAGAAACCTATATGACATGCTTGTTTAAGATAGTAGAATTATGTGATAATATTAATTTAGCATTTTCACCAAGAGAAATAGTACTAGATTTTGAAATGTCAATTTATAACGCGGTGGCTCAAGTGTGTAATTAATATTAAAATAACTGACTGTAGCTTTCATTTGACACAAGCGTGGTATCGTCAAATACAAGAGCAGGGTCCGACTCGATGTTACAAAGATGACCAAGCAGGAAAATGGTTGCATTATTGTTTTTGGCTTCTCTTCTTAGAACCTAGAGACGTTGAAGATTTTTATGTTTTCGAATTATATGAAATAAAGCTACAAAATGTCAATTTAGAGAAATTTTCTGTGGACACTTTTTTAACTAACGAGTCCAAATTTCCACCACACATTGGGGCAAGTGCATCTGCAGAACTAAATAAAACCACGAACGCTTGTATATCATTTCATGCACATTTTAATAATTCAATGTATCAGTCACATCCCTCTATATTTATTTTTATTAAAGAAGTTCTAAATGTACAAGTAGAAACGTATGTTAAGTGCAATACTATTGGTGTAACATATAAGTCTAAAAATTTACCTAATAAGAAGAAACAAGTGTTTATTGAGGATAAAATAAGAAGATATAAAAGTAAGGAGATATCAAAATTAACATATGTAAAAATTGTTTCCCATTATTATTCACACAAATAGGTAATAGGATTTTGCATTAGTTAAATTTAATTTTGTAATTTTTGTACAGTATTATTTACCCGTTTTAATAAAATGTAAATTTAAATATTTTTCTTTATTATTTTTATTATTATTTATCATTTGTTTTCTGTGAAAAACTTGCTTCTCTCTTTTTGGTTCTTTAATTTGACAAATCAAAAATTAATCACAGTCCGGGTCGAGATGATCTATTCCAAAACCGGGCAAGTTGTAAGTTCAGGCCGAGATGGGCTATTTTTATGCAGACTACCTGCTTCCTTGGACGGAGATGAGCGATGCCCAAATGACCAACTGGACCTTTGTTGTATTTATTTAATGAATAGATAATTTGTATAATTATTAAGTTTTGTTATCATCCGTTAGTTACAACCTACCTGTAAATATTTACTTATAAAACCATCGAAAGATGTTTATTTCATTCCATACCCATATTTTTGAAAAAACTAATGTTTTAGTGAAACACGTGTCAAGTATGAATATCAATAAAAGTGGAAATTTTACTAAAAATTTAGTGTTTTGTTCTCATTGAATTTCCATCAAGTAACGGTCGAGTCAGTTAAATAGTATATTATCGAACATGAGTGCTGTATATGGTACGCTTTGCACTTCGAAAAGAGGAGTGTTCTTGTATGTAATCATTCAAAAGGTCCAAAATTGACGCTACAAGGACTGCTCAGTATATGGACAAGTCGAGAGCATTCGTTAGCAAGTAGGTGAAACGATACAAGAAGGTGACTACTATACGGTGGTTTGTCGATAAAAATAAAGAGGATAACGACCCGGAGTAAAACGTGTAGCCAGTGGAATGGGGAATCCGGTTTCGTCACACTAGATTGGCCATCCCAGTCGCCCAATGTAAGCCCATTCGAGAACGTGTGGTCATACATCAAGCAGAATCTTCGTAGTAAAAAGGTGTACACAGTGAAGCAGCTACCATGGCATATTCGGGTAATTTGGAAATCTTTGCCCCCAAGAGTACGGGGAAAATTTCGTCGAAAGTATGTCCCGAAGATGCCAGGCGATCATCGACGCTGATGGGGATTAAACGAACTTCTGAGCATTTTAATTGCAATTCTTTACCATCGAATGATGTAAAAAACTTATAAATACTTGCATTTTATGCGCGATACGTTCTTAGTTGACCGACTGTATTATGATGGGTTATGAGAAGGATGAATATGTGACTACTTTATTTTGTGACTTAACCAAGTGGGTGACTGGGTGATGGAATAATGAGTTTAAGTTCTTAAGTCGCAATATCTCGAAAAAAAACATTAGTTTTAGTAGTAACATATAAACCGGTTTTTCTCTTTTAGGTAAACGATGAAAGTGTAGAGCATCTAAGTACTGCTGAAATAATAGACTTATTACGAATAGTCAGAGGTCCTGTATGTATAGTTGTAAAAAGGATTAAATCTAACGAAGACTGTCCAAAAAGCAATGCAGAGAATTGAAAAAATACTAGTAGTTTGTAGTAGTTAATCTTATTACTGTCAGTGTTACGAATGCTAAAATTATCGTGTTATTTAAACTACCTATAAAATACATTTTAATAAGCTACCATTTATTAAACATTTAAGTTAGTTTTGACAGCTATATACTCAAAAAATAAAAATACTTTGTAAATAATGTTGCGCAAAAATAGTTTGAAATGCATACATCGTAAACGTGATTTTACGTATATGGATACGGATACTTTAAATTGAAATAAAACACTTATGTTTGTTCTAAATTTCTACTATATTTTGTATCTTATGACAATTGTTGTGGTACACAGTACATTTATCAAATAATCTGTAATTGAGTTACCGATTATCTGACGAAGGTACTGTGTACCAAAACAATTCTCATAAGATACAAAATATAGTAGCAGCAGTCTTTTATATGGAGAACATCATCCCTTTGGAATAATTTGCCCAGGGCTGTGTTTCCCACCGAGTACAATTTACAGCGATTCAAGAACAACGTGAATCTTTTTTTTTTTTTTTTTTTTTTTTTTTTTTTTTTTTTCCGCACACGTGCCGCTCCTAGAGCGCTTTAGGGACTTCCCTGCAGCACGTGTGCTAGGCCCATAAAAAAAATAGTGGAAGATTAGAACTAACATAACAGACCCGTCAGAATACGACTAAAACAGGCCAAAAACAGAAATCGTTGGACACTGCTACTTTTTTTAAAAAAAATTCTTGTCTCATTATAGAAAAAATATTGTGACCGCTGAAAAATTGGGGCAACACCCTCAAAAATGGCAGTTGTGTTTTTTTTTAGCATATTTTTGCAATTTTATCATAAATTTATGGAAGATAAACTAAAAGTTCTGACAGATTTTGATTCTAAATCAAAAAACGGAAAATTTAAGGGACTATAGATACCATTTGAACCTTCTGATCGAGAGAAATTGGCTGTTTTTGATATTTTTTTTCTTTTTCATTTTTTATGATTAAATAAGTGTACTCACAAACCATAAGCAAATTTTTTTAGTTAACTCTGAACATTACTTTAATTGATCCAAACATACTTTTAGCCATTTTGTACATATTAGATATATTTTTCACTATATATATACATATATAATATATATATATATATATATATATATATATATATATATATATATATATATATATATATATATATATATATATATATTATATATATATATATATATATATATATATCTATATATATATATATATATATATATATACCATATATATATTTCACTACCTTACCTAAAATATCAGTCCCTAAGCTTTCATTTGAGGTACTTAAGAACTCATTAAACAATTTAGGCCCGAAAAATTGGTCATTTTTTTCTCAAATTTACGATTTTTTTTTTAATTCTTTTTTCTTAAGTTTTATAATATTTTCAGTAACCAAGGTTATTTTTAATTAGTATACCCAGGTTACTGTACATATTGAGTGTCTGAGGAAGGTTACTGTACATATTGAGTAGTTGAGGAAGGCTAAAAAAACTGGCCAGTATGAATTTTATATTTGTACGCAATATTTTTTATGTAATATTATTTCATACGATGTTTTTTATACAAATAAAAAAATAAATTAACCAATAATTATGTTGAAAAGATTGCTTTTTTTATTGATAATTTTATATGATATTATTAAAATAATAAAAATTATAAAGTTTACTGCACAAAATAAAAATTTTAATGATCCTAGTTTAACTAGTTAAATAATATAATAAATTATATTTAAATTGTTGGAGCTATATATTTTTTATTTAATAGAAATATTACTTCTTTTTTAAAACATTATGAAGCCAAATAAAATTAATTTAAAAAAAAATTCTAAGAGATAAAACAAAAAAGGGGGTTCTTAATATATCGGTGAAACCTGACTCTCCACCAAGTTTCATCCAAATCGGTGACCCAAATGCTCTGGCCTCTCCTTGTAAGGCATATTGTAACCATTTTATAACTAATAAAAATGATCTTCGTTACGCAAATATGATAAAATTTAAGAAAAATTATTTTTTAAAAGTAACTGTAAATTTGGAACCAAAAAAGCATAAAATTAAAAATAAAATGGCCAGTTTTTTCAGCTTAAATGAACCAAATGACTTCCTCAGACACACAACATATACAGTAACTTGTGTATAATGATTAAAAATAACTTTAGTTACTGAAACTATTATAAAACTAAAGAAAAAATATTTAAAAAAAAAAGGGTAAATTTACATTAAACAAATTAAAATGACCAGTTTTTCCGGCTTAAATTGTTTGAATGAGTTTTTAAGTATCTCAAATGAAAGCTTAGGGATTAAGAAACATTTTCTGATATTTGGTAAGGTATTAGTATACTGAAAAAAATTGTTTAAAAAATTCGTCAAAAGAGAATGACGAGTGACGAATATATCTAATATGTAAAAAAGGGCTAAAATTATGTATGAATCAATAAAGTAAGGTCCACGGAACATATTTCCAGAGTTAACTAAAAAAAAAAATTAGCTTACGGTTTGCAAGTAGACCTATTTAATCATAAAAAATGACAAAAGAAAAAAAGACAAGAACAGTCAATTTCTCCCTACCAGAAGGTGTATATATATATATTATATATATATATATATATATATATATAAATATATATATATATATATATATATATATGTAAATAACTTTAAGATTATTGGTCCATTGTGGTTTAAAGGCGATCCTGGTGATATTGAGTCTTGAAGATGTCTGTGGCCACTTGGTCGTAGAGAACAAAATCTTTTTCCACGAACTTGTCTTGTTACTTGCGCATGTGACTGTTGATATATGAAGATCGCTGAGGATCGATTGATTTCCATCGAACTAGAACTGCGTTTGTTGCGGCTCTTAAGATCTTTATTCTGTATGGCTTTGTTTAAATTACGTGTTCCTTTCGATAAATGTGCCCACGTTTAAGAAGTATAAAGTAGAGCTGGTTTTATGGTAGTGATTTTTTGTTTTTTTTTATCTAGAATCAAAATCTGACCAAATTTTTAGTTTATCTTCCATAAATTTATGACAAAATTGCAAAAATACACTAAAATCTCAAAAACGAGCCAATTCTCCCATTATTTTTTCGTTAATATACTTGTCGAGACGAGTATTTAAAAAAAAAGTAGCAGTATCCGACGATTTCACCTCAAAATCGTATTCTGACTGGACTATATTATGAATTGTCCATCAAGTAACGGCTACTTCAATCGAAGATACTTTATTTCTGTTTTTTTTTTTGCTATAAATACACTTTTTAACAAATTCTCTGGCCGGTACTGTGATACGTCTATGTATAAAACCATTCTTGTTCAACCTTAATAGTTAATAAATATGTTGTATATATTTATTGTCCTCTAAGCCTGTTATACTAGTATATACCTCATATAAGTCCTAATAATTGTATAAATAAAATATTTTAGCATTTGTAACAAAATTTAGAGTATATTACACTATCTTTTTCTTATTATTATTTTTATTCTGCTCTTGTGATTTTAATTTTTAGATATACAGCAAAACCGATTTTAATCGAATTTTTTTAATATCGTTGTGAGTCGTGTAAATTGTGTAAATAATATATATTTAAACCATATTAAAACTAATTTGCAATGAATAAATTATGTATTTTACCAGACCAATCGTATTTTTAAATCTTTATTGTTTTAATTAACTCAAAAGAATACGATCTTTCTTCTTCCAGCTCCTTCGTATAGAAACCATTATTTATTTATCACCGTCTTCCCCTATCTTACATTTAAAAGATTGCCCCTCGAACAGTGTGGTAGTCTTCTTCTTCCTAATATTGACCTGCCTCTTCACTTCACCGTAACCACCCCTTCTTCCGATATTTTTTCTCTATGTTTGCTTCATTCTATCCCTCTATCTAATAAGGGGTTTCCTTTCTTTCAAGTATTCGTTTTGTTTTTGGTGTTTCGGGGCGAGTTGTCAATGTGTAGGTTAGTATCAGGCCAATTGTAGGCTTATAAATTCAAAATTCGAGATAGAGGGTAGAAAACAGTACGGAGCCTTGGGCACACCAGCGTTAATAGAGAAGGCACTAGAATGAAATCCGTCGACTGCCATTCGTAAAAAACGCTCTCTCAGGAAACACGAAAGCCATATACAAAATCTTTAAGATATACACCAGAAGAGCGTCACTTAACCAACAATCTGTCATGCCAAACACGGTCGAATGCCTTGGATATATCAAATACAACAGCTGGATATTCTCCAAAATATTCAATTGCAGAATTCCAAAACATGTGTTATATAAGTTAGAAGATCTCCTGTTGATCTTTGCTTACGAAAGCCGTATTAATGATCGCTAATAATGTTAAATCCTTCTATATGTTTAAAGATGCAGATGCCTTTTCCATAACTTTCAATATTATGGAAAGCAGTGCGACTGGTCGGTAGTTGTTTGGTAAGACCTTCCTCCCTTTTTTGGGTGTCGGCTGAACTGTAGCACATTTCCAAGAGGAAGGAAATATTCTGTTTCTGTATGAAGGGTTGAAAAGTCCATAGGAAACTGCAGTTAATTCGCTTGAACATATTTTAAGTAGTATGGCAGGTATTCCAGCAACACCAGAAGCTTTTTTGTTGTCTAGTTTCTATTCAAAATACGTTTTATGATACGTCTCAAGAAAATGTCGAGCTTTCTTGTGTGCACTATGGAAGTAATGGGTGATGTTTTTGGTTGGAAATTGCCAATAAAATGTGAAGCAAAGAGTTCAGCTAACAAGGTAGCTTTCTCAACTGGTGTTGTTGCCATAGAATTATCTGGCCGTGTGCGTGGTGGTAGAGTTGATAGTGAAATTTTGACTAATGGGCTTAGCGACAGACCAAAAGGACCTGGAATCGTGCATCTGTTCCGCATATTGCATTGTATTTGAAGTATCATTATGCACTTTGTTTCTACCACTGGTATTGTAATCCAAATTTTTTACAGTTTTATTTAATGCGCAAAATGACTTTCAAAGACCATCTACTGTCATCATATCTTCATATCCTGCTCTATAACCTCTCAATCTGATTTTCGATCAGAGATCCTTACGTCATGTAACTGCAACTAAAGCTACAACATCATTTTAAAGTATTTAAGGTCTTCGGGACATGATGTGTGCCAAGGTAAGTAGTACTGTATGGCATTGCAGCGGAACGATTTAATTTTAGTGCTCAGTGAATTAAAATATTGTTCACAAATCTTCATTTTTCATTCAGAAAGTTTTTTATCATTCCTTTTTAAAATGTGATTCTTGAAAAGGTTTTAAAGGTTTTGCTGTGTATCGATTTTTGTAAAATAAGAACAAATGTTGTGATAATTTGAACTTTTCCTGCTCCAATGTGATTTAAAAAAATACTGTATGAAGAATATTGTCTCTATATTTTATTTCAGATGTTTTATAAGATCTATTAATAACGAGTTTATTTCTAAAAACTTCTATCAAGATTAATTAAACTTGGCATGTTTTATTATGAAAAAATGTAAGTACTTTGAAAGCTCATTACCATTTTATTTATTGAATTGTTATATTAGTAAATATTGTATAAAATTATAAAAATAAAAGGTCTACCACACATTTTTTCAATTTATATACGAAGTGTTGTCAATGTTAAAGCCCATTTTGTCATAAGATCGACAACAATAGGGATAAGAATTCTATAGCAAGGCAAACAGAGAATAGAGAATTTTTTTTTTTCCACTTTAACGTCTGAATAATGTCAGCCATAAGAGATCTACAGTTTAATATGGGATTCGAACCACATGATCGGCAGATAATTGTCCGACTTCAGACCTGAATCTCGTTCAACAATTACAAGCATAATGGCTTTCTACGCCATCTGCCTTGCAGAATTCTGATTCAAGCGGCCCCCTACCACCAACATGACGTCTGTACTCCCTCGGAATCGGCTCTGAATCGTAAAAAAAACTTTTTCTTGGAAATGCCATATCCTATACGGACGTAGGGCGATCCTCACGCTCTTGCCTGTGGTTGATCCCTTTTTTTAAATATTCCACAAGGAGACCTACAGTTTAATGCTGGTTCCGAACGGCTTAAGTAAGCTTTACTAGGCATGATACTACGGATGATTTGCTACTGCCTTCTCAAGAGAGGCAACCGTCACGTTGTAAAGTATTTTTTTTTTAATTTATTATTTTTCAAACCGATATTCTAACTCGAGTCTCCCGCGTAGAAGGCAGATAAAAAAGTAACTGCGTTCTGCGACTGCTAGCGATGTTCTTTTTAATATTAAAGGGGAATTTTCAATCTTTATATATATATATATATATATATTATATATATATATATATATATATATATATATATATACATATATATATATATATATATATATATATATATATATATATATATATATATAATAGGTGCATAATGAATAATGAACATACTTAATATTTAAGCTCTTTATATCTGACCCTATGAACACTCTTGACCCAAAATTGCGATGAAAAAATATTCGTTAGATATTCTAAGATTACTCCTTCGAAAGATTTCTACATACTCAGCTTATCACTCTCACTATATCATCTAGTTCTATACAACGCTAGATGTAAGCGAACTTCCATCTGAGTTTATTTGCAGCTATTGCCATTCATCCAATCTCGCAATTCTCCCTATATCGTCCATATTGCCATCTTGTTTTGGGACGTCGCATCGCACTCTCTTTTTTCTATTCTCGTGGTCTCCATTCTATTGTTCGCTTAGTCCATCGATATAAGTCATTAGTGCTACTGGTCTGCTACCTACATGATCTACAATATCCTTTACTTTTAATTGTTCACTTGTTTCTTTTTCTATCTTCAAGTTTTATCTCGATCATCTGTCTTTTATGTGTTCTCTGGTTCTGCGCCAGTTTTTGCACATGGGCTTTATTCAGTCTCCAAGTTTCAACACCATACGTAATCAAGGGTAAGATACACTGACTATAAACGTTGGCCTTTAAGGTATTTGGGATGTCTTTATCTATCATCCTAGGCTGATTCTTCTTGAAATTTCATCCGAGACACTGTCTTTCGTCGTAGTAGTTTTTTGCCCAAGATACACATATTCTTCAACAATCTCGACAGCTGTTCCTTCTAAATTTATAACTATGTTGGTATTAGTGTTGGCCTTATTTTTATTTATTTATTTTTTTATTTTATTTACTCTCAGTTTATACTTCAACATTATTATGTATATCCGATGAGCAAGCAGCGTACATATCCACTTTTTACTTCACATGCACACAGCCATTATAGGTATATTCGTATGTATATTCAATATATAATCTTTAGCAGAAAAATAAAAAAAAAAAATACATTCCATGTACATAGCTGATATATATAACTAATTTATCTGAAGCCCTTATTGTATAGTAAATTACACGATAAATCGCGTATGCTTAACCTTAATATCATGACTATACCCACTAGATAGTACTAGTGGGTATAGTCATGATTCTGTTACAACGGTAAAATAGAAGAAATAGGCCTCACCTACTTACTTCCAATTCGAACTCGTTTAAAAAGGTTAACTTTATGTTTTCAAAATTTTGAATATATAAAAGAAAAATCTAAAAATCAAATAATAAATTAAACAATGTTGAGTATATCCTAAGATTATTTATTTTACGAATATACTTAAATGTTAATATTCTTGGAATTAATGTTTTTGTCAAAGCCTGCACGTTCACAGGAAGAATATTCAATTCGTTTCGGCATATATTCTCCATATTGCATGGTCTTCCATTAAGGACTTGACAACTTTTTTTTTAAATAAAACGCAACCCATTTGAGACATTTCGAAAATTTTACTATCGGCTTGAAGTACAATCAAAACATTTATGTATGGAATTCGACTTCATTCATATGTTCACCACTGGCACGTTTGCAGCGGTCGATTCGTTGAACCCAATTTTCGATGACTCGGCCACACATTTCGACGGCAACGGCCGCTATCTCTCTTTCAATATTGGCTCTGAGCTCCTCTAAAGACGCAGGCTTGTTACCATAGACCAATGATTTAACGTACCGCCCTAAAAAGAAGTCTAGAGGTATTAAATCACACGATCTAGGCGGCCATTCGACGGGACCATTTCTCGATATAACACGTTCACCGAATTTAGATTGCAGTAAGTCGATTGTTACATCCGCTGTGTGGCTTGTGGCGCCGTCTTGTTGAAACCACATATCATTAGTGTCTAGCCCATGCAATTGATCAAAGAAATAACGTTGCAACATGCCTCTGTAGCGATCTCCATTGACTGTAACGTGACGGTTATTTTTCATCAACGAAAAAGAACGGCCCAATGACACCACCGGCATGAAAACCGCACCAAACAGTAATTTTTTAAGGGTGAAGTGATGTTTCTTCAAGCACATGAGGGTTTTCACCTGACCAATAACGCATATTCTGTTTGTTGACGAAGCCGTTTATCCAAAAATGCGCTTCATCACTAAAGATGATTTTGCGATGAAATTGGTCATCTTCTTCCAACATTTTCTAGAGCCCAATTCGAGAACGTACGTCGCTTCATATGATCGAGTGGCTTTAGTTCTTGAGTTAACTTTAACTTATAAGGGTTCAGGCCAAGATTCTTTCGCAAAATTTGCCATAGTGTGGTCTGAGCGATGCCCAATTCTTGAGAACGCCGTGAAATCGACTGTTTTGGTTCGTTTGAGATGGACGCTTGAACGGCAGCAATATTCTGGCCACTTCGACCAACCCGTTGTCTCACTGGCACGGGAACATCCAGCAGCGAATATGTTAACTCAAATTTTTTCACTAGACTATGAATTGCTTGTCTACTGGGACGAGAATTACGACTAAAAATTGGCGTTAACGCTCTTAAAGTTGCAGTCACCGACTCCAAATTTTGGTAGTAAATTTTAATTATTTGTAAACGTTGTTCGTTCGTGTACTTCACCATGATGAAAATGTTGACTTTACTGAATGTTTTGACGTTGACAGTTCGGTGATTGGCTTAAGGGTGCGTTCACAGTGAAATTTCAAAGTTGTCAAGTCCCAAATGGAAGACCCTTTATATATATATATATATATATATATATATATATATATATATATATATATATATATATATACATATATATAAATGAAATATCGAATGATATCTCTGATACTTGTAAGAGGCAGCCACCAAAATCTAAATTAACTTACTCTCAAACTGAAGTTTATAGAACCAAATGTTACTTATAATATCCATAGTCGCCCGAGTCCTTCAGCAGTAGTCAAGGCGGAGGGGGGAGGAGGAGGTGTAGATAGTATTCAGAACTTTAGTCGGCTCTATCCCATACTAATGTTCATTTTAATTTAGTCCTGGCGCACAACCTGACCAAGGAAGTGCTAGAATATACTCTTATTAAAGTATTCATGCACCTTTGGTACAAAGTTGGCCAGATCTTATCACAAAATATCTACTTGTGGCCAACAACATCCAAATATTTAAAAACTTTTTTGTAAAAATTTTGTCCCCTCGCCAAATATTATTTTATTAAAACTTTTGCTCTAATAGGCAAAAACTTTTCACTTTGAGAAAACCTTCCATAAAACTTTGTTTTTCCTTAAATAAATGGAGATATCTAAATTATGTGATAGACCTTTTCCTTTTAATAAGTTAATAAAAAAATTTAGTCAATCAAATTTATTCATAACACGCAGTCAATGTAAGTAACTATTTCTAAGATTTGTTGTATAGTATAAGAAAAAGTTGCGTAGCGTTAAATTTATCAATAATCAATCCTTAAATTTAAAATAGTAATTATCTAAGCCAGTCATCAAATTTAAATTATGTTCAGAAACATTAACGACTTCATCACTTAAAAAACAAATTTCATTAAAGTGTTTGCATGCCACGAGATACCTTAAATTCGTTTCATGCAACGGATTTCATGAAAATATTTGTATACAACAAGAAACTTGTTTAATCCTTACACAAATGATCTATGTTTTTTAATTGACACAGCGCACACTGTAGTTTCAGTGTGATGTTTCATTATTTTCTTTTTCTAATATATCACTCTTCTTATAAATTCTGTAGTCAGTTGGTTTTTAATTGTTTAATTGATAGTGATTTTCCTACAATATGTATAATTATTACTTCCAAACAATATTGAATTTATAATTATAATTCTTTTGGATTTCTCCTATGTTGATTGAGAAAGTGATGCAGACGTTTCGCCGATTAACCTTCAGCCTTCTTCAGAACTTGTTCAGAGAACTGACTTCTTCAAAATCTAGCACGGAACTAAGTAAATTTGGCTTGAACACGTTTTTGTATTAGTGGACCGTGGTGGGAGGTGAGTGGGGCTTCATGAATGATCTGTTTCCAGTTTGGTGAGATGTAAAGAGCAGTGTCGCAATTAAGGTTGTTGGGATATTTAGATATTTCTATGAACTCCCGAATTTTTCTAGAATAGAGAAAGGAATTTGTTGCAAGGATCTTTGATTGAAGAATTATAACTATAAGTTTACCATCAAAATTAATATTGAATTTAATTTTTAAGGAGCCAAAAATATGATTTTTTTCTGTACTAGTTAGTTTAATTTTTTATTGCATGACTGGCTGAATAGTAAATGTTATAAAGCTGTAGTTTCAAGCCGAGTATAAAATGAAAAAAAAAACATGGCACTTAACTAAAAAAATCAAAATACATTCTAAATTTTTGCCTGAATAGATTAATATTGTGTGGTTATTTGATAAAAGAAATATAAATAACCTAAACAAATTGTAATTAAACATTAGCAATATATTATCTAAAATGGATGTTGTAGAGCAAAAAAAAGTTGTTTTTTTTTAGTTTTTTACATTTAAAGTAACTTTTGGTTGTATATAGATCAGTTTAGGTAAGTCCCAAAGCAGGTAAGATTACCAATATTTCGCAATTGGAATGGGAATTTTAACAAATAAATGATTAATGATTTATTAATCTTTATGTCGATTTAAAGAAATACAAACGTGATTTTGGTTACATTATGTTCAGAATGTTGTGTAGTGTTGTAGCAGGACTCGTAAGGTTTCAGGGCTGGGATTATGTACCGAAACTATCATTTTATTGCATTTATTTACTTAAAAAAGCATTTTACCAACCACATAGCACCGGTGGCGTATTTTAAGATTTGACGTCCTGGGCCTTTAAGGTTTGCCGCCCTATAAATTAACAAAAAGAGCAAAAATCTTTTAATAATGAAAAAAGACCATACAAAAGAATAAACACCATTTATTAAATATTTACATTTTTTGCGATGCACAAATTAGTTGACAAATTCATCAATAACGCTGTCATAATTAACGGATTGTGTTAATTCCTGTTCAAACGTTCTTCGCTTATCCGGGAACGTAGATAATTTTTTATTCGTACGGAGTACGGAAAACGAACGTTCTGCACTGCAATTTGTCACTGCAGTGCACAGGAACATACCTAATGCTATTTTCGTATATAGAAATGCTTCCTTCAAATCCTTTTGGTTAATAAATAGGTGAAGTTGCCTTAAACTCATTTTGTTTTCATGTGACGGCAAGAATTGTTTTAAAAGAACACATTCTTCTTGTAAATCATCCGCAATATTAATCGGGTATAATTTTCGGAGTTTTATGGCGTTAACTCTAACTTCCGCTTCAGACATTGTATCCAATTTGCATAAGAACGCAAAATTGGCGGTTATTGCGTCATACGAAGATTTGCGGCTCCTCAACTCGTCGTATATTGGGAAGAAGATGTTAACCCTAAAATGATCACGTCCTTCTAACAACATTTCTCCCTCGCGACGCTCAATCGTTTCTCGTTTCTTCCTCTTAATAATTCTCTTATGATCGTTTCTGTATTCTTCTGAGGATTTTTTTTTTTTACCAGCCTCTTCCAGCATCAAAAGATTCCCGTAATGGTAAATATACAGTTTAATACTAATACTATCGGAAGGTGTAGTAGCACATGATACACAGTCGTGTACATACAAAGCTACATAAACATGTATATATGAAAACACAGAAATTTTCAGATTGTTGTCTTCAATTTTATAATTTATTAATTTTTTATTCATTTAAAACTTTCATAAAAATAAAATTAATTTTTTTTATAGTTAATAAAATTACGGATTAAATTATTAAAAGATTTTTTTTCGTTTTAAATATCTCAAATAAAATTATGTTATAAATAACGAACCTAGTTATACATTATTTATTGAAATAAACTAATTTTCAAATTTTATAATGTCAGTAATAATGTCTAATGTCTCTCCTATCCTATTTATTTTAAAAATCGAATAAAATAGGCAAAAAAGTGTGTATTACCCATAAAAGCTTCACTTCTTGCGTGTGTACACACTGATACACGCACCAGTTTTTTTCAAATTGTAATGAAAAACTACAACTCTTTCTTCTGTCAAAAAAAATATTTTTTCAAGTCAAATATATATATATATATATATATATATATATATATA
>CM032454.1:180729222-180746208 GCA_019049505.1 Pachyrhynchus sulphureomaculatus
TCTCGGTCGGAATTTGATCGTCGCTCGGAGTGTTCGTTTTTCTCTTCTCGGCATTCGTTAAAAAACAGTCATTTAAAAAAAGTGATTTTTCTTTTTTGGAGTTTATATTGAAGAAAATTGTGATGGATTAAATATTACAGGTAAGAGCGCATTTTTATGTATTTTAAGAAAAAATAATTCGTATTTTTTTAAAATAATTAGTAATGTTTTGAAGGCAGAAAATGTTACTCGAAATTGTTGTACGAAAATCCGTTTTTCGGTATTTAAAAAGGTATTTGTTATTCTTCAGAGTCCCAGTAATATTATTGGTTTTAATAGAAATAACCGGTCAAGTGCAGGTTGAACTTGCGCAATTAGTGTTCCGTACGTTAATTGCTTTTAAAATAAAAAATGTAACGCAAGTATAAAATGATCAGTGACTTCACAAAACACACCCCAAATGAGTTTTCAACAAAGTTTATTTTCAATCTTTACTGAAAATTGATGACCTTGAAATTTCTGTTTTTTTTATATACCAGATAAATTATTACAGGTAATGCGCTCGTGATAATTTTCGTTCACCCTGTGGAGAATATTCCAGAATTTTTTCAAATTTTTTGATAAGTACTTTTCGAGATAAGGCGGGTGGACAGCGATTTTTCGCGATTTTTTAAAAATAATACAGAGAAAAGTGCGCGCAAGTATTACATTATATATATATTTTTTACTCGTGTTTTCACAAGCTTTCATTTGACACTACATTCGATTACCTAGTAAAAAAATTTTTTTTTCACTTCCGATTTCACTCCCCAAAACTAACCCCTTAAGTCAAAATTTAACTTTCAAAACTACATGGCTCTGATGAGGCCATCAATTCCTATATTATTACCAAATTTCAACTTTCTATGAGAAATAGTTTCGGAGAAAATCGGGTGGGACAGACGGACCGACAGACAGACAGACGGACAGACAGACACCGAAGTGATCTTATTAGTGTTCCGTACGGAACACTAAAAGGAGTATTTGCACTAATCAAATATATCAATATTAGCCGTGATTTCTCGTGAAATCGAGATTTTCATGGTCGTTAAATCAGACGGTGAAAACTACATGGTGTTTTGTATTTATTTATTTTTAGTGTTCCGTACGGAACACTTATAAGGTCACTTCGGTGTCTGTCTGTCCGTCTGTCTATCCGTCTGTCACACCCCGATTTTCTCCGAAACTATTTGTCATAGAAAGTTGAAATTTAGTAATAATATAGGAATTGATGGCCTCATCAGAGCCATGTAGTTTTGAATGTTAAATTTTGACTTAAGGGGTTAGTTTTGGGGGGTGAAATCGGAAGTGAAAAAAAAATTTTTTTACTAGTTAATCGAGTGTGGTGTCAAATGAAAGCTTGTGAAAACACGAGTAAAAAATATATATAATGTAATACTTGCGCGCACTTTTCTTTGTATTATTTTTAAAAATCGTGAAAAATCGTTGTCCACCCGCCTTATCTCGAAAAGTACTTATCAAAAAAGTTTGAAAAAATTCTGGAATATTCTCCACGGCGTGTAGATTGAACGAAAATTATCACGAGTGCATTACCTGTAATAATTTATCTGGTATATAAAAAAAACAGAAATTTCAAGGTCATAAATTTTCAGTAAAGATTGGAAATAAACTTTATTGAAAACTCATTGGAGTGTGTTTTGTGAAGTCACTGATCATTTTTATACTTCCGTTACAACATTTTTTTATTCTAAAAGCAATCAACGTACGGAACACTAATTGCGCAAGTTCAACTTGTACTTGACCGGTTATTTTAATTTTAAATTTTGTTCTAGTATCTGAGGGTACTTCAGGTGCTCGAATAGTAATGCATAGACTACTTTTTGACAAAATGCGGGAACAAAACTTGCCAAATTTTAAAAAAAAATTGATTTATCTTGAGAGTTATATTTTATCGCAAGATGAATATTGTGATGAGCAAAGAAAGGAAGTGAAGCATAAGTTCGCCTATTCGAAGTCACAATTCAAGAAACAGTGGACAAAAGTGTATAAAAAGCAGCAGTTTTTCTTCAAAAGAATGACGAATGGTTACAAGGAACATTTGAAATACCTAGGTTAAAATGCCGTTCTTCTGATCGACCAACAAAGTCATTTGAAGAATCAAGTGAGAGGAGCAACCGTAAAAAAAAGAGGAAGGACGCAGTGTTGTAGGTAGAAAAGTAATAATGCGTGCTGCTCAAACTTCCATCAAAGTTCTGTAGAGAGGAATTGCATCCAGTATTCTAAAAGCCATAACTAACTCTCCCCAGACAGCCCAAGTATACCAGAAAGCGTACAAAATGTCAAAGCACCATGAAAAACAGTCACAACTAAATCCAATAGCCATCTTTTTAATGTTTGTAGAAGCTGACTTCTCAAGGAGATAGTATGAAATAATAAGGAATAGTAAGAAGTATTATCCAAGTTACAGCAAGCGAAAGGGACTTGTCCGGCGAAAGAGGCTTATCGGGTAACTGAAACATGTACTGAAATTAACTTACAACTTTTATTGGTTCACATGGCTAAACGTTTTTCGGTATTTAAAAAGGTATTTGTTATACTTCAGAGTGCGTCCTAGTGATTTTATTGGTTTTAACAGAAAAAAGAGTATTTGCACTAATCAAATATATCAATATTAGACGTGATTTCCCGTGAAATCGAGGTTTTCATGGTCATTAAATCAGATGGTGAAAACTACGTGGTGTTTTGTATTTATTTATTTTTTTAATTTAAATTTTGTTCTAGGATCCGAGGGTACTTCAGGTGCTCGAGTAGTAATGCATTGACAAAATGCAGGAACAAAACTTGCCAAATTTTTGAAAAAATGGATTTATCTTGAGAGTTATATTTTATCGCAAATGAATGTTGTGACGAGCAAAGAAAGGAAGTGAAGCAAAGCTATCCTATTCGAAGTCACAATTCAGGAAACAATCGACAAAAGTATATAAAAAGCAGCAGTTTTTCTTAAAAAGACTGACGAATGGTTACAAGGAACATTTGAAATACCAAAGTCATTTGAAGAATGAAGTGAGAGGAGCAACCGTAAAAAAAAGACGAAGTACGCAGTGCTGTAGGTAAAGAAGTAATAATGCGTGCTGCTCAAACTTCCATCAAGGTTCTGGAGAGAGAATTGCATCCAGTATTCTAAAAGACATAACTAACTCTCCCCTGACAGCCCAAGCATACCAGAAAGCACACAAAATGTCAAAGCAGCATGAAAAACAGTCACAACTAAATCCAATAGCCACCTTTTCAATGTTTGTAGAAGCTGACTTCTCAAGGAGACAGTATGAAATAATAAGGAATAGTAAGAAGTATTATCCAAGTTACAGCAAGCAAAAGGGACTTGTCCGGAGAAAGAGGCTTATCGGGTAACTGAAACATGTGCTGAAATTAACTTACAACATTTATTGGATCACGCAGCTAAACGTTTGGCCACATATTTGGACGACGTACAAAAAGAATGAAATAGAGAAGAGAAGAATCATTGACACTCATTTCGAAATGGGGATGTGACGGATCGCAACAAGCACAATTTAAGCAAAAAATGCAAGAATATGCAATTGACAGCAACATTTTTTAAAGTTGCTTTGTTTTACTACAACTGATTTGTGGGACAAACAAGAAAGTTATTTGGCAGAATCCAACTCCCTCTTCGTCATGATACTGTCGGCCAATGAGGATTAGATTTGTTATTACCAATTCTGAAATTACTTACATAGAAAATTCAATAAACTCTTTGGTAAACAGCGAATTCGTACACGGGATATATCTTTTTCCATGAAACATATAATGACGCTAACTATGGTCGATGTAAAGGTGTGCAATGCTGCTCCTTTAACTTCTTCAACAATGAGATGCTACATTTGTGGTGCTGGTTCAAAGCAGTTTAATGACCTCAATGTATAAAATAACGTCGACACAGATGAATTACAGTTTGGTCTGTCTGCATTGCATGCTGGGATCCGATTATTCGAAAGTATTCTGCATTTGTCAAACAAGCTTCCTGTGCAAAAGTGGCAGCTAAGATCAGACAGTGACAAAGAACTTGTCAAGCAGAAATACAGGCAAAATTCAGAAAGCCTTCTTCTTCCTACGTTAGGACCATGTCCTGTGTTCACTTCAAAGGTTTCCCAGAAACAATTGCGATGATGAAGACCAGCTCTCATACCATCTTATTGGTGGTCTTCCAAGCGGTCGAGGTGTGTTTGGTCGCTTCTCTTTTGCAACCTTAGCCAACCGGTCATTTGGTATTCTGTCCACATGGTCTCTCCATTCTCTCCTCCTATTCCTTGCCCATCTCACCACATCCCGTATTTCACACATTTCCCTTATTTCTTCACATCTCTTCCGATCAAATAAGGTATGTCCTGTTATCGATCTAAGTGTTCGCATTTCTGTTGTTCTTAGGAGTCGTTTTGTTATTGTGTTCTCCGCTCTGGTTTCTATTGCGTACGTCATGATCGGTCTTACGCATGTTTTGTATATTCTTACTTTGCTCCGGGTGCTCATATATTTGTTTCTCCAAATTATATCTCTTAAGTATCCTGATATTAATGATGCCTTTGTTGTTTGAATTTCTACTTCCTCCTTAAGGTTCCTGTTACTTGTTATGTTTGCCCCTAGATATTTGAAGGACATCACTTGTTCTACAGTCTGATTATAAATCGCGAGTTTGCATCTTTTCGGTTCTTTAGATATTGTAAGGGATTTTGTTTTCTTTACAAATATTTGCATATTAAACACTTTTGCTGTTTGTTGGAACTTATGTAGGAGTCTCTGTAAGTTATCTTCGTCTTCTGATATGATTACTGCATCATCGGCGTAGCATATTATTTTTATTTCTTTGTCTCCCAATTGATATCCTCTCCCAGATTTCTTTACTTCGTTTATAATTTCATCCATTATGATGTTAAATAAGATTGGGCTTAAGCTATCTCCTTGTCTGATTCCGGTTGTCAGATATTTTATTGCTTAATTTATTTGCCACTCTTACATATGTGTGGTTGTTGATGTTCAACTCTTCGATAGTTTTTATTATATTCGGGTGAATACCCTTTTTTTGTAGTAGGGTTATGACATCAGTTAACCGTACCCTATAGAATGCCTGGGTAAGATCAATGAAACACATAAAGGCTATCTTATTAAACTTTATGGCTTTTTCGGTAATTTGGTGGATTATAAATATGGCGTCTATAGTAGACCTGTTCTTTCTGAACCCTTGATGTTCTTCACAGATTCCGGTTAACATTATTTCTTCTGCTAAAATTTTAGTGAACAATTTTAGTACCGCACTCATTAAGCTGATACCTCGATAGTTTTTTGGATCTGTCCTTTCTCCTTTTTTGAAAATTGGTATCAAGATGCTTTCTTTCCATTCGGATGGTATAATCTTGGCTGTGAGTATTTTGTTAAAGAAAATCTGTAATTCTTCTAGTAATTTATCACCTCCATATTTGATCATTTCGTTCTTAATTTCGTCCATGCCCGGGGCTTTTCTGTTTTTTAATTTCGCTGCCATGTGCTGTATTTGATTCAAGGAAATGGTCCTATTTGGTTCGGCAACATTTTCATCTTCATGCTGTTTTTCCTGTATTAATGAATTGGTTTCTGATGGACTATAGAGTTTTTCGAAATATCTTTCCCATTCTTCCATCGTAATTTTTGAAAAGAAAGTAAACGGGCTTAATCATAGATGTGCCATGATGGCAATACAAACAAGAGATTTTTTGCCAATCCAATCGCTTAAAAGTGATTTTGGAAGTAATATTGAGTGGTCATAAAATCGACTTGAAATAACTTGCAGACTATGGATATGAGACCGCCAAAATTTATGTGGAGTTGTCTCTCTGACATCCAGTGACTTTTACGATGCACAAAATATTAATTCACAGTGCAATAGTAATGGAAAAGGCACTTTTGCTCACTTTCGCCTGTATCGGCAAAATTTTGCTAGAAAATTCTCAAGAGAAGAATGCAATTTAGATGTCTTCAACAGATTATTGCTCAACTCAGATCCCTTAATCTCTAATATACGGCCAAAACCCCAAAAAAGATCTGTGTCGTTTAGTATAATGCTTGTCTCTTTTGAATCCAATATTAACGACGAAAGTTCCGAAGAAGAGAAATCCGCGAGGGAATCTGCAGAGGAAGGCGAGGAATGGAGCTCGGGCGCGAATGAAGAGACATGGGATTCTTTATCGTGAATAATTATTTTTGTAATTGTAGGTTTTTTCTCAATATACTGTTTTTTTTATATATTAAAATGTATTTTTCTTCAAAATATGCACTCTAAAAAGCTTTCACTGCTATATTTAGAAATAAAACCCGATTTAAAATATCTAAAAACAAAAATCTAATTTTGGGCGTATAAAACGCCGAAACAACCCTATGTGTGTTTGTCTGTTTATCGCTAGTAAGGTAGTACCGCTACATTTCTGCGTGGATTCAGGAGTAATAGAGACACCCTATTTGTATTCTGAGAGTCTGTTTTCCTATTTTTGTAAAGTCCAAGGTCTTAAAATGTGAACTATCCTGATAGTAAAATTATTGGGGTGTTTAAATTTTAAATGTTTCTATAAAGATGAAGTACTAGCTTTTTTTCCTAAATCCCGGGTGATTTTTACGCTACACAACCCACATATTGCTTTTGATTCATCAAGTAAAAAAAGAGGACCAGACTTTGTTTATTTTTTAAATATCAACAATCGTTGGAAAGACCTTCTACCGTAGAAGAAATATCGCTATCAGATTTTTATTTCGCTTCCAGATTCATTGTAGTACCGCTAAATACGGGGTTTCACAAAACGCAACTAGGCGCGTAGTTGTCTAAGCGTTAATTTATCGCATCTTAGATTGCTAAATCACAAAAAGTTGCATCTAAAATTGACAGTGTTGGTAGAGAATGTTAATGGCCAGGTATCCCATTTTACCGGATCGCAAACAGTACTACCCGTTACATCTCCTTTATTTATGTATATATATATATATATATATATATATATATATATATATATATATATATATATATATATATATATATATATATATATGAGGCTGGTTTGAAAAGTCCGTGCAAAAATAAAAACTACTTATGTGTTTGGGGTAAGCCTTTTTTATTTTTCGACATAGTCTCCTTTTAGGTTTACACACTTCGTCCAACGATGTTCTAGTTTGTTGATCCCTTCCGAATAATAGGATTTGTCCAAGTCTGGAAAATATCCATTAGTGTCTGCAATCACCTCCTCGTTTGAATAAAATCTTTGTCCCGTCAGCCATTTCTTCAAATTGGGGAACAAATAGTAGTCCGAGGGAGCCAAGTCTGGAGAATAGGGGGGATGTGAAACGAGTTGTAATCCTATTTCCATTAATTTTGCGACCACAACTGCTGAGGTGTGTGCTGGTGCGTTGTCGTGATGGAAAAGGACTTTCTTGTGGGCCAATCGCGAGCGTTTTTCTTGCAGCTCGGTTTTCAAACGGTCCAATAACGATGAATAATATTCACCTGTAATAGTTTTACCCTTTTCCAGATAGTCGATGAGGATTATCCCTTGCGAATCCCAAAAGACAGTCGCCATAACCTTTCTGTCCGAAGGAACGGTCTTCGCCTTTTTTGGTGCAGATTCCCCGTTGGTAACCCATTGTTTAGATTGTTGTTTGGTCTCAGGAGTATAGTAATGTATCTATGTTTCATCCACAGTGACGAAACGACGCTTAAAGTCCTCCGGATTCTTCTGGAACAGCTGCAAACCATCCTTGCAACACTTCACACGATTCCGTTTTTGGTCAAGCGTGAGCAATCGCGGCACCCATCTTGCGGATAGCTTTCTCATGTCCAAATGTTTATGCAAAATATTATGTACCCGTTCAGTCGAGATGCCCACAGCACTAGCAATCTCACGCACCTTAACTCTTCTGTCATCCATCACCATATCATGGATTTGATCAATGATTTCTTGAGTCGTAACCTCCACAGGCCGTCCAGAACGTTCAGCGTCACTTGTGCCCATATGGCCAGTCCGAAAATTTTGAAACCACTTATAAACTGTTCTAATCGAAGGTTCAGAGTCACCATAATGTTTATCAAGCTTTTCTTTAGTCTCCTGAGGCGTTTTGCCTTTCATAAAGTAATGTTTAATCACCACACGAAATTCTTTTTCGTCCATTTCTTGAAAATCACTCGACTTCCTTGATTCACACGAATGCCAAACACAAAGAAATAGACCAATATGGCTGAAACTTGGTGTGCGTTCATTCAAGAGATGCTACTAACTAAACATGACCTCGATACGCGCCGGTGGTGCCATCTCTCGGACTTTGCACGGACTTTTCAAACCAGCCTCGTATATATATATATATATATATATATATATATATATATATATATATATATATATATATATATATATATATATGGGTCATTCCACTTCAATCGGGACGCTGCTTTCTCCAAAATTATACGCAACAGAAAATAACTTCGAAGGTCCCAAAATGTTCGTATGCTCAAGAGCTTTCGAATGAAACATGGCCTTTTTCAAAATTCAATATGCCGTCCAGAAAATGGCGGCTGGAATCAGAAAATTCAAGAAATTAATGTATACTGCATTTTAGTCGTTAGAGATTATTTAAAAGAAATCAATACAATGGCCAAAATTTAAAAAAATATATAAAAAATTGAAAAAAAAAAAAATGACTGCTACAACATGGCGATCAAAATTCAAAAATTTTAATAATCGTGTAACTTATTTATGGTTAAAACAAAAAGAACTAAATAAAACATAATTTTGGTACATGATATTTAAAAATGGCGTTTCAACATGGGGGCCAAAAAAAATTTTCCAGACGAAATTGATATTAATGAGTGACAAAAAAATATTTTAAATAATTTAAATGATACAAAAATAACACAATTAAGTAATAAATAAAATATAAGATGGTGTTAAACAATTGGCGGGAAAATATATAAAACAAAAAAAAATACTTCTTTCAAGAATAATAAATTTTTCTAGGATACTAATAAAATAGCTTATTTTAATTTCAATTAAAACAGATTAAAACGAATAATAAGAGTTACTGCACAAATGAAGCTCAAATTACCCTGCAATAAATCAAAGAAAATTAGATCAAAAACTTTAAGATTTAATGTAACCATATAAAGAGAGGTTGTAATCCGAAAAAATGTATCCCAAAGCTTTGACATAAAGAACTTGAAAACGAAAGCGACAGCTTGTCTTGTGCTGGGTATAATAAACGAACATGGAATATGTTTTTAAATGTAATATAATCCCACTTCTTTATGTAAGCTTTTAATGAATTTCATTAAAACTTAGTACAACTATCGCTTTCGTTTTCAAGTTCGTGGTATGATAGCACAGCCCCACAAAAAAAAGTGGGGTATACTTTTGATGCGATATATCAGATCCGTAGTATTTTTGCCCGCTGATCACGAATCTGACGTCAGAAATATCGCCATCACATCTCAATTTTTTTCTAACCTCAAAAAATAGGTAAAAATTAGTAAAAATTAAGACAAAAAATATACTCCTAAAAAAATTGATTCAAGCTTTTTCATGAATCCAAAGATGTATTAATATGTATTCGGACACGCTAAGCTAATATTCATCGGTTGGATTGAGCCATACAGTTCTGTTTTCTTTCTAACCTCAATAAATCAGACAGATATAGTGCTTCTCGAATGCAAAAAACGAATTCAAATTAAAATTCAACCGATCCTTACCAAATTTGGTACACGGGGTTTTTTTTGGGTCGCTGATCACGAATCTGAGGTTGGATTTGCAAAATTCAAGATGGCAGATGTTTTCGCGCCATTTTGAACGCCGAGAAAATTCATCGGTCGATTTTTATTCTTCTACCTGCATCCAGGGCACCTCCACGTGGTGACGGTGGGCAACGGTGTTACTCCGCTAGCCGGCAGAGTCCCTGGATAACGGCTTAGATGCCGTCATGGCAGGTAGAAGAAAGAGAATTACGATGCAGGGACTCGGAAACCCAGTATCGGCGGTTGGTCAGGGTGGGAAAGCGGGCCCGCAGCCGTCGTCATCCAGCGACCGTAGCTCTTCATGTGTGGGTGACTTGGCTCATGTAGAGTATAATGCTACAAGAAAACGGTCTCACGGTACAAGGACTTTTCATAAGTGCGATAAAAACAGTGATTCATTTTGTTATATTTGCTGTCAACACGTATTGAGTAAAATGGGGTCACCGATAACGGATAAGATTAAAACCTTATATAAGGACTGTTTTAACATTGAAATACAGTACCAGGATACAGATTGGGTTCCCCACATCATTTGCAGTTCTTGCAAAATAATGTTATACATCAATAAGAAGGCGATTAAATATTCCAGACCAGCAATATGGAATAGACCATACAGTGAAAATGATTGCTACTTTTGTATGAATGTTGTATCTAGGCATAACCGAAAAAACCCGAAAAAAAAAATAAAGCACTATTACTTATAACGATGTTTCGACAGTAACAAGACCAACTAAACTAATTCCGCCTCCTGAACCACTTGATGCTGATGTTATGGAAACAAATGATTTCACCTTATCAGTTCATGCCGAAAACATTGAGACTGTCGAAAAAGATTCAAACACTGTTACTAATGAATGTTCTAGTGACAACCTATCATATACTAGTGACACAGATAAAGAATTTCTACCATACAACCGTAAACCAGAACCAATACTCGTATCACAGTCAGAACTTAGTGATCTAGTCAGAGATTTAGGCTTATCCAAAGATGGTTCAGAGCATCTTGCTTCCTTTTTAAAGAAAAGACATTTACTTAAGCCAGAAGCTACGATTTCTTATTATAGAAACAGAGATGAAGAATTTCGAAAATATTTCACAATGGACGAGGAATTGTCACTTTCATATTGTACCGATGTAAAAAGATCTAATGGATGAATTTCAAAATAACTCATACGATCCTGAAGAATGGACTGTTCATTGATTCTTCTAAACGGAGCATTAAGGCAGTTTTGCTGCATAATACCAACGTTTACGCTCCCATTCCGATTGCTCATTCCACAGTTATGGAAGAGCAATATGAAAAAATGAAGCAGCTTTTGATAAAAATAAAATATGCTGATCATAACTGGAAAATTTGTGGAGATCTGAAAATTGTAACAATATTGCTTGGCCAACAGTCAGGGTTTACACTTTATCCCTGTTATAAATGTCTGTGGAATAGCAGAGACAGGGAACGTCATTATAAGAAAAAAATTTGGCCAACAAGAGAATCGTTCACTCCTGGCGAAAATAATGTATTGTTTCCACCATTGGTGGATCCAGGAAAAGTTCTTATTCCCCCGCTTCACATTAAGCTTGGACTTATGAAGCAATTCACGAGAGCATTAGATACAAACGGCCCATGTTTCAAATATTTGCATAAAAAATTTCCGAAATTTTCTAAAGCTAAAATTAAGGCAGGCGTATTTGACGGGCCACAAATAAGAAAATTGTTTCAAGATTCATTATTTGTTACTAAAATGAATAAAGTTGAAAAAGCTGCTTGGCTTAGTTTTAAAGAAGTCGCAACAAACTTTTTGGGAAATAATAAAAGTCCTAAGTACAAAGAAATAGTCGAGAAAATGGTAAAAAATTTTCAAACATTAGGTTGCTTAATGAATCTAAAAATTACATTTCCTGGACTCCCACATCGATGATTTCCCAGATAATCTTGGTGACTACAGTGAGGAGCAAGGGGAACGTTTTCACCAAGATCTGAAAATCATAGAAAATCGGTATCAAGGACGATGGGATGACCATATTCAAGCGGACTATTGCTGGTCGCTAAAAAAGAGAAACAAGTCCTCAAAAGCGTTTGGGCAGAAAGCCTTTGAATAGGTCATTCGCGGAAAAAAGAACAAGATACAGCCAAAAAAAGGAAAGTTAGGCCCGGGTCTAACCTTCGCAATTCTAGGGCTTAAGGGTCTACTATTTGAGAGTATATGGTTTAAAAGTCCTGGTTTTGAGTTTATTGGGTCTCATTTTTAAAGTTACAGGGTTATTGAGGTCTATTTTTTGAGGTCACAGGGTGTGGGAGTCTAAGATTTCAGGGTTTAGGGTTTAAGAGTATCAGGTTTGAGGATTCCCCAACTGTATACCAAATTTGGTAGGAATCGGTTGGTTTTCAAAAATTTTGTCCGCCATCTTGGATCCGCCATTTTGAATTTTGCAAAATCCGACCTCAGATTCATGATCAGCAACCCAAAAAAAACCCCGTGTACCAAATTTGGTAAGAATCGGTTGAATTTTAATTTGAATTCGTTTTTGCATTCGAGAAGCACTATATCTGTCTGATTTATTGAGGTTAGAAAGAAAACAGAAACTGTATGGCTTAATCCAACCGATGAATATTAGCTTAGCGTGACCAAATACATATTAATACATCTTTGGATTCATGAAAAAGCTTGAATCAATTTTTTAGGAGTATATTTTTCTTAATTTTTACTAATTTTTACCTATTTTTTGAGGTTAGAAAAAAATTGAGATGTGATGGCGATATTCTGACGTCAGATTCGTGATCAGCGGGCAAAAATACTACGGATCTGATATATCGCATCAAAAGTATACCCCACTTTTTTTTTTTTTGTGGGGCTGTGTAATTATTTCGAGATCTTTGAGGTATTTATTATACCTGCCTTATTTGTTTGAAAGGTATTGATTATTTGCTTGCTATTCGATGGAATATTGTGTATAGATCTTAGATGAGATGAATGTTCTGCTTCAAAGATGTGTTTTACTGACAATGCGGAACCGCAAATAGAGCACGAAGGAGCGGGTTCACCTCTCAATAAGTGGGAATTCGTGTGATATGTATGTCCTATTGCTAATCTTCTCAGAGTTGTGTTCTCTTATCTGCTGAGATTGTGTATGTGGAGGGGGGGATGGGCTTGAGATTTAACGTCCCGCAACTTGTTACTGGAAACCTCAAGGCCCCATTCCAATTGAAAAGCATTTCTGGTTATTGATGTTAATATTTTTACAAAATCATTCATATGATTCTCCCCTGTAATGGTGATGCCTCTGTCCGCAGCTTTTTTGGCTTCCCGATCCGCCATGTCATTACCCTTAATACCTGAATGACTCGGGATCCAAGGCACTTAATGAGTCAGACACGATAAGGAAGTTATTATTTTCTTTGGATCTAATTGCGTAACTGATTGCTTCCTTTATTGCCAGAAGCTCTGCTGAGAAAATTGATGAGTGAATTGGAAGTTTGAATTGTTTCGTGATATGACTGTGCACGAAGGCTGCTCCCACTCCCCAATCGACTTTGATCCATCCGTGAATATTATGGGATAATTCGAGTATAGAGTATGAAATCTTTGTCTGAAAAGTTGGTTTACTTCAAAGCCGATAAAGTCATTTTTGCTGAGAGTTTGTAGATGAAAGTCAATCAGTGGGGTAGGTGATAACCAAGGAGGAAACGTAGTGTATAGTGGGTAGTTGAAGGTTGGTGGGTTGAGTCCATGTAATATCAGGTAATTTTTTATTCTACTAGGAATGGATTTGGGAGGAGAGGAATGATTGGCACGATGAACTTGGAATAGATCCAAAGAAAGTTTGGAATGTGGGCGTTGAAGTGAGGATGAATAAAATTTCATAAGAGAAAATTGTCTTACGAGATGGAGAGAGGGAACAGATGCCACACACTGAAGGCTCGATATTGGAGAAGTTCTGGATGCTCCAGTTGTAACCCGCAGAGCCTGATTTTGTATAGTGTCTAATAATTTCTTTGCAGAATGGCTGGCTGCATCATAAATGAAGTACCCATATTGGAGCTTCGAAAGGATCAAGGACTTATATAAATTTATTAGAGAGGTGAAATCCGCTCCCCATTTAGTGTTTGCAAGCATTTTTAGAATATTGAGATCTTGCATTGTACGGTCTTTTAGTTTCTTGATATGAGGGAGCCAGCTGAGACTGCTATCGAAATTCTTCCCGAGAATATTGGTGGAGCTTGTTGTGGGAATGTCCCTGTTGTTAATGTGTAATACGTTCATTTTTGGACAGTTTCTGATCCTACAAAAGTGGATTGCGTTCGATTTTGTTGGAGAGAATACGAAGCCATTATTGGTGGCCCACAAATTTAGGGTATTGATTGTGATCTGCAACTCTTTTGTGATTTCTCTGGTTGAGAAATTGGAGGTATAAATAACTAAGTCGTCAGCAAACATTTTGAATTTTATAGGGGAAGAGATAAGATGAGTGATAGGCAAGATAGCTATATTAAAGAGAGAGGGACTTAATACCGTGCCCTGGGGAACTCCAAGGGTGAGTTTGTATGTGTCGGATATTATACTATTCGCTCTGACTTGAAATGACAAATGGAATTTGCATCCTGAACCAACTGAATGAGATGGGTATTACAGGAGCCCTCCCTAAATTCATATACATTATTGTTGACGTTAGAATAATTTTTTTTGCCCCTAATTAATATGAGTTTCGTCATATTGGAGACGCCATTTAAAAATTTCATGTGTTGATATCATCTTTTATTTTTGTTCTTTTTGTTGTAAACATAAATAAGTTACACGATTATTAAAATTTTTGAATTTTGAGAACCACGTTGTAGCAGTCATTTTTTTTTTCAATTTTTTATCATGCGTTTTTAAATTTTAGCTGCCGTATTGATTTCTTTGAATTAATCTTTAACGATTACAATACTATACACTACGAGTATTCTGACACAAATCATACAATTTTTCGCCCAATATCGGTTTTTTTCACCATTAATTTCTTGAATTTTCTGATTCCAGTAGCTATTTTCTGGACGCTATATTGAATTTCGAAAAAGCCATTGTTGCATACGAACATTTTGGGACCTTCAAAGTTATTTTCCGTTCCGTTTAATTTTGAAGAGAGCATTCTCCTGGTGGTCGTGGCATAACCCATATATATATATATATATATATATATATATATATATATATATATATATATATATATATATATATATATATATATATATATATAGATAAATAATCTGGAAACAAACGGTATTTAAGGCGCTGCATTTCAAATGCAACAACTGTGTTTGAAGCTGCGCAAATGACTAGTTTAATTATGGAAAAAATCGCTGTTTGCAGTGGTAACTTCGATCTCTCGCATCGTGAACGTTCTAGACAACGTCATGCTACACACTACATAAACGAGGCGAGATTTTGTATTTTCTTTGAGATTTCTCACTCACACAATTTTCCGGACATGATTACTTATTACTTCGGTTGTTGCAACATCAAGTCCCCGATTTCCACTTTCTTTGGCGCTTAATGGTTTTTTCAGTTCTTGCCGTAACCGATGCGGTTCTCCTGATGTGAGCATTAGGCCGCGGCCCCATCGAAACTGTTTATACCACAGGTTCCCAATGAGGGCGGGTACCGCCCCCCAGTGGGCGCTGGAGCCTTCTATGGGGGCGGTTAGCGGGTCCATAATGGGGGGAGGGGGCGTTAAGACAGTCAAATACTTTGAAAATACCTATTGTTTTCATGAATAAATATTTTATCTAGCTATTTAAAATTGTTATCTTATTGTTTTCGGGTAAATAAGCATTAAAAAATTTAAATTAGCATATACGTATACCTAGTTCGGTTTAGTATTGACGCAGACGTGATTCACGCAATCAAGCATGTTTCGGCAAAAATATGGGAGCTTGTAATGACTTGTTTACAGAGCAAGTGCACAGGCATCGCAAACAAGCAAAGGCATACAAGTTGATGCGTGAACGAAATCAAATCTATAAAAGGCAGGGATAGCTCTAGGAATGTCTTATTATTTTTGTGTGCTTTGCCAATATATATAAAATATAATATATAATATATATATATATATATATATATATATATATATATATATATATATATATATATATATATATATATAAAAACTCCTGAACAAAATTAACGCAACAATCTGAAAATTAATTTATCTTTTTCTTATGTCAGTTTTAAAGTTTATCGAGTATTTGAATAGTAGGTTTATGCATATTTTGTTTCGTTGTTCATGACAGAAATCAAAACAATTCGTTTAGATTTACAGTTTTAAAGAATTTTTTAGAAGATAAACGATTTTCTGTAATAATGCGATAGATTTTCTTTAAAAGTAAGCTTATAAATTGTTCCCTTTTTCAAAGTAATACGTTTTTGTGGTAGACTGTGTTTTATTTTTGCCCCCGAAGAATTAGAAAAATGAATCGAACAAGGAATTTAACTAAACATGAGGTAGTGCGAGCCTCAGTTTATTGGACGAGGGATATTGTCAGAGTTATGTTGCCAATTTGTTAGGCAAACATCGTTCCACAATAAGTCGTATGGTAAGACGCTTGGATGAAGTAGAAACTTATTCTAGAAGGCTAAGGCAAGGGCGAAAACGATGCACTAGCGACCTAGATGAACGTTTTGCTTTAAGAAACAGGACTGTCACTAGTTCTATAATAAGAAACGAACTCGAAGCTGTTCGCAATGTCACAATTTCTTCTAAAACAGTTAGAAGACGGGTAAATGAAGCTGGATTAAACAGTAGGAGACCAGCCACTGCGCCCTTGCTTACTAGAGAGAACAGAGTTGCCAGGTTACGTTTTGCTCGAAATCACGAAAACTGGTCTGTGGATGCTTGGAAACAAGTTTTTCTTCACAGATGAAACTAGGGTTAGTTTAAAACATCCAGATGGTCATGAGCGAGTATGGCGAAGACCAGGAGGTTTGCTCCTTGCAATATCTCTGCAAGGATTCCATTCGGCGGTGGCTCTGTTATGTTCTGGGATGGCATCTGCTTTGATGCTCGCACAGAATTAGTTCCTGTCCGTACGAGATCCATGAATGCTGACTACTATCTTGAGAATATTGTAATAGAATATGTAATGCCTTTCGGTCATTTTGTGGGGCCCAATTTCCTGTTTATTCAAGACAACGCTCGACCTTACGTGGCTAGGGAGGTAC
>CM032454.1:180746308-181091422 GCA_019049505.1 Pachyrhynchus sulphureomaculatus
TAAAGACAATGATAGCCGTACAATTAAAACAAAAAGTCAAAAGAAAAAACACGGAAAAAAATGAATAAATGGACAGAAAAAGAAGAAAGGGGACAAAAGATTAATGTATTACGATCTATCTAATGATGATCAGCCGTCGGTAAACTCACACTTTAGATACCTGAATCCATTATTCACCGCCACCGTTGCAGGGTAGACTAACCATGTGGAAACGGTAAACTCCCTCAGTGAGGTACGGCTGCGCATGAATTTACTAACGGAGACCACCATCATACAGACCCAAATACAGAATCCTTCGTATAGAGGTTCTTGAAACTGAAAATGAACCATAGAAACTCGGAAAGAAAGGTGAGGTACCCAGTAGAGAGGGACTAATAATACTACCAAAGGTAGAAATATACACATTACATAAGTTCATTTTCGAACACTTTCCATGAAAATAGTTATAGAATAGGCTCAAGTCGCCAACCGTTCTTCGATGTTCCAGCGAATCAAGGCCGCCAGTCAGTTCCGGGGTCTCCAATCAGACAAACAGCTCTTCTTTGAATAGAATCCAACAAGTGCAGTGTGTGTTTGGGAGCGGAGCTCCAAACATGGGAGCATTATTCCATAGTTGGTCGAATTTGTGCTTTGTAAAGAATTAACAGTTGTTGTGGAGTGTAAAGCTTTCTGGTTCCAAATAATATTCTCAACTTTTGAGAAGCTCTCCTTACTATGCCTGCAACATGTTCATGCCAGGACATATTTGCTCCCAAATTAACGCCCAACAGATTGAGTGACGATGTTAGAGGAATGGAGTGCCCCGACATAACTATGTCGGGTTCAGCAACGTTAACTTTTTTAGAAAAAACTGCCGCCTGGGTTTTTGTAGCGTTAAATTCCACTTGGTTACTGTCACCCCAAGATAGAATTTCTTCCAGGTCTTTGTTAAGTTGAATGACTTCCTGCTGTCTGCGGACATTCGTCTGAGTAGTCGATGTCCGAGCGTTCAAAGTGAATGAAGAGATAAGTGTACTGTCATCTGCAAAGCTGTAAATTGGATTCTCGGTCTTTTCCAGCAGATCGTTAATATAAATGAAGAAGAGAGTAGGAGACAGTATGGAGCCTTGGGGTACACTGGCGTTAATAGTGAAGGTGTTAGAAAGAAATCCGTCGACTGCCACTCGTAAAGAACGCTCTCTGAGGAAACATGAGAGCCACAAACAGAACTTTTCAGACATACCATAAGAACGTAGCATAGCCAACAGTCCATCGTGCCAAACACGGTCGAATGCCTTGGATATGTCAAGAGCAACCGCTCGAGATTCTTCAAAGTGTTCAATTGCGTTGTTCCAAACATGTGTTACATAAGTCAGAAGATCTCCCGTTGATCTATTTTTACGAAAGCCATATTGGTGATCACTAATAATGTTGAATCCTTCAAGATATTTTAGAAGATGCTGATTGATAACCTTTTCCATGACTTTCGATATTATTGAAAGTAGTGCGATTTATCGGTAGTTATTTGGCAAGGTTTTCTTGCCTTTTTTAGGTATCGGCTGAACTGTGGCACATTTCCAGCAGAAAGGAAATATTCCCTTTCTGTAGGATAGGTTGAAAAGTCTGCAGAAAACTGGTGTTAGTTTTCTCGCACAGTTTTTGAGAACTATGGCAGGTATTCCGTCAGCGCCAGAACTCTTTTTGGTGTCTAGGTTCATCAAAATAGGTTTTATGATACGCTGTCTGAAGACAATGTCGGGCATCCTTTACTGCACTATGGGAATAGTGGGTGGTGTTTTTCCTTGGAAATCGATAGTAGAATGTGAATCAAGCTTTATGGGCTATATTTGACAAAGTTTAAAAAAAAAAAAAATCCTTTATTGGTAACGCTTAGTAAGTCTTATTTATTACTATTGTTGATTTGTACTTGGATTAATTACACTGGTCAACATGATTTTTTTCACAAAGAAACTGAACCCTAGTTCAGTTTTTTATGCTGAATCAGATTTCTTCTATCAGGCGTAGTTTTCTTGTGACAATCATTTTTGTGTAATACACTTCTCTATATTAAGATTTCATTGTTATAATTCTTGTAAATACAGAAGGGGGAATTTGTATTCAGAATAATTTGGCACCAGGCAGACTTATGCATGTTGAAATATGTTTTAACTCTGTCCAGGCTTAATGATGTTCAAACCTGTCCTACCTTGTACAAATATTGCACTTTTTTAGCAAGCAGAGAGCCAGTAGCCAGATTGTAATTATAGTGAGTCTGGTAATACGTCTACCTACTTATTTTTGTGCTGTTTTTTTGTTTTTATTTGTAAGTTTTTTTTTATAAACGTTTCAAAATACCAAGAAAGTGTGCAAATCAACCAAACAATTTCTGCTACGTGTGTGGTGAACTGAACTTCAAGTCTCAGAGGCGAAATTTTACACCGCTTGTGAAAAAATGTTATGTGCGTTTTTTTTGATGTAAAGCTGGTGATTTTGATAAAGGCTGGGCCCCAAATTTATGCTGTATATCTTGTGATAGGCTTCTCACTGGTTGGAAAAAAGGTACTCATCATATGCCGTTTTTCAGTCCCTATGATTTGGAGGGAACAGAAGAACCATTTAATTGATTGTTATTTCTGCTTAACTAACATTAAAGGAATTAACAAAATATACAGTTAAGTACCCCAATTTGGCATCTGCAATTAAACCACACATAGTGAGGAGTATCCTGTACCAAGGTTTCCAGATTTCATGACCTTAAGTGATAACTCCGACTCCGACCGAGTTCATACTCAAAACGGAAAAAGCGAGAGAAGTGACCCTACATTTGAAGCAAGTAGTTCATCAAAACCTCACTTTTTATCTCAAGAAGATTCTAATGATCTTACACGGGATTTAAATTTGTCTAAACAGTCAGCTGAGCTTTTAAGTTCCAGGCTCAAAGGTTGGAATCTACTCCAAAAAGATACAAGGATATGCGTTTATCGTAGACGCCATAGTGATTTCAGTGACTACTTCTCTAAAGAAGGCCATGTAGTTTTTTGTAATGATGTTTGTGCAGTAATGGAGGCTCTTGGACATCAACACCAGCCAGATGAGTGGCGATTGTTCATAGACTCGTCGAAAGTTTGAAGGCTGTACTACTCCCATAATGGGAATGAATTACCATCAATACGGTATGAAGGAGACATATGAAAATATGAAATTGCTGTTAGAAAAAATTCAGTATACTAAATATAACTGGAATATCTGTGGTGATTTGAAGGTTATAGCTTTATTGTTAGGTTTGCAACTTGTATACACGAAAATTTGCTGTTTCTTGTATGAATGGGATAGCAGTGATAAGGAATCTCACTACATAAGGAAACAATGGCCTAAACGTGAATCTCTTATTCCTGGGCATAAAAATGTATCAAATACCCCATTAGTGGATCCCGAAAAAGTGTATTTACCTCCCCTGCACATAAAACTGGGGCTTATAAAAAATTTTGTAAAAAAAATGTGCATTTGTAATGCATTTATGTATTTGAAATCTAAATTTCCTAAAATAAGTGATGCAAAATTGAAGGAAGGAATTTTTATAGGACCCAAATAAGATCATTAATATCGGATGATAAACATTTTGAGGAACTCTTACATCCACCGGAAAAAGCAGCTTGGAAATCATTCAAAAATATCTGTTGTGGATTTCTTGGTAATAATAAAGAAGAAAACTATAGTGAAATAGTGAGTGATCTTCTGACTTCATACAAAGAAATGGGCTGCAACATGCCCTTAAAAATTAACTTCTTGGACTCCCACCTAGATTTCTTCCCTGAAAATCTTAGGGCTGTCTCTGATGAGCTTAGTGAGCGTTTTCATCAGCAGATTTCTACTGTGGAAAAGAGGTACCAAGTATGCTGGCCGACTACTCTTGGACCATGAAAAGAGACATCCCGAAGGCAAAATATGACCGAAAATCATCATATAGAACTTTTTAGGTCAGAGAAAATTAGCCGTGTATTTATTATTCAGTGTTTTGTAAGTACTAATTATTTTAAAACTTTAAACACGTGCCACAAGAAGTACCCTGGCTGAGGGATAAAATCTGAGAACATATTTAAACTCAGCATGGAAAACCTAAATATATTCCGTTATTTAGCCCTTGTGAAAGAAAAAAAATTGTTTTTTGTAAACCAGTGTTACCAAGCAAGGCGAGTGCGGGTTGAACACATCAGTATGCATTTCCCAAGATTAAATTAATCTCACTTAATCTAAACTTAGCTTTAACACTTTATACAAGTTCGTGTGGTTTGGTTCGCTATAATCTTCTGATTTCTTGCACGTTGTTCAGGAGTTGTATTGCTTCCACGTTGATGTGATTCAGTAACCTTCTTTCGTGTTTTACGGCGAAATCTTGAATAACTTCGTGAGTCCATTTGATTTCGAGATCATCGTGCAGTTCTTTGTTGGTTACGAAGCGATAAGCATTGGTAACCAATCGAAGAAATTTGTTTTGACAGCGTTGGATTATAAGTCGATTTGATGTCTTAATACAGGATTTGAGAAAGTAACTTATTTTATTGTGTACTGTTATATGTAAAAAAAATGCTTTAAGAACTTAAGCGAAAGCTAGCTTGTTAGCAAAACTCTGGGATTGACATTCTACTGTCGATTTCCAAGAAAAAAAAACACCAACTATACTCATAGTGCAGTCAAGGATGCCCGATATTTTCTTCAGACAGCGTATCATCAAACGTATTTTAATGAAGCTAGAAACAAAAAGGCTTCTGGCTCTGATGGAATACCTGCCAGAGTCCTGAAAAAAGCGCGAACGAACTAACACCAGTTTTCCGTAGACGTTCCAACCTATCCTACAGAAAGGGAACATTTCCTTGTTCCTTGAGCTACAATTCTGTCCAAACTCAAAGAAGGCAAGAATACCATGCCAAACAACTACCACCAGCAGCACTGCTTTTAAAAATATCAAAATTATGAAAAAGGCTATAAATCAGCATCTTCCAAATTATTTCGGATTCAATATTAAGAGTGACCATTAATATAGCTTTCGTAAGCAAAGATCAATAGGAGATCTTCATTAAAAATCTACGGGAAAGGACCAGAAATCCAATCTACAGCTTTGCAGATCACAGCATGCTTATTTCTTCATTCACTCTGATCGTTCGAACATCGGCTATTCATACAAATATCCACAGACAGAAGGAAGTCATTCTTTTCAGGTCATCATTCCATCTTGTCTTATACTTTCGTTTCTGATTCTGTCTTGTAATCTTATATTCAGCATCTGGCGTTCCATTGCTCTCTGTGTTGAACTCAGTTGATCCATCATCTTCTTAGTCAATGTCCATGTCTGAGCCGCGTAGGTAAGAACCGGTAGAATACATTGATCGAATACCATCTTTCTTAGTTTCAGAGGAATTCTTTTGTTGGTTAGTATTTTCCTTTGTTTGCCAAATGCTGCCCATGCCAGTCTGATTCTTCTCTGCACTTTTGCTGTTTGATGCTCTTTTCCACACTTTATTATTTGCCCTAGGTAGATGTATTCATCTACGTATTCAAGTGTTCTATCCTTTATTCTCAAGCCTCGCGAACTGTCTTCGTTTGTCATAGCCTTGGTCTGATCTCTATTCAGCAGTAGTCCTACCCTGTCTGATTTGTTTTGTAGTTCAGTAATCATTTCCTGTACGTCATCAAAATTATCTGATCTTAACCCAACATCATCAGCATAAAGCAGATGATTTAACTTTTGTCCATTTGTACTAATCCCCTTTTTTCCCCATTTGAGTTCGTTGAAAACTTCTTTTAATGCTGCAATAAATAGTTTTGAGCACATGGCATCTCCTTGTCTTACTCCGCGTTTAATAGGTATAGGATTTATTTTACTATCCGTTTTCAGTATTATTTGAGCCTTGTTATAAATTATATTTCGCCACAACAACTGTTAATTCTGTACGAAGGTCAAATTCGATCAACGATGGAAGACTGCTTCCATGTTTGTTGCTCTGCTTGAAGACAACATTGTATTGATTGGATTCTATTCAGAAGAGAGCTGTTGGAATAATTGAAGATCCAGAACTCACCATCAACTTTGATTCCTTAAAACCGGTTGCCACTTGAGTCTATTTTACAAGTATTTTCATGGAAAGTGTTCGATGGATATAGCTTGTTTAATTTCTCCAAGAATGGTACATGCTAAGAATATTGCGTTTCCCAATAAGTACAATTTACAGCGACTCAAAACTAAAGCGAATCGCTTTTTCCGCACACGCGTCGCATCCGTAGCGATTTAATGATTTCCCTGGAGCACGTGTGCTATGCCCGTAAAAAAAAAAACCACAACATACTGTATAATATTTTAGCGAGTCTAGCTCGTCAATAAGTTTTAATCATGCATTCAAAAGACAGGCGATCAGACGCAATGGACAGCCCGACCTTGCCGTTTAGCAATAACCAGTACATGACATGTTCCGCTCTATTTAGAGCTTGTCAGCTAGTTTTAAGCAAGAATGGTAATATCAATTCTAGCAACTCACCTAGCAGCCGTTCATATTATTAGTGAAAAAACAATAAGCAAAAGTACGAAGGTTGCCTTTTAAGTTTTTAGGAACGACCACTAGATGGCGCTATTGAGATGTGATATTACTATTGTTGTAAAATTTGACATTTGTTATTATTAAAACAGTGGCAGCTCAGAAATTCGCCTACTAGTTTGTTTACAGTGAGCGTTCAAAAAAAAACAGTCTAGTGAACTAATGGAAATTTGACGTGAAGGTATTTCACTGGATGATTTTTTACGATTTTAGTAAAGGCCTAACTCAACAACAATCTCTCGAATCGGGTCGTTCAACTTTTTGTAATGAATCACGTTCCGTCAGCGATGAATTTCGTGTTGTTCAAAACAACAACGATGTTGTGAACAAGATAATTGAAAAGGATTGGCATGTAACTTACTGTGAGGTAGCGATATCCTTAGGCATATCGAAGACTGCACTACCTTTGATTTTGCCTGAACATGCATTAGCTGTGAAAAAGATCTGTTCCTGATGGATTCCGCATAATTTGACCTAAACTCAAAAACAGGCTTGTGTCAATTGGTGTAAGGAAATTCTCGATTCGACTGAGGACATGCAAAATCCGTATACAAGATCATAACAGGAGACGAAACTAAGTAATAATCAACTGTTAGTGTTCCAAGATGAACCGAATCCAAGAAAAAAGGGTTCGTACGCGAAGCATTTCCAAGAAAATGTTCGCTTGTTTCTTTGGTTAAATCGGAGATGTTACAAGTATTGCTTTAGAGGATCCAAGAGCAGTTAATGCTGAATCTTTTTCTTAAAATGCCATCTTTATTACTGAAGTTGGGCTGTAATCACGGCGAATTCTTCCCTATCCTGAAAAATTCTTAATAAGGTATGGGTATCTAGACCTGTCCAATCTCGTATATTTTTCAGCCAAGAGCATTTTCGCACAATGCTGAATGGTATACAACAATTTGTTTGCCAGAAGTCATCGATGAAATCAGGAAAAACAACCGAAAACGTCGCCTCATTCTTCATCATGACAATGCCTGTTCTCACACAGTACGTCAAACAATTGATTTATTTGACGGAGAAAAACATCGAATTAATGTTTCTTTACCCGTATTCACCTGATTTATCGCCTAACGACTTCTTCCTGTTCCCGAATGTCAAAAAAAATGCGTGGACAGGGATTTTCATCACCTCAAGAAGCTGTTGAATTCTTCCAAAACCATATTTTTGAGGTACCAACTTTAAAGTGGAAAAAATGTTTCGAGAATTGGTTCGAACACGTGTAAAAGTGTATAAATCTTAAAGACGAATATTTTGAGAAACAAATAATTTGCACTAAACATTTTTTTTTTTTTCATTGTTTTTGTAAAAACTTAAAAGGTAGCCCTCGTACAAGTAAAAAAAAAACAATATCTACTAGATATTATTGTAGTTATTTTTTACTTGCATCTTCTGTTTTATCATTGTTATTGTATTAAAAAATATTTATAAAAACTGTACGAATTACCTACTTTTTCTAAGTATGACCAATTTGTAACTTAACCATGAACCATGAAACCGTATAAAATCTTATGGTTTATTCTAACCAAAAAATTGTTCTGTGGGGCCATTTTAAAATCAATTTGTTACCAATTATTTTTTATATTATTACTCCTATTTACTGCTCCATATTCTCTTGTTTTTTTATCTTACAATAAACACATTAACATTTGCTAGTTGTTGTTTTTACTAACGTATAAGTGGTAGGGAAGGGGGTTAGAAGGGTAATTTAGTATTTATTGTTTTTTTTCAGGGTTCTTTGAGTTAAAGGGACAAAAAAATCACATTATTTGTTCGATTTTTTGCAATGTTAACAGTGGAAAAGGGTGAAAGGGATAGGGGATATTGTATAGTTTCAATTTTATTTTGAGAAGTTTTTCCTGGTTTTTTGGTTATAATTGAATAAAATTTTAACCATTTATTTATAGAAAGTCTCTATCACATGGGCATAAGACTGTTTAATAGACTGCCTGCAGACGTCAAAACCATGAATGTACGTTTATTTAAGAGTCATGTGTTCAATATATTTGAACTTTAGTTATTGTAGTATGATAATAGAGGACCTGCAAGTATTGGTTGACAACGTGAATAGAGAAAATGTCGAAATGGGTCTGACGATAAACACGGAAAAAAAAAAATTTATGGTCATTTCCAAACATCAAACCAACAATTTCCAATTATTCCTGGAAAGAAAACAAATAAATATTTGTACTTTGCCTGTATTGCCTGTGAAATAGATGCCTAAATAGGCATCTATTTCATATCCGACATTGACCAAGACAGTGAAATTAAAACCCGAGTAGAGGTTGCATGAAAATCATTTTTAAAATTCCAGACAATGTTCTGCAACAGAAACTTATCCCTCACTCTAAGATTGCGTTTCTATTTTTCATGACGACCCTAAACCTCAGAGTAAAAAACTTCTTCTTCTTCTTATGATAAGATTGTTCATTTTTCAAGTTGCTAGCCTGAATTGAGAGTCAGAGGTCCAGCTCTCATACCAACGCTTCGGTGGTCTTCCGCGTAGTCTGTGTGTGTCTGGTTTGCTCGGCTTTGCTCTGCGTTGCTCTGCTTTGCTCTGCTTTGCTCTGCTTTGCTCTGCTTTGCTCTGCTTTGCTCTGCTTTGCTCTGCTTTGCTCTGCTTTGCTCTGCTTTGCTCTGCTTTGCTCTGCTTTGCTCTGCTTTGCTCTGCTTTGCTCTGCTTTGCTCTGCTTTGCTCTGCTTTGCTCTGCTTTGCTCTGCTTTGCTCTGCTTTGCTCTGCTTTGCTCTGCTTTGCTCTGCTTTGCTCTGCTTTGCTCTGCTTTGCTCTGCTTTGCTCTGCTTTGCTCTGCTTTGCTCTGCTTTGCTCTGCTTTGCTCTGCTTTGCTCTGCTTTGCTCTGCTTTGCTCTGCTTTGCTCTGCTTTGCTCTGCTTTGCTCTGCTTTGCTCTGCTTTGCTCTGCTTTGCTCTGCTTTGCTCTGCTTTGCTCTGCTTTGCTCTGCTTTGCTCTGCTTTGCTCTGCTTTGCTCTGCTTTGCTCTGCTTTGCTCTGCTTTGCTCTGCTTTGCTCTGCTTTGCTCTGCTTTGCTCTGCTTTGCTCTGCTTTGCTCTGCTTTGCTCTGCTTTGCTCTGCTTTGCTCTGCTTTGCTCTGCTTTGCTCTGCTTTGCTCTGCTTTGCTCTGCTTTGCTCTGCTTTGCTCTGCTTTGCTCTGCTTTGCTCTGCTTTGCTCTGCTTTGCTCTGCTTTGCTCTGCTTTGCTCTGCTTTGCTCTGCTTTGCTCTGCTTTGCTCTGCTTTGCTCTGCTTTGCTCTGCTTTGCTCTGCTTTGCTGATATCATTGCCGCTTTGGTTGCATTTTTACTTCTTCCCTCAGGTTTCTGCTACCAATGATGTTGATGCCCAGGTATTTAAAGGGCATGATCTGTTCTACACTTTGGTTGTAGATAGCCAGCTTGCACTTTTTTGGTTCTCTAGAGATTGCGAGTAACTGCGTTTTTGCCACAGATCTTGTCATATTCCTTTCGAAACAAAAGAGCATTCTTTGCAGATCATCCTCATCCGCCGAAATTAATACGACGTCATCAGCGTAACATATTATTTTGAATTCTCTTCTCCCCATTCTGTAGCCTTTACCTGCCGCCTTCACTTCTTTAATGATTTTGTCCATTATCACATTGAATAGTATCGAGCTAAGACTGTCTTATTCCCTTTGATTCAGATATTTTTATAAAGGTGGAATTTCCTGTATTAATTTCTTTAATGACAGCTAGTATATTAGGATGTAGGTCTCTGTCTTTCAATAATTTAAGCACGTCTTCAAGTTTAACTTTGTCGAAGGCTTGTTGAAGATCTATGAAACACATAAAAAAATCAATTTTGTTGAATTCAATGGCCTTTTCCGCTGTCTTATGATGAAAATAGCGTCTATGGTGGATCTATTCTGGCGAACATCTTGCTGTTCCTCACTAATTCCGCTCTCTGCTACTTCTTCAGATATTATTTTCGTAAGCAGCTTAGCTGTTAATAAACATATTCCCCTATAGTTGTTTAGATCCTTTTTTGTTCCTTTTTTAAAAATTGGTATGGTTATACTTTATTTGCACTGTTCTGGGACTATTTTCTGCTTGAATATTGTATTGAATAAGATTGCTAGCTATTCCTGCAGTGCTTCTCCGCCATATTTTAGCAGTTCATTAAAGATATCATCCAGCCCTAGGGACTGCCGATTCTTTAGCTTCGGTAGTGTGGTCTTTATTCAGTTATCTTGTTTTCCCGAAATCCTAAATTACCTTTGAAATTAAAACCAAAAGGTTTAGATACATCATATAAAACGATTCGCACTCATCTCCGGGCTAACGATTTGATGTGGCGGAGCAACCATTGCAGTGGGCAGAGGAAAACATAGATCGAGATTGGAGTAATGTATTTTTTCCCGATTAAGCTTCATTTTGGAGTTATGTTACGCCCCATGAGCCGGATCAATTTTTACTAGTTGTAGCCAGTGAAAAGAGAAATCCAATATCGTCACACTAAATTGGCCATCCCAGTCTCCCGATGCAAAAGCAAGCGAGCCATACATCAAGCAGAAACTTCGTAGTAAAAAGGCATACACAATGAAGCAGCTGTCTCGACAAATTTGGGCAACTTGGAAATCTTTACCCCAAGAACACGCGGAAAATCTCGTAGAAAGTATGCCCCGAAGTTGTCAGGCGATCATCAACGCTGATGGGGACTGGACGAACTACTGAATCATTAGCATTTTAATGGTAATCCTTTAATATCGAATGATGTCAAAAGCTTTTAAATAAATACGTTTTTAATAAACAATGCGCCACGCGTTCTTACTTGACCGACTATATTTCCTTTAATTATTTTGATATTAAAATAAATATAAAGAAATGCGTTTGTAGTTCATATTCAACAATTTTGTAGCTTTCTAGGTCTGTGCATTGATATAAGATTTATCCTAATGAACATGAAAAGAAACTATATTTTCTTATCAGTTAGAACGCCATATGTACAGATCGCCATTTAAAGAAACGTTACAATTATTATTATATTTTATCGTAATTGTACGAGACGTGTCAAAATAAATTTTATACGTTTTTTTTTTCTTTTACTGACTAGCATGTGGCAGCAATAAATAGTAGTTTCTAAAATAAAGAAATAACTCAGTCTAATCATAACTTCAGGCACAAGTTCAACTATTTTTTAACCTTATTAACAATAAATTAATGATAATTTATATTTATTACAATTATATTTAAATTATTAGTAGTAAATTGTCAGATTTCACTTCAAATCAGAGCTAAATATTATGTATAATAGTCTAGATCAATTTATTTTGTTTTTTAGTTTATTAGAGAAATAAGCAGTTTGTTTTAATTTTCTCCTCATTATTATTATTTTTTTATTTTTAAGCATTTAATAGTTTATGTTTTTTTTTTAAATTGTTATCTTATATTAAATCTTATGCTAATTTACTTTTTCTACTTTACCAAAGTTTTTCTAGCGTTTAATCCAGATAATGATCTCAAGTGACCCAAACTCATAGACTCCCATTAATATTTATTATTAATTATTATTATTTGTAAAGAAAAAGAGGAATTTAAGAAGCAATGGATGCCTAATTACAAATAACAATAATAGTTCGTAAAAATTAATAATAAAAATTGATAAAAAGTACATTGTTCTTTTTATAATGTAAATTATAAATAATCGTCATGTTGAGAACTAGAGTAAACTTCTTGTATAGAGTATTTAAAAGGGAAAGTATATTAAATTACACCTAAAACTAAAGAATTAAGTTATATAGGCTATTTACTCAAAAGACGGCTTCTTAATTCGCCGTCTCCTGACGAAGGTTGGAGATTCAAATGGCTAACATAGTCCTAGAAGCTGCAGCTCTAAAAATATCTATTGATGAGCAATTAAACCATCTTCGAATGTCCTTTAATCAGGAATTTTGACGTCTTCCAACCAATCTTCCTTCTTGCATTTTGCCTTCGATGACCAATCTCAGCAAATCATACTCTACTCTCCTTATTATATGACCGATATACAGTGAAGTCTGCTTATAACGAAGCGGTTTATAGCGAATTTCCGGTTAAAACGAACTATTTTATAATGCTCGAAAAAACTTCCATAAAACCAAAGCAAATTTTTATCGGTTATAACGAACCCGGTTATAACGAACTTCTGGATAAAGCGAGCCAAATTTGGATGTTTTGTGTCCGTTTATAACGAACTTACCACTCTCTGTACTCGATGTCGCGCGACTTCATCTAGGGAATTTACTGAAACTCGCTAGAAACCCCTATTCTACTTGTCTCCGCCGCGTCGCTAGTTCGAGCAGTATTATTTTCACTTGTTGTGTTATGCGGTTCTAATGCATATTTGATCAAAGTAAGAAAGTGAATGTTTAAGTTTTTATTTTAAAATGAGTACACAAAAACGTAAAGCGTTTACTTTAAAAAACGAACACGATATTATAAGGAAAATAGAAAATGGAGTTAAACAAAGTAATGTTTGGAAACAGTTGAATTTAACTAAATCTACGATTTCGTCCATATGGAGGAAGAGGCAAGAAATCTTATCAATCTCTGATAAAAGAAACTTTAGTTGTAAAAAAGTAAGAAAATCTACACATCACCAAGTCGATAAATGGTTTAGTCAAAAATGACATGAACATGTTCCTATTACCGGCTATACTTTACAAGAGAAAGCTAGTTAATTGGGAAGGAAAATGAAAAGAGATTGAACGATTTAAAAAGCGACATAATATTGGTGGGGGTAAGATAGTAGGAGAAACTGCAGGAGTGGATATGACTGTTGTTTATTAGTGGTTGGCCAATGTATGGCCGGAAATTCGAGAAAGTTATGAATATGTGTACATTTTTAATGCAGATGAAACAGGTTTGTTTTACAAGATGACGCCTGATAAGACATTAAGATTTGTCGGAAAGAATTGTGCTGGTGGAAAATTATCAAAAGTAAGGATTACTATGTTGGTAACTACAAATATGTCTGGAATAGAGAAAAGATAATTGTTGGTGATAGGAAAGTCCGTCACCCCCAGGTGTTTTAAAAACAAACATTTACCAGTAAAGTACAAATCAAACAGTAAAGCCTGGATGACATCAGAAATTTTTAAAAGCGAACTGATCGAATTGAACAATGAATTAAAATTCACAAACAGAAAAATATTACTTTTGATTGACAACTGTCCAACGCGAAGATGATCTACAGCAAATAAAATTGGTCCAGGCTCCAGCCTATGGATCAAAGTGTGATACATTCTTTAAAATGTCATTATAGAATGATTTTACTTATGAAAATATTAGAGACGATCGCAAAAGTAACATTTTTTCTGTAAATCTCTTGGAGGCTCTAAACTTTATCCATATAGCTTGACAAAGAGTCAGTAGAGAAACCATTGCAAGCTGTATTAAGCATGGCGGATTTTTAAGGAAGGAATCTATGTATGACTCAGATGATGAGCTACCGTTGACTCAGTGGATTGGAAAACATTAAGAAGATCCTACTGATTGTCTAGAATTTGTTTACGATGCTGAGATTCAACAAAGTACAGTGGAAATCGAGATTAAAAAGATATTTAATCACCTTAATTTTGAAGAATATGTATGTGCTAATACTTAATAACGAGAGAAATATTAACTGATGATCAAATTGTGACATCAGTGACTCCTGAAAAGATTTTAAGCGATAATGACGACGAAGACGAGCTTGTAGAAGGAGATAATATTTATGTTCCATCCATTTCAGAAATGACTAAGAAACACACTCGCAATTTTTGGAATCTCGTGAAGTTCCTGAACATATATGGAGTAGTTTTTGTGACCTTGACAATTATATAAACACCATTTCTTTTTCAAGTAAAATTGTACAAACGAAAATTATTGATTTTATTGTATAAACTACGTATTTTTATGTTTTCGTTTATTCTCGTATATGTACCAACATACATAATAATAACTTTAGTGTGACTTGTTTTATTTTCCTTTGAACGTTTTCTTTTAATTTAATAATTATTATTATTCATTTTTCTAAGCATTAGCGCCTAATCTAAATAAAAAAGTAGTGAAAAATGATATTAAATTTTGTTTACTGTTTGTAACAAACTTCCGATATAGAACTTTTTTTAGTGATTTTTTGTAGTTCGTTATAAACGGACTTCACTGTAACTAGTTTTTCTTTCCTCGATGGTCAGCAGCAGTTCTGTGGATTTACTCATTCGCCTAAGTACTTCCACATTTGTTACTCTATCCACCCATAATATCCGTAGAATCCTTCTATAAATATACATTTCGAAAGCTTCGAGTCGTTTCTCTGTACTGGGATCAGCCTTCACATCCATATAGAAGTATCGAAAAAACATAGCATCTAATCATATGCACTCGAAGTTCTAGACTAAAGTCGGATTTAGTGAAAAGATTTTTCATGTTCATGAAGGTCCCACGGGCCTGTTCGATTCTCGATCTAATCTCTATTTTTGGATTACACTGTCTACTAATTAGTGTTCCCAGGTTTTTAGAAGATAAAACCTGCTGAATTCTCTGTCCTTTACCAATAAGATTCAAATCAACGTGTGATTTTGAAAACACAGCTTGGGCAATAGATAGGCAATGAAACAAGCAAACACGTTTACGTCCTTGCATCGTTGTGTTAGAAGATTAAGAGCGAAAAGCGCCTCTCGCATGCCAAAACCATTCTGAAACCAAATTGTGTATCGCCCACCTGAATGACGGCTACTTAAGAGGAAATAATCCGTAAAATGCGTGAGAACTTCAAAGACTTTAAGATTTTGAAGTTGTGGTAAACTTCTGTTAATTTCTACATACTATCATGTCGTGTCCCCGCCACTTCAATAGAAATTTTAAAAATTTTTTGTTACGCCCTTGTGACGAAATCACCGGCACATTTTGGAAACCACTAACTTAACGTATAGCCTATTTAAAATTTCAATTTCGCTTCTGGGTAACCTCATTTATCATTATTGTACCCGTTGGCGAAATTAAAACAGTCAGTCTTGTCAACAGTACATTTTCCATTGGTGTTTCTAGAACAGGAAACGACAAAGGATACTTGTAGTTTCAATTAGTAACAATGCAGATGTCTTGTTTGTACGACACTCTGCCCCCTTCCTTTACTAGAAAAAAATATTTACGCGAAGTTTCCACTAACACAAGATCAGTGCAATGTTTTGTACTTGTACGGTTTTTATTAAATGATGCTACAGAGTCAGCATGTCAGCAGTCAGAGTGTTTTTTATCGTAAATTAATATTAACGAAAATTATACTAGATTGGTTTAAGTTGCCGACAAGGCATCATTCACCAGAAATGTAGAAAAATACCCACTCTGAGCAGTGGAAACCGTCTACCAATTTTTAAATAGCTATTTGCTTATAAAATTATTGACAAGTTGGTTAATTTATATTACTTTACTGACAGATTTTGAACATAGGCAATACTGGAACGTATGCAGTTAATTATCAGACAGCTTATGTGGCTTCACAGTGATGTTGAGCCTTTACATTTCAAATGCAATTTAAGCAATTATTTGAATATCCTGTTTTCCAAAAGACGACTATTCTGAAATAGATCATTTTTCTGGCGACGTACAATCACTGGTATTTGTACCTTAGGGGTTATATAAAAATTACTGTAATTAATACAATGGAAGAATATAACATCACATTAACAATTTGATATCAAACTTTTTAGATATGCAAACGATGCTGTCTGGTTAATGCAATCGACTAATTGCGTTCTTAAAGTTGATGTAAATAAACACCATTTTGAATACTTTTATATATGCTATATTTATCGACGTATTTATTTTACGAATACAATCAACACGTGAAAAAAAAAGCCTGAACTTAAAAAAACACCCTATATATTTACGTTATGCTCTAAAAATACTAAAAATACTTTTTTTTGTTTGTAAAGATTATTTTGTGACTTATATCGTTTATCTGTGCGGAAAATACCAAAATGTACAGATTCATTAAAAAACTATTAATATGTTAAATTCTTGTTCACTTTATTTATTTACGTTTGGGTATTTGTGGTGATTTTGGTATTTTAGTAGTTACAAATGAAAGGACATTCATGCAATATTACCATATTTCATTTGGGATTTTTTAAGTAAAAACTATAATACTATAATAATTTTTAAAAAATAGCAAACAGAACGAGGATATTAAATTTAAATTTTCCCGTCTAGCAAAATGATCAATCGTAGGGAATTCTACCTAATTCTATTTTTATGGATACAGCACACGTGCTGCAGGGAAGGCCCTATTGCGCTACAGGAGCGACTCGTGTGAGGAAAAAGCGATTGAATCGCTGTAAATTGTACTCGGTGGGAAACACAGGCCTACGCAAACTATTCCAAAGGGATGACGTTCTCTGTAAAAGGCTGCTTGAAAAGGGTAGTTGAAGGAGTGACTCAACTTCATACGGATGTGAAGTATTAGCGCGACTTGTATTCCTAGCATTGCCCGCTTTGGAAGGAATTAAGCGGGCTACACCTATTGAACACTTTTAATGAAAATATTTGTAGAATAGATTCAAGTCGCCAATCGTTCTTCGATATTCCAAGGAATCAAGGTTGCTGATTAGTTCTGGGTCTCCAATCAGGCGAACAGCTCTCTTCTGACTATTTCCAGCTATTAAGAAGCTATCTTTGCTATACTTGCAACACGTTCGTACCAAGTTATATTTTAAGGAGTTGATTGATTGATCCGTTACTTTGTGACAGTACATTTTAACAATAAGAACTTATTCAGTTTGTTGACTATCACTAACTACATTTTCAAACGCTTAACTAAGACTAAAACAGATTTTTTGTATTTATTTTTATGTAATGAAAGGATTTGGGTATCTTAGGTTCTATAAAAGTTGGTAACGGGCAGAATTTCCGACGTCTACTTGACTATTTAGTAGTTCTTTGGATGTCTGCAAATTTCTATAGATTCTTAAAAATTTAGTTTTGACACACTGCCGTATGGGGTACTGATAAACAATTAATATTAGGAAATGGATAATCCGTTCATAAAAAATACTTAGCAAAGTGTTATTTTTCAATTTTTAACCTATAAGATGCATCCTGCGAATCTTGTTTTGAAATTCCGTCCTGTTTGGCCCATGTAACAGCTATTGTACTCTTGACACTTAAGTTTATAAACTCCTGATTTGTTATGTTTATTAGTTTTATCTTTGGCAATGAAAAATATGTTGGCTAATTTTTGAGAGAGTTTGAAAGCTATTCTTGTTTTTTTGGCTAAGAGAACTTGAGGTATTTTATCCAAGATGAGACCAAAATATGTCAGAGGTATGAATGTTTTTCTTTCTTATGGGATAAATTAAGGTGAAGGTGATTTGCCTTTATTTGCGGCTAATTGAGGTATTACCAGGTGTACAAGTATGAAATGCTGATTTCAGACAACAGATGGTGCACCAATGCAGTTTGTGCTATAAAGATTTGACACTGCGCCATTTTGTTGTGTCATCAAGTGTCAGACGCGCACGAGTGATAAATTGGAAAAGTTTGTGCATAGAGTTGTGTTCAATATATCGAAATTTATACCGAACAAAGAGCATTTGCGGATAGCATTAATTTTTTGTTTTCATTTGAAGAAAACTGATGTTGAATCATACCGATTACTTCGAGAAGATTATGGTGAACATGCTCCATCGCAAGATATGTGTGAACGATGGTTTCGGCGTTTCAAAAGTGGTGACTTCGATGTTGCAGGCAAGAAACGTGGAAAACCGCCAAAAAAATACGAAGATGTGGAATTGCAAGCATTGTTGGACGAAGATGATTCGCAAACACAAAAACAACTCGCCGAGCAATTGGGCGTTAGTCAACAAGCTGTTTCCAATCAGCTACGAGAGATGGGAAAGATTCAGAAGACCGGTAGATGGGTACCACATGAGTTGACCGACAGGCAAATGGAAAAGCGAAAATACCGGACAAGACCGAATCGCCTTGGCAGAAAGACGATGCTCTGGGTTTGGTGGGACCAGAGGGGCGTGGTCTCTTATGAGCTGTTAAAACCTGGGGAAACGGTTAATACTAAACGTTACTAACGATTTGAACCGTTCGCTGCTTGAAAAAAGGCCAGAATACCGAAAGAGGCAACAGAAAGTCATTTTTCTTCATGACAATGCTCCACCACATAAGGCAAAACCAGTTCGCGACACGTTGGAACCACTCAGCTGGGAAGTTCTACCCAATGCAGCTTACTCACCAAACATGGCTCCTTCCAATTACCACTTGTTTGCATCGATGGGTCACGCACTTGCTGAGTAGCGCTTTGGTTCGTACGAAGATGTGAAAAAATGGCTCGATGAATGGTTCGCAACAAAAGGGGAAGATTTTTACTGGCGTGGTATTCATAAATTGCCCGAAAGATGGGAGAAATGTATAACAAGCGATGGAGCATACTTTGAATAAAGCACTTTTTATCATTCTTCCGAATTTAACAAGTTTTTTTAGAAAATAAATCCGCTTTTCATACTTGTACACCTGGTAATTATTTTAGGTTGGAAGCCGTTATTGAGTGTCATATATATCTATAAGCTGCCACTTTATGGGAGTTAGGATGTATTGAGTCTGCTGGGTCGGGGACATCTGAAAAGGTTGGTTCACGGAAAATATCGAATTCTAATCTATTTTCATTCTTTGAAATTGTAACATCTAAGAAATTTATTTTATTATCGGTTTCCTTTTAAAATATAAATTTTATGTTGGTGTGTATATTATTTAGATAATTTAAAGTAGAATTTATTTGAATATCATTTCCCGAAAAACATACTAAGATGCCGTCCACATATCTAAGCCAAAAGAGATTATTTTTTGCGTGTTGAGACATATTTGCTCCCAAATTAACGTCTAGCAATTTGAGTGGTGATGCTAGAGGGATGGAGTGCTCCGACATAACTATGTCGGACTCAGCAACGTTAACTTTTTTAAAACACACTACCGCCTGGGTTTTTGTATCGTTAAATTCTGCTGTCAGCCCAAGATAGAATTTGTTCCAGGTCTTTGTTAAATTGAAGGACTTCCTGCTGTCTGCGGATATTTACATGAGTAGCCGATGTTCGAAAGTTCAAGGTAAATGAAGAAATAAGCGTACTGTCATCTGCAAAGCTGTAGATTGGATTCCTGGTCCTTTCCAGCAGATCGTTAATGTAAATGAGAAAAAGAGTAAGAGACAGTATGGAGCCTTGGGACACACCAGCGTTGATAGTGAAGATGTTAGTGAAGAAATCCGTCCGCTGCCAATCGTAAAGAACGCTTTTTGAAGAAGCGCGAAAGCCATTAATAGAACTTTTCCGGCATACCATAAGACTGTACCTTAGCCAACAATCCATTGTTCCAAACACGGTCGAAGGCCTTGGATATTTCAAGTGCAACCGCTCGAGATTCTCCAAAGTGTTCTATTGCGTTGTTTCAAACATCTAACCTCCTAAAGTTTGCCATGCAAGATAATCTCAATCGATTAAGCCACTCCGCCCTATAACCATAAATGATTCATACCCCACCTCTAGAATCTGGCTACGCCACTGTTTCTCATCTAGGAAGAATTAAAAAAGAAATAGCGAGAAAGCAGGTAATAAATACCCTTAACTGTCGACACAAGAATTTTAAAAAGTTACTGATTTGCAATTTTAGAACTCATTTGATACTTAAACTACTTTTACTTCACCAAAAACACATAATTTAATTTATACCATTTCAGTATCATCCTGAATAATTATTTAATTCCAAGAAAACATTAACCTAAAGAATAATTCTAAAGTTACTGACATAGATACGATTTATCATTAAAATAAAAATTACTATTGTCGCAATTTATGTCACAATTTTAGTAAATATTCAAGAAATATTAATTTAGTGATTTCTCTTTTCACACAATAAGTGTTTTGTAAAAAATATTACATCTTTACAAGGAATGTCATTGTATATGATTCAATGAGCAGTAATAATACCTATTACTTGCGAAGATACGTTTACAAAAGTCGCCGAACGGGATATGGTTAAATTAGCAATTACTTTGAAATGAATACTATGCTTTGTCTACAACTATCCAATTATAATTACAAGAACACAAATAAAATCAACAATTTCAACATTCGGTGTCAAAAGGGAGTTCATCGGCATGGTTTTGACTTGATAGTCACAGACGTTTCACACGTCTAAGAAAGGTAGTTAATTTTTGCTGTGTAGTCTAAGTGCTTCTAGTTGTGTAGAGGGACATCTGAATCATACAGCCTACAGAAAGCTAACACACACCAACAGGTATTTACAATTCACATCACCTCGCATCACAACTGCAAGCACCTTGATATTAAAATCTTTCCGCCTAACCAACAACACTAACAGCAGATCAACAGTACGGCTAAAAAAATCAAACAAAATCGTCGCAGCATATGCGTAGCATGCTACTCATAACCTTCATGTTTAGAGTCAAGCACCGACAAGTAAGCATCGATAATGCTAAATGAGACTTTAGAGAAATGCCTTCTATTACCAATTCGAGACAATGCTGACCAATGGATATACTCACAGATCTACAAGAAAACATATTTGTCCATCCGTGAATCCATTCGCACAAGCTAGAAATTGATTACTTGGTTGGTTGTAAGTGGGGTAGGCGACTGTGCCTGTTGCACTGCAGCCTCTTAAATTAATGTCCTCCCCTCTCATAGATACATGAACCTTGTCCGTTTAAGAAAGTTTATTAGCTACCTTTCAAACCCTTCATGTAGTAATTTATTGCGATGTAAACCTTCGAACAGTTTATGTATGTTCCGAGTTAAAGCCGCACTTTCATATAGGATGTGCATTCTTTATCTTCACTACATAGTCTGTATGTCATGGGACCATTGTGGATACTCATTTTCTGTAAATGTTTTCAACAGGTGACAACGACCAGTAATCAATCCCACCAATAGTTTAAGATAATAAGAGGAAACCTGCAAAAGGCAGACGCCGCCAATACCGAAGGACGAAGCTGGGCCCGCTTTTTTCAACCGAGTTTTTTGAATAAATAAGACCGTAAATCCCAAGATTTGGGTCCTACTCGTCTGCCCAAGTTATTTTTGGAAAATTTAGACCTTAATTAATAAAATATCACATGGACAGGTGCCTCGCTTATACCCGAAAAAAAAATTGAAATTCTGATAGTATAGATGTTATTATAGGTTCTACATAAATTCGTACCGGATGACCGAAATTTTCATTTTTTTGTCTTCGATATTGTCTTCAGAGAGCGTATCATAAAACGTATTTTAATGAAACTAGACACCAAAAAAGCATCTGGCGCTGAGGGCATACCTGCCATAGTACTCAAAAACTGTGCGAGGGAACTCACACCAGTTTTCTGTAGATTTTTCAACCTATCCTACAGAAAGATAATATTTCCTTCTTGCTGGAAAAGTGCGGATACCTAAAACAGGCAAGAAGATCTTGCCAAATAACTACCGACTAGTGGTACTGCTTTCAATAATATCGAATGCCATGGAAAAGACTATCAATCAGCATCTTCTAAAATATCTTGAAGGATTCAGCATTATTAGCAACCGTCAATATGACTTTCGTAAACATAGATCAGCAGGAGATCTTCTGACGTATGTAACACATGTTTGGAATAATGCAATTGAACACTCTGGAGAATCTCGAGCGGTTGCTTTTGATATATCCAAAACATTCGACCGTGTTTGGCACGTTGGCTAAGCTACACTCTTCTGGTATGTCTGAAAAGTTCTGTTTGTGGCTCTTATGTTTCCTCAGAGAGCGTTCTTTAAAAGTAGCAATCGACGGATTTCTTTCTAACACCTTCACTATCAATGCCGGGGTGCCCCAGGGCTCTATACTGTCTCCTACTCTCTTTCTCATTTACATAAACTGGAAAAGACCAGGAATCCAATCTACAGCTTTGCAGGTGACAGTACGCCTATCTCTTCATTTGAAGGCTCGGACATCGGCTACTCAGACGAATATCCGCAGACAGCAGGAAGTCGTTCAACTTAACAAAGACCTGGAAGAAACTCTATCGGGGGTGGCAAAATCAACGTTAAAGGCTTTTATTCGACTCGCCCAACAGACTGAACAACTAGGCAGACAGGTCAGAATTTCGGGTGGCTCTCTTGATCTATAACAACTAGACCGGGTCTAAATTTAAAACCCCTTTACTGAATCTGACTGTCACTGTGTTATTTTAATGAAGAAATTAACATAGGAGAACATAAAAAAATGAGACCATAAAAAATCATAAGCAAAGTAGGACAAGATAAATCACGAACTGTAGGTATGCAAAATAATAACCCATTATATCAAGAAACAAAAGACAGTTATCATTCAAATGCTATTATAATGGTATGTTTTCCACGCTTAAGATTGTTGCATTCGCGTTCACTTAACTTAGTGATGCAGAAAATTGCATTACTTTCGATGTTTATTAATAACGTATGCAGAATATTAAGATTAGCTCGGCATCTGTGTCATATGTGTTGGATAAGCTATAATTGTCTGCCTTATTATAAATATATGAAACTGATATTAAAATGTTAAATTTATTTGCGTGAGAATTAAAATAAACTTTACAGACATACTAACCGTGCCTGCGGCTCCGCTCGCGTGGCCTTGATTCACTACTATCGTCACTGCTTATTCCTTATGTTACCTAACATAATAAAATATCTGCCATTATTTCCCCTTATCTTCCATTATTTCTTCTTATCTCCCATTATCTCTACATAATTTCCATTATCTAGGCTTATCTCTGCTCATCTCCCATTATTTCTCCTTATCTCCCATTATATCTCCCTTATCTCACCTTATCTCCCATTATCTAGACTTATCTCGACTTATCTCTCAATATTTCTCCTTATCTCCCATTATTTCTCCTTATCTCCCATTATTTATACTTATCTCCCATTATCTCACCTTATCTCCCATTATCTAGGCTTATATCGACTTATATAGAACATATGTATAAATTTATAAAAACACTTAAATCGGATAAGTGGTTCTCACACTAGCGGACAGAGAGATAGACAGAGAGACGTTGCATTTTATAAATATTATATTCTTTGCAACATGATATTGTTTCATATTTAATGGTTTAGGCAGTGAATTGCAAGAGAACGCGCTAACAGTAACCTATTTTCCGACTTGATTCACTATTATCGTCACTGCTTATTCTTTATGTTACCTAACACAATAAAATATATTCTATAACCTGGCCAGAGAACATATGTATGTTTTTAAAAAAAAAAGCACCTAAATCGGATAAGTGGTTCTCCAGTGATAAGCGCACTAACGGACAGACAGACAAACAGACAGACAAAAAGACAGACAGAGGGACGTTGCATTATATATATATATATATATATATATATATATATATATATATATATATATATATATATATATATATTATAGATAACCTGGCCAGAGAATAAATGTATGAACAAAAAAACACGTAAATCGGATAAGTGGTTCTCGAGTGATAAGCGCTCTAACGGACAGACAGAGAGATGCATTATATATATATATATATATATAATATATATATATATATATATATATATATATATATATATATATATGTATATATATGTATATATATTATATTCTTTGCTACATGATATTGTTCCATATTTAATGCTTTAGGCAGTGTATTGCAAGAGAACGCGCTAGCGGCAAACTTTTCTCCGACTTGATTCACTATTATCGTCACTGCTTATTCCTTATGTCACCTACCGTAATAAAATATATCTTATAACCTAAACAGAGAACATATGTATGTTTAAAAAAAAGTACGTAAATCGGATAAGTGGTTCTCCAGTGATAAGCGTACTAACGGACAGACAAACAGACAGACAGACAGAGATACGTTGCATTTTATATATATTATAGATGTAATAAAATATATATCTATAACCTATGTATGAATTTAAAAAATCACGTAAATCGGATAAGTGGTTCTTGAGGGATAAGTGCACTAACGGACAGACAGACAGACAGAGAGACGTTGCATCTTATATATATTATAGATATAGATTATTATTATTATTATATAACCTGGCCAAAGAATATATGCATGAATTTAAAAAAGACTCGTAAATCGGATAAGTGGTTCTCGCGTGATAAACGCACTATTGGACAGACAGACAGAGAGACATTGTATTTTATATATATTATAGATATTCTCTGCTACATAATATTGTTCCATATTTAATGGTTTAGGCTGTGTATTGCAAGGGAACGCGCTAGCGGCAAACTTTTTTCCGACTTCATTCACTATTATCGTCACGGCTCATTCCTTATGCTACCTATCGTAATAAAATATAGCCTATAACCTGGCCAGAGAACATATGTATGTTTTAAAAAGAAAAGTACGTAAACCGGATAAGTGGTTCTCCCGTGATAAGCGCACTAACAAACAGACAGACAGACAGACAGAGAGATACGTTGCATTTTATATATATCATAGATGTATTTGTACTTATTTCATTACTTCATTTGATCGGTGAATCAAATGTTGTAGTGTTGAGTATAGAAAAACGAATGTATTATTTTTATTACTTCCCGCGCTAAACGAAGTTTTGTATTTGTGAAAAACCATCTTCCGATATTTAAGTAGCTCTTCACGTTTCAAAAATCTTAGAATTAGGTAAAGTCCGTCCATACATATAGTGAAGTGACTAACTGATTCCTATAGGTGTAAAATTCAAATATGATTGAACAGGTCCGTACTTTGCTTAGAATTTAATAATTTTGGTTTTTGGAAAGACATTAAACAATGTTTATACTGATTTATGTTTATTACAAATCATCTTATTATTACCAATTATTTTTATTACAAATACAAATTATTACTTTACTCATTAAAATGAATTACAATAGCACTATCGCTATCATTATCATTGGTTCTAGTTATTAGTTTTTCTGTATTATTTGCAATATGTATATATGATTTTTCAACTTTTTCAACATGTATGACCGAGTTTGCCCAACTCTGTAGAGGTATATTAAAAACTTCGGTTTCCATAAGTTTCAGTACACTGGAATTAACAGTGGGGCAAATATTATTATTATGAATGGCAGGTTTCAATTGATGCTCTATAGAATCTATAATATATATAAAATGCAACGTCTCTCTGTCTGTGTGTCTGTCTGTCTGTCCGTTAGTGCGCTTATCACTGGAGAACCACTTATCCGATTTACGTACTTTTTTTTTAAAACATACATATGTTCTCTGGCCAGGTTATAGGCTATATTTTATTACGATAGGTAGCATAAGGAATGAGTAGTGACGTAAAAATAGTGAATGATGTCGAAAAAAAGTTTGCCGCTAGCGCGTTGCCTTGCAATACACCGCCTAAACCATTAAGTATGGAACAATATTATGTAGCAGATAATATCTATATTCTACAATCTATAATATATATAAAATGCAATGTCTCTCTGTCTGTCTGTCTGTCCATTAGTGCGTTTATCACGCGAAAACCACTTATCCGATTTATGCCTTTTTTTAAATTCATACATATATTCTTTGGCCAGGTTACATAATAGTAATAATAATCTATATCTATAATATATATAAAATGCAACGTCTCTCTGTCTGTCCATTAGTGCGCTTATCCCTCGAGATCCACTTATCCGATTTATGTGATTTTTAAAATTCATACATATGTTCTCTGACCAGGTTATAGATATATATTTTATTACATCTATAATATATATAAAATGTAACGTATATCTGTCTGTTTGTCCGTTTGTGCGCTTTTCACTGGAGAACCACTTATCCGATTTCCGTGCTTTTTTTTTTAAACATGCTAAACCATTAAATATGGAATAATATCATGTAGCAAAGAATATCTATAATAAAAAAATGAAACGTCTCTCTGTCTGTCTGTCCGTTAGTGCGCTTATTACTGGAGGACCACTTATCCGATTTACGTGCTTTTTTGTTAAACAACATATGTTCTCTGGCCAGGTTACAGGATATATTTTTTATTACGTTAGGTGACATAAGGAATAAGGAGTGACGATAATAGTGAATCAAGTCGGAGAAAGGTTTGCCGCTAGCGCATTCTCTTGCAATGCACTGCCTAAAGCATTAAATATGGAACAATATTATGTAGCAAAGAATATAATATACATAAAATGCAACGTCTCTCTGTCTGTGTGTTTGTCCGTTAGTGCGCTTATCACTCGAGAACCCCTTATACGTGTTTTTTTTTTTTAAATTCATACATTTGTTCTCTGGCCAGGTTATTTATAATCTTCTATCTAGAATATATATAAAATGCAACGTCTTTCTGTCTGTCTGTCCGTTAGTGCGCTTATCACTTGAGAACCACTTATCCGATTTACGTGTTTTTATATATTTAAACATATGTTCTATATAATTCGATATAAACCTAGATAATGGGAGAAAAGGAGAAATAATGGGATATAAGCAAAGATAAGTCTAGATAATGGGAGTTATGGTGAGATAATGGGAGATAAGGAGAAATAATGGGAGATAAGAAGAAATATTGAGAGATAAGTCGAGATAAGCCTAGATAATGGGAGATAAGGTGAGATAATGGGAGATAAGGAGAAATAATGGGAGATAAGGAGAAATAATGGAGATAAGGAGAAATAATGGGAGATGAGCAGAGTTAAGCCTAGATAATCGAAATTATGTAGAGATAATGGGAGATAAGGAGAAATATTGAGAGATTGAAATAATTTGAGATATTTTATTACGTTGGGTAAATTAAGGAATAAGCAGTGACGATAGTGATGAATCAAGTCCACGCGAGCGGAGCCGCGGGCCCCCGGCTAGTTAAATATACAATGGTATGATGGAATCCTTAAAACTGTATGCCCCCATATCCTTTGCATAATTGTCAAAGACATATTCCTTTTTTATGTTAAAACTCTTCAAAACTTCTATCAATTGCTGTTTGGTATAATCTTCGTGGAAGTAAATGTCATTATCGTACATGTACTTTTGAATTGTTGTTTACGTATCGTTTGAGCAGGGAGCTTTGATTAACTGCCTACTATGATAGCTTGCGTTGTCCATCACAATTACACTATTTGGAGATATCTTCGGAATTAGCTTGTTTTTGAACCAATTTTTAATAATTCGGCAGTGGTGTCCGCATGGTAATCGAGAGAAGAATCTTTTATGTTCTTTGCAGACAGGAAGAGTGCATTCGGAATCCATCCGTCTTTAGAACCAGCAAGCAAAATCGTAATCCTTTTCCCTCTGTTTGATGGTGCTTTTGTTTTATAGTTATTACTTGAGTCAACCCAACCCCTTTCCGAGGTATCGTATGTGTCGAACCATGTTTCATCCAAGTAAGTAATTGGCCTTTGCTCGTCTCTGTAAAACTTTATTTTTTCTAAATATTCCAGTTGCCATTCCTGAATTCTCTTGGACTCCATTAAAACTTGTCTTTTATTAAGTTTTTTTAAATTTGAAACCCATGTGTTGAATACATTTCCATATCGTTATCCTACTACATTTAATCACGGTTTCATCTCTTTGAAGCCTTTTCATCAAGGTGGGCACACTTTGTTCCTCGTATATCTTGTAAATTTTACTCCGTATTATATTTTAATCACTTCCATCTATCCTTGAGAAAATGCCAGCATCACTTCTTTTCCTCCTCACTAGAATAGGGTTGTTTACAATTTTTGATACCGTTGATGTTGGAATGTTCGTTAATGTGGCCGTTTCTTCTAGCGATGCTTGCTTGCTATCATTACCACGTTCCATTAGGGTTGAACAAACATTCTTTACAATTTCCTTGGCATCAGGAGATAAGTGTTTTCTACTTTTGCACGAGGTAACCTGTTGAGATACACTTGACTCGCAAATATTTTCCATGACTAAGCTGCTCTATCAAACACGAAGTAACAATAATCACAAAGCTTAAACTAAGTGGCGGCTGTATTTATATTACTAGACAGTAAGTGCCAATATGGATTATGCAAGTAATTTTCGGGTAAATGCCATGTTTTATAACCACCATTAAAATCATATTAAAATTTCATTAATAGTTATTTAAGATCCACCTTTGTTGTTTACAAGCAGGTAAAACGAACAGATATGATATTTTTACGGTTCATGATTTACCTACTTCCGAAGTGCCCAAAGAAAACCATAAAGTTTTATTTCATTGTCTATTTATGGTTAATGGTTTTTACCCTTTAAGGATTAAGTTTAGTCATTTCACTATATGTATGGACGGACTTTACCAATTTCCGTTCGTCGGCCGGTATTTCCCTTCTGTTGGCACGCTAACTTTCAAACAAAAAGAGGTATTAATTTCAAATTTAATACACTAAGATTGAAATAGGAAAGAATTCTGTAGTTTTTGAGCAGTATTGCTTCATAGAAAGACATGCGAGTGGTGAAATTTTGTACAATTTTAACAGTAGTATGAGAATTTTTCCTGTTTTTTGGATGGCATTATGGGCAAATTTTAGGCATATTTATCCATATTTCATCCTGCAAAGGATTAGAAAGAGTAAGAGGTATGTATGTATGTCCATTTCGGGATTCTTGGAGTCGAGAAATATGAATATTACGTTATATTTCACTATTTCAAATATGAGCAGAAATAATAAATGTAAAAAAATGTCAGGTTTCGGTTGTAAATATTTCTGTAGCCTTTGTATAATTAGATAAAACACCATCAATCATCTCATGTGCTGTAGTTCACTGCATCGGCTAGTACATATCGATCAAATTTCTGATGTAGCCGCTCTTTCAAAATTAAAAAAAAATATTCATGCTTTCACAGTATCATTAACAATCTAACCGAGTAAAGTTTGAGCTATTAAAGGAGAAAATAAATAATGTAATATTTATCATTAATAGCCTATCATTTTCTAAATTTATATTGCTACAACTGGTCCCCTTTGAGTTTTTTTCTGACTTATGTGAAAAAATACAAAAATATACACAATGTGTTATAAAAGCGTTTATTACATTCCCCACCCGAGAAATCCCCCATTTCCTCGGGTGAGGTAAAGAACCATTTACTACTTTTTTTTTCTTAATTCGAACATTTTTAAAATTAGTTCAAAATCTCGTTTGTCCCAATTTCGTGATACCTGTTTCCTTTTTTTCACTTACATAATCTTTGGTTAAAAAACCTTTCTTTTTTTAAATTGTAAAATGTAAAGTTCTTTTAATTTATTATATTTTAAAGCAAGAAACTTGTGTTTTTAAGCATAGCAACATTACGACATTCTATTTAATACTATTGGCGTACGTACTGAAAAACCATAAAACTTTAGGGTTAATTTTCTCAGTAGTTCCCTGTATCACTGTTTATCCTTATTTTTTTACAATTGCTATTTTTGAAGTTATTTACGGATTCCGGTATATTAAGCGATTTTAATAACACCAAATATATATATATATATATATATATATATATATATATATATATATATATATATATATATATATATATATATATTATATATATATATATATATATATATATATATATATATATATATATATATATATATTTATATATATATATATATATATATATATATATATATATATATATATATATTTATATTAGACTGGCCCAAAAGAACCAAAATATCGTTTTTTTTAGACGCACTTTTTTTAAGTTCTAGAATATGTCAAGAATAAGCTCTCCAAATTTTATCTAAAAATATTAAATTTAAAGGTCGTTCAAGTCCGTTTTTTTGCCAGAATATTACATCTTTTTTTAGCATTAGAGGTTGATCTCGATAAAAAAAAGTATCTTGAAGCCTCTGAACATGATTCTATTAAGTACCTGGCCCTTACTATAGTTTCACTCGAGTAATCTACAAAAATATATAACGAAATTAAAAAAAAAAAAAGCATTTTTAACGTATTTTATCGACTAGGGCAGGACCTATAAGAAGTCGGGACTGATTTTTCTTTATAATATGCTTTCGAGGACCCTGAATACGATGCCAATAGTGGTTAGTTCAGGTTAAATTAAATTTTTTCTATAACTGTATCATCTACCTAAAAATATTATTTTAGCTACTGTTTATTAAACAGTACCTACCAGTTATACAAAAAAATATTTATTTTTTAATATCTTTTTGATATAAAAATGTCATTTTTAGACCTCAAATCATATGATAATATAATTAGGTATTTTTCAATATTTAATAATTTTATTATTGGGCAGTCCAGAAAATATGTTTTTCCTTCAATCGAAAGTTGAATGTATGTATAACAAAAATTATTTGTTTATATATAATATTCTTACAGAGCCCATTCCAGCCCAATCTGATAGATAAAACGTAAATAACGTAAAAAGTGCATTTTTTTTACGAAGAAGGTTGGTTATTTTTGTCGAGAACTTGAATTATACTACAGTAACGGCCAAACCACTAATGGCATCGTGTTCAGGCACCTCGACAGTATTATCTTATAAAAAAATCAGTCCCGACTTCTTATAGAACCCGTCCTAATCGATAAAATACGTCAAAAATGCTTTTTTTTAAAATTTCGTTAGATATTTGTGTTGATTACTCGAGTTATACTATAGTACGGGCCAAGTACTTAATGTTTAGAGGTCTCAAGAACATATATATACACTTCAACAGCATAATGAAAGCTCAAAATACTTGGTTTTATCAAATTTAACTTCTAATGCTTAAAAAGATGTGATATCTTAAATTTTAATATTTTTTGATTAAATTTGGAGGGCTTATTCCTGACATATACTAGAACTTAAAAAAAAATGCATCTTAGTCTTATTCAAATATATATATATATATATATATTATATATATATATATATATATATATATATATATATATATATATACCTATATATATATATATATATATATATATATATATATATATATATATATATATATATATATACATATACAATTCTACTAAAGCTGAACGGTATCTGTCCTAAGTTCTGTTTTTACAGCTACATATCTTGCATAATTTATTCATCCTTTACGCAGTCCTAAAACTGTACCTACTGTTTTTGGCACATCCTTTTTTATTCAATTTTAACACATTTTTACGCCATCCGCTACGACAAGCCAAATTAATAGTCCAAGTTTTTTTTTGGCATGAAAGGCATATCCGGTACTGTTTTTAAGAACTTGTTAGACATTAATATAAGTGTAGTACGCGCTCTTTATTGTAAAAAAACTGTTGATTTCGGTTAGTTATGACCTACTTAGAAATATTTATTATTTTCAATTTTACCATCTTAGTGTTGGTTAATAAAATTTAAAAATATGGCTTAAGCTCTTTATTACAGGAAATGTAAATTAATTTGTAAAGATATCTTATGAGTGAACACCGCGGGTTGTCTATTCCTATGTTTTAAATGTACGTTAATTGTCATAAAATATACGAGTTGTATTTGAGTGATGATCTAATGAATTATACTTCAAAAAAGCCCATAAAAATACTAGATTAAGACATTATAAATATGGATACGAAAAAAATCATTTAGTGTTAACGGTAGCATGCCGTATCAAGACTAATTTATATACGATATAATTTAAACTGTTTAATTTGGTATTTTGTTTCCTGTCAAAAGATATTCTTTGCTTTTTCTGCAAATTAGAAGTTGGAACAAAATTAAACGGATATTTGGAAAACATCTCTGTCTCAATCCTTTCACCCCAATAGGAGTATCGGTGACACTATGCTGTCGTTGCCTCAACAGTCAGGTATCTCGATCATGCGTTACCTGACTTGACTCATGCATACCCATACCAAGAATAGATCTTATTTAGTCCGACCATCTTGTTGGAGACCGTCCCCTTGATCTTCTAACTTCTACATCCCCGTTAAGTTTTTCCATTGCATCCACTTTCCTCATAATGTGACCAAAATATTTCAGGTACTGTCTATTAATTCTATTTGAAAGTCGGTCATTTATACTAAGCTCCTCAAGAATAGATACCTTAGTACGATGTTCGGTATATGATATTCTGAGAATTCTTCGATATGCCCACATCTCGAACGCATCGATTCGTCTTTTGTCAGCTTGTTTCCGATGCATAAGTAGCTATGGGGAATATAAGGCTGAATAACAATCTTAACGTTGTGTTTTTTATGACAGCTGGATCTTTTCGGACCTTAGTGAGTTTGATCGTCGAGTTTCTAGCCACAGCCAAACGTCTTCTTACTTCCGCTTCACAATCACCATTGTTAGTTATGAGATATCCCAAATAGTTGAAATGGCCTACAACAGTGAAACCAGCAATTTTATTGCTGTGTGACAGATCTTCATTACTTTGGTTTTCGCTCTATTAATTGTCAATCCATAGTTTTTGCTGATGATTTCAAGGTGCCCCATAATTTATTCTAGGTCTTGTATTTACGTTGCAAGTATAACAGTATCATCCGCATATTTAAGGTTACTTAGCTTTTTTCCACCGATTGTCATACCCCCACTCCAGCCATCCAAAAAAGACCTCATTTATGTTCACTATATATGTAAAAAGTAATACAATCCTGTCTGATGCCGGCTTCTACGTTAAAGGGATCGGAAAACGGTTATATCTAAAACCAATAGCAGTTTCCCAAGATTATCCTTTATTAGTGTTTATGATGGCATAAAAATTTAATAGAGAAAATAAAATGAAGTTGGTATTAATGAATATTTTGAATATCTAGTAAAGCACAGGCTCGACAACACCAAATTTCCCTCGGGACCCGAAGAGGGAAGATCCAAATTCGAGGATGTGTAACGCACCACCGATGGGTCGCCGATGCGCTGCGTAAACACGAAACGGATCTTGAGCGGGCAAATTGCCTCAGCAGTAGTGCCATTAACGATAAAGATAAAGATACAGAGTACAAGAATCTAAAAATTATGTTATTTTATCATTTCCAATTCTTGCAGAAATCATATGTAGAAAATGGTATGCCAGATTTTATTCATTTCGGACTCGAAAATATATATTTTTATTTTAGAAAATAATGAGGTAAGAACATGTTTTAGTTATTTATTTATACTGTCAATATAAGTAAAGTAGGTGTAATTATTTAAAACCTTTATTTTTAACAGGCGCATGATTTTTTTGATATTCGATTAACTAGATTTCTGAATAGTCTTAAAAATTACAGAACTATTAAATTACTTTCTATTCGTAAAAATTAATTTTTACAACTGATACTGATTAGGTATTGAATGGGAATAACAAGGATGTTCTGAAAACAAAGGAGCTTTCATTTCTCTATAAAACTGAAAAAGCAAGCTAAACAACGCATTCACTTGTTTTACATTTCGCATGTACAAACAATTCCGTACTGTTTCGATTTTTTATGGAATTTTGAAATGTTTACTTTTACCACCTTCTATTGTATTCTGACGTAATGGGCCTAATTCTCATAGAATTATGTTGTTTAAATCAATTACTAACTCTCATTGTAATTTATTTGTTCTGAGGAATCTTACTATATGTATAAAAATATACTATATATATATATATATATATATATATATATATATATATATATATATATATATATAACAGAACAGTTACGACGTTGTTCCTGTCTATGTACTATTACATAAGAAAGGAGACAAAACGGACCTCGAAAACTACCGACCAATCAGCCTTCTGAATATAAATATATAAATGATTTAAATAATATAAATTATTTACCAGAATTATCACCTAGCGATTGAAAAATGAACTGGATTTCTACCAACCGAAGGAACTAGTTGGATTTCGTTTAGGCTTCGGAACAGACGACCACCTACATTCTGTAAAAATTGTTCATTGTGATATCCGTAGAATACAACAGACCGTTAATACTTACTTTTGTGGATTTCCCCAAGGCATTTGACACCATTCAAATGGATAGTATTATGGAAGCCCTCATTGCAAGCCGCATTGATTACCGATGCGCCACCCTGATTCAGAACATATGTAACTAACAACTGGTCGCAGATTGTGCGGGATACACAGAGATGGAATTCTATAGAAGAAGAGAGAAGGGCTGGTGGATGATGATTATGATGATGATGATATTGATGAATATGTATATATATATATATATATATATATATATGTATATATATATATATATATATTTATATATGTATATGTATATATATATATATATATATATATATATATATATATATATATATATATATATATATATATATATATATATATATATATGTATATATATATATATATATATATATATATATATATATATATATATATATATATATATCTATATATATATATATCTATATATATATATATATATATATATATATATATATATATATATATACATATATATATATATATATATATATATATATATATATATATTTATATAGTAATACACAATGTAAATACTCCAAACACCCGAAAGAAAACACAAATGCTTTAAAAAAGTGTTGATACATCTTGACAGATGGTATGGTCTGCTGAATGGAAGGAGCAGTTCAAACAAGATAACGACACTATTAGCTATATGCCTCAAAGAAGAGCAGAGGATAGTTTTCTGATTTTCGTGATCAAAGGCCATGAAATTCATACACGCATGTTGAAAATGTATGGATGTCGATTGTCTTTGACGTCCAGTTGGATCGTCCCAGTACTGCCGTTACTAATCATTAAGTTGACGCAATAACTCGTGAAAGTTAGCGCTGTTCTTCAGAAGTTGGAATTTGATCTGTTCATATCATTGTTTCGAAATTTTTTTAAGTATCGCAAATTGTATGTACGGTTAGCGCCTAGGATTCTCACTAACTACCACAAGGTAATGAGTACAGAGTTCCACAGCCTTTTCAGCGCAGGATAATGAGGAGGGCGACGCCTTCCTGACCGGAAAAGTCCACACCGTTTGCTGCAACATATCGTACAACATTTGCTATATAGTCCTGATCTAGCTCCTTCCGACTACCATATATTTGCACCTTTCAAGGTCGTTCTGAGAGGATGAAAATTTAAGAGTGGTGATGAGACAACAGAAGAGGTTGGTTCTTGAAAGGCATGAACACATTTTTTTCTGTGACAGAATAAAAAAATTGGTGTAATGGTGTGATTAATGATGTATTAAAAAGGGAGGGAGACAGATTACATACATACATATATATATATATATATATATATATATATATATATATATATATATATATATAATATATATATATATATATACACATGCCGACACTTCAGAACGAAGATAAAGGCGTTAGTACAAGGAATACATTGAATGATTATACAGGCTAACACTTGGCAAACTCTGAGAGGGTAAACTTTTTCGAAGGCTTTTAGTACACTAAATCCAAATTTGAATTCAGAATTGCTCCAACACATCAAGTTTTCGAGATGTCCTAACCTAAAAATTCAAAAATATTCGAATTAATTTTTCTCCACAAAACTCGTTACGGCATATAAAAGTACTTCTCTTCCCCTTCAAAATACATTTTGAATTTTTCAGATATTTTACTTCTTCTCGGAGAAATCGTCCGTTGAAATTAATTAGTTTGGCGTTTTCGTTACAACCATACCAAAAAAAAAGTTAATCCACCAGGCGAGAATAGTGTAATTATATGATTTTTGGGACGCTCAATCCGAATTCATTGTCGGTTTAACCCTATCGAGTCATGGTTTATCCCTAACCTTAAGAAATTCAAAATGGTGGATCCGATATGACGGGTTGGAATTCTGAAAAGTCTAAATTATTATTAAGAAAAATTTTTCGAACAAAAATTGTATATTTTTGCTAAAGAAATATGATGCCGTCATAAAAAATAAGTTTCCATTTAAAAAATCAAAATTGACCTTGAAATGACCATCAAAATGTTCTTCCAAGGTCATCACAATCCATCATTTTATTGCCCCTTCAAAATCCTTCAACTTTTGTCTGAAACTTTTTTTACTAAAAGTCGTCACTAGGAAGATGATTTCTCCGAAAGAAAATAAGATATCTGAAAAATTCAAAACGCATTTTGATGGGGAAGAGTGGTACTTTCATATGCCACAACGAGTTTTGTGGAGAAAATTTAATTCGCAGTGTGATGTAATCCCGAATATAGCGAGAAACCGTGTTTTTTGCAAATTTAGGTTAGGATATCTGGAAAACCTGATGTGCTGGAGCAATTCTGAGGTGGAATTCGGATTGAGCGTACCAAAAACCTTTGGGAAAGTATACTCTGGTCTTAAGGTCTGAAGTTTCGTCCAATTTTACCGACATGTGTTATTATTAACATAGATGCCTTAAGTGACAACAAACTTTTTCATTTATTTTTCATTAAAAAACATGCCCTTAAAAAAGTTCTTTTATTCGTCCGGATTTTAGTGACGCATCCTGTATATACATATATATATATATATATATATATATATATATATATATATATATATATATATATATATATATATATATATATATATATATATATATATACAGTACCACCTCGATAATCCGGATCTCCATTAAACCGGATTCTTTAATAATCCGGACAAACATTTCTATTGCATTGTGTACTTTATAATCCGGATTTGGTAGTACTAGGTAATCCGGACCTACGTTTTTAGACATCTACTTAATTTAAACTACGTGGGAAAACTGAAATCAATAGTGAGGGGATTCCCCTAACTTCCAGTCTAATACATCTGGAATTCACACAAACTGTAGGTGCCTTTGATTTGCCTACAACGCATCGCCTATCGCGTCTAAAGGTTAAGGACTTTGTAGTTGTTTGTTTATTGTCACAAGTACAACATACCTATGTTCCATTTTACTTTATGTGGTTCATATAAGTATGTAAACATTTTTTTTACGTATATGTACCTACATATTAAAATACCTTCTAAAAGAAAACATATTACACTAACAATAAACAAAAAGTCCTATATATTAGAAAGACTAGTTCTTGGTGAAAGCGGAAAAGTGTTGGCAAATGAATATGGAGTAGGAACATCCACAATTTCGGATATAAAAAAGAAGCAAGGGAAAATCACAAGGGTATGTATATAAGATTTATTTTAAAGATAACTTTGGACACTCACTATGGACGTGTAACTTCTTTTAGATTTATTTCCAAATGTGATTCCGGTCCTGGCGTCAGAAAAACCTTACGAAAAGCCGAATATCCAGAAATGGAAACTCATTTGTATACATGGTTTTGTACGCAACGACCAAGGCACGTCCCAATTTCCTAAGAAAATTTATCAGGCAAAGCAAAACAGTTTTACACTGAAACCTACGGGAATGATAATTTTAGAGCTAGCAGAGGCTGGATTTCTAAATTCAGAAAAAGACATGGTCTGCGTGCTTTAAAAGTTTGTGGCGAAAAACTATCCAACGATGAAAGTGCCGTCTATCCTTTCCTAACTTTATTCGCAGATAAGATATAAGAATTAAACCTTGGACCTACTCAAATATACAATGCAGATGAATCAGCTCTGTATTGGAAAATGTTGCCTGAAAAAACGCTGGTTCGTTCTCAGGAAAAGACCGCACCAGGTCGAAAAATAAACATAGAATGCGTTACCTTTCTAGCATGTTGCAATGCTGATGCATCACAAAAATAAAGTTGTTAGTGATAGGAAAGGCAAAAAATCCAAGGGCTTTTAAAAATGTGAACATACCTGTTGAGTACAAATTATCTACCAATGCATGGATGACTACAGCAATTTTCTTAGACTGGTTTCGTCATTCTTTTATTCGTCAGTCAAAAGTCGTTTAAGAAGTCTCAACTTGCCTGAAAGAGCCCTGCTAATCGTTGATAACGCTTTGAGCCATGGAACTATAGAAGAGCTGACTAGTGAGGATGGACAGTTTACAACATTATTTCTTCCACCAAATTGCACTGCACTTTTGCAGCCTATGGGCCAGACTGACAAAATTATTTTATCGGAAAAGTCTTTTAGCCCATATTTTATCAAATAATGAAGTGAACCTTGTTAGGTTATTAAAAAGCATTAACCTAAAAGATGTTGTATGTCTACTATGCAATTCATGGGAAAAAGTCTCCCCTGAAATCTAGAAAAAGTGCTGGCACAAAATTATGGCCTATGTGGCAGATACCAACCCAGACACTGAATATGATGCTGAAGATCTGATTCCTCTGAGTGAATTGCGGCACAATTTGCTTTCCACAAATGAAGAAATGAAAGGTAAAGCCAGAAATTTTTCTTTTAGTATTTTTTTTGGTTAATTCGTAAATATTTAACAGATATTTCAGATATGCTGAATGTTCTCACTGGGCAGAATCTCACGAACGTGGAAATATGTAATTGGCTTCAAAATGCTGAAGATTTGTTACCACTGGAAGACATAGATGATACAGATGAACAACACGAGAGTGATAATGAAGGTTCAGAGTTAAATACTAATACAGACTGTTAAGAACACTGTAAAGAACGATGAGGCAGTTAAAAGTTTCAGTGTGTGCATGAGATAGGCAGAAGAAAATGATATCCCTCTAAGTGATGTCCTTGTACTTCAAAGATTAAAAGAAATTGCTTTTATGATGAACCAGAGATGGGTCAAGCAAACAAAAATTACAATTTTTTTTACAAAATGAGATAAAACTTCTTCTATGTATGTATGTACTATTTTTTAGTTGTTTCGTATAGAATGATTCGTTTTTTAATATAAATAATGTCCTGCTTCAGTAATTCGAATTATTTACTAATTCGGATCACCACAGTTTTAATTAGTCCGGATTATCGAGGTCGCACTGTATATATATATATATATATATATATATATATATATATATATATATATATATATATATATATATATATATATATATATATATATATATATATATATATATATATATATATATATATATATATATATATATATATATATATATATATATATATATATATATATATATATATATATATAAACTGTTACTACCAAATTCACTGAAAACGGTTTAATTTTAAGACTTATCTAATTTGGCAATTAGGCGTTTAAATTGCCCAGAAAACGAGTAAGCTACCTAACGTTTTGAAACTTAGAAATACAAAGCCAGAAAATTCGTTTTTCTTTAAGATTAAATTCACGAAAATGAAAGGCTCCAAGTCCTTATTTTTCAATTTTTATTGTAAATATTCTTTTAAATATGTCTTGCCCAGATTTACCATACGAAATAAACAAAGTCAAAAACAAAAGCCAATAGGACAACTAGAAGTTTTAAATTCTTTTTACAACTATATTGGATCTCAGTTTTAGATTCTTTTGGTGAATCTTGCTCTTTTTGATTAATCATGCAGAGAATGTCTAAAATACAATGTACTAATTTTAAATAATAAAAGAAAATACTAATTTTCACCTTCAAGATCTACAGATAAATTTCAGTTTAATGCTAATCAATTTCCCTTATGATAAGTAGCATTTATTAATTATACCATATCTATATTTAATTATAGCACCTGACATTGACAATGCCATTAATTGATCTACGAGATAGAAGGAATGTGGTTAAATTTCTAGACAAGATTTTATGCTTTTTTTTATACTTCTTGTCGACATTTGCTGAACATAAAACTCCTTTAATAACTACTTAACTAATCCATGCAGTTCAGGAAATAAAAAAAAAGATTTTCGTTAATATGGAGCGGAAACTGACTTTTTCACTTTCTTTTAAAGATTATATCGATTATAATGTCATAAAATACTGGGTGTCAATAGCTTTCAAATTCTTTATTTTATACGGGTTACGACTGTATTATTACTTGGTTATAGTATTTACTATATGATTTAATTTATAAAATCGTTTTGACAAATATGATCTGTACTAAGATCTTTAAAAAACCTCCAAAATCTAGAAGAACGTTATATTAATTGGAGTAAACAAAAAATTTAGTTCGTGTTTTCAATTTTGATAACATTCTTTGAAACACTTCTTCATTCTTCATCATCAATCAGCCTCTTCTGTCCATTACTGAACCTAGGCCTTATCAAGGCATTTCCATTCTTCTCTGCTATAGATAGTTGCAATCCAGTTTGTAGCGTTTCTGTTAAGGTCATCTGTCCATCGGGTGGGTGGTCTTCATTAAAATTGTAATAATAATAAGAAAGAAAATTTTTTCTTTTTCTCACCTCCCCTAGAGTTTTGACTATAGCAACTAGAAGCAGATTTACATTTTAAGAATAAGAACGAAAAGGTAGTGAATAAAAAAAACTACTCAACATCATGGAGGAGTTCTTCAGCGCCCACTTCGGTTTAGGCAACTATCACAAAGTAAATATAATTCGAGAAATAACTCAACCGGATGCAGTTGAGCTGCAAGATGATCAGAATATTGAGGCAATGGACGATGAAACAACCTATACATACCTGGTACTACAAAACAAGTGTTAAGAACTGACCAACGAACAACGTTTCTGACGGAATACCTGCCATAGTTCTCAAAAACTGTGCAAGGGAACTTACACCAGTTTTCTGTAGACTTTTCAACCTATCCTACAGAAAGGGAATATTTCCGTCCTGCTGGAAATGTGCCACGGTTCAGCCGATACCTAAAAAAGGCAAGGAGATCTTGCCAAATATCAATCAATCAAATATAATCAGCATCTTCTAAAATATCTTGAACCATTCAATATTATTAGCGATCACCAATATGGCTTTCGTAAACATAGATCAACATGAGATCTTCTGACCTACGTAACACATGTTTGGAACAACGCAATTGAACACTTTGGAGAATCTCGAGTGGTTGCTCTTGACATATCCAAGGCATTTGAGCGTGTTGGGCACGATGGACTGTTGGCTAAGCTACACTCTTGTGATATGTCTGAAAAGTTCTGTTTGTAGCTCCCATGGTTCCTCAGAGAGCTTTCTTTACGAGTGGCGGTCGACGGATTTCTTTCTAACACCTTCACAATCAACGCCGGTGTGCCCCAAGGCTCCATACTGTCTCCTACTCTCTTTCTCATTTACATTAACGATCTGCCGGAAAAGACCGGGAATCCAATTTACAGCTTTGCAGACGACAGTACGCTTATCTCTTCATTCACTTTGAACGCTCGGACATCGGCTGCTCAGGCGAATATCCGCAGAAAAACAGGAGGTCGTTCAACTTAACAAAGACCTGGAAGAAATTCTATCTTGGGGGTGACAGTAACCAAGTGGAATTTAGCGCTACAAAAACCCAGGCGGCAGTTTTTTCTAAAAAAGTTGCCGAACCCGACATAGTTATGTCGGGGCACTCCATTCCCCTAGTATCGTCGCTCAATTTGTTGGGCGTTAGTTTGGGAGCAAATACGTCCTGGCATGAACATGTTGCAGGCAAGGAGAGCGTCTCAAAAGCTAGGAATATTATTTCGAAACAGAAAGCTTTACACTCCACAACAACTGTTAATTCTTTACAAAGCTCAAATTCGTCCAACTATGGAATACTACTCCCATGTTTGGGGCTCCGCTCCGAAACATACAATGCATTTGTTAGATTCTGTTCAGAGAAGATCTGTTCGTCTGATTGGAGACCCGGAACTGACCGGCGGCCATGATTCGCTGGAACATCGAAGAACGGTAGGCGACTTGAGTCTGTTCTACAAGTATTTTCATGAAAAGTGTTCGAAGGATGTAGCCCGCTTAATTCCTCCCAAAGCGGTGCATGTTAGAAATACACGTCGCGCTGGTGCTTCACATCTGTATGAGGTTCAGCTACTCCGCGTACAACGCTTTTCAAGCATTCTTTTATATGGAGAACATCATCTCTTTGGAATAATTTGCCCAGCGCTGTGTTTCCCAGCGAGTACAATTTACAGCGATTCAAGAACAACGTGAATCGCTTTTTCCGCACACGTGCCGCTCCTGTAGCGCTTTAGGGACTTCCCTGCAGCACGTGTGCTAGACCCACAAAAAAAAAAAACAAAGGCGGAATTGATATAGGTGTTGATAGGGAAAGTAAGGCGCGTATTGCTCTGAATTTATTTAGGACACCCAGCACATGCTTAATACTGAGACTCAAATTATTGTATCTGACCGAAAAGAGGATTTGTTTTCGTGGCAATGGTGAATGCTCCTCCAAAGTGTACAAAACCATGCAGAGGGCAGTCTACGTGCACGAGTTGAATTGTCTGAAAATTTCTGGGAAACATACAATGTCACCCCGGTCGTCGATAAGAAGGCGAGACCGTCCTGAGAACTCAATCCTTACGAGTGCAAAAGCCATGTGGCTAAATTACACCATTAAGGAGTTACATACACCTGGGCGCTGCAAAAAGTATGTATAATTAAAAAAAATATGTTAAACATTATTAAGTGGTTAATACAAAAGAGTGGCGATTATATATTTTTATTGTACTTTAAATTATAAGAATATTTTTTAAATAAGCTCCTGGACAAAATTAACGCAACAATCTGAAAATTAATTTATCTTTTTCTTATGTCAGTTTTAAAGTTTATCGAGTATTTGAATAGTAGGCTATGCATATTTTGTTTCGTTGTTCATGACAGAAATCAAAACAATTCGGTTAGATTTACAGTTTTAAAGAATTTTTTAGAAGGTAAACAATTTTCTGTAATAATGCGATAGATTTTCTTTAAAAGTAAGCTTATAAATTGTTCCCTTTTTCAAAGTAATACGTTTTTGTGGTAAACTGTTTTATTTTTGACCCCAAAGAATTAGAAAAATGAATCGAACAAGGAATTTAAACTGAACACGAGGTTGTGCGAGCCTCAGTTTTATTGGGAAAAGGGATATTGTCAGAGTTATGTTGCCAATTTGTTAGGCAAAACATCGTTCCACAATAAGTCGTATGGTAAGACGCTTGAATGAAGTAGGAACTTATTCTAGAAGGCTAGGGCAAGGGCGAAAACGATGCACTAGCGACCTAGATGAACGTTTTATAAGACAATATGCTTTAAGAAGCAGGACTGTCACTAGTTCTAAAATAAGAAACGAACACGAAGCTGTTCGCAATGTCACAATTTCTTCTAAAACAATTAGAAGACAGTTAAATGAAGCTGGATTAAACAGTAGGAGACCAGCCACTGCGCCCTTGCTTACTAGAGAGAACAGAGTTGCCAGGTTACGTTTTGCTCGAAATCACGAAAACTGGTCTGTGGATGATTGGAAACAAGTTTTCTTCACAGATGAAACTAGGGTGAGTCTAAAACATCCAGATGGTCATGAGCGAGTATGGCGAAGACCAGGAGAGAGGTTTGCTCCTTGCAATATTTCTGCAAGGATTCCATTCGGAGGTGGCTCTGTTATGTTCTGAGGTGGCATCTGCTTTGATGCTCGCACAAAGTTAGTTCCTGTCCGTACGAGATCCATGAATGCTAACTACTATCTTGAGAATATTGTAATAGAACATGTGATGCCTTTGGGTCATTTTGTGGGGCCCAATTTCCTGTTTATGCAAGACAACGCTCGACCTCACGTGGCTAGGGAGGTACTCGATTATCTTAATCAAGTTGATATACCGATTATGCAATGGCCACCAAAAAGCCCGGATCTGAATCCGATAGAACATTTATGGGATCACCTTAAGAAAAATGTGAAACGTCATATACCTGCACCTAGAAACCTGAGGGAACTTAAAAATGTAGTTATCACAGAATGGGAGCAAATTCCTCAAGATTTTATCCAAAATTTAATTAGAAGCATGCCTAGGCACATAAACGCTGTCATCCGAAGTAGAGGAGGCAACACACGCTACTAGTGTCCCAGTTACACCATTAATTTTGCTACTAGTGTCCCAGTTTATTTTTTTCATTATTACATAATTTCACCGATTTTGTTATTAGGTCTTAAGAATAATTTTAATTCGAATCTTATAGAGAAATTTGGTAGCTAATTCACTTTTAAAGTATCCGAATAAGTTTTTTCTAACTTTTAGTGTAACCAATGTTCATAAAAAATTATTAAAATTAATTCATTATAGAGATTTGTATGATTTAATATATTGTTGCGTTAATTTTGTCCAGGAGTGTATGTTGTAAATATTAACATTATTTTTTATCGGGTTAAATGGATCACTGATGAAAACTATGGCACCTCCTTGTCTGCAGGATAACTTCACAAAAAATAATCCAATCTGCAAAAATAAAAATTAAACTTGTAAAATAGTGAAGTAGTTAAATATTGTCGAAGGGTTTTTTCAAAAATAAAAATTTACGGTGTTTTACACTTTAAAAGGCAATTTTCGACCAAAAAATTTATGTTTAATTATTTTTAAAAATTTGCCTATTAGAACACTTTAAAAAAAACCTCTTGACATTTTGTAGAAAAAGTAATTACAGTAGAACCCCGATTAACCGAGTCGCGATTATCCGAGCTACGGATTAACCGAGCCATTCTAAGAACCTGATTATCCGAGGTACGCGCGTCTATGCTGCGTATTAACCGAGCTTCTAAAATATGTATGTACATATTTCCATCTAAAATCGTCGGGGCCTTCGGGGAATCTTCCTGGCCCGTGTGAGGGGTTCCTCTATTTATGTTTTTGCATGTAAATTTGCGTGAATGCAGAGCGTTATAGCGTTTACTACGGAGAAGTACGAGTATGCTCACATAATTTATTTGGTTGAAGTTCTGGTAGTTAAGTGTAATTAATACGAACTGCTTTGTTTGAATTTTTGTTTGTCGTATTATAATGGAGCAAAACAAGCGCAACAGAATCGTCGTTCCCATTGAAGAAAAATTAAAAGCCATCAGAAGAATTGAAGCAGGAGAGACAATTAAAGTTGTTGCACGAGATTATAGAGTTGGTGAGGTAACAGTTAGAGATTGAAAGAGAAACCACACAAAAAAAGAAGAGTGGTGTATAAATCAAGCCTCCTCGTCCTCAGGAAGAAAATCAATGAAAACCGGCGACTATGAAAAGGTTTTCGAAGCTTTATTCATGTGGTTTAACCAACAGAGATCAAAAGGTGTGCCTCTGTCAGGTCCAATTTTACAACAGAAAGCAATAATGATTAGTAGGCAATTCCCAGAGATAGATCATTTTACCTCCAGTTCTGGATGGCTTGACCGCTGGAAAAAACGAAACGGTGTACGATAACTAACTGTAAATGGTGAAAAACTTTCTGCTGATGTGTCATCAATTGAGAAGTTTAAGCAGAACTTTAAAAAGCAAATCGAAGATTGTAGAAACACATGTGATCAAATTTACAACTGTGACGAAACTGGTCTGAATTATAAAATGCTTCCATCAAAAACATTGGCATCTCGACAGGAAAAATCAGCTCCTGGGCGCAAACGAAGTAAGGAAAGATTAACTATAATGGTATGTTCCAATGCATCTGGCAAGCACAAAATCCCACTGATGGTGATTGGCAAGTCTGCACGTCCAAGAGCTTTAAAAGACATCTCACCGAAAGCCCTACCAGTCTATTACAAAAGTAGAAGAGCGCACGGATGGATGCGACCTTATTTACTAACTGGTTTGAAGAAGAGTTCGTGCCAACTGTGACTAAATTTTTTAACAGAAACCGTCTTCCTATTAAAGCAATTTTGTTAATGGATAATGCCCCCTCTCACCCTGGAGAAGGACTTCATGTGGGCGAAATTGTTGTAAATTTTTTTTCCTCCAAATGTAACCAGCATAATGCAACCAATGGATCAAGGTGTCCTCGAAAACATTATAGGCGCCAAATTATAGGCGTTTATATCTTGAACATCTGTTAAAATACACAGAAAAGGAGGATATTATCAATGGAATGAGAAAGGTTACACTGAAAAATGTTATTTACTGGGTAAGTCAAGCTTGGGATTCTGTGCGTATTACCACTATTCAAAAATCTTGGGCAAAAGTTATTGATTTTGAGGACTATAATGACAGCGAAGATGATGCTCCATTAAATGAATTAGCTTTGAATTTGAGAAGCCATGGAGAAATGGCCTGTTCAAATTTTGACAGCGAGATAGAAGAAAAAGGTTGCGAAAATCTGACAAGAGAAGATGTTGTTGAATGGATTACAGCAGACGATTTAGAAGAAGAAATGAGTATTGAAGAAATAACGAATGCCTTTCAGGAAACCGAAAAATCAGATGACGATGACGAAGCGGCGGTGGATAAACAGTCTCCCACTAAGATCTCTCATCAAGAAGGTTTTGCTTATTTGGAAAAGCTTTGAGGTATATTGAACAACAACCAGAGGCAACCCCAGCGGATTTGCTTCTTCTTAATAGATGGAGAAACATTGCAGCGAGAAAAAGAAGATGCAATATGAAACAGAAGCGCATAGATACCTATTTCACTGTTTTATAATGTATGTACCTATTTATATGTTAAAAACGTTAATACAGCGGTTTAAAGTATTGGTGTTTATTTTTTGAATGAATAAAAAACAAATCCGGATTATCCGAGTTTTCAGTTATCCGAGGAGGGTGCCCCCCCACGTTACCTCGGATAACCGGGGGTTCTACTGTATTAACATTTAAAAAAAAAATTAAAAATATTTAGAATTGACTGAGTAATATTGAAGACAGTGTCTGAAAACACAGTTTCGAGAAAAACGCATTTAAAGTTTCGGGTGGATAAAAAGTGACCTTACGACTAGTCTGTTTTCTGTTTTTTTTTTTTTTTTGGTTAACTCTGGCTTCTTCTGTGGATTGAATTGATTTTATCCTGGCATATTTCAAACGATTATCATCCTCTTTTCGACAGTAACTATGCGCTTCAATCCTAATGCTGACTCTCAGCAATTCTAAAATTTGTAAATAACTGTTAGCTCCATCGTTAAATGTAGACACTGCAACACTCGTCCCAGTTTCAACAATTTGACGACTATCTGGCGTACTAGCGTACACTTTGGAGAAATTTTCCAAATTTTTGCATTTAGACTCTCATTATTTTGAGTAAATCCACCTAAGCACTTTTCTAATAAATCGTCGCTACTCAATGACTCGTAGATGAGTTTAATTGCGGTTTGTACTATCGCAAAAAAAAATTTTTGAACCTCATATCCAGTACCACACTGGTACTTTATACCAAGTAACTCTTCCGACCTTTGAAACATAGTTACTACGGCGTTGGGCTCCATTTTTCCTGCCCTCCCGTTGTAACTTGCAGAGTACGATGCTTTATGTTCATCAAACCACGATTCATACTCTGCAGTATCCCTATGTTTTTCATGACTTTCACATTCTTTGCAGTAGCCACTTTTTACAACAAAGTTTACCACTTTTCTAGGGAAATATCTAATAAATGTAGCTACACCAAAGAGAGATGAAAATCCTCTTTTCATCGACGTTCCATCGCCAAACACAATTATTCCATCACTACACAATTCATTTTTTTTTTCTTTTACAACTTCTAATTGTTCGTTTTTAGCAGCAAACTTCATTGTGCTGCACCAACAGTTCTCGCGGCTTCTCCGACATCACACATAATCATATCATAAGTTCCTTGGGTAATACAAGTCCTGCTGAGGAGGCGCATACTAAATGCAAATCGTTTATTTATTTCATATGCCGTTCAGTTGATCAGTGTGAATGAATTTATGCTTTTAATATCTTCATTACACTTTGTTCAAAATACATCAAGTTTAAACCCAAATCCATGTACACTTTTTTTAACAAATTTCACATCACCACCACGTTCTCGGCAAACAAGACACTCAGCGACTCCCAAAAAAATTGCAGCAAAATGTATAATGCAATACGAAAAAGTTTCATCACGCAAAACATCCCCTAATTTGTCTCCATAATTTTTTCACGGCTGTAAATTGTGTCTCAGACTCCATTACTGCAGCTGTAGGAGGACTTCGCTTCTTCTTCGGACGAATATGTCGTTGTTCTTTTTTTCCTTTGAGATCAATGGAACGACGTTTCTAGATTTTTAAAATTTGTGAGAAAATACACTACTGTACGCTCCACTAATGGATGCAAAATTCTAACGACTTTAATTGCAAGAGAAACTGGTTGAAAAAAAGAAATCCGAAATGCAACTGCCGAGAGGCGTGGCATTGAGATAGGTAGCGGTCCCAATCCGGCGCCAGGTCACATTTAATGATATAACTTTGTAATGGAATAGAATTTTGTTTAAAAACTTTTTTTGAATAAGTCTTAGACGAACAGAGAATAAAAATTCATAAAGAAGAAATCGAATTTTTACAAATTCGAGGTATATGTAACTCCTTAATAATAATAATAAAGGCAACACTTTTTAATAGTACTTTCAGTTCATATATCCTATATTACTGACATATAATTCACTTCACCAAGCCACACATATAGATAAAAATACGATGTTTTCATAGTTTTCACTCCATGGTCAGTATTCATGACTATGGTCAATGTCCGATGTGCAACCGCTCGAATGGATTCACTTGACGGATCATAACGGAAGAACATTAAAACCATTTTTGCACATTTACCTTATGTTCATATAATAATAAAACGAAAAAAATGGATTATGGTGCTTTACAGAAAGTACATATATGTGTACGTCTTTCGAACTAGATTAAAAAAGTTAATCATTAAGACAAACGGTTTTTGTTCATTCATTTGACCTAGAAGACCACATTGCCTTACCTCTTCTTTTATTGTTTTTTATAGAACAATTGTTGTTAAATTTATTAAGAATTATTAGAGCTTATTTACATTGAAAAGCTCTATATATGAACACGGTGTTCCATTCACCAAGTTAAATTACACCAGATACAGCTTTTTCCGGTGACCTTATATGCGTAGCAAGGAAATAAAATTAAATTAAGATGTCCGAGGATTAGCCACGAGAATCGACCATTTTCAAAGCATTTCTATTCTACCAGGTTTCACCAACATCTTCTGTATGAATATTAAAACATACATATGATAAACACACATGCTAATCTATACTATTACCATTGTTTGGTTTTCAAATTTTTGGTTGTTAATCAAGTGGACATATTTACAAAAGCAAATAGTTATATATATACAGGGTGCCCCATATGTATGGAATAATGATTCCACAGCATTTATTAATCTGTATATCAAAAAAATGTTTAAATAAAAATTATAGGGTGTTATACGGAGCTCATGTTGACGTTGACAACAACATTTTTTGAACTGTCAGTTCGTAGAAATTATGCCATCTTGATCTTTTTTTTTAAATCAAAATCTAAAATATTATTTTAGTTTTAAGTCCTACTAAAAATTCTAGATATTATTTGTCTAACATACCATATGTCTAAATTGAACTCTTTTGGAATTATTGTCATGTGAAATTTAAAATAAAATAACCGGTCAAGTGCAAGTTGAACTTACGCAATTAGTGTTCTGCACGTTGATTGCTTTTAAAATAAAAGATTTTGTTACGGAGGTATAAAATGATCAGTGACTTCACAAAACACACCCCAAATGAGTTTTCAACAAAGTTTGTTTCCAATCTTTACTGAAATCTGATGACCTTGAATTTTTTTTTTTTTTTATATATATACCAGATAAATTATTAAAGGTAATGCACTCGTGATAATTTTGGTTCAATCTACACCCCGTGGAGAATATGCCAGAATTTTTTGATAAATACTTTTCGAGATATTGCGAGGGACAGCGATACTCGTGTTTTCACAAGCTTTCATTTGACACCACCCTCGATGACCTAATAAAAAAATTTTTTTTTCACTTCCGATTTCACCCCCCAAAACTAACCCCTTAAATCAAAATTTAACTCTCAAAACTACATAGCTCTGATGAGGCCATCAATTCCTATATTATTACCAAATTTCAACTTTCTATGTCAAATAGTTTCGGAGAAAATCGGGTATGACAGACAGACAGACAGACACCGAAGTGATCTTATAAGTGTTCCGTACGGAAGACTAAAAAGACAAAAACTATTAATAAATACTCTAGGTTTATTTTTAAGGTAACAATTGCTTAAAATGTCTACTGTTAACAGTGAGGCCATTACCCAATCTGTCATAAAAAGCCTGAACAGAGTTTTGTAGAGAATCCGGGGTGATCTGTGCTACTTCATATTGAATTCTTTGTTGTAAATCTTCTACAGTTTCAGGTCGACTTCGGTAAACTTTGGTTTTCAAATGACTCCATAAAAAGAGTGGCGTAAGGTCGGGACTTCTTGCAGGCCATTCTACAGCACCTCTTCTGCCTATCCAACGATTAGGAAAAATCGCATCCAAATATCTACGAACACTGATTTCATAGTGAGGAGGCTGATACCACATACTGTTGATACTGTTGATACCACAGATTTCTGCTGAGGTATCCAAATTATTTTCATCGGGAAAAAAGACCTGCACAAGTTAGAATAAGTTGTTCTTGAAATAACTGTAAAAACCGCTGTCCTGTAAGATTTCCATCGATAAAAAAGGGACCAATGATATGACGTCCACAAATCCCTGCCCATACGTTTATCTTTTGTCGTCTCTGAGAATGACTGTCGATTATCCAGTGGAGATTCTCAGTAGACCAAAACCGACAGTCATGCCTGTTAACAGGTTGACTGCCGATCTATATTTTTGAGTTTGTGGTTGACGCCGGTAAGATTTTTCCAAATATTTTTATTTAATTGTGGTAAATATGAATTAAAATGAGTCTTGGATGTGTTTTTTTTAAGTGCCATTCAAAATATTAGAAAAAAAAAATTTCACTCCGATCGGAGTAATCGGCATTGCAAGTGAAAATTTTTACTAGATGCCGAACACTCCGATCGGAGTGTCCAATTAAATAAGTAAAGAAATAATAAATCGAACTCATGAACTCAAAACATTTATTTCTAAATCATTTTTATACATTTTTATGGTAATCCTCAAAGCAATTAAGGCAAAAACTTGGTTGTCCAGGGCACATTTTGCATTCATACACTGTTTGCTTTCTTATTTTATTTTTCCTGCATTCTTTGCATTCCTTTCTGCTTACCCGTTTTGTTTCTTTAGTTCCTTTTTTTTTCACTAACAATTTTTTTCTACTTTGCTAATGCTGTGGATATTTATTTGGCCTGGAGGAATGTGCGGCAAATTAGTAATTGGTCGTCTGGCTAGTAAATTTCTTATGACATCCAATCGGAAGTCATATAATCGTAACTGGTCAGACCGCGAATATTTATTGTACAAAAAATAGGCGTTTATCATGCTCATTTGCAGCACATGCATGAATAACTTTTTGTACCACCGAATGGTTTTACGGCTGCAAGGATAATATGCCATCATTTGATCCTGTCTATCTATACCGGACATAAAAGCATTATATCCAATGATTGCGGAAGGTTTTTTCAGATTCTTGATTTCTTTTGTTTTTAAAAATGCCCATTTCGCTTCCAAATTCTGTTGAAATGTATTGAACATTGCGTTTATCGCGCCATTTTCCGACATGCACTCCATTGCAAAACATAGATTTATTCTCACCACGTTTTAAGATTGCACTCATTACCTCTTTCGGATTATCTTTCCTCTCAGCTCTCAGCGTACCAGTGCAGTATGTATTTTGTTGAAGTAATTTCCTAGCTAAATTAACACTATTGTAAAAATTGTCTAGATAAACAGCATGTCCCACACCCAATTTTTCCTCCAATAAATGTAAAACAATCTTTTCAGTATGTCCGCTTCCACCATAAACATCTGTCGCACCTTCGTGGACACGAAATTTCAAAATAAGTCCATTAGGCTCTGTCAGCATGTATAACTTCATACCATACTTATGACGCTTATTCTTGATATACTGTTTAAACTGGAGACGACCCCGATAAAGTACCATAGCTTCATCCAAAGACAACTCTCTTCCAGGATAGTAAATTTCTCCCATCTTGTTGTTAAAAAAATCTGCCACAAATCTAATCTTTCCTAGCCGATCTGCCGGATCCATATCTGGAGATGTAAAATGCAAACACCTCAAGATAAGCAAAAATCTATTCCTTGACATATATTTTCTAAAAACAGGTAGATTAAATAGCGGATCAGTTTTCCAATAATCGTTAAGACGGCTCAAGGATATTGTGCCAGTGTGAAGTAACAGGGCCAAAAAAATTTTTAGTTCGTCAAGAGTAAGATCTTTAAAATTAGTAATACGTGATTTTGTACTTGTTTCTGGGCGCAGCAAAACCTCGACTGCGTAAGAGTTCGTTCGTTCTACAATAGTTTGTAAAAAATCATCATCAATGATCATTTCGAAAAAATCGATAGGTGCACCCCTGTCCTGGAATTTGCACCAATAATTCCTGGGTTTTCTGGAACAAAATTTGTTTTAACGCACCTCTGTCGTTCCATTTTATCTCATCAAGGCTAGGAAGTGTTTGATGTAGCCGAATAGGGTCTATAAAATTCTCTTCTTCGGACTCGGAGCTTGAATTTACATCACTATCGTCTCTGTCTGGTACGTAATGTTCGTCACTACTACCTCCGCTTTCTTCCAATAGCTGCAATAATTCAGTGTCAGTTAGCTTCTTTTTCTTATCATATACCTTTTATTCATCACTACAATGTCTTTTTTTAATACCAGAAGGCCCAGGTTGATTGTCCATATTGTACGGCAGATTACAACCAAACCAAAAACAAATCCGCGGAACCACTTAAGCATCTGTTAGAACTTGCGTTTTTAAGCAACGCCACCACTAGAAACACGTTTCATATAAAACGCCGATGGAATACTAAAACGTTTCGTAAGAAACGCATGTCGAACTCCGGTCGGAGTAGATGGCGTTGGCGAAGAGACCCGACGCACTCCGATCGGAGTGGTCGGCAGTCAACCTGTTAATTCTTCCGTTAAGACAAAATGTGGCCTCCTTAATTTGAAATATCAATAATTTCAAAACAGCTCAATTTAAACACATGGTATGTGTGTGAACAAATAATATCTAGAATTTTTGGTAGGTCTCAAGAATAAAATAATATACAGGGCTTTCCATTTAAAAAAAAATGAAGATGGAGTAATTTCTTCGAATTGACGGTTCAAAACATTTTATTGTCGATATCAGCATGTGCACCGTATAAAACCCTATAATTTTATTTAAACATTTTTTTGATACCCCGATTAATAAATGCTGTGAAATCATTATTCCATACATATGGGGCTCCTGTATTTATAAGTGTCTAGTATACATTAAACCAAACATTAGCAAATCTAGCTAACAAACCCGAAACAGAAAGGTTTTAATAATTCCGAGACACAGATACTATTTTCGAAAACTTACTGGACTATAATGCCATAAGTTTTTTTCCGTTCTTTACTGGAAACTGGTGACCTTGAAATTTTTGTTTTTTTTATATACAAGATAAATTATTAAAGGTAACGCACTCGTGATATTTTTCGTTCAATCTACATTCTGTGGAGAATATTCCAGAGATTTTTTCAAACTTTTTTGAACAGTACTTTTCGAGATAAGGAGAGGGAGACAGCGATTTTTCGCAATTTTTTAAAAATAATACAAAGAAAAGTGTGCGCAAGTTACATTATATATATTTTTGAACTCGTGTTTTTACAAGCTTTCATTTGACACCCCGCTCAATGAACTGGTAATTTTTTTTTCACTTCCGATTTAATCCCCCAAAAGTAACACCTTAAGTCAAAATTTAACTGTCAAAACTACACGGCTCTGATGAGTCCATCAATTCCTATATTAGTGCCAAATTTTAACATTCTATATCAAATAGTTTCGGAGAAAGTCGGGTGTGACAGGCAGACAGGCGGACAGACAGACAGACGGACAGACACCGAAGCGATCTTATAAGTCTTCCGTATAGCACCCTAATAAGTTACCAATAGGCATCAGAAACTTGAGCGTGAACCAATTTAAGACAAGAAAATAAATTATCTTTTGGTAGGAAATGCATACTACTCCATTAATGAATTCATGAAATACCTAAAAATATTGACCCGTGTTACAAGTGGAACGTCAACTGGTCAGATATTGTAAGCCAACCACTTAAATATTGCTGGTATGACTATCTATTTATTCTCGTTTTCACAATCTGTTGTGGTACGCTAAACGCCGGTTCTGGACCCCAGTCTAGTTTGGTCGCTCCGGCTCTTCTTAGTTCGTCTGCTCTTTCATTACTTGTTATCTCCGAATGATTTTTAAACCCGCAGTAGTTCAATCCTGTTGCTCTTAGAGATAGGTCGGGTCGACAATCCATGGTAATCTTGGAGACTGATGGTTGTTTTCGCGCCTTTAAAGTGACTTGACTGTTTGAAGCAATATATATTTCTTTATTACGGTAGCTTTGTCTAATATTCTCGTGAATCTTATATTACTTCTAGATAAAACAACCAAAAATATTTTTGCAATTGAACTATCTTCACTTGCTGACCCAAGTAATAATCAAAGCCAGCTTTAGCGCGGGGCGGTCGCCCTGGGTACCACATTTTTAGAAGCGCTAAATTTTTGGGTTTCTCTGCAAATTTTGTTGACTTTACCAGTGACTGTTGCCAGTGGAGAACGAAGTTTTTCTAAATTAAAGCTTATTAAGACGTATTTGAAGTCCTCTGTCTCAAGAGAAACTTAATTCCTCAGCATTGTTGTCAATTGAACACGAAATCGCTCTTCAACTGGATTTTTCCAGAACGATCGAGCAATTCGCTCAGGCTCAAGCGCACAAAGTGAATTTTATGTAATAAAATTGACATAATTTCACTATATATTTCAAAATAAAGTGTGCTTTATAATAATAACATAAAAATTGTAGAAGTTTTGTAGAAGAAGCTTAGAAATGGTATTCGTAACGAAGAAATTGTATTTAATTGCATTTAATTTAATTTATCAGTTTTGGCCACTGTTAATCATGATTATGATGTAAAAAATGATAAAAATATAGAATAAAATTTATTATATATACGTAGTGTATTAAGTTGGGAATGTGGAATCTTTAACACAATGACACTACTCAGTATATATCACCAAACATTTTATTTTGGCAATCGACGCGCGTTTCGCTAACCATGTTAGCTTCATCAGGAGCGATTATTGACCTAAAACCTAAAACCACAAATCTACCCTATTTATACTTAGCCTAACCCTTGAACTACTCAGGAGGATCTAATGACATAGGCAAGGCCATCAGTTCCGGTCAAGTAACCAGTAGAGGGGACTATAAGGAATAGGCTCTCTGTCTTTATTTAAACTACTTTTACATTTTATAAATTCCATACTTTCATATGCGTTCAACAATTTCCTATCAGATACATTTTTAATTAATCTTAGATTATCTAATGTTACAATATGATCAGCTTCAAGGGCATGTTCGGCAATGCTAGACTTTTCTGCTCTACTGTATTTTAAGTGTGCTAAATGTTCTTTGAATCGTGTTTTAATTGACCTTTTAGTTTGCCCAACATACTTTTTGTCACAATCATTATGAATTTATGAAATTAGTTGTAATGATTGAGGCAAAAAGGATGTTGGGCAAACTAAAAGGTCAATTAAAACACGATTTAAAGAACATTTAGCACACTTAAAATGCAGTAGATCAGAAAAGTCTAGCATTGCCGAACATGTCCTTGAAGCTGATCATATTGTAACATTAGATAATCTAAGATTAATTAAAAATGAATCTGATAGGTGATTGATGAATTCATACGAAAGTATGGAAATTATCAAAAGTAAAAGTAGTTTAAATAAAGACAGAGGGCCTATTCCTTATAGTCCTCTCTACTGGTTACTTGACCGGAACTGATGGCCTTGCCTATGCCATTAGTTCCACCTGAGTAATTCAAGGGTTAGGCTAAGTATAAATAGGGTAGATTTGTAGTTTAGCTTTAGTCAATCATCGCTCCTGATGAAGCTAACATAGTTAGCGATACGCGCGTCGTGTTTGGTGTAGTGGTGATATATACTGAGTAGTACGTAGTGTATGATAAATGGTCGGAATTCTGCAAGACCTTGGGCTGAATGGAGAGGATCTGCGGATTATTGGTAACCCCTACTGGAACCAAATGGCGCTTACTAAAGCAGAAGGCGAGCGCTCGGAAGCAATATCGATTGAGCGTGGAGTAAGGCAGGGTTGTACCTTGTCTCCGCTATTGTTTAATATATACTCTGAGCAAATTTTCAGCGAATCACTGGAAGAGATCGATGAAGGAATACTGCTTAATAAGGAGCGAATAAATGATATTCGTTATGCTGACGATACGACTGTTATGGCTGATAACTTAAAGGGTCTACAAGATCTTGTGACAAAAATAAACAACGTCAGTAATGGATACGGCCTCGAACTTAATATCATCAAAACAAAGTACAGGGTAATCAGCAAGTCTCCGGTTCCTGTTACCTTGTTGATGGTTAACAATCAACAAATATAAAGAACTCCGCAATATTTATAGCTAGGTAGCATGATAACAGTGGGATCATTCGCAGGAAATTCGTTGCTGTATCGAAAAAGCTAGAGCAGTGTCCTCAAGATGACATCAGTTTTCAAAAGCTCAGCAATAGAATTAAGCACGAAAATAAGATGTTATGTTTTCAGTATCCTTCTCTACGATATGGAATCTTCGACGCAGTCTGAGGCCACTTCTAAGAAACTTGAGGCATTTGAATTATGGCTATATTGCAGAACTTTCTTATACTGTTCATATTACCAACAGGGTGTCTCATATTGCATGAACAAGAAAGTGGAAAAGATGGTAACTGTTAAAGTGGGAAAATTGGAGTATTTAGGATATATACATAATGAGAAATTCCCACAGATATGGATTACTACAGCAAATACTCCAAGGAAAGGTTTTTGAAAAAAGGAGACCAGGACGCCGACATATCTCCTGGCTAAACAATCTGCCCAATTAGTTCTCAACAAATACTACCGGTCTTTTCAAAGCTGAAGTGGATAAAGTAATAATAGCCAGAATGATTGCCAACATTCGAACCGAATAGGCACTTTAAGAAGAAAAAGATATAGTGTATAAAGGGCGCTTTTTTCATATTCGCCATGAGCCGGCCCTGTTAATAATTAATTTCTTTCTATTATTTTTTATAGAAAAACACATTTTAAATAACATTCTTTTTTTGATATGCAATATTAACAACTGGGTATATTTACATTTTCAGTGATATAACTGCTAATTAATAGGTTATATGTATGTACGTAAAACATGGGTATATGAACGGGTACATTTCTTCTCCAGTTAAGTAGGTATATAGAATAATTACTAACATATAAACTCAGTACATTAGTTTTAATTGATGGGTACCGTAAATTTTTAATTATTTGTTAAAAAAAGGTACTTTAACGGGAATTACTAAAAAACTTTAATTTGTAGTTGAACAATTAACAAGAAATTTTGGTACAGGGTAATTTATTATCCTTAACGAGATTAGTTAAGAATTTTTTGATACTGTGCTCCAATTTGTAAAATTTAGATTTTTTTAACACATTTTTATTATATAAATTTGAATTACCTACCTCTTTAATCTATAATCTTATCTTAATATATATAAAATACAACAATACAACATCTCTGTGTCTGTCTGTCTGGCCTGCGCTTATCACTCGAAAACCACTTATCCGATTTACGTGTTTTTTTTTTTTTAAATTCATACATACGTTCTGTGGCCAGGTTTTAGTATATATTTTGTTACATTAGGTAACATAAAGAATAAGTAGTAACGATAATAGTGAATCAAGTCGGAAAAAAAAGTTTGCTGCTAGCGCACTTTCTTGCAATACGCTGCCTAAACCGTTAAATATGGGACAATATCATGTAGCAAACAATATAAACATATATAAAAATTCAACGTCTCTCTGTCTGTCTGTCCGTTAGTACGCTTATCACTCGAGAACCATTTATATCCAATTTACGTGTTTTTTTCTAAATTTATACATATGTTCTCTGGACAATTCCATGCGAACAGGTCCTTTATATTAACCAACAATAAGGAGAGATTCTCATAGTGCTTCTAAAACTATAGAACATTTATTGACACCATCCCTTTTCCGCCCTCACTCTACAGCCATATTACTCAAAACCGATAGGTTTATTTGTTATTGCAAGTCTATATATCAAATTCCAAATCAATATCTCATTTTGTACGAGAGTTATTATGCTAACAGACAGATGGGTTGGCGAAAAATGGAAAATATGCTTTTTGTGATCTAGGGGCCCCGAACGTGAATAACGAATACATTACATACAACAATAGATGGTTAGAAAACTGGCTATTTTCAATACATTATGTTAAAATCAATTGAAAAAAGATTAAAGAAATTATACGATTTTTCTCCGCAATTTGAAAGTTTTGACTTTAACTGATACAGAGCAGATTAAGTACATTAATTTTTAAAAAAGCACTCTAAAATTATGTAACATTCTATCTAGTATCACTCTAGAAAAAATATATGAGACGACAATGCGGAATTCCAACAATTTATCCGTATACTCGTTGAAACTACTTGCTTCTAGACAAAATAAAATTAATATAATAGAAAATAATTACAAAAGTTTATTAGGATCACACAATACTGCTTTTACAAATATAATAGGGTTTTATTACTCCACGTTTTTTTAAAAATAGAGGGACGCCGCATAAGCAAAGTTTTGATGAGATACCTATCAGTGTCGTTTAAACAACCTGTTAAAGTAAGTAAACATACTGAATTTAAAACTCTAGAAAAATTCCAAAGGTTATCTCCTTTATTACTTAACTTATATAGGCTATATTTGACGAAGTGATTTACCTTAATGGTAAAACTCCTTTGATCCTCAATCTCTATTCCGAAGTAGTCGGTATAAATTCGTTTGAGCGGCTCATTTAGTGCACCTAAAGATTTAAGTAAATCATATTTGCCACAAACGTAACAAAATACATCTGGGTTACGAGTGCAGCGATGACCTTGCTTTGGAGAATTAAAATCTGGCGAATTTATAGAAGCCATGATTGTAATAGAGATCCTGATCCGATCGCAGATGAGTCCACCGTCCTGTGGATGATATTCCGACTGAAACAGAATCTCACACACAGTGTCTCTCTTTCCTAATCATATGGATATATACTGACATACCCGGTATTGATACGACACAGCAATTTGCACTCAAACTACTGGGGAAAGGAAAGAAAAGGAACAATGAATGTAAATAACCGGTCAAGTGCAAGTCGGCCTTGCGCAATTTCAAATAAAAATTTTTGTTACAGAGATACAAAATAATCAATGACTTCATAAAACACACCCCAAATGAGTTTTCAAGAAAGTTTTTTCCCAATCTTTACTGAAAACTGATGACTCATAAAATTTTTGTTTTTTTTATATACCAGATAAATTATTAACGGTAATATACACTCATGATAATTTTCATTGAATTTACACCCTGTGGAGAATATTCTAAATTTTTTCAAAATTTTTTTGATCAGTAGTTTTCGAGATAAGAGGGGGGGCAGAGATTTTTCGCAATTTATTAAAAATATTACAAAGAAAAATGTGCGCAAGTATTACATTATGTATATTTTTGAACTCGCGTTTTTACAAACTTTCTTTTGATGTTCCACTCGATGACCTGGTAATTTTTTTTTTACTTTCATTTGACTCGATTTCACCCCCTTAAATTAACCCCGTAAGTCAAAATTTAACTTTCAAAACTACACAGCTCCGAGAAGGCCATCAATTCCTATATTAGTGCCAAATTTCAACTTTCTGTGTCGAATAGTTTCCGAGAAAAATCGGGTGTGACAGACGGACAGACAGATGGACAGACAGACGGACGGACAGACGCCAAAGTGATCTTATAAACACTAAAAAGACTCAAAGATAAAAGACAAAAAAATAAACTACTCCAAATGATAAAGCACCCTGCATAGTTTTAGACACTGTCTTTGAACATGCTCATTGATTCCAGCTTTTGACTCCATACATTGTTGTGGGTTCTAAAAAAATAGTTCCTATAAATATTTTAAATAAATAAATAAATATCTTTTCTTTGTTCCAGATTATCACTCCCATTGTTTGGTCTAACAAAATGATTATCAACAAAACCAGGCTTATAAAGAAACAAAAAACGAAAAACAAGTAACCACCATCATGCAAACACCTCAAAAGAAGATCAAAAATACTCAACGAACTTTTAGTGGCTTTTTTATAAAAATAAAATTCAAAAAACCGGTGCCAAAACCTTTCCTAGAGTGCTCTAATATATTAAGTGTGTATTTCCATTATTTGTTTATATATCTAGTGTTCATTAGTGGTATAAGTGTAGCTAGCTCTAACAGACCACCAAGATTTCTTATTGATGGTCAAACTGAAATTGTTCTAAGACTGAAAGAAGGAGAAGAGACACCCGTTGGTAAGAAAAATTCGTAATAACAATGATTCATTATAGATCACTGGTAATAGTGATCCCAATTGTTTCAGATTTTGTCTATAAAACCTCTATAGATTCCTGAGTCCAAACTTGTACTATGCTTAGCAGATATACAGCAAAACCTTTAATAAGATTTATCACAACATGCTGATTCCGATGCTTGCCGACGTCGGTATATATTGTGACCCAGAACAGATTGTTTCCATTAAAGGATATCGCTAGAATACAATCCATCAAAATTTTGGAACCACTCCATATTTTCATTTGATTCGGCTCTAGGACACCATGAGCAGTCATAGTCCCAGTTTTTTTTTTAATTAATTTTAAAATTAATTAATTTACCCAATGAAACAGGTTTGTTAAATATACGGTTTTTTAAATTACCCGTATTTCGACCTTAACAAAAAGTAAATACTTTTATAAACGTTACAGAAGAAGTACTTTAAGCGGTTCATTAACCATTACCGTTCATGTCCCACTAACGTTTCTAACTACCGCAATTTTTCACGGGTATGCTTCTTGAACTCATTATTGTGACAATAAAAATAATTGTCTACTCCCGAAATGAAAGCGATAGTTTTAATTTTAATTTCATTTAGATGATCCTAAATAAATACACAAGTTGTTTTTCAGTTGTTTAGTAAACAAAAAAAAATTGTAAGAAATCTATATTTGCTTTATTTTTTAATAAATTTAGTTTAGGGTACCTCTTTTTCTTCTTCCTGTTCCATGTATTCATATATGCCAGGGTCTCTATATCATTTCTTCAGTTTATATTGAGGTTGTTATTCTCTGCTAGTTGAAAAATGGACGCAGCCTCCGGAACTCCACGAGTACTGCTTTTTACCGGGTTTGTTGACTGTCCATTTTTCCCTGAAGAATACGTTTTGGAATCAAGTAGCGGTCACCTCTTAATATATGTCCCAAATAAGACACCTTTCTTTGTTTTACGATATTAAGTAGTTGCCTCTCCACCCCGGCCCTTCAAAGCACTTCTTCATTGGTTTGGTGTTCTGTCCAAGAAATTCGTAGCAAACATCGCAAAATCCATAGCTCGAAAGGTTCGATACGATTCAATGTTCTCACTTTTAACGACTCTGTCTCTACACCATATAAGAGGACCGGCCAGACATAGCATTTTATTACTCGTAGGCGTAGAACAAGTTGCAATTGTCTTCGAAGTAGCATAGCTTTCAACATTAGAAAGGTATCCTTTGCCATGCCAATCCGCAGTTTAACCTCCCCATCACAATCCCAGAGCCAAGATATTTGAATTTAGTAACCCTTTCAATCTCTTGATCCTTTATAAAAAGAGATACATCCTCTTAGTCTACTAATCACCATCAATTTGGTTTCGCCAATATTTATACGTAGACCATACTCCTTGCGAATATCATTCAGCTTATTGATTAGAATTTGCAGATCTTCCATGTTATTGGCAACTACTGCGGTATCGTCTGCATACCGAATATTATTTATAGGCTTTCCATTTACTTTTATCCCTCTGCATTCGTCTTCTATAGCAAGTTGCAATATTTTCTCTGTGTAGATATTAAATAATACTGGCGACAGTATGCACCCCTGCTTAACACCCTTTAAGACCTGACTGAAAGGTTTTGTTAAAATGTCCTTATTAATTTTAATCTCGGCAGATTGATTCCAGTATAGCTGTCTTATTATTCGAACATCCTTATCATTTATACCAATCGCATGAAACCGCTGCATCAGAAATTCGAACTTTATGTTGTCAAATGCCCGTTGATAGTCAATAAAATATATGAATACGTCCTATCGTTGGTCATAACATTTTTATACAAGAAGTTTCATTGAAAATAATGCTTCTCCCGTTCCCAAACCTTTCATAAAAAGAGTAGATCATTATTTCAAATTAATTTGATTACTCTTCGCTTCTAAAGTCTTGCCCTGCAAGGATTTAGGCACGCAAGAAAAAAACTTCAAGTAAATTGTAATAGTAACAACTTTTCTAATACAAGTTTCTATAGCTCTTTTGATTTGAAAATGCTCATTTCCCCCTTGATATTAGGTAATTTTATTATTCACAGTCGGTCAAGTAAGAACGTGTCGCAAAAAATTTAATTATTTAAAGGTTTTTTACGCCATTTGACAGTAACGGATGACCATTAAAATGCTAATCATTCAGTAGTTCGTCCAGTCCCCATCAGCATCGATGATCGCCTGGTATCTTCGGGGCATACTTTCGACGAGATTTCGGTGTATTCTTGGGGTAAAGATTTCCAAATTGCCCGAATTTGGCCTGACATCCGCTTCACTGTGTACACCTTTTGACTACGAACCTTCTGCTTGATGTATGACCACACGTTCTCGATTGGGTTTGAATCGGGCGACCGGGATCGCCAATCTTGTGTGACGATACCAGATTCCCTTTTCCACTGTCTACACGTTTTACTCGGATGTTTGGAGTCAGTATCCTCTTGAAGAATCCACTCCTCATTTTTATCGACAAACCACCTTTTGTCTGTCTATACTAATGCTTTCTTGTAGCATAAATCTGGAGCATTTTTTCAGCGTTCAAATTTTAGGTAAAGATGAAGAGCCTCTCAAAACCTTTTTTCGAAAGATATCCCGAAACATGGACCTGTTAGTAGAAATTGACCAGGTTCGTAGGGTGATAACATAACCCCCAAATTAAACTTCACTGGAACAAATTACATTGCCCCAGTCTCGATCTATATTTTGCTCTGCCCATGCCATTCGTTTCTTTCTGCTTTTCGCTCATTAATAGTTTCTTGCTTATACTCCGCCACTTCAGATCGTTAACCCGGAGATAAGTGCAAATCTCTTCATACCGTATATCCAAACCTTTCTGCTTTAGTTTTAGGGGCCCTTGGTTAATTGAGGATTTCGGGAAAACATGTAATAATCATTTTTTCGTTTTTGACTGACACTTTTCCTTTCGAACGTGGTTTTGGTAGATCATCATCTTTTTTTAACTGAGAGAATAGGTTTACCCACTTGCTAACGAATGCCCTCGACTTACCCATATACTTAACAGCCAGCCGCTGTAGGCATCTTTTTCTGACCTATTGGATAGGAACACAGCCTCGAGACGAGAAGTATATGCAGCACTCACGTTCGATCATGTACTCATCATCATCATCAGCTTATACTGTCCACTGCTGGACGAAAGCATCCCTCAAGTCTTGCCACCTTTTCCTGTTCTGGGCCGCTTGTATCCAATTTCCAGCCACTCTCTTCAAATAGGCTTCGGATCTTGGTTGCCACTCTATAATTCTCTTTGTCCATTGTCCATCCTTAAATCTAGTAAATGCCCAGTCCAGTTCGATTTCAGGTGAATTTGACTGCGTCGTGTACCCCTGTTCTCTTCCTGATAATGTACCATAATTTGGGATGTGATCTCTACTATTGTACTCATGTACTATTTAATCATAAATAAGGTTGGAAATGAATCTCTTTCTATCTCTTTCCACAAAGCATTGTTTGCAAAGATGCCAACAACAATCTCAAAAAAAGAGGAATTTCTTTTTCCGACTACAAGTTATAGTTCTTACTTGACCGACTATATATCCACAATTATTACAATACAACTAAACATTGTTCTTTATTGATAAAAACGAATACTACTGCAATATCAGCGTTACAATATATGCATTTAATAACTTTCTACTCTTAGTGTACAATGTTTATATTTTTTGTTAGGATCTCTACTTTACAAATTAAAAGGATTCGATGCCGATGGCGATAAGCTACGATTTGGAATCCGCCCAACACCAGGCAGTGATGTCATTATTGTCGAAAGTACATCGAATACAGAAGCCAATGTCTACCTCAATAAAATACTGGATAGAGAAGTAAGTATTCCAACATCAAGCCTCTAGAGTGTGTATTAAGAAATCACAGATTTTTTATATCCTTCAAAACATCTAGGAATTAAAAACATCTTTACTGTACCCATTGTTTTCTGCAGTCCTAGAATCTTTACTATTTCTTTGTAGGAAAGAGATGAATATGCATTAGTTCTAACCCTGACTGATGGTCATTTAGGTCAAGGGAATTACGTCACTCAGAGTTTACTACTTTTGGTTGAAGATGTTAATGATAATACTCCAATTTTTAAAAATCATCAGAGTACAATTTTGCTTCGTGAAGATGCGCCAACAGGTAATGTTTTAACCCGTGTTGAACTGATGTCTCGCTAAGTTTATATCTTCAGAAAAAGATTAAAAAAAAATTTCTTCTGAAAATGTCAACTGTATTTAAATATCAATATAAATACCTAAAAATTTGTTTTTAGGGGTTATCGCTCAATTGGAAGCTACAGATGCTGACGAAGGACCCTATGGTCAGGTAGTTTACCATCCTGGTACTGATGTTGAAAGAAACTTATTTAGTATCAGCACAGTTGGAGAAAAGGCTATTGTAAAACTTATAGGTAAAATTGATTGTAAGATTTAAAAGACAACCGCTTTGCTAGCTGATAATACACTATTATCAAGATAATTTTAATAGTCAGTTTGAAAATTTATCGTCTTGTTCAGTAGCTTTTCTTCTTGAAATCTACAGTTATAAAATTGTTGGGATGCGACTCTCTTTCTCTGTCCATTCTTTATTCGATCCTTTTATCCAAATCAATTAGCCTAAACCTATCTCTCTCTGTGGTTACCTGCTATCGTTTTCTCCACACACATATATCACTTCTACTGTTTCAGAATGTTCTAACCATCTTGACTATTTTCCATCACTTCACATTCTTATCAAACCGACCTAACTTATCTTTGTTCGTTTCTTGGTTTTCATACGTAAATTATTTAAGAAAATTATATTTAAGGTACACTTGACTATGAAAAACAAACAGTCCATCAAATCAAAGTGTTGGCAGTAGATAGAGCTAAACAAGGACGTATTAATACTGGAACAGCTATAATTCTAGTTAAAGTCCAAGATGTAGAAGATCAACCACCAGAATTTTTAAGGGTTACACCAATTGCCAGAATACCAGAAAATAGCCCCATTGGGACACCTGTGTTGCAAGGTAATCTATAGTAATGTATACACGTATTTCTTATTAAATGTATTTTTTTCCTAACCTAACTTATACCATAAAATTAGCGATTTTCGACCCGTTTGCGGTCATACATCAGTCGTAGTTTTCCACTGGGGAGATAGATCACTTCTGTCTAAAGAAGAGTACTCTGAGAAAAACCGTGGTGTACCCACAGCGAAAAAATAATCGTACTTACTTGGACTTCTTAACATATATTTGCATTGTCTTCACTTATTTCTTCGAATAATAACATCCATAAATTTAATACTGATGTCGATCCGACTGGTAAGTAACCATCCTCGCTTAATGTGAATCAAGAATTTCATTATCTTTTTATTTGTTACATGGTGTTAAAACTCTTTTGAAGAAAAGACAATGTTTTGGCCAAAAATCGATTTTATTCTTCAACATAGTTTCCTTAAAAAGCGATACACTTATTCCAGCGATCTTCCAACATTTAGATAACTTTCATATAGTACGATTTGTCGAGCCGTCTTAAATAAGCCTCAGTTTCCCATTCGAATCGTATAAGTGTACGGCACCCATCGGGCACATAGCTTCTTCATATGTAAATATTCACGCAAAATATGCTTCCCGCGTTTTATTGATATCTTTCACTTTGCGGTCATTCAGAACAACATAGTGGACTTTTTTTGTGCATTTTGGAGTGACTGACACTTTTCGAGCCATTCTTGGGTACTGGCTGTATAGCCTAGTCGACAGAGGCAAATGTTGACAAAAAGCGATAAAAAAATTTGCTGCTCTAAAATGTACGCTAGGACTAAAAAATCGAAAATAAAATGAAATATTCGGTTTTTCGCATATATCTCGAAAAATAAAAAAGATATCGAAAAACTAATAGCACTCCGTGAAAAAAACGGGAAACATTACAAAAAAAAATAGTATATAGATTATTTTATTTTAGTTTTACCGTAATTTAAAAAATTTAAAATAAAATAGCTGGTTTCACCTCTTCAGTTGCAGTGGGAATCATGCTTCCAACCTCATTTATGACTAAATTAACGTTTCTGTATAGGTCTAAATATTTTGAAATTGGCTATTAAGAAGTTTCTCGGGGTGCTCATTAAGAATCCGAGGACAAATTTGAAAAATTCAAAATGGCGGATCCAATATAACGGCCAGAGAGTACGTAATTCATTTAATTTCTTCCAGTAATTTAGAATTTGTGTGTTTCATTGTACCTGGATGTTTAAATAAAATATAAATACTTTGTACTTAAAGCTTATAGTTTTATCTTTCATTTCCCAGCTTTAAATATTTTTTTTTATTTTAAGTTTAAGTTGTATGATTAATAATAAGCAAAAAATACGTTTATCATAAACACTTTTTTAAGAGCAAAATTACAAAAAAAGAGAAAGTTTTCTTTAGGTTTTTAATGATTGTTTAATATCAAGTATACTTTTTACTGTAACTAAAAAAAAAATTCGACTGTTATTTGCCATTTCGTACTGCTTTGAACGTAAAGTTGCCGGCACACTACAGCAGGCAAATTTTCATATTTTAAAACTCAATTTTTAAATAACACAGACAATGTGGATATTTTTAATTATTTTTATATTGAAACTTAATGTTAACTCATCCCTATTATGAATGCACAAAGATTTTTTTTCAATACTATATTTTATTAAATATTCGTAATTTACTGTATACACGTGTGGTTCCCAACCTTTTTTGACCAGGGACCACTTTGACTTCTTTGTTGTTGGCAGGGACCACAAGGTTCAAGAAAAATAAACTGTGTCAATCTAAAAACAAACTTTAATCAAAACTTTTAACATATTCGTTTAAACTCAAAAGTAACATGCATTAACAGTACTATTATAATAGAAAACATAATATTTTTAGTAGAAATTTAAATTCAGTTTGAATCAATATGATTTTTGAGCTTGCATCTTCTGTACAAGTTCGGTAATCCTGGGGCTAATATTATTGCTCAAAGATACACGCATATCATCCCTTACTTTAAATTGATTCCTGCACTTGTTTTTAATTACCAGCAAAGCAGAAAACCCTTGTTCGCATAAATAAGTTATGGAGAAAAGCATAAGATAGCGCAAGGTGATTTCTCGAATTTTAGTGTATGAAATTGCTTTTTTACACCAAAACTGCTCAAAAGAATCAGATTCAAATGCGTCCTTACAGTTCCTATCAATTTGGAATTCAATGAGCTCTTCCTGGATTTCTTCTGCAACTGCTCCGTGCTAAAACGGTTGCGAATCAGTTTTTGGTCAACTTTAGCTTCTCTTTTGTTATATTCTGGGAAGTAATGATTGAATTCATCAGAAAACATTTACAGATGACTCTTGATGTTTTCTTGTATGTTTGCCCTAATCGTGTCATACTTTTTATCATCAACGAGTGCTTTTAATGTCGCGAACGCAGAATAATTGTTTACGCCATTTTTATCTATCCATATTTGAAGTTTGCAAATAAAGACACGAAGTTTATCTTCAAAGATAAATATATTTGTAAAGCCTTCTAAATGTATGTTTCTGGAACCTTGCAATTGCAAGTTCAACTTATTCAAGTGTGTGAAAATATCCACAAGATAAGTCAAATGCATCTGAGATATCAGATCAGAAAACTGCTCTAATAAATCTTTAATTTTTTTCTCACCTAGAAACAACTCAACCTCTCCTCTGAGTTCGTATAATCTTCCCAGCATGTTACTTTTCGACAGTCAACAAACTTCTGTGTGAGAGAGAAGGGTCTCATAGTCGGAATCCATTTCAGTGCACAGTTTTTTAAAAAGGCGTGTATTTAAAGAGCTGCTTTTGATAACATTTACCATTTTTATGGCCAATTGCATTGTATTATTAAGGCATTTAGGAAGAGTCTTAGAAGCTAACGCCTGGCGATGTATGATACAATGCGTTATTAATGCCGAAGGATTCTTCTTTCTTCTGTTTTATTAACATCACTAAACCGGAGCGTAACATAGCTGGAGCACCATTCGTACAGAAACCTACGAGCTTTTCCCACATAATATTATGTTTCTGAAAATATTCCTCTATTATGTTCATGACGTCGGAACCTTTTGATGTCGTTTCCAGTTCCCGCGAAATCAATAATTCTTCTTTGATTGTGATGTCGTCGTCTAAAAAGCAGACAAACACGAATAACTGACAACAATTAGAAATGTCAGTCGATTCATCACACGGCAAAGCGAAGCATGGCGATTCTTTAATTCTTGAAACAAGTTGCTCCTCGATATCATTTGACATTAGTTCAATTCTAGCTTTTACCGTGTTGTTCGATAGAGATATTTCTTGTATTTTTTTTTGGCTTCTAACCCAAAAACTTCGATAGCTTTGATCAAACAAGATTTCAGGAGTGCTTCTCCTATTGTGCGAGGCTTTTTTGATTGCGCCATCAATTTCGATAGCTGAAACGACGCTATTAATGTTTTCTCCGATGTCGCAACCCTTGTACCACTAGGCCCGAGTGTCATTTTTTCAGATTCTATAATTTTTCTTCAAAGAATTCTGGAGGTCGCGGTCGGTCAGAGAAATTAGGATGGACCGTTTCTAAGTAGCGTTTTAATTTCGCTGGCTTCAAGGCATCGTTCGCGAGAACGGTTACGCATATAACGCACTGTGGTTTTATTTCGCGATTACTTTCTATCGAAGTAAATCTGAATTTAATGTAACTATTCTCTTATTTTCTCTTAGGAGCCACTACTCACCGGCACGCGGCGTTGCACCGCCCGCGTAACAAGGGATTAATAATTTAAAACGAATAAAAATTTGAAATTTTAAATCTTTCGCCAACCATATTTTTAGCTCTTGCGGACCATTGTTGGTCCGCGGCCAACTGATTAGAAACCAATGCGTTAAAAATCATGCAAACAAAAATTTCGTTTTAAGTTTTACAAATTATAAAGGAACAAAAATTAAAACTATTAGTATCATCGGAAAGCTCTTCTTCAAGAAACTATCTTTTATTTTTTTTTTTCACGCTCTGAAAAAAGGTAGTAGCGATTGACTTTCGCGCGGTGAGCGTAGACTTTCAAATTAATCTGTTTGGCACGCTACGCTTTTTGACTCACCTATCCAAATTTTTTAAAAATTCTCATGCTAATAAAAAAATCTGGAAAAAAAATCTATGTACTATTTTTTTGTAAAATTTCCCGCTCTTTCACGTGGTTCCATTTGTTTCTCGATATCCTTTTCATTTTCGACATATTACGGAAAAAACCAAAATTTTGATTTTATTTTGAATTTTGTGAGCTTAGCGTACATCGAACTTTAGCGAAAATGCAGTCTGTTAACATTTAATGAGAGCTTAAAACCCCTGGCGACTGGGCTAGTATTCTTTCCAATCAAAAACTATTGTATAAGTTTTTTTTTCCATCGTTTTGCAAAAATCAAAAGTAGCGTCACACTCACAGCTGTAACTCGCAAACTAATAGACAAAATGTCATGAAAATTTTACATGAATCTTTTGAGAGTTGACACTAACTGAAAATTATATAGTTTTTTTTTGATTGTGCTGCCATCTATCTGAAAGTCTCGGGACTTTTCACCCCATATGAGTACGTTAGACAGACGCTAATTTCGATTTTATCTATCTCTGTGATCTTTTTTATTTAGTTTTTTTATAATAGTTCAGTCTACTTGATAAGATGTTCTGAATAAACGCACCTAAATAAAGTTATCTACCACTTGACCATTTCTAAGATATTTTGTGGTTTCTACAATTCAAACTCATCTCGTATAACAATTTTTGTTTTTAGTTACCGCAATTGACGGCGACAGAGGAATTAATAATAAAATTCAGTATTCATTGTCATCAAATCACGTTGACCAAATCCAGGAATTATTTAGGATAGAAAATACAACAGGGGTCGTCGTAACAAATTCATATCTGGATAGAGAAGCGTTACCATTTGGATCTAGTTCCTACATTTTACAAATTACGGTAAGAAAGTCATTTGTTATTTTTCGTAGATGTACCAATTTTTTTTTTCAAATGTAGGCTACAGAATTCGGTGGAAGGATAAAACCACCACCTTATGCAACAACAGAAGTAACTGTGATGATAACCGATATAAATGATGAAACTCCTACATTCAAAAGTGACCTATACGAATGTGAAATTGCTGAGAATGCTCCCAAGAATACCCCACTTACTTTTTTAGGTAATGCAATTACGGAAGTTTTTGACTATGACCAAGTAAGTATTATTCTTTCTTTTGTGTATCTCGTTTTTGTATGCAGCAGTAAAGCAACATTTGTGTTCTATGTGCGTGATCAAATTATTGAGTTTTTAGGGAATCAATGGAACTTTTCAAATGTACGTTAAAAATGCTAATGATATTTTTGAGCTGACACCAAAAAGGGCTACCAACGAAGCCACTTTCACGATCAAAGTGAAAAATAGTACAGCTCTAGATTACGAAAGAATAAAAATAATAAATTTTACCATCGTGGCAAAAGAAGTAAGTAAAAATTTATATTAAAAATTCTTAGATGTCTAAGTATAACTTTATTTCTAGTCAACACATTTCAACCTGCTTAAGTCATCGTCAGAATTAAAGACTAGAAATTCCTCGACAATACAGGACACAACACAATTGTTAAAATTTAAAAAAATATTCGCGACACAAAACATTGGCAGAGTATGTTGTTTATAATATCGTTTCCCGCCAAATCAATGATCCATTAGAAATCGCAGTGAATACTGGGAGAACAAGTAGAAAACACTAGACAAAGTTTTATTGGTGTCTTATACAAAAAAATTGCCGTATTCCACGTCCGTGCGGCGCTGCTGAAAACCGGAATGATCGTAATTGATCTGCATATAAAACTTGTTGAGAATGCATAACGGTGTTGTCACTTATATTTATATTAATTATTATAATTATATTATTAGCAGGTTATATGTGGTTATATATAACTTATTCTTCTTCTTCTCCTTATACTTTTTATAAATCTGATGACCTGTTAATTCCGAGGCTGTGTTATCTCTTGAGAGGTAGATTGCAGCTATCCCTCCATCTTTTTGGTGGTCTCTCCGGGGGACGTTAGCCTGCTGGTTTCCCTGCCAGAGCGGTCCTTGGTAGTCTGTGCTCCTCCGTTCTTTTTACTCTCTTCTTCTTTGTCTACCTCATCTTACCACGTCTGGTACTCCACATTGTTCCCTGATGCCATTGTTTCGTATCCAGTCTCTCCTTGTTTTACCAACTATTGCTCTTAGAGTTTTTATTTCGGCGGTACGTAGCATAATTTTGTTCATTTGTTCAGGTCATTATGGCTCTGATGCAAGTCCTGTATATTTTAACCTTGCTGTCTGTTCGTATGTATTGATTGGTCCATACAACATCTCTTAAACAGCCTGATATAACTGCTACTTTATTAATTAGTCCTCTAAGGCCTCTGACTGGGTTCTGACAGCTTGATAGGTCCACACCAAAGTATTTGAACTAGATTTTAACGGTTCTTTGGTGTATCTTCCACTACGAGTTTTCACCTCATGGGGTCTTTGGCACTAGATATGCTCATATTAAGCTGTCGACAAGGCTGATAAAATTTAAAAAGTTGTCTCTGTAGGTCATCTTCACTTTCAATCAACGCTGCGTCGTCTGCATAACAGATCAGACGAAGTCTGTTGTTACCCATTCTATATCCCTTTCCTAGTAGCTCATATTATTTTATCCATTAAAACCTTGGATAACAACGGACTGACACTTTCTCCTTGTCTAATTACTCCTGGCGTTGGTATATTTTCAATAGTGTTCTCTCTTACTTTGTTTTTCGTCTTATTGTTCATGTTCAAGTTCTTTATAACTTTCGTAACGTTTGCCTGTGGCCTTTTCTGCATCAGCGTCTCTATTACATCATTACAACTGACTTTGTCGAAGGCTTTAGTTAAATCTATGAAGCAGACGCTTATTAAAGTACAAATTAACAAAATACTAAGCTGTTTCTTATAAATATAATGTTATTTACTTTCTGCTCTATTAGCTAAAATTATGCACTCATTTTATTTTATTGGATTAGGCTTTTAATAATACAACGAAAATCGGTAGACCATTTAATATTCCAAATTTTAGAAATCTGACAACCCTTACATTCAACCAAATCGTAACTCATCATTTTCAGTCGCCCTTACTAAATCCCCTGTTAATCTCGCATTGTAAATGTAAACAAGCGGAGCTTTGATAACGAATTATCATAAATTTTGTTGTTCGTTCTTAGGTGGTAAAGAATAATCCCAAATTCAGTGAAGTTTCTGTAATAACCCATATACTGGACAGAAATGACAATTATCCAGAATTTACGAAAAGTTCCTATGAAGTCTGGGTTCCAGAAAATTGTGATGTTGGTACAACAGTTGCATGGGTTCAAGCACTAGATGATGATTCTGGAACCTATGGAACGATGGGTGTTAGATATACGAATATCGCCGGAAGTATTGCTAGTTTGTAAGTAAAACAGTAGATTTGTAGCAGGGGAGGGGTATAGTATTTTCACAGCAGCATACATCATGTCAAGTAATACCCTGGGGCACAAAATTTTTATTAATTTTTTAACAAGAGCCTTGTTGTTTTTTCATTAGCTATGCCTGATACAATCATAAGCAAACCGCTTTAATTTATTTAACAATACCATTAATTCTAATTATTTTTGGCACATAGCTAAACCTACATTTGTCATTTTTGACACTATCATATAGCCGCCGATGGCCATAATTTTTTGCTACAGTAACATGAACTAAAAAACTATAAAAATAAAACTATTTTAATTTAAATTTAATTTAGAGAAAAGGGAGTGGTAATTTTATTAACTTTAAATTATAAATTGTGTACATACAGTCCGTCAAATAAGAACGTGACCGCTCGTATCCTTGAAAAAATGTGTTTCGAGAACATTTTTTGCCATCAATGTATTCCTTGGTGTGCTAACAACAGCACAATTACCTTAGTAAGTTGTCTAATCACCTCCTGCATCAATAATCACCTGGCATCTTCGAGGTCTGCTGTAGAGAGGATTTTCTGCTTACTCTTTTCAAATCTCGCGAGACAACTGAGTCAAAATCCTTAGAGTCTTTCCTCTGAGCTTTCTCTTTACAAGAGACCAAACGTTTTCAATAAGGTTGACCTCCAGCGATTGTGAGGGCCACTCTAGTATCTTATCGTGGGTCCAAGCGAGCCGCTTCGCGACGTAATTTTCGCCCAGCAAAGGTTTTTTCAGCGTGCTTCACGAAGATGTTGTCAAATGGTCTCATGAGACCTATTCAAAGCCGATTTGCTGCTCCTTGACATAGCGTCAATTTCGGGTCCCATGAAAACAAAGACACGATTCGTTTTTTCGACTTTCGGAGCCACGTTTTGGCAAGTCGTCGACATTTTTCATATCGTTAAAATGATTTGCCCACTTCTTCACAAACGATACCGACTTTTTAATATATTTAGCGGTCGTGGAGTGTGTCATTTTAGGCCTCTTTGGATGAGAACAAAGAAACACTGACTTGAACCGACGCGCAAGCAAGTGACTCATTTTGGATATTACGTTATTACGTGAAATCGACTGATGCTTTTATTAAAATGCGTCGTAGACAAAGGTTCCATCTATTCATTTTTTGTTGAATCGCTAGAATCTCAATTATCAAAAATGAATAATCGCGGTCACGTTCTCACTTGACAGACTGTATTGTATTTGAGCGATGATATTCTTTAGATTTTACATTTTTTAAAACATTTTTAGGCTTATTATTCATCCAGTTTCTGGTGTAATAACAGTTAAAACGGCAGGTGGTCCTGCTTGGGATCGAGAACAAGTGTCCAAACATTTTCTTACTGTCGAAGCACGAGATGATTTAGGAAATGGTAACAGAAATTCTGTTCAGTTAACAATAAATCTAGAAGATATAAATGATAACAGCCCCGTTTTTATACAAAACAAATATGAGATTAGGCTCATGGAAAACGAAGAAAATTTTGAAAGTGTTTTAAGGGTTGAGGCTAGAGATGCAGATTTAAATGGTAGTAGTTTAAATATTAATTTATTATAATTTGATATGACCCACATTGTACTTGACTTGACCCACTTGACTTAAATAAAGTAATACGTTTTTTTTTCGAAACTTTGTAAAATACTTTTAATTTTTATTAAAGTTAAATCAAATGGATTTTTTTAGGAACAAAAAATAGTGACGTAGAATACTCTCTTGTTGGAGAGTTACACCAAAATTTTACAATAAATTCTAAAACAGGATTAATTGAACCCAAGCATCCGATTGATTTTGAAGATCTAGAAGGTCCCGAGGAAGAAAATGTTAGGATTTTATATCTTACCGTAAGAGCTAGAGATTGGGGTACACCAAGTTTATATAGGTAACAAAAAAAAAACATTTTTTAATTTTAAAATTTTAATTTGTATCTATAAGTAAACTATAAGAATTTTAAACAAATATAAACTCAATAGTTCAAATTCTTTGCCAATATTAGAAGGTGCATTTGAGACACTTTCACATTTCTGATCGGTAGAGAGCAATTAAAGCACCTATGGTATGCTTTAGTCTCCTGCACCAACAGAGGGTTAGTTTTAGCGGGTAAAATCGAAAGTGCAAAAAAAAATTTGTAATACGTACACTTTTCTTTGTATTATTTTTAAAAAATTGCCAAAAATCGCTGTTCCTCACTTATCTCCAAAAGTACTAATCAAAAAATTTTGAAAAAATTCTGGAAAATTCTCCACCTGAACGAAAATTATCACTTATCTTTAATAATTTATCTGGTATATAAAAGACAAAAATTTCGAGGTCATCAGTTTCCAACAACGATCAACAGGAGATCTTCTGACTTATGTAACACATGTTTAGAACAACGCAATTGAACACTTTGGAGAATCTCGAGCGGTTGCTCTTGACATATCCAAGGCATTCGACCGTGTTTGGCACGATGGACTGTTGGCTAAGTTACGCTCTTATGGTATGTCTGAAAGATTCTGTTTGTGGCTCTCATATTTACTCAGAGAGCGTTCTTTACGAGTGGCGGTCGACGAATTTCTTTCTAACACCTTCACTATCAACGCCGGTGTGCCCCAGGGCTCCATGCTGTCTCCTACTATCTTTCTCATTTGCATTAACGATGTGCTGGAAAAGACCGGGAATCCAATCTACAGCTTTGCACATGACAGTACGCTGGTCTCTTCATTCACTTTGAACGCTCGGACATCGGCTGCTCAGGCGAATATCCGCAGACAGCAAGAGGTCGTTCAACTTAACAAAGACCTGGAAGAAGAAATTCTATCTTGGAGCGACAGTAACCAAGTGGAATTTAACGCTACAAAAACCCAGGCGGCAGTTTTTTCCAAAAAAGTTAACGTTGCTGAACCCAACATACTCGTAGTTATGTCGGGGCACTCCATTCCCCTAGCATCGTCGCTCAATTTGTTGGGCGTTAGTTTGGGAGCAAATATCTCCTGGCATAAACAAATTGCAGGCATAGCAAGGAGAGCTTCTCGAAAGTTGGGAATATTATTTCGAACCAGAAAGCTTTACACCCCACAACTGTTAATTCTTTACAAAGCTCAAATTCGACCAACTATGGAATACTGCTCCCACGTTTGGGGCTCCGCTCCCAAACATACACTGCATTTGTTGGATTCTGTTCAGCGAAGAGCTGTCCGTCTGATTGGAGACCCGGAATTGACCGGCGGCCTTGATTCGCTGGAACATCGAAGAACGGTTGGCGACTTGAGTCTGTTCTACAAGTATTTTCATGGAAAGTGTAGCCGGCATAATTCCTCCCAAAGCGGTGCATGTTAGAAATACACGTCGCGCTGGTGCTTCACGTCCGTATGAGGTTCAGCTTGTTACTCCGCGTAAAACGCTTTTCAAGCAGTCTTTTATTTGGAGAACGTCATCCCTTTGGAATAATTTGCCCAGCGCTGTGTTTCCCACCGACTACAATTTACAGCGATTCAAGAACAACGTGAATCGCTTTTTTCGCACTCGTGCCGCTCCTGGAGCGCTTTAGGGACTTCTCTGCAGCACGTGTGCTAGACCCATAAAAAAAAGATCAGAAACAAACTTTGTTCAAAATCGTTTGAGGTGTGCTTTGTAAGGTCATTGATCATTTTATACCTCCGTAACAAAAACTTTTATTTTAAAAGCAATCAACGTACGGAACACTAATTGCACAAATCCAGCTTGCACTCTGCCGGTTATTTAAAAATAATGTTTGTTCACGACAAGAAATTCCTTTTCGTCCTTGACGACCCAATCACACAACTTAACAGAGTGAAAACCACGCTACCTGCAGAGTTAGGATCATAACAAAAATGAAACTTGTTCGGGGGTCTAACGAAAGAACTAGCTACACTTAAAAGACAGTGGTTTTGACATGTAGAGCCATCTCTCGGATCTTACACGGATTTTGGAAGGACCCTCGTAATTTTAAAGATTACTTAAATACTGAAGCAAAAAAACAATATAAGCTACTAAATAGCTTATATTGTTTTTTTGCTTCAGTATTTAAGTAATCTTTAAAATTACGAGGGTCCTTCCAAAATCCGTGTAAGATCCGAAAATTGGAAAAAGTTCATTTTTCAGTAGTTTTTAGTTGTTTTCTTGTCCGTCAATCCATCTCGAACGCGTTTCGCCGTATCAAGCCTTTTCAGCCGAGCTAGGACTGACGAAAAAAGAGCAAGAGTACTTATCGCAGTACTAAGGCAAAGCATAAGTAAGATACCATAATGGTTACCTCTGGCTGATGTAAGCCTAGCTTTGAAGAGTACCTGCCCTCGGTCGGGGGCTGTTTAGCGAATGGGTAATAATAATCGCTTAGCAGAGCTTTATAGGGTTCTACCACAACTATAGAAAAATTAATATGAACCACTAAAATTCACATACTTCACTTAACTTATTTTATATATAGGACAGTCAATAAGTTTTGAACGCGGAAATGAAACAAGATGAATCAATAAACTGTAATACATTTATTCTTCAGTATAAGCTCCCTTAAGCTCAATACATTTTTTCCAGCGATTTTCCAATTCATTTACCGCATCTCTGAATTGGTTTTCCGGAAGATCTTCAAAACATCCATCTACGGATGTTATCACCTCATCACTTGTTGAAAAACGCTTCCTACATAGAAATTTTTTGAGGTTTGAAACAGATGGAAGTCAGGCGGAGCCAGATCTGGTGAATATACATCTACTTTAACCAGCTGATAAACAATGAATGACTCGACAGATCTACTTGAAATTTAGGTTGCGTTGATATGACAGATGAAGCTTCAAAATGGTGTTGAATATTTGTTTCAAGTGACGCTCCGTAGGTATAGCTTTCAAAACTTATTGACTGACCATAACATTTTTTTAAGACAAAAACACAAAAAATTTGTCTTACATTTATTATTTTTAGTTTCCCAAATTTCTCTTGATTATTATTATTATTATTGTATTATATATTTTTTTAACAATATTTCCTCAAATTTAGTGAAGTCCCATTGCTGATTTATGTTGAAGATGTCAACGACTATGCTCCCATTTTTGAATACGTGTTTTACAATACCAGTATACCTGAAGACACCCCAGGGGGTTCCCCTATCATGCGGGTTTGTAGATTTTAACTACCACTTCTGTTTTATTACACAGTTTCTCCACATCTTATTAAATACAAAGTGTAATAATTATATTTTTATAGGTTCAGGCTTTCGATCTGGATGGATCTTCTCCAAATAATCGTGTAGTATACAGGATCCAACATGGAGCAGCTGACAAATTTATTATTAACTCTGAAACAGGTAAAATATAAGTACAAATGCCAGATAATAAGTTACTATTAATTAGAAGCTGATTAACCATAGCAACTGAAGAATTATGTTTTAGGAATGATATCTGTGGCCCCCGGCGCTAATTTAGACCCTGACTTATCTCAACCCAAGAAACTACTCTATGATCTAAAAGTTGTAGCTTTAGATGGAGGGCAAGGAGAGTATCAACTACACGCAGCAGTTACAGTGGAAGTTTCAATAATCGATGTCAATAACAAAAATCCTGAAATTTTAGAAATAGAGGACATGTTAGTACAAGAAAATACTCCGGTAAGCAAAACACAGTAGAAAGTCAACATCCAAAATAGGAACATGCACGTTATTTTTCCCAAAAATGTGCCATTTTCCAAATTCTATTTTATAAACGAATCACTTCAAAGTCAAAAACAATTTTTTTTTTGTTCTAATTGTTTTCAAAATGGATAAACCGATACACTACAATACAAAATCTAAAATCGTGATGAATTTTTCCAAACAATACAAACTTGTTGATATATTTTCGAATGCACCAGAAAGTTGTCTCTGTGAACTGCTGTGAGTAAAAGATATTCTTGGTCTCAATGTACGTCCATATTTTTCGTATGTTTACAAAAATATTCAGTTATTTCTTGAGACCCCCAAATATGGTAACATCAATAATACAAACTAACTCAAGTAAAAATCAGCAACCAATCGACGTCAATTATCAATAGCTAGTACAGTATTGCTATTTTCGACAATTGTGAGTCATATGGATGGCTATTTTTAGTGTTGTGTACGGAACACTTAAAAGATGACTTCGGTGTCTGTCTTCGAAGTCTGTCTGTTCGTCTGTCACACCCGAATTTCTCTGAAACTATTTGACATAGAAAGTTGAAATTTAGTACTAATATAGGAATTAATGGCCTCATTAGAGCCGTGTAGTTTTAAAAGTTAAATTTTGACTTAAAGGGTTAGTTTTGTGGGGTGAAATCGGAAGTGAAAAAAAAAAAATTTTACTAGGTCATCGAGTGGGGTGTCAAATGAAAGCTTGTAAAAACATGAGTTCATATAACACTAAAAACCTAATATTTTTAAATTTTTTTGATAAATGTAGATTCACAACATTTAAAGATGTCCGAAATAATAGTTTTATTCCATAATTTTAATAATTGTACACTTTTATATTATTTATTAAAATATATTTTTTTCAATTTAATAGTCTTCTGGTAACTTTAATTGTGTTTTCTGAAAAAATCTCACGGTGAATGTTTTTTTTACGATTTTTTTGGATTCAGCTTAAAAAAATACTTAAGAAAACATGTGTCTCACTTAAAAGACAGAGATTTTTTTTGTATACCTGTTATTTCCCTCGGTTTTACAAAAAGGACAGAGTCTTTAGTGTTCTTCAATTCTTTGCGTTTCCTCTCGACGATCATAAAGGAAGACCTTGTTGAAGGAATAGATGAAGAATAAGAAATCACTTGAAGGGTTTCGGGAGCTAATAAAGTGGCTCCTATTTATATATATATATATTTATATATATATATATATATATATATATATATATATATATATATATATATATATATATATATATATATATATATTTATATTATATATATATATATATATATATATATATACAGTGCGACCTCGATAATCCGGACTAATTAAAACCGCGGTGATCCGAATTAGTAAATAATTCGAATTACTGAAGCAGGACATTATTTATATTAAAAAACGAATCATTTAATACGAAACAACTAAAAAATAGTACATACATAGAATAATATTTAAAATAGAAGCATATCTTATCAAGTTTTATCTTATTTTGTAAAAAAAAAAATTGTAATTTTTGTTTGCTTGACCCTTCTCTGCTTCATCATAAAAGCAATTTTTTTTAATCTTTGGAGTACAAGAACATCACTTCGAGGGATATCATTTTCTTCTGCCCATCTCATGCACACATTGAAACTTTTAACTGCCTCATCATTCTTCACAGTGTTCTTAACAGATTTGTATTAGTATTTAACTCTGAACCTTCATTATCACTCTCGTGTTGTTCATCTGTATCATCTGTGTCTTCCAGTGGTAACAAATATTCATCATTACATATCTCCACGTTCGTGAGATTCTGCTCAGTGAGAACATTCAGCATATCTGAAATATCTGTTAAATATTTACGAATTAACCAAAAAAATACTAAAATAAAAATTTCGGGCTTTACCTTTCATTTCTTCATTCGTGGAAAGCAAATTGTGCCGCCATTCACTCAGAGGAATCAGATCTTCAGCATCAAATTCAGTGTCTGTAAGCCATAATTTTGTGCCAGCACTTTTTTAAGACTTCAGGAGAGACTTTTTCCCATAAATTGCATGGTAGACATACAGCATCTTTTAGGTTAATGCTTTTTAATAACCTAACAAGGTTCTCTGCATTATTTGATAAAATATGGGCTAAAAGACTTTTCCGATAAAATAATTTTGTCAGTCTGATTGCATTCTGGTCTATAGGCTGCAAAAGTGCAGTATCATTTGATGGAAGAAATGTTGTAAACTATCCATCCTCACTAGTCAGCTCTTCTATAGATTCATGGCTCAAAGCGTTATCAACGATTAGCAGGGCTCTTTCAGGCAAGTCGAGACTTCTTAAATGACTTTCGACTTGACGAATAAAATAATGATGAAACCAGTCTAAGAAAATTGCTGTAGTCATCCATGCATTGGCAGATGATTTGTACTCAACAGGTATGTTCACATTTTTAAAAGCCCTTAAATTTTTTTTGCCTTTCCTATCACTAACAACTTTAATTTTTGTGATCCATCAGCATTGCAACATGCTAGAAAGGTAACGCGTTCTTTGTTTATTTTGCGACCTGGTGCAGTCTTTTCCTGAGAACGAACCAGCGTTTTTTCAGGCAACATTTTCCAATACAGAGCTGATTCATCTGCATTGTATATTTGAGTAGGTCCTTTCATCATTGGATAGTTTTTCGCCACAAACTTTTAAAGCACGCAGACCATGTCTTTGTCTGAAGTTAGAAATCCAGCCTCTGCTCTAAAATTATCATTCCCGTAAGTTTCAGTGTAAAACTGTTTTGCTTTGCCTGATAAAATTTCGTAGAAAATTGGGACGTGCCTTGATCATTGCGTACAAAGCCATGTATACAAACGAGTTTCCATTTCTGGATATTCGGCTTTTCGTAAGGTTTTTCTGACGCCAGGACCGGAATCACATTTGGAAATAAATCTAAAAGAAGTTACACGTCCATAGTGAGTGTCCAAAATTATCTTTAAAATAAATCATATATACATACCTTTTGATTTTCCCTTACTTCTTTTTTATATCCGAAATTGTGGATGTTCCTACTCCGTATTCATTTGCCAACACTTTTCCGCTTTCACCAAGAACTAGTCTTTCTAATATATCGGACTTTTGTTTTATTGTTAGTGTAATATGTTTTCTTTTAAAAGGCATTTTAATATATAGGTACATATACATAAAAAAAACGTTTACATACTTATATGAATCACATAAAGTAAAATAGAATGTAGGTATGTTGTACTTGTGACAATAAACAAACAACTACAAAGTCCTTAACCTTTAGACGCGATACGCGATGCGTTGTAGGCAAATCAAAGGCACCTATAGTTTGTGTGACTCCCAGATGTATTATACTGGAAGTTAGGGGAATCCCCTCACTATCGATTTCAGTTTTCCATGTAGTTTAAATTAAGTAGATGTCTAAAAACGCAGGTCCGGATTACCTAGTACTATCAAATCCGGATTATAAAGTATACAATGTAATAGAAATGTTTGTCCGGATTATTAAAGAATCTGGTTTAATAGAGATCCAGATTATCGAGGTGGCACTGTATATATATATATATATATATATATATATATATATATATATATATATATATATATATATATATATATATATACATCAGTGTAGGTTTAATTAATCTTAAATTTACTTGTTCCTTTTTGTACGAATCTGAATTTATCTCCCTGAAACCATTTTAGGTAGGTACAGCAATAACCAGAATAATAGCTAAAGATCTAGATGATTCAGCCAATTTTACATATATAATAAACACCTGTGAGGCCAAGAACGAAAGAGGGATAATTTTAAATCCTGCAGATGTCAATTGTTCCAGTTTTTTCACCTTAGATCCTTGGACAGGAATCCTCAGTATCGCAAGGCAAATAGATCGGGAAGAAATTGATATGTTTACCTTAGCTGTTCTAGTGGAAGATCTGAATTCTGAAAATGGTATACAAACCGATTCAGGTAATTTAAACTAAAGATCAAAGAAGTCGAAGAAAGTCTCTCTAGAGGTGACAATAGTCAAGTAGAAGTTAACGCTATAAAATTTTTTTAATTTTGAATTGTTGTGGCTGTTACTTTATGGAAATTCATAACGAATGTAATGAAAGATTAATTTTGTCAATTTCCATTTTATTTTGTTTTACAAAAACTGTATGACGCGTTTCGTTATCACTGTAGCTTCGTCTGATACAAAATGATATCTAAAGAGAATGTTGTTACATTTTAATAAATACGTTAAGGTAAGTAGGTAATAAAAATTATTACTACCTACTAATGAATATTGATGGAAAATCCATTCTAAACTTTAATTGTATAATTTAAGCAAAGATGAGTTACCATGGGTTAGATATTAGGTATCTTTCTGTTCATTTAAGATGATATCTAAATTTTTAATTCTATTTATTTCTAAATTTTCCAACAGGTTTAATTTGACTCCTTTATTTTGTTTGTGTAAAATTTTAAATTTGTGGTCAAAAAGATGATTAGATTCTGTTAAATGATTATTGTAAGCTGAATCAGTTTTGTTTCTTAAATAACTTATTTTATGCTCTGAAATCCGAACTTCGAAAGAACGACCTGTCTGACCTATGTAACTTTTAGGACAAGAACCACAATTCACTCCAGATTTTTTTGTTCTATTTTGTTTTTCTTTTGCATTCGGGGGTAGCAGACCCCCGGATGAAACAGTAAAAATCATAAAAACACTTCTAATCAAAAATAAAGTTAATATCGTTATTCAACAAGACTTACTAAATTTATTAAACACGATCTTCAGTCGAAATTATTTTTACTTTAATAATACGTTTTATAATACTTCAGAGGATTTCATAATGCCCATTTTTAGCAGAAATCTTTGCCCCAAGAGTAAGCGGAAAATCTCTCTTTACTGTCAAATGATGTAAAATATTTTTAAATAAATACATTTTTTAATGCAGCACCAGCAGTTAATACTAAAAAATAATTGTGTATACTACTAGATATGTGCCTATAATTAGCATAACACTCCTTCGTATATATACTTTTTAGCTACAATAAAAATTGAGATAGAAGATGTAAACGACAATAGTCCAAAATTCACAGAACCTCTCTACAAGTTCACAGTTCAAGAGAACAGCAAAAATGGCATTTTAATAGGCACAGTTAAAGCTATAGACCCAGACAAAAATAAAACTATAACATATCAACTTGATAAAAACCAACATTATGTTTATTTGGTACACTTGGATAGTAGTTCTGGAGATATTTTGGTAGCCAGTAAGATTGATCGCGAAGTTCATGAATGGCTAAATTTTACGGTAAGTAACTTTGGGATTTTCTTTTAATTTTGATCATTTACAGGACTTCCCTCCTAAAAACGGGGCGACTTTAAATAATTGTAAAAAAATTTTGTTGTGAATTGCTGTCATCCCTCCTCTCCAAAGCTAGCGTTGCATTTTTTCTAAATTCAACTCCTTGTATATTTTTTATTTGTGAGATGGCGCTAATCAGTACTCACTGGTACTTTTTTTACTCTACGGTAGGATAATAACCAGCAATAGGGATTTCTCTGCAGGACGTATACTGGGTCCATATAAAACCCAATATAGTTGTATTGAAAATGTTTATATATTAGAATAAAAATATACAGAAGGTCCCACTTAGAAGATATGCTGCATAAGAAGATAACTGTTGAGAGTAACCTACGAGTAGAATACCAAGTTAATTATGAAAAAAAATTGTGATTTTTTAGATTAAAGCCACAGATTCTGGAGTTCCACCACGTTTCACTAGAACAGAAGTTTGTGTTCAAATACTGGATGAAAATGACAATACCCCTATTTTCGCTCTGGAACCGAACACCTTAATTATTCCGGAAGATATTCCACCAGGTATCCTCAAAATTTAAAAGATTATTATTGTTATTGCTTTTCTACAACTATTTAATAACATATTCATTATTTTGTAATTTGTAAAACATAATATTAGACGTTATTTGGCCACACCGTCAAGAATCTCTTCAGTTTTCTCAATCATTTAGACGCTTTACATCCAGGTATCCACTTCGCCTTTGATATTGCAAATAATAATTCTTTCCCGTTCTGGATTTTGAATAATCGAAAGTCAGAAATGACTTTGGCTCACTCAGTATACAGAAAGCCCACTCTCATGTATAGATATTTAAATGCTTCCCCGTATCACCATCCCGCCCAAAATTACTCAGTCGTCAACTCGCTTGTCCATCTAAACTAATCTAAAACATCTTACTTCCGTTCTTCAATCAAACTATTTCCAATACGGAGATATAAAATGATCCATTCAAAAATGTACATCCCTCTAGGTGTCCCAGACTAGAAGTCAAACAGATCAGTCTCCTGCGATTGTAGTCCTTCCATACAGTAAAAGTATCACAGATCGTACTTTAAAAATTTTTCGGAAACATAAAATAATAACATGATTCTCTAAACTCTCACGTCTCGGATTTGTCAAAGATAAGAATTCATTTGAAAATCCATGGAGCTGTGGTAAAACTTATATAGGCGAAACGAATAGAAAGATACGTACAAGAATTAAAGAACATCAAAAGGCAGTGGATCTTCGTAATATTTCCACTTCAGCAATTGGAAAACATCAGCATGAAACAGGATATTCTCTTTAACTAATCAAAAATCATTGCAACACGTTTCTTTTTCTTCATCTAAACGTCCCCCATAACTTTAATTGTGACACTGGTCATTACATTTCACCAATCTGGATCATCCATGAAGCCCCACCCCGATCTACTAATATAAAGGCGTATATAAGCGAAATGAAATCAGTTTCGTGCTACATTCCGACGAAGTCACTTTCCGGAATAAGCTCTAAAGAAGTCGGCAGGATGATCGGCGAAATATCAGCACCAATTATTCAATCGACACAGGAGAAGCCCAGAAGAATTATACCTATAATGTTAGACATTATTTAAGGTGTGGGATAATGATTTATTACTCACCAGTTCCTATGAAAGAACTAAACTTAACTTTAATTATTCACAACAATCAATAAAAGAATTATAACATACATGTTGGTATGTAGAAATTATTAATTTATTTATTTTTCTATTTTTGTTTATATTACTATTGAATATTTGTTGTAAAGGCATACTTTTCTACTATTATTCCTCGTTAGTGCTCCCTACTGCCTTATACGACTTTTCATTTTGATTTTAAGGTACCGAATTAACCGTAATAAACGCTACAGATGCTGATTCAGGCGAATTCGGAAAAATAACGTTTATTTTGGACAGAGTATCATCACAAGGACAATTTTCTATAGATAGTGACAGTGGTGTATTAAGGGTAGCTGAGAAACTAGACAGGGAAGAAAAGGAGAACTATTTATTAATAATTGAAGCATGGGATAATTATCAATATGGGTTTAATAATGGAGAAAGTAGAAACGCCTTTAAACATTTAAAGTAAGAGTTTGGACGAATAATCATCACGAAATTTATAAAAAAAGAACAACGCATGATAAATGTTTCACTTGAGCGTCCATCACTTTTTTAGTTCGCACTGTAGTCAAAGCAATTGGCTCTTACGTGCCACAAAACATGAGTTTTTTTAATATTCGGGAAACCTTTAAAAGATATCAGCGATCTGCGCGATTTTTTAGGCGTAATTATGTAAGAGTGTAAAATGAAAATACTTGACTTTTAAATGTTCTAAATTATTAGAGGATTGCTCTACATGTTACGGCTTATTAGGCATTTATATACTAAAATACACTAATATTTTACCTGATTTTTCCAGAGTTATAAAATTACACTGGTCAATACAAGTCTTGTTTCCTTTATTTTTTTTCTGTTATTGGGTATTTCTATGGCCCTGACTATGAAAAAAATACTGCACAGCTTTACCTTTTGAAATATACAGTTTTATTATTTTGCCAAAAAAATACAAAAAAATAATATATTATGTTAACAAAATTTCTATTGTACACTAGCAAATGATCTTTTATAAGATTTCCTTGAATGAACGACTTTAGGTAGATCTCGTTGCAAACTCCAGCAGTAGTCTGCCATCATATGTGAGTCCCACCGCCCCTGATAACGCTCTTCCATTGTCCGAAGATCCTGATGAAATCTTTCACCCTGCTCCTCACTAAAATCACCCAGATTTTGTGGAAATCGCTCTAAATGCGAGTGCAGGAAGTGGATTTTTATGCTCATGTTGCACCCTAGCTCTTGCAAGTTCGATAGCATGCACTCAACAAGCTCGACATGGTCGTCAGATTTCTTTTTGCCTAGGAAGCTACTCATAACCAAAACAAATGAATTCCAAGCTTTGGATTCGACTTCAGTCATTGATTTGACAAAATTAGGATTTTTCACGAGTTGCCTAATCTGTGGCCCATCAAAAATACCAGCTTTCAATTTTTCTGAACTTAATCCTGGAAACTTGCGTGAAAGAAAATTAAAACATTCGCCACTTTTGTCAAGCGCCTTCACAAACTGTTTCATTATGCCGAGTTTAATATGAAGTGGTGGAAGTATGATGCGGTCTCGGCTAACTAAAGGCACGTTTATAACATTTTTTGTACCAACTTTTAGCTCTTCCCGCACTGGCCAAACTTTTTGTGACCAATGATGTTGTTTGTCACCACTATCCCAGAGACACATGAAACAAGGGAACTTTGTGTACCCCCCTTGTTGACCTAAAAGAAAGTTAACCATTTTCAGATCAACACAAATGACCCATTTGTGGTCTTGATACTTAATTTTTTCCATAACCTTAGAAACATTTACGTATTCTTCTTTTAAAGTCGTCGAATGTGCAATAGGTATATATCCGTACTTGTTACCGTTATGAAGCAAAACACACTTTAAACTTCTTTTGCTGCTGTCTATGAAAAGACGCCAATCACTAGGTTGGTACTGTTTTAATCCCATCTGCTGCAAAATACCACCAATATCGTTACAAAAAACTAAATCTTTCTCTTGAGAAAAATACGGTAACAGTTTTTTTTCTCGGGTACGATAAAATGTAATTTTGGTTTCCGGAGTAAGCAAATTTTTTTTCTTTTAAACGAGATGCTAAAATTTCAGAAGCTTCTCTAAGTAAGTTCTAATCTCTTACTAAGTCATTTAGTTCTTTCTGATTAAATGGTTGAGGTTCTGAAAGGCTACATTTGTAGTCTGAATCAGAGTCTTCACTTAATGTATTTCGTTCGGGTTCACAGAGATTTGGATCATCAGAAGATTTAGATGTGCTGGGTTGTACCTCTTGTGATTTTAATTGAGGTCGTTGAGCAGAAGATAAGTTAGGATATGACCACTTACTTCGATTTCCAGGGTTAATTCCGTTTATTTTCACAACGCAGAAGTAGCAATCGTCATGATGGTTTCGAGGTTCACGCCAAATCATGGGTGTTACGAACATTATTGCATCTCTTTTTCCACTGGACCATAACCGTAGACATACCACACATTTCTGGCATACAATATAAGGAACCCATGGCTTGTCCTGATTACACAATTTTATTTTAAACTATTGATGATACGCAGTTTTCACAAAGTCCGATATAGGTTTTCGATATTTTGCAAATATATATTCACCACAAATATAGCAAAAACAATCGGATTAAGCACACAACATCTTCTTGACGAAGCCATATCTAAAACAACAACAAAATATATTGTCCAATAAAAAACGAAAATCTAAGTAAAAATAGTAAATGAGGGTAGTTAGCTATAACTCAAAAACAAAAGCTGTTAGAGAAAAATTGTTGCCATATTTAAAAAATACGCGTCAATTTGAGATAGAAACAAAAAAAAAATCACAGGAAACAAGCAATTTTCTTTTTTTTGTTGACCAGTGTTATTATTAGAGAATTTTTTGAGCAGGCAGACTTTGGAAAATTTGTAGGTCATTTATGGTTTTATTATTTTTTAAAGATTTCTATAGTTCTAAAAGCTCTGACGTCGCATCGGGTTTTTCTTTCACTATCTAATAATGTGACGTTACCTGTGTATTGGTCAGTCAAAAAGTTTTGAAAGCAGAAATAAAACAAGGTGAATTAATGAGTCGAAATCATTTATTCTTCAGTATAATCTCCTTTAAGCTCAATACATTTTTTCCAACGATTTTCCAATTCATTTACCCCATCTCTGTAGTGATTTTCCAGAAGACCTTCAAAATACCCTTCTACGGATTCTATCACCTCATTATTTGTTGAAAAACGCTTCCCACGTTGAAATCTTTTGAGGTTTGGAAACAGATGGAAGTCAGATGGAGGCAGATCTGGAGAATAGGGTGGATGTTCCAACAATTCGTACTTTAATCCGACTAGTTTTGCCGTTGCCAAAGCACGTCTGTGAGCAGGTGCATTGTCATAATGAAAAGTTTTTTTTTTCTCCTTTTCTCACGATTTTTCTTCCCTAGCTGGTCCAAAAAGTTGAAGCAATACTTTTCTGTGATTGTTTTACCGATTTGAAGGTAATCAATTAACAAAATCTCTTTTCCATCTCAGAAAACTGATAACATAACTTTTTTGGATGACTTTGACAATTTTGGCTGCTTTGGAGCTGAACAACCGGGCTCAGTCCATTGTGCGGTTTGTTATCGCAATTCAGGATCATACTGGTAAACTCAAGTCTCATTCACAGTTACAAATCGATGCACAAAATCAGTTTTATTCTTTGTGAACCGAGCCAAATGTTGTTTAGAGAATTCCTCTCGAGATCGTTTTTGTTCTGATGTTTGCAAATGCATCTTGTGAGTAGTTTTCTCATACCCAAAACATTAGTGAAGATCTCATGTACTGATCCATATGAGATGCCTATAGCCTCAGCTAAATCATCCACGATTAATCGACGGTCTTCCAGTACCATATCTGGCACAACAGTTTCTTCAGTTGTTGCAGGTTTTGGACGTCCTAAACGTGAATTATTTATCATTGACGCTTGTTCGACCACGTTTAAACTCTAAACTCCATCTATGAACAGTTAGAAGTAGAGGAGCAGACTCCTTTAATACTTTTACTAACTTTGCATGGATTTCAGTTGTCGATAAACTTTCCAAAACAAAGAATTTTATCACTGCACAGAATTCGATTTGTTCCATTTTTAGAAAATACTCAAACATGTCTACTTTAACCAGCTGATAAACAATGAATGACTTGACAGACGAAATTTAGGGTGTGTCTATATGACAGATGAAGCTTTAAAATTGTGTTCAATATTTGGTTCAAGTGATGCGTCCTAGGTGTTGCTTTCAAAACTTACTGACCCTGAGATTTGAATTTTTTGGCAATCTTATTTGTGATATTGAACAGACAATTCAGAAATTTATAATTAGTCTGGAAAACTACTTATAAATTTCTGAATTGCATACCCAGTATCACAAATAAAATTACTAAAGATTTCAAATCTCAGAGTATCAATATAGTAGTTTGTAAGAAACTTAATTTAGGTAATATTTCAGTAAATAAAAGGGACAAACAACCCATTCTCCAAAAATCAGGTGTATGTAGAACTCAGTGTCAGAATTGTGAAGCTGTTATTAATAGATATTTAAAAACCAGACTAAAAAAATTTATAAAAATACTCATTGTACAGAGAACAACCACTTTATAGACACAGGTGAGGTCATATTATTACATAGGGAAATTTTTAAATAATGGTAATAGTTTTATGATCGTAGAAAAAAACCAGGTAAAATATTAATTCATTTCAGTACGCTATATAAACAAAACCATTGTACTTTAGATACATCATTCTCTTGAAAAAGGCCTAATAAGCCCTAACATGTCGAGTAATCCTCTAATAAATATGAAACATTTAAACACCAAGTATTTTCATTTTACGCTCTTGTTAAAATGTTTCATATCAACCGCAGATTCACTCCAGTAAATTTGAAATTCCTTAATTGTGATTTAAAAATCTAATCGACTCGGGCAACATCAATTTGACTTAAATAACGTAGTCTTTAGAGTTCTTTGGAATTAACTATGACTATTACAAAAAAAAATGCTTTTAGTGTAACACTTCTGGATGTAAACGATAACAAACCTGAATTGTACGTTGAACCGATGTGTGTCAATATTACAGAATTTCAAGAACCTGGACAACCAATCACCATAGTTCGTGCATCTGATGATGATGATCCTAATACGTCTAACGGTCAGGTATACCTTACTTACTTTACTATTATGTTTCGCAACTACGAAGATAAATATTTGTACTTGCATGGGGTGAAAAGTCCCGAGATTGTCCAAAAGGTGGCAGCAAAAACAAAAAAACCATATGATTTTTAGTTAATGTCAACTCTCAGAAGATTCGTGTAAGATTTTTATGACATTTTTTTCTGTTAGTTCGCGAGTTACAGCTATTTGATTTTTGCAAGACGATCGTACAAAAAGAATTTCGTATGTTGATTAAACATTGCTTTTTGGTGGAAAAAATACAGCCAGAACACAAGAATGGCTTGAGAAGTATTGTGACACATCTACTCCATTGAGAGCAACTACATGTCGACGGTTTAATGAATTTAAGTGCGGTCACACAAAGCAATTCACACTATGAGTTCGATAAAACATGTTTACAGAAGTAACAATGAGTGTATTCACACTATCACTATCGCTCAGATTTCGATCTCATAACGCTCTAATATCAATACATCTCAATGAATATTTTGTCGCAGCGAGATCGGACTTGTCCTGACTTGTCACGGTAGTATGTTTTCGATACCACTCCACTCCCAATATTATGGAAAATACTAAGATTCAACATATTCCAATGTACCCATCTCCTATGCCACAACGATATCAAGCAGCCAGTTTTAACGAGGAGTATTCATCTGCTATATCTTAATGCTACGTATTAAGGTATTTCTTACGAGAAAACAGAGAAAGCATTATGTTAGACAAAGAAGCGAAATAATTTGGTTTTCAGGCTATATTGAAAGTAGCTTCTCGCTTGCTTCACGCCCCACACAATCACGTGTTATTTATAATAACCTTGATACTTTTACATCATATACAATAAAAATTATGTATAATTAATTAAAACTATACTTTATTTATTAAAAATATATCAATTATTAAGTATTTATAACTGAATAAATACGCGTGCAAGGCACGCGTTTATTCTAGTATATTTTTTAAAAAAAGTCCGATCAGTGCAATGCATATATATGATTCAAAATTTGAAAGAACGCTCGAGTCCGCAGGCCCAATCTTCTTCAAGCTACGTTGCCACAGCGAAAATTCCCTTCATAAAATACATGAAAAAGTAATATTTATCTAATATTTTTGCAACAACTAGGAGGTAAACTGCCTTCATATTTTAACAAACGAAAGCAAAGTAATTTTTTTAGGTATATATCCTTTTTTGTGACTTTACTTTTTAATGCACCTACGACAACAAAAATTGTAATAAAACGCATGCTTTTAATCGAAGAAAAAATATGGGTTCCTATCTTTTACGTGTTAAATATCTAAAACTTTTACAATTAATTATGGCAATACGGTGTGGTAAACCATCTTTATATTGAAGCAGTGAATGCATGATGCTAAAGTCTATTATTTTTCAAAATTTCAAGCAAAACTACTTTTAACAGTTACGCGTAAGAAATACCTTAAATTATAGCAAATATAATCAAAATTAAAGTAAAAAAGAATAAAGTTAATATAATTGTGTCACTTCTGTACACGTACAATATTCAATTTAGAAAATTCAATAAATTCAATATTCAATTTAGAAAATTCAATAAATTCTAATTACAGTAATACCCCGCTTAGCGCGACCCCGTTACGCGCGGTTTCACTATAACGCGAATTTCAAATTTCGCGCCCATGTAGTCATTAACTTCTCTATGGTCGCGGGGGGATCCCCGCTTTCTCTGAATATTCTCTTTGAAGAATTGGGAATTCCCTGTCCTTCGACTTTGTTCTATGGGGATTTCCTCGTTCGTTTCGTGTGTTCATTTGTTCCGTAATGTTAGTTCGGTCGGCTGGCAGTTTTGTTTTAATATTTATTGGAGATACATACATACATAATTTAACCCTACGTTAAAAATGCCGCCTGTAAAGAAAAAAGAGCGTAAAAGCGTCACTTTGGAATTGAAGATGAAAGTGTTAAGAAGAATGGAAAATGGAGGCAAAGCAACAATTGTTGGGAGAGATTTTGGACTCTCAGAATCGACTGTGAGAACGATTTATAAAAATCGGGAAAAAATTAAAATCTCCAGCGAAGGTTCAACACCTATAAGTGCAACAAAACTTTCTCGTTCGAGATCATCTATCTTAGAAAGAATGGAGAAATTACTGTCAGTCTGGATCGAAGATTTGAATAAGAAGAACACACCACTAAGTCAAGATCTCATATGCACAAAAGCAAAATCTTTGTATGAGATGCTGAAAACAAAAGAAGGAGAAGGGAGTGCCACTCCGACTTTTGCTGCCAGCAGAGGCTGGTTCCATCGGTTCAAGCAGCGTTCTAATCTTCACAATATCCACATAACAGGCGAGGCGGCCAGCGCGGACATTCAAGCTGCAGCTGAGTTTCCAGACAAGTTTCAAGACTTCGTTAGACGAGAGAAAATTCCTGCTTGTCTCATCTTCAATGTTGATGAGACCGCACTTTACTGGAAAAAAATGCCATCTCGAACATTCATTTCTAAGGAAGAACGTCAAGCCAGTGGTTTCAAAGCTGCGAAAGATAGACTAACACTTCTGCTGGGTGGTAATGCCACTGGTGATTTCAAACTGAAACCTTTACTAGTGTACCATTCAGAAACACCCCGTGCAATGCGAGGCACAGACAAGACAAGTCTACCAGTTGTGTGGCGATCAAACAGAAAGGCGTGGGTTACACGGGAAATTTTTCAAGAATGGTATTCTAATAGTTTTTGCCCATCAGTCAAATCATACTGTGACAGAAATGGGCTTGAACCTAAAGTTATATTACTCTTAGACAATGCCCCAGGACATCCAACCTCACTTGATACGCCCAGAGACTTAAAAGTGTACGTAAAGTTCCTTCCACCAAACACTACGTCAATATTACAACCTATGGACCAGGGAGCAATAGCAAACTTCAAAGCTTATTACCATCGCCGCACTTTTAGCCAACTAATTCATGAAACTGACGGGGAAGGAAGACAGTCTATGCGAGAGTGGTGGAAGTCATACAACATTATGAAGTCTATTCACAACATAGAAGAGGCTTGGAAGGAAGTTAAAATGAGTTGTATGAATGGGGTGTGGCGTAATCTTTGGCCAGATGTAGTGGAAGCACCTAGAAGAATTGTCCAGATGCAGAGATAAGTGCTTGAAGACATTGCTGCAATGATTGAGGGGTCTGAACTTGAAGATGTCACGGTAGAAGATCTCGTAGAACTTGTAGCAACGCACGACGATCCTATTAGCAATGAAGATCTGATCGAGTTACAGAATAATCCTATCTACGATGAGGAAGAACAAGTAGAAGAGAAAGTTTTATCTTCAGGGGAAATACAAAATGCACTTTCAAAAATTTATTCAGGTTTGGACATATTGCAGAGTATAGACAATAATGATGACCGTGTCTTGACCGTGTGTCAAACAATTAAAAACAGTGTTGGGTGTTATGAACGTATTTTACAAGAACGTAAACAAAACGTTACCCAAAAGACAATAGATGTATTTTTCCGTAAAAAATAAGAGTATGTATTGCATAAAGTGTTCTTAGAATTAAAGTGATTGATTAAAATGATTTGTATTTTTTTGTATTAAATTTTGACTATGTTTAATCATAAACCTCGATATACGCGAATGTCAGTTAACGCGATTTTTTTCGGAACGTATCCCTCGCGTAAAGCGGGGTATTACTGTACTTACCGCAGACACACCATTAATTTCTATCGTGGAGTAATACTTTCTCGAAATGTGGTATTTAACTTCTTAATTTTTGGTTCTATTGTTGTTAATATCATTTCAAAAGTCGCAGAATCCATTCTAAAACACTTTATAAATTTTTCTTTGTCAGTTAGATTACTTTTTTGAGCCTTTAAACTTAAATGTACCCATGTCCTTCTTCTCGGTTTCCTCCGTTTTTCGATGATTTTTGAATCATCATCTAAAAGAATAGCTATAATAGCTAATTCTTCAATTGAAAAGTTAAATGACATTATACTTGTACTTTTCTTTTCGAACCGAGAGCAATCGAGCGCGGCCTCAGAGTGTAAATCGAGCCTAAACTGAAAGTGGGAGACATAGCTGACATCGTGAAGGTATCAACAGAACGCTTGCGGCATATTTTGTATGAATATTTTCATATGAAATAGCTACGTTCCCGATGGTGCCGATGCCGCGCACTCTCACGATTGATAACACAGCAATGTGTCGAAGAGTCAGAACGATGTTTGATACTGTTGGGCGTAATCCAAAAGAGTTTTTACGTCAACTCGTAACAATGAACGAAACATGGATCCACTACTACAAGCCTGAATCCAAAAGTAAGTCTGGAGAGTAACTGGAACCGCATGAAAGCCAACCGCTACGTCCAAAGCCACAAACTTCAACTTTAAATGTTTTAGCAAGTATTTTTTGGGATTCACGTGGAATAATGTTGATTGACTATCTTGAGAAAGGACGAACAATCACCGGAGATTATTACGTTAGTTGATTGAACCCTTTTAATGGTGAAATCAAGAAAAAAAAGCCGCTTTTAGCAAAGAAAAATGTCTGAGCGATGATTAACTCAGTCAATCGTCGCTCCTGATGAAGCTAACATGGTTAGCAAAACACGCGTCGATTGCAAAAATAAAGTGTTTGGTGTAGTGGTGATATATACTGAGTAGTGTCATTATGCCAAAGATTCCATATTCCCAACAAAGAAAAATGTCTTGTTTCGCCAAGATAATGCACCAGTTCACACGTCCATAAAATCGATAGTGAAATTGGACCAATCGAGTGGAATTGGGGACGGACACTGAGGTTTATTTTAGAGAGCTCGACAAATCGTACTAAATGAAAGGTATCCAAATGTTGGAAGATCGTTGGAATAAGGGTAACGCTTCTGAAGGAAACTATGTTGAAGAATAAAATCGATTTTTGACCAAAGTTGTTCTTGTTGTTCAAAGATCTCGAGATTTTTCACCCCATGTTCGCCCCTCTTTGATTAGTAGTAGTATGACCAAATACGTTTTCAAAGATCGGATCGAAAAATGGAAAAGCATTATTGACCAAATATTAAAAATTATTCTATTTCTTTCAGGTTATTATTGACATAGCTGACGGCAACCAACAAAACCTCTTTGAACTACACCAGGTTTCAGAATGGTCGGCCCAAATAAGAACTACCGCCTCTCTAAGGGGAAAGCACGGTAACTACACTTTAATAATGAGAGCTCAAGATCTAGGAACTCCAAGTTTTCTGGTTGAAGAGTCGCTAAATATTTGCGTCATAGATTATAACGATCATCCGCCTATGTTCGTTAGTCCTCCACATAATTCTACTTTAAGGGTACCTGAAGTAAGTATTACTATCAGCACTATACAGCCTTGGCCAAGAGTATTTGCCACCTCCTTCAGTTCTTAGAAACTAGATGTCTCCTCTTTCTTACCGCCTTTATATTTATTTGGCACATCAAATAAAGTAACGAAAACAATAAATTCCATTGAAAAAAAGAAAGCTAATTCCTAGAAGTCAACAATGACTGATCTGCTTTATTCTTGTAATTATTTAGTTTACCTCGAGATGTTGTCGTGTACACATCATTAATAATCTGTTAATTTTAGTGCTTTGCACTAAATTTTAAGTAATTTTTTTATATGAAACTGCCAAAAGAGAATTGCATTTACAAAAACGTATAAAAATTTCTTTTTGCAAGTAGAAAAAATAAATCAGAGATTTTAAAAATAATTAAATGTCCACATAGTACAGTGAGATATACTATAAATCGTTCTAAAAAGGCAAGAACGCCAATAAAAGTGATCGAAAATGCATTACAAATGCCAGAGAAGACGGGCAGTTGAAACATGCTTTTTTGAAAATTTACAATATGACTTCTTCCGTGTTAATTCTTCTGAAGACAGTGGAAAGAAAATTTCTGCTCGGACAGTGAGAGGAAATCTTCATAAAGCTGTGCTGAAAGGCTGTAAAGCTAGATAAAAACCCTGGCTATCGGAGAAGAATAAAAAGATGCACTTGGCACGGGCCCAGAAACATAATTTTTTTAACGAAGAGGACTGGTCTAATATCGAGTGGTCGGACGAGTCTAACTTCAAGGTGTGTATTATTTATTAACCCTGGATATTTTTTAAACCATTTATTTTAGTAAGTGACTAATCTGAAAGTATTTTTTTTTTAGTTTCCTATAATGTTTGTTTTTCCCTTGTTTTAGGTTCTTGATACTCCTGCTGCTACCTACGGCACCAGATAGGAGAAGAGTATAACTCGCATTTCGTAGTATCACTGTAAAACACAGAGGCAACAGTATTATGGTGTTAAGTTGCATGTAAACATGTGGCGTAGACGAAATAGTAGTTACTAGGATCAAATAAATTTACAAAAGTATATAAGAGTTCTAAATAATGTACTAGAACCATCATTTTACAAATTGTATGGTAATAAAAACTTGGAAAATGTGTGTTTCCAGCAAGACAACGCACCTTGTCACAAAGCAGCACCGACAATGGAGAGGTTTCGGAAGAATAGGGTGGTACTTCCAAATTGGCTCCCCTAAACACCAGATCTCAACCCTATAGAACATGTGTAGTCAATCCTTAAGCGGAGAATCAAGGAACACTCAATCACATTAAAAGATACCCTCAAACGCGTCTTGTTCGAAGAATGGAACGCCATTCTCCCAGAAGAATGCAACACGTTAATTTTTTCATTACGACAAAGAATTGCGGCGGTAATAAAAGCCAAAGGATATTGTACTAAATCATCAGAACCGATGATTGCATGGCACTGTTGTGTCGTACTGTGGGTATCGTCACACTAACACAATAGATATATTAAGCGTTATTTCGAAGCACAAAATCTAATAGAGTTTTAAAAACATGTACTTGACTAGCTTTTTAATTTGTAGAATGCAACTGTGGGAAGCGCTCTAGTTCAAATAATAGCTACAGACGAAGATGTTGGATTGAATGGAGCTGTAAGATACAGATTAAAGACTGATCCAGCTGGACATTGGAAAACATTTACCCTTCAACCTGTATCTGGAATATTGGAACTACGTTTACCTTTAAGTAGGAAGCAACAGAAAATATATGACGTACGTAAAACCCGTAATTATTTCCCAAGCTTGATTTAAGTTCTGCTAAAACAATTTGTAGCTTTGTTGTGCACTAAATTATAAGGTAACTCTTGCGGAATCATTTTTAGATTCGAGTCGAGGCTTACGATTTAGGGGTACCGACAGCATTAAGTTCCGATTTGGACTTAACAGTCTATGTTAATGATATCAACGACTATCAACCACAATTTTTGGAAGATGAATTTATCGTTGAATTTACAGGTAATGGTTAAGAAAAACCAATAATAATGAATATAAATATATATATATATATATATATATATATATATATATATATATATATATATATATATATATTGGCTTAGCGGACCGACACTGTTATGTAAGTGTTTTGCTTTTGTATTGAGAGCACAGACGTCCTAAGGTATTAAAAACCCGGGCGTGCCATCTATGAATCACTAAACTAGGAGATAAATGTTTCGCTCCGTATCAGAGCTCGTCAACCGGCCTAGATAAAGAGGGAAATCGCAAACACATAGTAATAGCAGCAGATATTTAAAATGCATATGTCCAAAAGTGCCAGTAGCCAAAAAAAACCGCAGCTCCATCAGGTAACAAATGGTTCCTGTTGATCCATATAAGATCCAATAGTAGTATTAGTACTCTATTTTGCAGTTAATACTATTCATTCAATGGTAGTACAAATATTAGTACCTTATATTCATCTATAAAAATAGAGGAACTAAATTCTATTTTCCCGATTTGTTTTGTTCTTAAATTAAAAGTTTCGGCGCTAAGGCTTATTTTCTACTGACAGTTTATGGTACTTTTTAAATTAACAGTACTACTCTAATGTAGTTTTTAGTGTTCCGTACAGAACACTTATAAGATCACTTCGGTGTCTGTCCGTCTGTCACACCTGATTTTCTCCGAAACATAGCAAGTTGAAATTTGGCACAAATATTGATGTCCCCATCAGTGCCGTGTAGTTTTGAAAGTTAAATTTTGACTTTGAGGGCTGAAATCGGAAGTGAAAAAAAAAATTTTACCAGGTCATCGAGTAGGGTGTCAAATGAAATCTTGTAAAAACACGAGTTCAAACATATATATGATCTAATACTTGGGCATGCTTTTCTTTGTGTTATTTTCAAAAAATTGCCAAAAATCGCTGTCCCCCCCCCTTATCTCGAAAAGTACTGATCAAAAAAATTTGAAAACATTCTTAAATATTCTCCACAAGGAGTGCATTACATTTGGTATATAAAAAAAAATCAAGGTCATAAGTTTTGAACAAAGATCGGAAACAAACTTTGTTGAAAACTTATTTAGGGTAACAAAATTTTTTATTTTAAAGCAATCACCGTACGGAACACTAATTACGCAAGTCCGACTTACACTTGGCGGTTTTTTCTTAGTTATGAATTCGTTTTTTTTGAATGGTAAAAATATTTTTGCAATAGCAATAACATGCCTGTGGTCTGGTAACAAGATTTAAAACACTATGTTATTATTTTAAATATTTTTCAGAAAACGAAGACCCCGGTGCAGAAATCAAGAAGCTTCCAGATACTATTGACAGAGACGAACTAGAGTATGAAGGTCCACCAGCTCCGATCTGTTACTTTATCGTAGGAGGAAACGAAAACGGACTCTTTAGTCTAAACCCTACGAAACATACACTTACAGTAAGTAAAAAAACATGCATCCAGAACTGATCATAGGGTCCAGCAGCAGTTGAAACTCAGCTTCACTGCATTTTAAATCAACTTCATTATAATTCTCCACGATACAAATATTAAATTTCTCCTGTATTCAGTTTTAAAAGTTTTAAGAATATCATAATTAAATAGACATAATACCACAGCCAAGAAAATCCCTAAATACAGTCCGTCAAGTAAGAACGTGTCCGCGATAATTCATTTTTGGTAGATACGATTCTAGCGATTCAACAAAAAATCGGTAGAAGGAACCTTTGTCTACGACGCATTTTAGTAAAAGTATCAGTCGGTTCCAAACTTTCGACGAAATCACGTAAAATCCAAAATGAGTCACTTGTTTGCGCGTCGGTTCTAGGCAGTTTTTCTTTGTTGCCATCCAAGGGAGCCTAAAATAACAGATTCCGCGGCCGGTAAATATATTAAAAAGTGGGTGTTGTTTGTGAAGAAGTGGGTAAATCATTTTAACGAGGCGAAAAATATCGACGACTTGCCAAAAAGTGGCTCGGTAGGCAAAATATCACTCCGAAAGTCGAAAAATCCGAAATTGACGCTGCGCAAGAAACCTTTGCTGGGCGAAAATCACGCCACGAAGCGGCTCAGTTGGGACCACGATACGATACTAAAGTGGCCCTCACAATCGCCAGACGCCAACCCTCTTGAAAACGTTTGGTCCCTTGTAAAGAGAAAGCTCAGAGGAAAGACTCTGAGGACCTAGACTCAGTTGTCTCACGAGATTCGAAAAATTTGGAGATCATTGCATAAAATCTCATTGACAGCATGCCTTGAAGATGCCAGGCGATTACTGATACAGGAACTGATTGGACAACTTACTAAAAAATACATTGATGGCAAAAAATGTTCTCGAAATACATTTTTTCCAGAATACGAGCGACCACGTTCTTACTTGACAGTCTGTAAGTGCAGACTGTCAAGTGCAGGACCCGTGTGTGTACAAAAGCATCTATTCACGTTAGGTAGTACTTGACAGACTTTACAGACTGCGAAAATCAAATTCTGCAAAGTTAACCTTTTTAGAAAAGACCACTGCTTGGTTTTTGTAACGTTAAATTCTATTTGGTTACTTTCTCGTCATGATAGAATTTCTTCCAGGGTTATGTTACAATAGGCTCCTGCTATTTGCAGACATTTACCACGGTAGCTAGGGTTCGATTATCCAAAAAAAAATGAAGAAATGTTCTTGTTACATTTGATTTTTAGTATTTTAGTAAATCATTAATATAAAAAAGAGGAGGAAATAGTATGGAACCCTCCTAGTGGAGGTGTCAAAAAGAAATTTCTACCTTTCGTATGCGTATTCCCGTGACCAAAATATGTGAAATACTCTAAAACCTACTGCACATACTAATTCCCGAACATGTTAACCAATAAGAAAATAAATATGATTTTGGAAGGCCTCGAACACTAATTTTATCAATAGATCATTATTATTTGCCAATAAAAATATAATATTTTTAGGTTACTCAACCGCTGGATCGAGAAGGAAATGATATACACCTTCTATTAGTAAAAGCAACAGAAGACTGCGCCAATCCTCCAGAGCCAGAACATTTTTTCGACTCTAATGATGATACCCAACTTAAAGTGATTATTAAAGTACTGGACGTTAACGATAATCCTCCCAAGTTTATAAGAAGAGTTTTTACTGGTAAGCACTAACATTCTTTTTTATGTAGATCCTGATGTAAACAAAGTACACACAAAATCACCCAAGAACTAGTATTTGATAAATTAGTTATTGAAATATTTAACTTTAAATAAAGTTCTTGTTAGTGTTCTGTACGGAACACTTATGGGATCACTTGGGTGTCTGTCTTCACACCCGATTTCTCCGAAACTATTTAATATAGAAAGTTGAAATTTGGCACAAATATAGGAATTGATAGGCCAGTTAGAGCCGTGTAGTTGTGAAAGTTAAATTTTAACTTAAGAGGTTAGTTTTGGGGGGTGAAATCGAAAGTGAAAAAAAATTTGTCAGGTCATATATATATATATATATATATATATATATATATATATATATATATATATATATATATATATATATATATATATATATATATATACATATATATATATATATATATATATATATATATATATATATATATATATATATATATATATATATATATATATATATATATATATATATATATATATATATATATATATATATATATATATATATATATATATATATACAGTACAATCCCGATTATCCAAATAGCGATTATATGAAATCCGACTTATCCGAAACAAACTGTTAAAAAGCAAATTGCATTCCCATTAAACGAAAAAATCTCCATTATTCGAAACAGACGATGAGTGGTTTCCTTAACGCGTTGGGGACTTCCCGACGTCTAGAATTTCACCGCTGTCATTATTATCGCAGAGGTAATAGTTTCGTTTTAATAGATATTTTACAAAATGGAGCGTCATAATAATAAGCGTAAACGTGTTGTTATTTCCTTAAAAGAGAAACTTGAAACAATTCAACGTTTAGATAATGGTGAACTTCTTAAAAATATAGCGAAGGATTTAGGTGTAGCCGTGAGTACTGTTTTAGTGTGGAGAAAATATCGCGAAAAATTTGATGGTGTAGTGTTTTTTTGTCATCGCCCACACAGGCACGAAAAAGTATGAAAAGCGGTGAATACCAAAAACTGGATGATGATTTTTATGGTTTACACAGAATCGAGAACGTGGAATACCAATTTCAGGAACAATTTTAAAACATAAGGCAGTTTAAGCGAAGAGTTGCTGGTTATTGAAGCGCCTGAAATTTTTTCTGCAAGTGATGGATGGCTAGACAGGTGGAAAAAATGACATGGTGTACGTCAACTGAAAGTTTGTGGAGAAAGATTGTCGGCTGATGCATCTGCTGCAAAAAAATTTGCAGAGAATTTTGAGCAGTTTATGAAAGAACATGGTTTACAACCAGACCAAATCTATAATTGTGATGAAACAGGCTTGAACTACAAAATGTTGCCGTAAAACACCTTAAGTTCCAAAATGGAAGCTGGAGCACCCGGTTACAAACGTAGCAAAGAACGTATTACTTCTTGCATGCAGTAATGCTTCTGGAAGACACAAACTATTGGTAAGTCAGCAAATCCACGAACCTTTAAGAATATTCGTCGCAATGTTTTTCCTGTTTTATATAAAAATCAAAACAATGCCTGGATAAACGCGACTCTATTTAAAGACTGTTTTTTTGGAGATTTTGTTCCCAAAGTGGAACTTTTTTCAAAAGAACATGGATATCCTAGAAAATGTATTTTGTTACTAGATAACGCCCCCACTCACCCCAAGTGCGGAGCAACTTGAAAGTGGGGAAATAAAATCAATTTTTTTGCCTCCTGCTGTAACTTCTCTCACTCAGCCTATGGATCAGGGTGTACTGGAAAATTTAAAACGCAATTACAGGCGTTTGTTATTGGAGCATATTTTAGAAGAAGTAGATGCAGGTGGCAATCTTACTGATTATCTAAAAAAGATAAATTTGAATAATGTTATATATTGGATAGCTTCAGCCTGGAATCAAGTAAAGAGTAGTATTCTGGAAAAAATCTTAGTCAAAATTGATTCCACAAGAGGAGAGACATTACTCAGAGGCAGAAACAGAAGATAATAAAAGTTTACATCAAATTATTACAAGAATATCAGGATGTGAAAGTGTTACGGAAACCGATGTTTGTGAATGGTTAAACAGTGATAGTGTGGAAAATGAAAAGACTGACCAAGAATTAATTAAAAGTGTACGCAAGAATGCTAATAAAATAGACAGTGATAACGATGATGATAACGAAGTAGAAGCCACTGACAATATTCCTGTAAAAATGTTACATTCAGAAAGACTAACGGCCCTAGAACAAGCGTTAACTTAGATAGAACAACAAGAAAATGCATCCTCCGCGGACGTTTTGCTTTTAAAACGTTGGAGAGACATTGCAGCCAAAAACAGAACTAACGCAAAACGGGCGCAGTTAAAAATTATCTCATTTTTAAGACATTAAAGTTAAGAATGAAACTGTTTTATTTTCGATTTTCCGTACATATACATAAAATAAGTAAACTAATTGTTCTATTCTTTGTGTTAATAAATACCTATGTACGTAATAGCATATCGTATAAATGCTTTTAAGTCAATCTACAATGTTGTATTCATTCTAAACTTCTATTTTATAAAAAAATTCGGATTAACCGAAATTTCGATTATCTGAAATCACTTTGGTCCATATTACTTCGGATAATATAGATGCTACTGTATATATATATATATATATATATATATATATATATATATATATATATATATATATATATATATATATATATATATATATATATATATATATATACATATATATATATATATATATATATATATATATATATATATATATATATATATATATATACCATATATATATGATATAATACTTGCGCACACACTTTCTTTGTATTATTTTTCAAAAATGGCAAAAAATCGCTGTCCCCCACTCTCTCAAAAACTTTTGAAAAAATTATGGAATATTCATCATAAAGTGTGAATTAAGCTAAAATTATCACGAGTGCATTACGTTTGGTAATTTATCTGGTATAAAAAACAACTATGAAAACTATGGGACTTGACAATATGGTGGAGGTTTTGTTAATATACTTTTCAGTACATTACTGCTCGCTCGTCACTTCTGTAGCGAGAAAAGAATTTTATTTTATTTATTTATAATTGAACAAATATTTAGGTAGTAAATATTTGTTTTACGCTTTTATTATTAGATTCTATATTGAGCTAGATTGATTTATTGGCTATTAGGTAGCTAAGATGCTATAACTATTACACATTATTGACTAAGAAAAAACGTGAAAATCTATATTGGGTCTTAATGTCAGAGACCAAATTAATTTAACCTAAGCAAAGATTTTATTTTATTTTAAAAGCAATTATCACCTTTACAGAACACAAATTGCAAAAGTCTGTATTGCTCTTGGCCGGTTTTTTTCCTACTTGCCTTTACTTTACGCCATTAATTACGGCAGTAATGGCGTAACTTACACTAAGTGTTTAAAGTCATAAGTTTGAATTTTACCCAGAAAAATAATATATCCAGTGTTATACACTGTCAGCCCCAACTGTATATCTATGTCAGTAAGACACAACAAATCGTTTCTCTGGCAGCCTTAAATTTAAAAGCATATCTGTCTTCCATCAGGGTCTGTTTAAAACCACAGGCCCACAGAGGATTTGTCACGATTACCGTTACGGTTCTAACCCAGTAAAAACCTATATCAACTACTAAATATTGTCCATATTTCAGCAGTGATCACTGTTCTCTCATTTGTCAATCCATCTCGGAAGGCGTTTAGTCGTAGCAGGGCTCATCAGCCTAGCTAGGATTGACAGAAAAAAATCAAAATTCATACTGTTTAGCGTTAATTGTTAGTACGAATTCCTTTGTCGGTCTGCGTCCTTAACGGGCCTCCGACAAAAGGCAGATACGCTTTTAAATTTTAGGCTAGATAGAATTTGATGTAACTTACCTCGATGTTACGCCAGTACTGCAATAAATACTGCAAGTTTTGTTCTCTCGTTTGTTGATCTTAGCTCGTGTTTAGAAAACTTAAGGCATAATCCAAAGGAGTTCTGGCGTCATTTTGCAAACTGTAAACGAAAGTTAATCCAATTACACTCCTGACACAAAACGAAGTCAAAAGAGTGGGATGGCGAAAGTGAAAGTACATCAAAAAAGGCGAAACCAGTCTTATCAGGGCAACTGTTTTTTTTCGCACTCACAGGTTATCATCATGATTGACTTTTGGAGAAAAGTAAAACAGTGAATCGCTCTTATTACATAATATATTATTGAACCGTTTGCCTAGTGAACTAAAGCAGAAGCGACCAAGATTAATGCGCAAAAAATCTTTCACTGAATAATAAGCCTGCACACATCGACCATTGCGATGGCAAACGTGCAAAAACTGGGCTTTGAAATATTTTCTCACACACCCTATTCCACAGATTTGGCCTCAAGTGACTTTTTTGTTTCCTAACCTCAAAATTTGGCTTCGGGGAAGACATTTTCATTCAATGAATAGGTGATATTTGCTGTAAACAAGTATTATGCACAGTTCTAAAGATTTTTTTTTTCTGAAAGAATAAAAAATTGGAACCTCTTTGGACTTGTCTTGCAAGAAAATGTGATTCACCCTGTTTTTTTTTAAAATGATATTTCATTCCCCCCTTTAGAGCTACAGGTTATATCGCTTGAAACGCTTTTTTATTTCTTTTTTAGGTGGTGTAAGTACTGCAACTGCGTTTGGTACCAAATTCATGCACGTTAAGGCAATTGATCCAGATTCTGGTAAAAATGCCATCATATCTTACTATATTGTAGGAAAAGTACAAATGACCCTGACCGAAGGTATTTTAAATTGGTGTATATAAATGAAATTAAGCAAATTTAAGCTTTATTAAAATTTCAGGTTTAGATCATCTTCAGCGTCCTCCATTTATCGTAGAAAGGGACACGGGAGCTGTTCAACTCAATTTTGATCCTCAACAAGGCATGAAGGGATATTTCGACTTTATGGTTGTATCGAACGATACGGGAGGCCTCCAGGATACTGCCCGGGTATTCATTTATCTACTGAGGGAAGATCAAAGAGTTCGATTTGTACTGAGGCAACATGCACCCGAATTGAGGAATCGAATAGAAGTTTTTAGAGAGTATGTTATGGTAGCATATTTTTTAGGGGTTGGATAATAAGAACTTTTACTGTTTTAATAATTTTAATGTTGAAATCATTAAAACTGGATGACTTATATTTTTAAGATAACGAACCTCGTTCTTTTCAAGAGTATATATAACAACAAAATTAACAGTTAGAGATGGAGTACATACACTACTGAAAGATCATATTTTCTGGTGCAGTTTTTTAGTGTATATTTTACGTACGTAACGCAAGGATTACCGTACTATAAGCTTGCTCAGTCACGTCCTCAAAAAATTTTCTTCAAAATAACTCACAAAACCGAAGAGCATATCGCCGACACTTAATTTAGTTTCCATAATGGACTCGGTACCAGAGAAGCACATTTTAGTCTACATGTGCTAATTCAAAGATATAAAGACGCTAACTACCATGTCCATCTACGCTTTATGGATTTCGAAAAAGCGTTCGATCTAGTCTATCACAATCAAGATTGTGAGAAATACGGAGATTGGTGACAAGGACGTCAGAACTATTGGAAACCTATACTGGCAAAAAAAAAAGCAATAATAAGAGGTGACGACCACACATCAGAAAGAATAGACATAAGGAGAGGTGTTAGGCAAGGTTGCGTTTTGTCGTCGCTAATCTTTAATTTATATTGAAAAAAGGTTTTTAAACGAAATCGAAATACATATAAATAACATACGCTATGCGGATGATACTGTCATTATGGCTAGTAGCCCAGAGGGTCTCCAGTATCCGTTGTACAGTGTGGTAAGCGCAAACAAGAAATATGGTTTAATGCTAAATACGATTATTAGTAGTCGTAGTAGTTAGTATCAAAGCAACATCGGGCTAATATTACAGTCACATACATAACAAGCAACTAGAAAAAGCAGTTTGGTTTACTCAGTGAAAATGTAACACCGAATAGCATGTGCAAGGACAGCATTTATCAAATTAAAAAATATATTATTCAACCATGACCTAAATCTGACCTTGATAGTTAGACTTCTGCGTTATGTGTTTTCAATGTTGTTATATGGTGTAGTCTTGGACGTTTACCATAAACTCGAGTAGAAAATTAGAAGCCTCCGAAGTGTGGACAAATAGAAGGATGTTGAGGATGAGTTGGGCACATCGAGTAAGAAATTAAGAGATTTTTGCGGAAGATGAAGAAAATAAGAGAAATACTGAGAGCAGTAGAAATAAGGAAATGATCGTATTTTGGACACACTGTAAGATATCCCTAAAAATACAGTACAAGTATGAAATGCGGATTTCAGACAACAGATGGTGCACCAATGCAGTTTGTGCTATAAAGATTTGACACTGCGCCATTTTTTTGTGTCATCAGCAAGTGTCAGACACGCGCGAGTGATAAATTGGAAAAGTGTGTGCATAGTGTTGTGTTGTTGTGTTCAATATGTCGAAATTTATACCGAACAAAGAGCATTCGAGGACAGCATTAATTTTTTGTTTTCATTAGAAGAAAACTGCTGTTGAATCATACCGATTACTTCGAGAAGCTTATGGTGAACATGCTCCGTCGCAAGATACGTGTGAACGATGGTTTCGGCGTTTCAAAAGTGATGACTTCGATATTGCAGACAAGGAACGTGGAAAACCGCCAAAAAAATACGAAGATGTGGAATTGCAAGCATTGTTGGACGAAGATGATTCGCAAATACAAAAACAACTCGCCGAGCAATTGGGCGTTAGTCAACAAGCTGTTTCCAATCGGCTACGAGAGATGGGAAAGATTCCGAAAACCGGTAGCTGGGTACCACATGAGTTGAACGACAGGCACATGGAAAAGCGCAAAAACACGTGTGACATTTTGCTCGATCGGTACAAAAGGAAGTCGTTTTTGCATCGTATAGTTACAGGGGATGAAAAGTGGATTTATTTTGAGAATCCCAAGCCCAAAAAATCATGAGTAGATCCAGGCGCACCATCCACATCGACCGCAAGACCGAATCGCTTTAGCAGAAAGACGATGCTCTGTGTTTGGTGGGACCAGAGGGCCGTGGTCTATTATGAGCTGTTAAAACCTGGGGAAACGGTTAATACTAAACGTTACCAATAACAATTGACCAATTTGAACCGCTCGCTGCTTGAAAAAAGGCCAGAGAATACCGAAAGAGGCAACACAAAGTCATTTTTCTTCATGACAGTGCTCCATCACATACGGCAAAACCAGTTCGCGACACGTTGGAAGCACTCAGCTGGGAAGTTCTACCCCAAACTTCTTACTCACCAGACTTGACTCCTTCCGATTACCACTTGTTTGCATCGATGGGTCACGCACTTGCTGAGCAGCGCTTTGGTTGGTATGAAGATGTGAAAAAATGGCTCGATGAATGGTTCGCAGCAAAAGGGGAAGATTTTTACTGACGTGGTATTTACAAATTGCCCGAAAGATGGGAAAAATGTATAACAAGCGATGGAGCATACTTTGAGTAAAGCACTACATTTCATACTTGTACACCTTGAACGGAACTTGAAACGGAAGACGAAGAACATCCTGGTTGAAAAACCTCCGTCGGTGGTTTAGTATGACCATAACATCTCTATTTAGAACAGCAGTGAATAAAGTCATTATAGCAAAACTAAGAAGAAGATATAATATATATAATTTTTTTTTTGGATGGATTAAAATAACTCTATTTTTTAAGTTTTATTTTTCAAATTTAAGTTTAAGTAAATTTTAGCTTTATTAATTTTTAATTTATATATATATATATATATATATATATATATATATATATATATATATATATTTTAAATTCCCAACATATAATTCCATATATTAAAATTAGTATTGTTTTTTGCCACTACACAAATAATGCTTGAAGAAAAAACAAATAAAATTAAAATTAAAAGAGGAATTAGACAAGGCGACTTCATATCCTCAAAGTTATTCACGTTGCCTCTAGAAGACATGTTCAAATTATTAAAGTGGCAAAATAAAGGAATACTAATGGACCGTGAACAATTAAATCTCGCTGATGATATCACTCTGATCGCCAACACAAAAGAAGAATTACAAGAAATGCTGATGGAATTCAATAACAAGTTTGGAGAAATAGGTCTAAAAATAAACTTCACAAAAACCAAACGTTTGAACAACGGAAGGGAAGATAACGACCAGGTACTGTTAATAGAAGGTAAAAGAATAAGAAAGGTACAAATATTCATATATTTAGAACAAAATATCGAAATATCAAAAAATAATTTAAAAACTTACTTGGATAGAAGAGTCTCGTTAACTTGGTCTGCGTTCGGAAGACATCTCAAATTCAATAGTATTCGATCAATATGTACTGCCGGTATTAACATATGGCATTAAAACGTGAGTTTTAAGTAAAAGTATAATAAGTAAATTCCAGGTAACCCAAAGAGCAATTTAGAGGAGAATGCTAAATAGTAGACTCCGAGATCATATTCCTAACATCGAGATAGAAAGTAGATCAAAAGTAACAGATGTAATTCAACGAATATGTATATTAAGGTGGAATTGGGCGGGACATGTCGCAAGAATGAATGATAACAGATGGACATATCGTATAGTTGAATGGAGGCCTAGAGAGCACAAGATGCAGAGGTAGACCACAAACGGGATGAAGGGAGGACATAAAAAGATTAGCAGGACATGACTGGATGCAGAAAGCGAATAACAAAGCTCATTGGAGACAACTTAGGGACTCTTACATCCGACTATGAATGGAATAAGCTAATGTGATGATGATGATTGTTTTTTGGACTCAATGAAAAACACTTAATTTAGTTTTTCTAAGTAATAACTCTTCATTTATTTGAATTTCCTGTATCTCTTTTTTTAGGGTTTTAGGTAATGTTACGGGAGCCATAGTTAATGTAGATGAATTTAGAATACATGCCAATCACGACGGTACAGTCGATAAGACAAGGACAGATTTGTACTTGCACTTGGTTGACAGAAAAGATAACTCCATATTAGAAGTTGCTGATGTTTTAAAATTGGTAGATCAGAATACGGAGAAGTTAGATTCCCTGTTTAAGGTAAGAATTTCTTAATAGAATCACTTCTTTATCCATGAATATTTCTACTAAAAGCGGGCTAAGTGAACTACCCATTATAAGGCCCTCAGAACTATTATAAAACGTATTATTAAAGTAAAAATATTTGTTTAATACTTTTTTTTTAATTTTTTTTTTTTTTAATTTATTAAACACGAGCCTCAATCAAAATTATTTTTACTCTAATAATACGTTTTATAATATTTCTGGGGGCTCATATTGGGTAGTCCACTTAGCCCACTTTTAGCAGAAATATTCATGGATAACCTAGAAAAACAAATACATCGACAAGAATTTAGCAAATCATTTTTGTATTGGTACCGATATGTAGACGACATCTTTGCTTGTTTTAATGGTATAGAGCGTCAACTTGACAATGTTTTTAACTATATAAACTCAATACATAAAAATATTAAATTCACTATGGAACTCGACAATAAAATTAATTTTCTTGACTTAACGATAACCAGACATTACAACAAACACAAATTCTCTATTTTTCACAAACCCTCACATACAGATACTACAATAAACATAAAATCAGCTCACCCCCTACAATACAAATTGGCAGCTTACCACAGTATGTTGCATAGACTTGTGAGTGTCCCCTTATCTGTAGATGATTTTAATAAAGAATTAAATCTAATAAAACAAATTGCTGTTAACAACGGATATTCTCCTGACACCTTAGATTCAATTCTAAACAAAAAATTAAAAAATAAAGCTATTTCTTTAGTATACCCCAAGAAAGAAAACACAGGGAAATAATATAATGTTTTAACCTATTTTGGTAACACGTCAGAGAAAATTAAAAACCACTTAAACAAATATAATATCAAAATAGCTTTTAGAACAAACAACTGGTTAGGAAAATTCATTGAAAACGCAAAGGGAAAACAAAATAGATCCAAAAAATCTGGAGTGTATCAGTTGAATTGTGGTTCTTGTCATAAAAGTTACATAGGTCAGACAGGTCGCTCATTCGAAACTCGGATTTCAGAACATAAAAAAAGCTATTTAAAAAACAAAAACGACTCAACGTACAGTAGTCATTTAACAGAATCAAATCATCTTTTTGACGATAAATTTAAAATTCTACACATACAAAACAAAGGCGTAAAATTAAACCTATTCGAAAATTTAGAAACAAATAGAATTAAAAATTCAGACATAATCTTAAACGAACAAAAAGATACCTGTCTGGCCCATGGTAACTCACCTTTACTCAATTTATACCATTAATATTCAGAATGGATTTTCCCAGCAATATTCATTAGCATATAGTATTGATTTTATTACCTATCTACCTTAGGGTATTTGTATAAATGTAACAACACTAATATTCAAATATCATTTTGTATCAGACGAAGCTATAGTATAGCGAAACGCGTCATATGGTTTCAGTGAAACTAAATAAAGTGGAAATTTGACAAAATCAGTCTTTCATTACATTCGTTACGAATTTCCATCAAGTAACTGCCACAACAATTCAAAGATCAAATTTTATTTGGTGTCTTTTTAGGACACATGTCGGTTTTTGGCTTTGATAATTGCCACTTTCTAGGAGAAAACACAACAAAATTTGTATTTAAATTCATTATGATGAAAACGAAAAGTCAATTTGGAAATACAACAAATTTCAAGCCGGATTATCTTGAATTATATAAAATATGCACTGTCTTCATTTCACTTGCTGTACCCGACGTAGTTTTTAATACATTATTTCAGTTTAAACTAATCAGTTATTTGTGACTGGATTCATTGATTCTTCTATTAACTTTCGAAAAAGTTTTCTGCAGTAATTAAACTTTCATAAACAAAATCAGTGGTATTTATAGCGCTAGACGTTTAAGGAATTTACTACTAAACCATTGAAAGGTTGCAGAGACGGGCTCTCCGTCGATGATCCTTCATCACTATCACTATTATCTTCCTGTGTAATAAAATGAACGTATCAGGTTTTGAAATGTAGGACCCAATAATATCTTCATTTGTGGGGAACTCCGAAGTAATTAGAACATTATTCATGTGCATATACTCATCAATACTGAAAATTTCTCCTGTATTCTGCAACTTAATCCAAGTGTCATATTCGCTCTGATTAAGTTTTCAATTTTCAGTAGTATCATTTAAAAATTCTTACAGGAAAATCAATGGAATGTCATCCTCATCCTCCCATACAAGATATTGGCCAAATCCAGCTTTTTAAAAACAGTTAGCAATTCTCTCAGACTTAACGTCGATATTCCAAGCTTTTATTATTTCATCAAGACAATGCATTAAAGTGATATTAATTCTTTGTCTAGGTGGTCAATACTTTTCTATCAAATCCTGCGGCGATAATGACTTTTTAAGTTATGTATGACACCTTGATCAAGTGGTTGCAGTTTGGATGTCATATCTGGAGGAAAAAATGCAAGTTTGATGAACTGTAATTTTTGCTGAATGTACCTGGGGTGTGCCGGACAATTATCTATGAATTGAAGAATCTTTTGTCTAGTAGATTTAATGCGTTTATCCAATTTTAACATCCACTCCTCAAAAATTGCTCCGGTCGTCCATGCCTTCGAATTCACTTTATAATCGAGATGCAACCATCTAACTTCTCGAAACCAACGAGTTTGATTACTTTTGCCTATCAACAGTATTTTCAGTTTTTATAATCCATCCATATTTACAGCCGGAACTAACCAAACTAATATCGTTACTCTGATTTTATTATGTTTTTCCCCATGACACTTTTCGCTTTTAAATGTTAATGTTTTGTCGGGAAGGCATTGGAAAAAATAGTCCAGTTTCATCCACGTTAAATATGTCCCGCTCTTGATAAGTCTCTAACAAACGTCGCGTTTCCATTTATTGCAGAACAGGTCATTCACATCGTTACTTTCTTCACACACTTTTTCTGACATATCTCGTATCTATAATAAATTATTAAAATTTAAAATTTAATAAAAAAAAAATTGTAACATACCTTCGTTTCTAATTGTCTAATCAGCCAGTACTTGTTTTGAAATTTTCTTCTCCCAATTCCTTAGAGAATTCTAAAGCCTTTTCTTTTGTTAACACCCCAGATACAGCAAGTTTTGATCCTGGCCATTCCGAACCACTGTAAAGTTGCTTTATCTACATTTTCAAACGTTGGTTTTTTCATTCTTTTACTGGTTCCACAAGTAGCACCACTTTCTATTGCTTTGATGATAGATTCTTTATTTTTTAAAATTGTAGACAACGTATTAAGAGGGATACCATACTTAATAGCGACGTCTTTTTTTCTTGAACCACTTTCCACTTCTTGTATCAGTTTAAATTTATCTTCAGTTCATAAAGTTTTTAAAACACATTTTGCGGCCATATTATCAAAAATGCCACGACCGTACACAATACGACCTAAGCACAGCTTATTACCTGAGAAATAAGAATATCTGCTGATCTCTCTAAAAAAAAAAAGCTGACTGGTGCCGCCCAAACGCTAGAGATTTCACCGAAAAATGCGACGTAACGATAGGGACTCCACCGAAAAATTCAATTTATCAAAGTTGAGGACGCATTATTTTGTTCAATTTATCAAGAAATTCGAGTTATGAAAGTTCGAGTTACGAATTTACGTTGAAATTTTAGTCTTAACGCTGTTGCCATCCAATATTGTTCGAATTATCAAAAATTCGAGTTTCAAAGTTCGACATATCGAAGTTCGACTGTATATGGTAGGTCTCAGCATTAATGTAACTGGTACACTAGAAATATATTTTTTTCAGGATTTTAATGTTTTGGATACCCAACCAGGTGGTAGCTTAGCATTACAGACGAAACTTCATACTGCCGGGACAACATTTTGGCTGACGGCCATATCACTGTTCCTTCTTCTATTGCTGCTACTGATTTTGGCACTTTGTATTAACCAAAGACAGGCGTACCAAAGAAAACTAAAAGCTGCTACTGCAACCGCCTATGGTAAGAAATGCTATTCTAGATGCTATACACTAATACTATTACATGTTGTATTTATATTAGAAATCTAACCTTGCTTTTTGACCTTTAGAAGATATTCTGACGATGAATGTATGAAATATTTTTGGTCAACTAATATCTCGTGCCGGGTCTCGGCTTGCATAGGGGAAGGGTTCTGATCTCAGTAGAAGCTCTTCAGTATTCTGTGGGAGACGAACCTGGAGGGGAAGCCATCAACCCCAACCCACGCGTCCTAATGGCTAATAGGGGTTCTTGCGAACAACTATGCACGGAAGATTGGTATTTATACCCACGGATCAACTGAGGGCATGATATAGCGGCAGCGGCTATATAATTACTAGGGATATGCTCGCGGATTTTCCGACTGCATACCAACAAACAACTGCATCTTGTGCTTGTTATCTTACGGCAATAGTATGGGATATGGTTACCGCGCATTGGGAAGACAACGGGAAACCTTAAATGGTCAAAGGCTGCTAAGAATATCTGGGTAAACCACAAGGATATGTACGTGGAATGTGAAAATATTATATGGAAAAGTCCATAACGTTATTAAGAAAATAGAGAGACTCAAAATAAAAATCTTAGGTATTAGTGAGATGAGATAGCGGGGTTCAGGCCAGTGCCTCATACAAGAACATCAAGTGTATTACTCAGGAACAAATACAGGCGACCGCCGATACGGAGTATGAATCATTGTTCGATGAAGCAAATGTGCCATAACATTTATCAAACCACTATTAGGTTCTGGCCGTATTTTTTCAAATTCTTTTTATTTCATCGTTTTGCAAAAATCCAAAATAGCATCTCTCAAGCAGCTGTAACTCACAAACCAATAAACAAAATGTCATGAATATTTTATACAAATCTTGAGAGTTGACACTAACCGAAAATCATCTGGTGTTTTGTTTGTACTGCCATCTTGGGACTTTTCACCTCACAGAATCCTTTCAATAAAAAATTTATATCTGTGGTATGACGCTCAAAACTCAATTTTACTATAAATTATTAATTATCCCGTTTTGCCTTTAAACTATCAAAATAATCTGACGTTTATATGCTTATATTCCTATAACACTAATATTAATTTTTTTTTAGTTCGGGCAGATTCAGAAATAGATGGTAGAGGCCTTAGCATATTAGGTGGAAGAGTTCCAAATACCAATAAACACAGCATGGAAGGCAGTAATCCTATTTGGTTAAAAGCTTACGAAAACGAGTGGTTTAAGAGTCCTGAAGACCTTAGGTAAGAACTTATTTTTGGATCTTATTCCAAAAAATTTAAAAAATAAGTTCGTTATCCTTAAGTTTATCTTTTTCTTCGGGTACCGTGACCGTTCAACGATCGTTGGTTATATGTTGGCTACCATATTGTTGATGATAGTTTTATTGACAGCCGCTCGGAAGAGTTGAACCGTAGACATTCCGTACCACTGCCTCAAATTTTTCAACCACAATGTTCTCTTTCTCCCTGAACCACGTCTGCCTGGAATCTTTCCTTCTATAATCAGATGATTGATTTCATATTTTTCTGGATGTCTCATAATGTGGTCAAAATATTCTAATTTGCTTCGCTTGATGGTTGTGACCACCTCCAAATCCTTGCTCATGAGAGTGAGAACGCTATTTTTACTAATTCTGTCCATCCAACTGATTTTTGCAGCATTTCGAATGCCTCCAAACGTTCAAATGTTGCTTCAGTTACCGACCACGCTACCATGACGTATAAGAGAACCGGAAAGGCGTAGCAGCCTACCATTTTCATCCGCAGTTACAATGATAGGTCGTGACTAGTTAAGATTTTTTTTGTTCTTCATAAACGCGGCTCGGGCCTTCTCTATTCGAATTTTGTCTTCCACAGTCGGACCCCAATAGTCGTTGATATTGCTACCGAGATATATCAATTTGTCAACTCTCTCTTTCTTTGTGCCACTGACTGTAATAATAACCATCTTCAATATTAAATTCATATATATATATATATATATATATATATATATATATATATATATATATATATATATATATATATATAAGGTGTACAAGTATGAAATGCGAATTTTTTTTCTAAAAAAACATCTTAAATCCGGAAGAATGATAAAAAGTGGTTTATTCAAAGTATGCTCCATCGCTTGTTATATATTTTTCCCATCTTTCGGGCAATTTGTGAATATCACGCCAGTAAAAATCTTCCCCTTTTGCTGCGAACCAACCGTCGAGCCATTTTTTCACATCTTCGTACGAACCAAAGCGCTGCTCAGCAAGTGCGTGACCCATCGATGCAAACAAGTGGTAATCGGAAGGAGCCAAATCTGATAAGTAAGCCACATTGGGTAGAACTTCCCAGCTGAGTGCTTCCAACGTGTCGCGAACTAGTTTTGCCGTGTGTGATGGAGCACTGTCATGAAGAAAAATGACTTGGTGTTGCCTCTTTCGATATTCTGGCCTTTTTTCAAGTAGCGAACGGTTCGAATCGGTCAATGTTGTTGGTAACATTTAGTATTAACCGTTTCCCCAGGTTTTAACAGCTCATAATAGACCACGCCCCTCTGGTCCCACCAAACACAGAGCGTTTTTCTGCCAAAGCGATTTGGTCTTACGGTCGATGTGGATGGTGCGCCTGGGTCCACCCATGATTTTTTCCGCTTGGGATTCTCAAAATAAATCCACTTTTCAACCCCTGTAACTATACGATGCAAAAAACGACTTCCTTTTGTACCGAGCGAGCAAAATGTCACACGTGTTTTTGCGCTTTTCCATTTGCCTGTCGTTCAACTCATGTGGTACCCATCTACCGGTCTTCTGAATCTTCCCCATCTCTCGTAGCCGATTGGAAACAGCTTGTCGACTAACGCCCAATTGCTCGGCGAGTTTTTTTTGTGTTTGCGAATCATCTTCGTCCAACAATGCTTGCAATTCCACATCTTCGTTTTTTTTTGGCGGTTTTCCACGTTCCTTGTCGGCAACATCGAAGTCACCACTTTTGAAACGCCGGAACCATCGTTCACACGTGTCTTGCGATGGAACATGTTCACCATAAGCTTCTCGAAGTAAACGGTATGATTCAATAGCAGTTTTCTTCAAATGGAAACAAAAAATTAATGCTGTCCGCGAATGCTCTTTGTTCAACGTATTGAACACAACAACACAACACTATGCACACACTTTTCCAATCTATCACTCGTGCACGTCTGACACAACAAAATGGCGCAGTGTCAAATCTCTATAGCACAAACTGCATTGTGCAAAATCTGTTGTTTGAAATCCGCATTTCATACTTGTACACCTGGTATATATATATATATATATATATATATATATATATATATATATATATATATATATATATATATATATATATATTCATATATTTTGTCTTATTTGCAATCAGTCTTAAACCAAACTGTGTACAAGTGTCAGTTATTTTATCCATAAGTTTTTGTAGATCTTTTCCGTTATATTATTATATATAATTAATGTATTATCGGCGTATCTGATGTTATTTATGTTAACGAATAGAGGTTGAACAACAATGGCGATATATCGTACTTCAGCTGTCTGTTGCCAGTACAAATTGACGATAATACGAATGAAATGTCATCTATACCGGTCGTTTTTCGTGGCGTACCTTGTCAAAGGCTTTTTCAAAGTCAATTGAACCAAAGAACAGAATTTGGTTGACATCGCGACATCTCTAGATCAACACATGAATACCAAACAGTGCTTCCCTAGTCCCTAATCCATTTCGAAAACCAAACTGACTGTCTCCAATTCTTTCTTCAAGTGTATTATATATCCTGCCATGCGCCACTCTCCAAAATATTTTTAAAGTTTATATTTAAGTAGTCATAATAAAATGAGTTAGGTTCTTCAGAAGGTGTCTATCTTTTTTTTTTTAGTTTTAGTCAAGTCTTAGGTTAAATCGCATGATATGACTTATCAATGTAAAAAAACGTATTGTGATATGCAGCGAAATTTTTTCCCATTGAGGCTCAATGGAACCATCTTGATTTTTAAAACTAACAAAATTATATTTTTTATTTTAGCAATATAAGCAACACTTCCGACCATGATTCCTTGGACGAAAACGTAGTCTGTGGGGATTCGACCGAATCCATAGAGCCGGAGCCACAAAATACCGACATCTATAATTCAGAAGACTTCACTGCAAATAACTACACCACAGAAAACTTCTCGAAACAAAATATTTACCATACGTTACCTATGCCGGTGCCCCAACCACGAAAATTGGAAACAACTGAGTTATGATTTTCGGTCAGTGTTAAAAAGAAATTTAAAAGAGTGCGAAGAATAAAACCTTTGGAAGATATAATTGAGGAGGATTTGTGAATTGATAATTTCATTAATATCTTTTAAATATTCCTCATAAGTCATCACTCATAAATATTACATCCGATTCCATTACTATAGGTACTTTCAGGCAGATACGATTTGTAAAATATTTGTAGATCTTGTGGACTCATTTTAACTTAATTCTACATTTTGGCAAGTGACCTCTTCTCCAAGAAAAATGAGGTAATCTACTGTGTGTTATAGTTGTTTTATATTTGCCTTTTCCTTGTTTATTACAGCATCAATAGCGTAATGGCCAAATTTGAATCAATTAATTTAAATTTATCTCCATTAATACACAATTAAGATAAATTTAAATGAGTGGATAACTCTCAAGCTACCGAAAAATCAGGATCGAACGGACACATTTTGGGCTACCAGACAAACTTTTCACAAATACATAAAGACAATATATTAGACGAGCTATTAATAATTTAGAAATTAAAGTTAAAGTCATCTTTCAGTTTCGTTTGGTTGTGACGTTTTTTGTTACGACTCTGTAAAACATACCTAGGACATGAAATCAGCATAGGACCAGACAACCAAACACATGAAATTCGCTGGAGAATAAGTCTCTCCTGGACGGCATATGGCAAAGTGGGCTATATTTTAAATTTAATCTTCCGCTGTGTTTAAAAAGAAAACTTTTTGACAGATGCGTAGTACCCGTTCTTACATACGGAGCCGATACTCTCACACTGACGAGGAAAAATATCAACAAAATATGTGTCATACAAAGAGATATGAAAAGGTCAATGTTACACGTTACTCTTAAAGATCACATCCCAAATTACATTATCAGGAAAAGAACGGGGGTACAAAACTCAGTCAAATTCATGCTACATCTTAAATAGAACTGGGCTGAATATGTTGCTAGGTTTAAGGATGGACGATGGACAAAAAAAATTATAGAGGGGCGACCAAGATACGGAGCCTATCGAAGTAGAGGTAGACGACCAAGCCGGTAGACTGATGATTTGAAGAGAGTGGCTGGAAATTGGGTACAGGTGGCCCAGAACAGAAAAAGGAGGCTTTCGTCCAGCAGTGGACGGTATGAGCTAATGATGATGACAAACTTTTATTGTTATTAATTATATTCGTTTGAAATAGATTTGATGATCATTTGGCTGCCTGAGTTAACATATGAAGCAATATCTTCAGTTTTTTGACCCGATAAAATCGATGGCTCTACAACGTATCGAATGTTAAATGGAAGTTTTGAGAATACAAAGCTATTTAAAAAAAACTATACCATCATAAAATGAACGTTTTCTCTATTGGGACATTCAAGCCTTAGTTTTCTGGCATGATTAGGTATAAATTAACCATTTTTTTTACTTTTACCAAAAAGTGTGTGCAATTTATTAATTTTAAGAATTAATATTTAATTTAGTTAAATTGCTGAGAAATCTTGATGCTTTGACAATAGTAGGTTCGATCTTTTCGTGACTCACTTAAAAACATGCATCTATAAAAACCAGCACGGAGGATGACAGAACGAAATGTCAAATCAGCAACATTTTTTTGTAGTTTTACTATACTAATATTAAAATTTAATACTCATTTAAACAACGATATACTTTCTAGAAAATTAAAAGTACTTAATTAATATAATGATAATAATAATAACCATAATATGTACTCTTTTGTATTAACATTAAACATTTAAGATGTTGAAAGAATATCTTGTTACTTGGATTCTGAAAACTTGAACCTAATTTGTATATATTTATGTAGATAAGACTTTGTCGTATTTTTATTTAATTTATACATTTTAATATATATGATTTAAAAGAAAATAATTTTCTTTTATTTATTCTCAGCTTAAGAGACTAGCCTGAAGCTGAGATATATAGACAAGGTGATAAGGGTGATTTCCGTTTGCAAAGCTCGTATATCACCTATTCATAACACAAGCCAACAAAAAAAATATTTGTAAAAACTTTTTAAACCAATACATCTAAGTGTTATGTATTTTTGAGTGCTGAAACCGTATCTGGTATCAGTTTTTTTGTATCACCCACAGTTCTCTCACAATATGACATCGATTAAATTTCAAAATAGGGAAAATTTGATACAAACTTAAACCGTACTTTTATTTGATTAGACTATAATTTTTACTCACGATAACATATTTCACTTCAATGCGAATATTTTAGGTGCTTATTTTTTTGTATTTCCTTTCCCTTTTCTCTGTGAAGTTTCTTGTATAGCTTTTTTTCCGATGTGATGCATTTTGTTGTTCTCTATGAACTGACCAACAGTAATCACCCATCACGTTGACATTCCACTGTCCCTGGTACCGTTTCTCCATCTCCTTTATGTCCTGATGGAACCGTTTCCCCTGCTCTTCACTTACATCGCCTAAGTTTTTAGGAAAAAAGTCAAGACGGTTGTGCAAGCAGTGGACTTTAAGGCTCATCAGACAACTCAGATTTTTGAACTTGTCTATCATATTAGCCACGATAAGTTCATAGTTAGGGTCTTTCACATTGCCCAAAAACTTAGTCACAACTTCTCTAAATGATATCCAAGCCTCCTTTTCCTTTGTAATCATCCTTGCTTTAAAATTGGAATCGAACATCGTTTTACGCATATCAGGCCCAACGAAAACCCCTTCTTTCAGTTTGGCATCTGATAAATGAGGAAATCTTTTACACAAATATTTAAAACATTCACCATCTTTAGACAAATTGTTTCATTAAGCCTAACTTGATGTGTACTGGTGGTAGAAGAATCTTTTTTTGTCTACTAAAGTTTTATGCAAAATGTTTTTCTCGCCAGAAAGTTTTTCTTACGGACCATTGTTTTTTGGACTAATGTTGATCACTTGCTCTGCTATCCCACTCACATATAAAACGTGCAAACTTTGTAAATCCCTTTTGTGGACTAAGGATCATGGAGACAACTTTTAAATCTCCACCTAGCATCCAATCGTGAGCTGGATAATTAATTTTCTGTAAAATCATGTTAAGATTTTCATAAGTTTCCTTCATATGGACTGAATGAGCAACAGGCAGTGAAGCATAAGTATTTCCTTTGTGTAACAGAACACCTTTTAAACAAGTTTTTGATGAGTCTATAAAAAGCCCCTAATCTTCCTTCTTGTACTCATTAGACTACCAATATCATGGCAGTAAACCAAATCATCTTCCGGCTTGAAAAACTGAGCAAACTGTTGATCTCTTGTTCTATAATGGTAAATAGATGTTCCAAATCCTAATAAATGTTTTTTTTTTCAGCCTAGAACAAAGCAATTCTGCTTTTTCCTTAGTCAAACCCAAATCTCTCACTAAATCATCTAACTCAGCTTGTGTAAACAACTGTGGTTTTAAATTTTCTAGAGAACATAAAAACTCATCATCATCTGGTCGACTTTCATTAAATTCGGGACTGGAATATAAAACGTCATCAATAGATTGAGGTGGCTCAGGGACAGGAAGTCCTTGTCCATGTCCTACCGGCCGATTAGCTGAAGAAAAATGACTTTGTGTTGCCTCTTTCGGTATTCTGGCCTTTTTTCAAGCAGCGAACGGTTCAAATCGGTCAATTGTTGTTGGTAACGTTTAGTATTAACCGTTTCCCCCCAGGTTTTAACAGCTCATAATAGACCACGCCCCTCTGGTCCCACCAAACAGAGCATCGTCTTTCTGCCAAAGCGATTCGGTCTTGCGGTCGATGTGAATGGTGCGCCTAGGTCTACCCATGATTTTTTGCGCTTAAGATTCTTAAAATAAATCCACTTTTCATCTCCTGTAACTATAGGATGCAAAAACGACTTCCTTTTGTACCGAGCGAGCAAAATGTCATACGTGTTTTTGCGCTTTTCCATTTGCCTGTCGTTCAACTCATGTGGTACCCATCTTTCCCATCTCTCGTAGTCGATTGGAGACAGCTTGTTGACTAGCGTCGAATTGCTCAGCGAGTTGTTTTTGTGCTTGCGAATCATCTTCGTCCAACAATCTGCAATTCCACATCTTCGTATTTTTTTGGCGGTTTTCCACGTTCCTCGTCTGCAACAACGAAGTCACCACTTTTGAAACGCCGAAACCATCGTTCACACGTATCTTGCGATGGAGCATGTTCACCATAAGCTTCTCGAAGTAATCGGTATGATTCAACAGCAGTTTTCTTCAAATGAAAACAAAAAATTAATGCTGTCCGCGAATGCTCTTTGTTCGGTATAAATTTCGACATATTGAACAAAAACTATGCACACACTTTTCCAATTTATCACTCGTGCGCGTCTGACACTTGTTGATGACACAACAAAATGGCGCAGTGTCAAATCTTTATAGCACAAACTGCATTGGTGCACCATCTGTTGTCTGAAATCCGCATTTTATACTTGTACACCTGGTATATATATATATATATATATATATATATATATATATATATATATATATATATATATATATATATATATATATATAATATACTGCGTCCAACACTGCTCAGAAAATGATTGACAAATTATTTTGGGACACAAATTCCTTGTGGACCACCCCCAGTTATCTAGAAAATCTTCCAATTGATTTTTGATTTTCACATTGTTCGGATGATGTACTGTGCCACTACCGATTTTACAAGAAAAGGCTGATTTTGAATAATAGTTTTTTATTTCAAAAAATATGGGAATATATATACAAAATGTACCTGCATGAAACCTTAAGCAGTAACGATGTAATACTTGTTAAATAAAAATAATTATTAAAAAAGTAAACAGGTAACTGTACAACGTACTTCAAAATCCATCTAGTTCTAAGGTAACAAAAATGTAACGTTTAATAACTAATAGTAGGGAAAGTTTATTTTAATATATGCGTAAATAGACCCAAATTATAATACAAAAAGGCAAAAACTAAATTATTACTTTCTACTCTTCTTTTTCGGAGTTTCTTCATCACTTCCACTATCTCCTTCACTGGAACTACTATTCCCTTCAGACTTTCTTTTACTGCCTTTCTTCTCCTCTTTTTCTCTTTTATCTTTCTTTTTATAATCTTTTTCCTTTTCTTCTTCCTCACTGTCGGCTTCGTTCTCACTAGAAATCTTTAAACTGCCAAGTTTTTCTTCATAATTAGACACATTCTTCTTTATTTTGCTTGCATCGGGACTGTAAGCCCACAAAATAAGACTTAAATGTGCTTCTGTGGGTAAGTCTTCACTATTCCACAGATCAGGTCTGGTTTCTTCAAATTCTTTCCAAATTTTTTAAGTTCTTTATTCCTGACAATATCCCATGTGGGTTTATCATCTCCACTTGCAACGGTTCTTAAGTTTTTATAATCCCCTTTAGCTTTCTCTTTGTACGCTTTTAAAAAACTATCGGCTAATTCATTTTTAATATCATATTTTTCCTTGAGGGGTAGCAGGGCTTCGATTGAAGTTAGAGCTAAGTACGGTCTATTTTCTTTTGACAAATTTTTGAATTCGTAGTCTTTAAGCCAATCCTCAAAAACTTTCATGGCATCGTTAATATTTTGGAGTTTATCTTTGTCTTTGGTCACTAAAAAAAGAAAAACAGAATAATATTTTGTCGAGATTATATACAATATCTAAAAAAAGAAAAATAATTCAGATGTCTGATACTCAAGACGTCAAAATATTTGAAAAATAGACGGATTGTCGATTGAAATTAAGATGATTGACCTTTTTAGTGACTTGTTTTCCTCGTTATAACAGTGCTGACCAATGGCATAGCAAAGGAGAGGGCCAGAAGGCTACATGCCATCCCCATTTCTATGGATCTTAAAAAAGCTCTCTCCCTGTAATTATATCTGCCCTATTACAGGCCGTTAATATATCCTATTTCCTTGAACAAATGGTCATTAAATCAGTCTGCCCCCGCCCCTAAAACCTAACAACGCCACTTGCACTTTTAGTAAAATATTAAAATAATTTCATTTTTCGAGTCATTTATATACAATAATGAAAGGCATTGTTGGTAATACTGCACATAGGAAAACATTGGAGACTGGAATACCACAATGAACTCCATTGCAGCTACTTTTATTTAATATATTTACGGCCGATATCATTAAGACGTAAGAAACCATAACAACGCAAAATTATGAAAACTAAAAGCATGAAAGTAATGAGATGCAAGCTTACAAACGGCAAAAAAAAAAACTCGTAAAACCTAAGAACACAACTGGCAACACATCATATACCAACCAGTCCCCCTTGGACTGAGAAGAGTACCTGCAAAAAAAGATCTAAAATCAAGGTCCTGAATATGTCCCGGAAATTTCTCTAGATAAAATTTACTCTGTCCTAAAGAAGATAAAAACAATAGCCCTCCTGAGGATGATGGTGTACTTGTGGAAACGATTAAGATTGGAGGATTATTTCTAATGACCAAAATCCAAACGCTTTTAAACTTATGTAAATATAATCAAAATATCCCATCTGAGTGGTGTAACTCAACAATGATACTTTTACATAAGAAGGGAAATATAGCGCTCTAGGTTCATGATCATCTGTGACACTTAAAAACCTTAATAGAAAAAATCATAGAATATAATCGACCCTTAGTACTAATATTTATAGACTTTAAAAAGGCGTTTGGTGCAGTGGAGCTACCAGCTGTTCTAAGAACATTATAAGAATGTAGAATTGACCATCTGTACTGTAATATAATTAAGAATATATATGCCAACGTCACAACAACAGTAAATCTACATTCCACATCAACAAGATAAAAATAAAAAGAGAAGTTAGGCAGGGTGACACTATATCACCAAAACTATTCATTACAGTTCTCAAGCATGTCTTTAAAATGTTGGCGTGGCAGCGGAAAGGTATACTCATTGATGGAGAGAGACGAAAACACCTACTTTTTGCAGTTGATATCGTCGTTATATCAGAAAATTTGGAAGAGGAAAAAGGCATGATTCACGGAAAATTGGACTAACAATAAGTTTTGAAAAGGCTAAAATGATAACTAATATGGTTTCTAGCGACTAGATGATAATTGATAATTGGGGGGACAAATATGTGTACCTGGGCCATGAAATCAAAGTTAGTAAAGATAACCAGACCTCTGAGTTGACGAGGCGGATTACCTTGGGATGGAGACTTATGGAAGAATGAAGGACATCTTTGAAGCAGATATCCCAATTCCCTTAAAACGGAAAGAATTTAATCTATGCATCTTACCAGTCCTGACTTGTGGCGTGGAAACCCTAGCTCTGAATAAGCAATTGCAGAAAAACTAAGAGTGGTACAAAGGCGAATGGAAAGATCGATGGCCTGATCTTAAAAGATCGAGTACGAAATGACGAGATATGCCGGCGAACTGGAACAGACGACATCATAGCATGCATCGCAAAAAGAAAGTGGAGATGAGCTGGACACATCGTCTGAATGGTGGACGAAAGATGGACATAGAAACTTCTAGAGTGAAGGCTAAGAGCTGACCAGCGCAGCCGAGGCAGACCTCTCACGCGATGGACGGATGACCTGAAGAAAATGTCAACGAACTGGGATGCAACAGCTAAAGAGAGAGAGAAATGAAGACTTTGGAGGAGGCTTATATCCAGCAGTAGACTTGAAAGCGCTGTATGATCATGATGATGATCAGTACATCAATACATATCAACCTGACAATGCATGTCGGCGACACTGTCATTACAGTCACTTCAAAAAGCCAAAGATTTCAAAATCTCAACGTAGTACTCATTTTACAAAAACTCTTGAAAAGATAGCATTTTTTCATACGATAAACCATTTTAAACTTATTGAATTTATTCCAAATTATTAAGCTTCACTCTATATTTATACAGTGAAGCCTAATAATTATCTATCGTCTATAACAGCTTTTAATAAAACCCGACTTAGTTTATCACCACTTTATCACAATATACTTATATTTACTTTATGATGTAAACAATATTACATAATGTAATCAGGCAAATCAATTTATTTACCAAATCTGCTTTTAATATTGTATTATAAATTATCATGTTTTATCTGAAAATTAATAAGTTTTTTGGTACCCGCCAATGAACATGTAAATAAATACTATAAATTGAAAACTGGCAACGTATTATTGACCTTAAACAATTAGGAATTATCATCGTTATTTTGATTCTATTTATTCATTCAATATAATAGAAACTTGAAACAAATTCGTTTAATAATAATTTATTTATTTACTGAATATTTGACTTATTGTAGGCATTGGTAAAGGCCGGCCGGCTAAGTTTTTTAATCATTCCTAAAGATAGAAGGTGATTTATTTTGGTCTATGACCGTTAAAATTAGTTATTAGAATGCTAATTTTAAAAGCACTTTACAAATTATATCATTATTAGGTAACAACAATGTTAAGAAAAATTAAGTATATAAACTGCTTATATTTTTTTCTGACATTTTTTGTTGCCATTTACAAAAAATTACAATTACAGTTATAAAGTTAATTGCACAGAGACATTTTTTAATGTGTTTCACCTAATTCACTATTTTCCTATACAGGGTAAGTCAACGATAAAGTAAAGTTCATTATCACATTTGTTTCGGGAATGGCTCAAAAATGTTAAATACAATAGTTTTAGGGAATGTTAAGGTGGACAGTTTAAAATTACTTTTGTTTTTTTTAATATTTCATTCAATTTTTTTAAAACAATATTCAGTTTCGTAAAAAATTTCCAGTAGCGCCATTGTTTCTGAAGATGAAATACTCATAATTGGTACGAGCATTCTATACAGATGAAAAAAAGATATATGTAAAGAAATTTGAGTTAGATGCTATAGGGTGTTTCAAAATAAATTTATGCATTTCGACTATTTTAAACTGAAGAATCTCAAATTTTTAAATGGCACATCCTGAATATTATTATTTTTTCTGATAGATTTTACAAAACCCTCCAACTTTTATCAAGTAAGTCATATACCTATTTCTAATAGTTTTCAATTTAATTTGAATTTTTCAATTTTTACCCTTCTTTTTAATACACTTACGCTATAACATCATAGTTGCCAAGACAAAACAAAAATGTAGGCATTGTCAAATTTCGATATATCTATTAAGCAAGTAAAAATAGTTTAATTTGTTATAGTAAGTGACGTATAAAGGTAATAGTTATGGATTTTCCTAAAAATGAATTAATTGATACGGTTTATATATTGAGCGAGGCGGGAAAAAATTGTCTTTTGACAGTAAGGCTTTACGGAGCGAAGTACCCTAATAAACGTATACCATCTAGAAAATCATTTCAGTGCTTAATGGAACGGTTTGATGATAGTGGTGGCGTTGAGTATACGAAAAGGAAAGTAGTAAACCAGAATGCTACCAATCAGGAAAAAGAAATGCAGATTTTACTCCATGTTGAAGATAATCCCCAGTCAGCAGCCGTCATCTAACTGACTTATATGACACATCCCAATCTACGGCTAATCGGACCACGAGAAAATACAATAGAGGCCGATCCAAATTTTGTATCCAAAATAATGTTTTCTGATGAAGCTACTTTTCGCAGTAATGGAGCAGTTAACAGCCATAACATGCATTATTATTCAACAGTTAATCCATTTTGGGTCCGGGAAGGGAAATCAAAACCATTGGTCGCTTAATGTATAGTGTGGAATATTAAATTTTCGAATTATTGGTCCATATTTTTTCCGCGAACCACTTAACGGGCCTAGATGTCTAAATTTTTTGCAAAACGAATTACCCCAGCTTCTTGAAAAAGTTGATAACTTTGAAACGGAGCAAACGTGGATTCATGGAAATTCAGGAATGTTTAAACGATCGTTACCCACAAAAATGGATCAGTAGGGATGGATTCATTCAGTAGCTCCCTCGATCATGTGACTTAACACCTTAAGACTTCTTTTTGTGGGGCTACATTGTGTTTATGTGAATCCCCCTACAACACCAGTAGATATGGAAAATAGGATACGGGCTGCGTGCAGGACAATAACGCCCTTTATGCTAAGAAAAGTGAAGGAATATTACGTCATAATAGTTAATCATTAGATAAGTTAAACTATATTAAAATTATTATTAATTATTTGTTTATGTTTTCACAATAGCGTAAGGGTATTAAAAACAAGGGTAAAAATTGAAAAAATCGAAAACTATTAGAAATAGGTATATGACATACTTAATAAAAGTTAGAGGGTTTTGTAAAATCTATCAGAAAAAATAATAATATACAGAGTGTGCGATTTGAAAAAATTCGAGATTTTTCAGTTTAAAATTTCTTCCTTTATATATATCTTTTTTTTGATCTCTATAGGACGCTCGTACCAATTATGAGTATTCCACCTTCAGAAACAATGGCGCTACTGACAATTTCTTTTTAAAACTGGAAACTAGTATTTTTTAAAAAAAAAAATGAAATACTAGGTTTAGGTATATAACAATATTAATAAAAAAAGTTATAACATTTTACGCAGAATTTAAAAATAAATTAGAAAATAGGATGTTCCATTTAAAAAAAACATATGTTATATCGGTCCTGTATACTCAAAAAAAAAATAATTTATACTGTGCACTACTGTATTTAACATTTTTTCGTCATTCCCGAAAGAAATGAGATAATGAACTTTACTCTATCGTTGACTCACCCTGTACAGGGACATTTTTTAAAGTGTTTCACCTAATTCACTATTTTCCTATTATACATATCAAGCAAATTCTTTCAGTACTAAACTTAGTTTTTTATGAGGATGCCACATATGATAAAAAAAAAACTTGTCATTTATTAACTTTAACAGATTACAAAGCCAACTAGGATTTTTTTTAATAGCACCCTCTACATATCAGTACACCATTAAACAGTACTTTTCAATATGTTTACAAAATATATAATACTTGATATTTATTTTCAGTCGTTACCAACATACTATTATATATATTATATACAACATTCAAGCTATATAACTGAAGTTTAACTTTTAAGTGGCTCACTCTATTTGCTATTTCCCTACTAGAAAATTTACTTTACCAGTAAACTTAGTTTTTTGTAAGGAAGCCAAATATAATAACACAACATTTGTCACTTGTCAAATTTGGCAGTTTACAAAGTCAACTAGGGTTTTTTAAAAACATAAAAACACACCATTAAATAGCATTTTTTAGTTCGTTTACAAAAATATTTAACCCTTGATATTTATTTTTAGTCGTTACCGATATACAGGGCATTTAAATTATTGAAGTTATCGGATTTTAACCATTAACGACATCCCCAGAGAACAGTCGTGCAACTTACAAAAATTTCCCTCCTATGTAAACTACCATGCGTACAATAAATAACCGGTCAAGTGCAAGTTGAACTTGCACAATTAGTGTTCCGTACTTTGATTGCTTTTAAAATAAAAAATTTTGTTACAGAGATATAAAATGATTAGTGACTTCACAGAACACACCCCAAATGAGTTTTCAACAAAGTTTGTTTCCAATCTTTACTAAAATCTGATTACTTTGAAATTTTTGTTTTTTTTTTTATATATCAGATAAATTATTAAAGGTAATGCACTCGTTATAATTTTCGTTCAATCTACACCCCGTGGAGAATATTCCAGAATTTTTTCAAAATTTTTTGATAAGCACTTTTCGAGATAAAACGGGGGGACAGCAATTTTTCGCGATTTTTTAAAAATAAAACAAAGAAAAGTGCGCGTAAGTATTACATTATAAATATATATATATATATATATATATATATATATATATATATATATATATATATATATATATATATATATTTTACTCGTGTTTTCACAAGCTTTCATTTGACACCACACTCGATGACCTAGTAAAATTGTTTTTTTTTCACTTCCGATTTCAACCCCCAAAACTAACCCCTTAAGTTAAAATTTAACTCTCAAAACTACATGGCTCTGATGAAGCCATCAATTCCTATATTATTACCAAATTTCAACTTTCTATGGGTGTGACAGACAGACGGACAGACAGACACCGAAGTCATCTTATAAGTGTTTCGTACGGAACACTAAAAATAGTTGAGGCGTAGTGCGCTCTTTCGTCCCGTCTCATGTGCGCAGAAATACAAAAATAATCCACATTTTTTTCGGACCTGGCAACGTTATATTCTTAACTCTGATCGAGATAGGAGTTGTTTATATTGGGTTTTAATGTTTTGGAGTATTTTTTTAAGGTTACATTTATATTGGAAATTTTTAATAGTGCATAAATTATGACTTCGCGATTAAAGAATAGCAGCAAAAACTGCTGAAAAATAATTATAACATTAGCAAGTATGTCTGACGCAAAAAAAAAACAGGAAATTCAAACAACAACCAAAGAAATAGTTCAATCTAAAATTCCTGATGAGAGTAATGTAGTTTCATTGAGAGAGTTAACTAGAAATCTGAAATGCACCGGCTGCAGAAGTCTTTTAGATATGGAAAAATTGAGTGATTTCAAAAGATAAGGACTGCATTCAAAGTTCAAAATAAAATGTGACAACTGTACTAAATGTAATTTAGTAAATACTGGAGTGATAAGAAACCAAGTCTCTAATATTAATTCATATGCTACTTATTTATGGTTTTTATTTACGGTAACCCATATTTTTCTATATTACAGTCGCGAACATTTATTAATCAAGTTATGGAAGAAAAACTGAAAACGATCAAAAATAGCTCACTTACAACATTTTTTATAATAAAAAACAAATACCGCTTGCTATAATTTTCTTTACAGAAAAATATTTGTTATATTTTTAGTTTTAATTTTAAACAATCGTAAGAAAATTACCATTGTTATATAATAAAACATCCGTTTCAACATAGGTCGGGGTAGGATTCGCATATTAAAAATGCAAATTTTAATTTATTTACAAATTTAGTACCGTAAGCAGTATTGAAATTTTTCTCTACGTATAAACGACATTAATAAATATGTATATTTAAATTGTCTAGATAATCGTAAGAAAATTTATTTTCTTGTTAATGTCCTTAAAAGGCTTACTCGATTTACTGTCTTTCTATTTGACATTCGTTTACTAGCAAACTTAGCTTTTTATGAGGAAACCAAATATAATAGCAACAAAATTGTCACTTTTATAAGTATATGTGGAAGATGCTATTTTAAAAACTTTAGTTGACTTTGTAGTCTGTCAAATTTGACAAGCGACAAATTTTTTGTTATCATATTTGGCTTCCTCAGAAAAAAACTAAGTTTAGCAGAGAAAGAAATTTTTTGGACGAGCTAAATCGGAAAATAGTAAATTGGATGAACCACTGAGAAGTTAAAATTTGGTTTGAATAACTTTAAAGCCCTGTATATTGATAAGGACCGACTTATATATTTTTGAAAACGGACTAAAAAAAGGCTATTTAATGGTGTGCTCATATGTAAACGTTGTCATTTGGCTTTGTAATCTGCCAAATTTGACAAGTAATAAATTTTTGTTATCACATTTGGCTTCCTCATAAAAAACTAAATTTAATAGTGAAAGAAAGTTTTCGATACACCAAATACGAAAACAGTAAATCGGATGAGCCTCTTAAAAGTTAAACTTCGGTTCAATAACGTGAATGCACTGCATATCGATGAAAACTGAAAATAAATATAAAATATTCTACATTTATCTGAACGGACTGAATAGTTCTATATAATGATGTGCTCATGTGTAGAAGGTGCCATTTAAAAAAAAATTTTAGTTGTCTTTGTAAACTTTCAAATTTGACGAGTGACAAATGGTGGCTTATCATATTCGGCTTCCCCATAAAAACGATGCTACAAAAATGTTATTTAATGATGTGCTCATATGTAGATGGTGCCATTTAAAAAATCCTAGTCGGGTTTGTAATCTGTCAAATTTGACAAGTAACAAATTTTTTGTTACCATATTTGGCTTCCTCATGAAAAACTAAGTTTAGTACTGAGAATTTTCTTGGTATATAAAATAGAAAAAGAGAGAATTAAGTGAGATAGTTAAAAAATGCCCTTGTACATCTAACTCAAGAACCTAACCTGGACAGTTTTTTGATGAACCTAGATGCAACTGAAAACCAAAATTTGCCGTTAATATAATCTAAACAGTAAAGACTTAAAAGTCTGCTTTAAAACGAAAACGAAGTAAAATATAGTAATACTAACACCTTTTTAAAGACCTGCCTATATTTTTTGCTTATTTTTATTCCTATTTCACGGAAATTGAATCAAAAAGGGAAATGTCGTTTTACTAACATTACTAAAATTTGGCTAGAAATAAAATACGGAAAACGACGGAATATGTACTACATGGGGTGAAAAGCCCGGGATTTTTCGACAGTCAGAAGATTCGTGTAAAATTTTCATGACTTGTCTATTAGTTTGTGAGTTACAGCTGTTTGAGTGACGCATCTGCTTTGTCGAAAGTAAATATATGTCGATGTTTAGTGAACTTAAATGCGGTCGTACAAGCACCACATTCCGGTCGCTTAAAAAAAAACAAAAAAATTAACTATATTGTTCTGAATGACAGCAAAGTAAAAGTGAGAAAGATAGCTGACATCGTGAATATATTAATAGAACGCGTGAGGCATATTTTGCATAGCATATGAAAAAGCTATGTGCCCGATGAGTGCCGCGCACTCTCAGGATTGATCAAAAACAGCAATGTTTCGAAGATTCAGAACGCTGTTTGGCATTGTTTCGGCGTAATCCAAAGGAGTTTTTGAGTCGATTCGGAACAATGGATCCACCAATACACGCCAGTCCAACAGACAGTCCGCTTATTGGCTGGAGCCGCATGAAAACCGACCGCAGCGTCCAGAAACATAAAAGGTTTAGGCAAGTATTTTTTGAGATACACATGGAATAACACTCATCGACTAGCTTAAGAAAAGGATATTATATTTAAGAATGAAACAGATTTTTGGCAAAAACATTGCTTTTTCTTGAAATGTCTTGGGATTTTTCACCTCATGTAATATTAATATTAAATTTAACCGTAACTTCTCGTCTCTAGACTATAAAAAAAACCCACACCTCTGACCTATCAACAAAACTGTTTTTGAGACATTTTTCTGAAATATCTATGCCAAGGAAATGGTAGCCAAAGTGTTGTTATCCTGGTCGATATTTAAAAATAGATTCGATTTAATATTAAACAGGTGCATATTTTATTGAACTTGCGGAAAAATATTGTGCCGTGGCTAAAACGATTGTTGAAAGATTTTTCTGTAATAATCAAAAACCATTATAAGCATGTTTTATGGATAAGGCAGAGTGATATCAGCAGAAAGAAATTAGGACTGCGTTCTTATTACTTCCGTGTTCGGCCCGTTATTAGGACGTGTGTCAATTATCGATTCCCCTATAGAAAATAATTGGATCATAACGTTGACCTATTTTTGCAAACCCTTTTTAGAATTAACTAATTCAGAATTTAATTTTTTTTCAGTTGAAAAAACAGAACTCTCTCTTATCTATAACAAATTAGCAAAATGATTTATTTCATTAATTCAAACAGCCTAAAAAACCAGTTACATAGTATATAATATAATCATTATGGAACAAATAACAGCCTTCATGAAATAGGGAAATTAGTCAAAGTTTAGATTCTAGAACAATGGAGAGATTTTGCAACGCTTATTTTGGTAGGCCACTGTTTTTATCTTTATTTGAAGCATGCGCCCACCGTTTGGAGCTTGCGCAGTAGTAAAGGGAAGAAATTAAATATAAGGTCTCAACTGTTATTGTTATTTGAGGCATGCGCCCACCATTCCGAGCTTGCGCAGTATTGAAACAAAATAAGAGAATTCTTTATTAAGGATAACGACTTCCCCTATTTAGAAACTTATAAGAGGAGTTATTTGAAGTTCGTTATTCGTATCGCTATTATGGAAGGGCCTGTTTTTTTTCCTACTTAGGTATACAAACCCCTAAGAAAATACAGTAAAATTGAAATGATAATCTTTTATGTATTTCAAATAACACCGACAACAGTTAATTAGTGTTCAGGTTATGTTGGGAGTTTGTAATCTTTCGCAGAATAGAATTACAGAGTGTGTAGTGTACTACACACACAGTAATACCTTTGAAATAATGAAGGAAGTTATAGAAACTTACTATACACAATTTTAATTTAGAAACTTGTATTGACCAATCAAACACTAAGAGCTGGTGTGCTTAACCATGAAATGAATAAAAAAAAGTTTATAGAAGATGAATACTAAATTAACCTTGCAATTCCTTCGCTTTAATACTGCGCATGCTTGAGATAACGATAAGGACAAAGGAATGTGAAAAATAAGTGTTGCAAAATCTCTCTAATAACGTCCTCAGCAAAGCGTAACGCGTAACGTATTTTTATATCTATAACCATCAAGAAATTAAAGATAAAGATTAATAATAAATTCATACAGTTAAAAAATATACATAAAAAATATAATTTAGTACTCACATGTCAAAGTTCTCTTTGCTCTTCCAATTAAGCCTTTAATAGCTAATTTTTGGTAATCGGGATCACGACCTTCCAAATTTTTTAAAGTCTCTAGGGCTTTGTCCTTATCTTTAAATCCTAGACCAGGGACAGTGTCAGCCTTCTCAGACATGTTGTTAACTATAAAAGTAATTTAATAATAAATTTAAACGATAAAAGATATAACAGACGTTTGACAAAATTAATAACGCAGTTCTATTATAAGAGTTATTTTTAGAGAAAAAAAAACGGCCACTTGCAAGTCGAACTTGCGCAATTAATGTTCCGTACGGTAATTGCTTTTAAAATAAAAATTTTTGTTAAAGAGGTGTAAAATGATCAGTGACTTCACAAAACACACCCCAAGGCTCTAGTAAAACTAGTATATTTTACAATTTTTATAAGCCCAATGCTATGACAATAGCTGGAAAGATTATAATACCAAAAAATTTATGTTAAAATTTTCCACAAAAATTATCTTGGATCCTTGCTCCGCATGTGTATTTATACAGTGATTAACATATTTATTAACCCTTAGCGTGTACCGTGAGGTCCCGGTGACCCCCAGACAATTTCGACGGCAGTTTACTGTAATTCAAAACTAGAAAATTAAACATATAGTGCCATCTAGTATTAGTTTAGGGTACCCTCTTTCCGTCCGAACCTTATTTGTAACTCGCCAATCGTCTGTGTGCCTCTGGTTTTTAAGTAAAATTGACTTTTCGATTCTTGGGGTTCGATCTGAACGTTGGGCCAAGAAAGCTAGGAATTGCTAGTATTTTGAATAAAGATCTACTTTCCGAAAGATTAAAAGAGCGCATTGTATTGGAGAAAAGAGTTCGGTGTCAATTGTGTGATCGAAATAACCGGTCAAGTGCAAGTTGAACTTGCGCAATTAGTGTTCCGTACAATGATTGCTTTTAAAATAAAAAATTTTGTTTTGAAGTATAAAATGATCAATGACTTCACAAAAACATCTCAAATAAGTTTTCAACAAAGTTTGTTTCCGCTCTTTAGTGAGAACTGATGACCTTGAAATTTTTGTTTTTTTTTGTACCAGATAAATTAATAAAGTTAATGCACTTGTGATAATTTTCGTTCAATCTCCACCCTATAGAAAATATTCCAGAATTTTTACAAAATCTTTTAGTAAATACGTTTCGAGATAAGCGGGGGTCAGCGATTTTTCGCACTTTTTCAAAAATAATACAAAGAGAATTATGCGCAAGTATTATATTATATATATTTTTGAACTCGTCTTTTTCCAAGCTTTCATTTGACACCCCACTCGATAAGCTGGTAATTTTTTTTTTTTCATTTCCGATTTCACCCCCTTAAGTCAAAATTTAACTTTCAAAACTACACGGATCTGATAAGGCCAGCAATTCCTATATGAGTGCCTAATTTTAACTTTCTATGTCAAATAGTTTCGGAGAAAATCGGATGTGACGGGACAGACAGACATAGAAGTGATCTTATGAGTGTTCCGTACGGAACACTAAAAATAATCATAAAACAAGAGAAGTCTGCCAGTCATGCGAACGGCCGGTGTGTTCAGATCACCAGGTAGTTATTTGTGAAACCCGCGTAGATATTTAAATTATTTTTTCTTTATTTAATAATTTCTTTTTCTATATAACTAACTATAATTTAATACTTTTTTTATTGCAAAATTTTTAATATTAAGTCAATAAATAGATATTTTTCGTGAAAAACGTTTCTTCATTTGTTCCAAAAATGCCAAATTTTGATTGTCAAAATAAATACTTTCTTGCTACATATACAATAACACTATTTTTTTTTTAAAGCATTATATCTTGAAAGTATTAGGTTAAAATTTTAGGTCAATATCTTGAAAATTGTATGAATTATGATTTTTTTAGTAAAAATTTTTTCTCGTCCTTTTTGCATTTAGGATTTTTTTTGCATTCAAACCTTCACCTTCTTAACCAAATTTGTTGTTTAAAATAATAGTTCAAGGTTACTTTGTATTAATTTTAAGTCAAAACATCCAATAGTTTTGTTACAGCAGGCATTTTTGCCATTGGGGTTAGGTTGACCCCAGTGTGCACGTTATGTGATTCTGATGAAGTGTGCACGCTAAGAGTTAAATAGGATAGGGACTTATTTACAATACGAAATATATATCACCCAACGTTTGTGAATAAAACTTTCTATTAAACAGGATGGGGACTTATATACAAGTACGAAATATATATCAAACATAGATTGTTTCCGATCTTTGTTTTTATATACCAAATAAATTATTAAAGGCCATGCACTCGTGATAATATTTATTCAATCTACACCTTATGGAGATTATTCCAAGATTTTTTCGAAATTTTTTGTTGAGGCGGTGGGACAAGCTTTCATTTACAACCTTACTCGATGACCTTGAATTTTTTTTCACTTTCAATTCCCAAAAATTAACCCAAAAATCAAGATACAACTTTCAAAATCCCATGATTATGATTAGGCCATCAATTCCTATATTTGGGACAAATTTCAAATTTCTACGTCGAATAGTTTCGGAGAAAATCGACCGTGATAGACAGTAAAGTGATTTACTTCTCTCTAAAACATGCATAACATTTCAATTAAAACTGAAAATGATGAGAAAATAGTACAATTATTAGATATCCCGAAACCAAGAACAAGAAAAGGATATGAAACACGAAATGTACGGAGCAGCCCCCTAATCCCCTTCCCAATCTCTTAAAATCTTCGACAGGATGTAGAACACTCCCTCACGCCTTTAACCCTTAATATATTGGACCATACAGATTAGAAAATAATAAGAAAATAAACACAATTTTCATATTTCTTGGCTCTAAGAATTCTCAAAAGGATATATAACACGATATATATTAAACAGCTCCTCCGATTCTCTCCACTCCTTTCACAAAGAATAAAACTGATTTTGTGCGTCGATTTGGAACTATGGATGAGACTTGGGTTTACCAATATGATCCTGAACTGCGACAACAAACCACGCAGTGGACTGAGCCTGGTTGTTCAGCTCTAAAGCAGCCAAAGTGATAAAAGTCGCCCAAAAAAATTATGGCATCAGTTTTCTGGGATGCAAAAGGAATTTTGTTAATTTATTACCTTCAAACCAGTAAAACAATCACAGGAGAGTATTATTGCTACCTTTTGGACCGGCTGGATGAGAAAATTCGTGAGAAAAGGCCCAGTTTAGAGAAGAAAAAAATCATCTTTCATCAGGATAATGCAGCTGTTCAGAGAAGTACTTTGGCAACGGCAAAACTGGTCAAATTAAAGTACCAATTGTTGGAACGTCCACCCTATTCGCCAGATCTGGTTTCGTCTAACTTCCATCTATTCTCAAACCTGGCCAGAGAACATAAGTATTTTATAAAAAAAAAACACATAAATCAGATAAGTGGTTCTTGACTGCTAAGCGCACTAACGGACAGACAGACAGACGTTATATATATATATATATATATATATATATATATATATATATATATACCATATTATAGAAGATTGTAGATAACCTGGCCAGAGAACAAATGTTTGAATTAAAAAAAAGTCAGATAAGTGGTTCTCAAGTCATAAGCGCACTAACGGATAGCCAGACAAACAGAGAGATGTTGCATATATTATGTTCTTTGCTACATGTTATTGTTCCATATTTAATGGTTTAGGTAGTGTATTGCAAGAGAACGCGCTAGCGGCAAACATTTTCCGAGTTGATTCATTATTATCGACAATGCTTATTCCTTATGTTAACTAACGTATTAAAATATCCTAAAACCTGACCAGAGAATATATGTATGTTTAAAAAAAAAGCACGTAAATCGGATAAGTGGTTCTCGAGTGATCAGCGCACTAACGGAGAGACAGACAGACAAAGAAACGTTGCATTTAATATATGTTATAGATAGAAGATTATAGATAACCTGGCCAGAGAACAAATGTATGAATTAAAATAAAACACGTAAATCGGATAAGTGGTTCTCTAGTGATAAGCGCACTAACGGACCGACAGACAGATAGACAGAGAAATGTTGTATTTGATATATATTATAGAAGATTATAGATAACCTGGTCAGAAAACAAATGTATGATTTAAAAAAAAAAAACGTAAATCGGATAAGTGGTTCTCGGGTGATAAGCGCACTAACGGACAAACAGACAGAGAGACAGAGAGACGTTGCATTTTATTTATATTATATTCTTTGCTACATGATATTGTTCCATATTTAATGGTTTAGGAAGTGTATGCAAAAGAACGCGCTAGCGGCAAACTTTTTTCCGACTTGATTCACTATTATCGTCACTGCTTATTCCCTATGTTACCTAACGTAATAAAATATATCCTATAACCTGACGAGAGAACATATGTATGTTTTAAAAAAAAAGCACGTAAATCGGATAAGTGATTCTCGAGTAATCAGCGCACTAACGGACAGACAGACAGACAGAGAGACGTTGCATTTTATATATGTTATAGATAGAAGATTATAGATAACCTGGCCAGAGAATATATGTATGTTTTAAAAAAAGTGCGTAAATCGGATAAGTGGTTCTCGAGTGATAAGCGCACTAACAGACAGACAGACAGAGAGACGTTTCATTTTATATATAATATAAATATTCTTTGCTACATGATATTCTTCCATATTTAATGGTTTAGGCAGTGTATTGCAAGAGAATGCGCTAGTGGCAAATTTTTTTCCGACTTGATTCTCTATTATCGTCACTGCTTATTCCTTATGTTACCTAACGTAATAAAATATAGCCTATAACCTGGCCAGAGAACATATGTATATTTTAAAAAAGAAGCACGTAAGTCGGATAAGTGGTTCTCCAGTGATAAGCGCACTAACGGACAGACAGAGAGACGTTGCATTTTATGTATATTATAGATATAGTGAAATAAAATTTAAACACTCTAGCTTATGGACAACTAAAAAAAATAATAAAAAAGGGAAAAACATAATTTGACGCTCGACCTAGTTTATAGCAAACAAAATCATTTCTAAGCCGCTTTCAAACACCAAAATAAATTGCATATTTATCGTTACTAACTGTATAAAATAAGTAAATATTTTCTGACTTACCTTCTGTTCTCTACTAACTTATAACTTGAAATAACCAAAATATTTTTCAACGTATGCCTCGTAAAGAGCGCGTTACTAGTGAACAGGGACAAGCAGCAGGATTCTCTTTTCTATTCCTGACGTTCGTACCCATTTTCACTAGAGCAGCTCATGACGACAACATTATTTTCAACCGTTTTTAACGTCGCGTATGGAACCACTTCGTTACTTTTGTGTTACGGAGGATGACTGAAACTGCTATAGTCGGTGGTTACGTCATTTGGTCGATCGAGTTAAGGCTACCAATACTTATTTAATGAAAATCATGAAAAAATCACGCTGTTTAATTCAAACTTCCTTTTCAGATTTGCGTCACTAAATTACTTAATATTGCAAGTATAAAATAATTTTTTTCTTATTTTCAGGGTGGAAAAAATTCGAGACAAATTTTAGCAAACAATCATACAAAAATTTGATTTAATCTACAATAACTCAAATAATTGAAATATTGGTAAATATTTAGATTAGGGGCACCACCGTAAAATGAATCAAAAATGATATTTTCGAACGTTTTTTGGGGCGCTGAACACGAATCCGGAGTTAAAAATCGGCGCTCGACCACCCCTAAGGCGCCCCGCCACCCCAAACCACCGAAAAATCTGTAAATCGAAAAATGGATTATAGGTGATGAATGTATGTTTTTTGTGGTAGGAAATAGGATTTATTCACTAGGGTATTGAGGGGGCAGAGCCCCCTCCCAAGACACTTTCCTTTTGATAGATTATTGAATAAATGATAATTTTCTTAAATAAATAATAATTTCTTCACAATATTTTTCATATTTGAATTTTCGCTAACAAGTTTTCGTTGAGTTTCCTGAGAATTTTCGTTCACCTGAGTGGAGTTGGTTTTTTTTTTTTTTCGTTTTGATTCATTACGCGAGCCCACTCTTCAATACTGGGACGTCCGGACATGTTGGGAATGTGGCGAATAAATATCCAACAACTACAGTAGGACTGCATCCAGTGACCACCCGTTTTCGTTTGAAGGTAGCCGAGGCAGCTCAGGGGTGGTCGAATGCCGATTTTTAACGCCGGATTCGTATTCAGCGCCCTAATAAAACATAAAAATATTCTAGGATATTAAAAATACTCTAGGATATTTTTTTCAGATTTTTTTTAATACAAAAATTGTTCTTTCAGGGGTTGAAGGTGTTCAGCGCCCTAATAAGACAAAAAAATGCTCTAGAGTTTTTTTACGTTTTTTTTTTAATTTAGTCGATTTTTCGGGAGTTGGAGGTGACAGCGCGGCTTAGAGGGTAATCGAGCGGCTTTTTAATGGCAGGTTTCTGTTTAGCGCCCCAAAAAAACGTAAGAAAATACTATTTTTGGTTCATTTTTGGGTGGTGCCCTCAATGGCCTACCTAGTAGGGCAACGTACATGCCCTGGGCGCCATGCAAAGGGGGGTGCAAAATTCGCAAATTTAAAAATCAAAATAAACCAAGAATATAATTCATATTTAAATAATCCCGACCCCGATTCCTGCGTGTGGTAAGCTCTCGCGAACGAGCGAACGGGACTGAGTGGTGCGACGACGGCTACACGCCGGGCGGCATAAGTAGATTGCTTAATGCTTTCACTTGCTCGACTATCGATTGCAATATCCATCGCAAATTGCGAGCGATCTTTTAGTAAGCTAAAACTACTTTCGTGTTTGAGAGCTACGATGCGATGGTTCAAAAAAGGTTATCCGACCTAGCTTTGCTCAGTGTAAAGCGAGAAGAAACCGAAGAAACAGATTTCGAACATGTTAAGGCAAGGAAGGTGCAATTTTAAGTTTAAGACATTTACGGACTCATTTTCGTTCTAAAACAGAAGATAAAAATGTTTTGTAAGATTTATGCCTGTTTATTTTATATTTAGATAATTTACGAAGGGGCGCAACTTCAATTGGTACGCCCCTGGGTGCCCCTAATTTAAATATTTTGTGCAGAAAGTATTAATTCAAATATAAACTACTTATATACAGGTGCAGTTACGAATTTAGGGGAGAGGGTGGCTAACATTTAATAGTGATATTTATACATATTAATATGTTTTAGTTTTTATACACAATCTAATCAAAAAATGTTCAGACTAAACTCTGTAAGACATACAAGAATATCCAAGCCTCTATTATCTAAAATTCAATTTAGACTCCTCTCCTACCCAAACAACGAGTGTAGTATTCATAGAGCTTCTGGAAGGACCTCTTAAACTCGTCAACTGATATTCTGGTCAGAATCGCTATCCCTAATGTGCAAATAACCGCCACATCATTAAAATGCTCCCCCCCTCATGACGCGGAAACAGAACAAGGCCAGCTGAAGACAGATCTGACCAGTAAGTCGAATGGGTAATAAAAATTACAAATTTTAGGACTGGAAAGTTGATAACACAAGTACGGTGACTTTTTACATTCCAAATCTTTAATTTTAGTTCTATTAAGATTAAAAAGAAAAACTAGTAAATGGAATAAAGTATAATTTTACTAAATGGAAATTATGTCCGTTTTCGTATAATTTAAAAGGTTACTAAAATGATCCAACATTTGTTCCTTTAAGGCCTTAGGCTACTGTAACTTTTTAAAAAAATATATTTTTTTATTTGCTTAATTGTTGCTTTAGCATCTAAAAAAAATAGAGCTCGTTTTATACTGAAAACAAATGTTTAGACACTCTAAGTCACGAAAGTCATACCATATCGGAACATATGAAATTACGTAATTCGCGCGCTTCGGATTTTTCACTATCGCATTAAAAATGAGACGATATGCTTTTGGAACGTGATAATAGAGGGCGCCTATATTCAAGTTTTTCACCATGTTGGTACAACCTTTGAAACCACGCAGTTTACAGTACGTTCGACACACGCGCTGCAAGTACGAGTACACGCTGTAAAAGAGAGATTTTGCAATTTTTTTCAGAACTCAGTTTGGTTTTTATAATAATCAAGTGAATTATTAGTGAAAATAGAGTTTCCACGTGGTCTGCAAGAAGGAGCTACGTTTCAAAGAGGCGGCCGCTGAATAGACATAGTCAGCACATCTACGAAAAATTAAAATCATCGAGAAATTCCTCCAAATACACGAGAAGGACAGAAGACGAAGAAACTATCAATTTAGAAGGCCACTTATATCGTGCCGGGATCGCAGACTAATGGTAAAAATTTTTTATTATAGCAATTTTCAATTTTTAAAGCTCGAAATCAGTAGTTGAAACTTTAAGCGCGTTTATCTCAAAACTATGTTTTTCAAATCGGCTTGCAGTATAACTCAAACAATTTTTATCCGATTGACTTCAAATTTTAACTCTAGCTTCTGTGTTAGATTCTGAAAAGAAGTTGGTAGGATTTTTTACCATATATTAACTATTACAAAAGTTATTAACGGATTTCTGTCAATTTTGTCCGTGAAAATCAAGATTTTTTTTCAAAAGCTTGCCATTTTTCGAAAAATCAATATTTTTAAGAACATCCTACGTATTTCTCTAGCTATTTACGTATAAATTAAGCGGAATCTGTTTTTTCTGTTACAGGATCAAATTTACATGCTGCAAGCCAAGAAGCACTTTTTTAAAAAATTTTCTTTTAAAAAACTGCACTGTACCGTGATTTTGTAAAATATATTATATAAAAAATATATTTTTATACCTCAATACATATGTAACCATGTGCTATAATTCATTTTTTAAATTAAAAATTTTTTCAATCCGAAAAAAAATGTTTAAATGTTGATTCATTTTCATGCCTCTACAGTAGCCTAAGGCCTTAATAATAGCAAATCAATATTATTTACTTCAGTAGAAAATAAGTCTTCCTTGTGCTAAACGTTAAAATACAAGCCGGTCTCATTGCCGTAGTGGACTAAGAGCCTGCACAGTAACCGGCCCTTTGCCGGTTCGATTCCGGTCAACAATTGTGTGTTATATATGTATTTAGATAGTAGTTAATGTAAAAACACAATAACGCCCGTGGTAGCACTATCGTGCTGTCTTAAAGAGTAGTATAGCGAAAAGGGTAAATCTCTATCGAGGCGGAAAGGTGAATGATAAAAAAATCGGTCTGTATCTATTGACCCTCTCACTAACCTACAAATCTCTTTACGACCGACACATTCTCGTACACAGAAACAGTTGCCCGAGTAGTACTACTGCTGTTAAATAGCTCATATCTACTTCAAAAAACCCTCCATGACCTTTAAGTACACCATCTAAGTTAGAAATGTGGAATCTTTGGCACAATGACACTCCTCAGTATATATCACCACTACACCAAAACACTTTATTTTTGCGCTCGCCGCGCGTTTCGCTAACCATGTTAGCTTCATCAGGAGCAATGATTGACTGAAGCTAAGCTACAAATCTACCCTACTTATACTCAGTCTAATCCTTGAATTACTCAGGCGGAACTAATGGCATAGGCAAGGCCATCAGTTTCGGTCAAACAACCAGTAGATGGGACTATAAGGAATAGGCCCTCTGTCTTTATTTAAACTACTTTTACATTTTATAATTTCCATACTTTCGTATGTGTTCAACAATCTCCTATTAGACACGTTTTTAATTAATCTTAGATTATCTAATGTTACACTATGATCAGCTTCAAAGGCATGTTCGGTAATGCTAGACTTTTCTGTTCTACTGTATTTTAAGTGTGCTAAATGTTCTTTAAATCGTATTTTAATTGACCTTTTATTCGCCCGACATACTTTTTATCACAATCATTACAACTAATTTCATAAATTCCACTTTTCTCACAATTGGGAATCTTATCTTTAGACTTTCCCTAAGATATTCCTCAGATTGTCTGATGACTTACAGTCTAAGGTGAAGCCTACCTTATTAAATACCTTATTAAGTCCCCTGCTATATTTCGGATTATATGGCATGGAGACATACTTGGTGTTATTTTCTTCGCGTGTAAAGAAGGTGGAATTCTGAATATTTAAGCTGAACTTATGTCTATTTATTAGCTTGTTTACTAAGTCATCGTCATAACCATTAACTCTATTAATTAGCCACAATACATTTTTTTGTTCATCGTTTGGTCACTTTTCCTCTGAATAGAGTCAAGTTTAATAATGAAAGGAATCGTATTAGAAATATAACTAGAGTTAGAGATAGGAGATTGAACACATAAGAAAGTATGGAAATTATAAAATATAAAAAGTAGTTTCAATAAAGACACAAGGCCTATTCTTTATAGTCCCCTCTATTGATTACTTGACCGGAACTGATGACCTTGCCTATGCCATTAGTTCCGCCTGAGTAATTCAGGCTAAGTATAAATAGGGTAGTTATAGTTTAGCTTTAGTCAATCATCGCTCCTGATGAAGCTAACATGGTTAGCGAAACGCGCGTCGAGTGGAAAAATAAAGTGTTTGGTGTAGTGGTGATATATGCCGGGTAGTTTAAGTATACCGCTCAAGTGACTGAGTTGTAGAAGAACACAAATTCTTCTCTATAATTTTCCATGTATGATTTTTGGGACACAACTTTTTAGGCAATTTTAATATTTAAATACATTTTACCCAAATTGAAAATAAAAACGCAAATGCCTTGCCCATTTGAAAAATTTTACAAGAAATAAAAATAAAAACGAACTAATTTTTTTCAAGAACGTTAATACCAATCAGAAGTGGCAAATCGAAAACGTAGAAGAGGAGAATGTTACATGCAAGAAAGCGCATTCTGTATCATACAATCAAATTCTTAAAAGTATATGTAAAATATCTTTTGCTAGTTCGGACTCTTAATTCATAGTAACTTAACTACCAAAACACACTAAATAATTTATGAATCTAACGAAATTCTGTTATTTAAATTATTACCATTCCGGTTGTTTAAGTAAAATGTGTGTTGTTATGTGAGTAGGTTCGAGAAAATCCAAGGTTCCCTTCCATTGGTTAGAAATTATGTCAGACGTGTTTATATTGGTCATTTTAAAGGCGGGATATTTAAATGACGGCGAACTATGATATTAAACTAAATATGTATTGACAATAGTTAAATGATGTAATAAGTATCTTAATAATTATTTTTTTCCTTTTTATTGATTTTTTTATTATTAGATATAATGCACAGTGGCGTGGATAATTTTTATAACATAAAAGTAAATGAATAGGAAAAACAGATCATGATGGTGGTTTAAGATCAGAATTTTCCGTTTAATATAATTTCCAATACCCGCTGTTCCACATATTTACATCTGTTAAAGCAATAGTCTTACTATAGACCTATCAAACTATGAAAATTTTGGACAACAAAAGATGAGAGGTGGTAAACTTTTTACAACAGAGGCAGCAGGACACTAGATGGGCAACAGTAAATCAAAATTGTGTAGAACTTGCCATAAAATGTGTATGTGTATGTCTTACCTTATTCTTGTCTTTAAATTTGTCATTTTTTTTAGCATTCACCCCCCGTCTCGATAGGGATTTCCCCTTTGACAAAAATGTCATAATAGACATTAACGCAGCGTTTCTCAACCTGTGGGGCGCGCCCCACTAGGGGGAGAGTGATTACACTATTAGAGGGGCGCGAGCGTATCGAAAAGAAATTATTATTAAAAACATTCAGTAAAAAACATTTAATATAATTTATTGAAAGGAAAGCAAAACAAAATACGTTCTGACATAATAAAACACACACTTACACTGATATAATACAACTATAAATAGGATTATATTAGTACTGCACAATGTATTTATCTAATAATTAACATATCAATACTAAATTAAAAACAAATTTAATAATTATTAGAGACTCCCTTGAGCCTGTTTTGCAGAGCAAAGATTTTCGAAGGATGGTTGAATATTAGAAATAGACACAATAGTTCTTTTCTATATTTAGTTGAGATCTATATTTTGTTTTCAAACCAGCCGCCGCAGAAAAACCGGTTTCGCAAACATCGGTACATATTCCGATGCAATTTTTCCACTCCATATTTGCCTCGTTTATAAAATCATTTAAGATAGCAAATAATGCGAGTGATGTGGCTTTGAGTTATATTGGTTTGCAGAAAATAGTTCTTCTACTGCTGGCATACCATCACAAAATCGAACATAGGCAATGAAATGAGCATCTTTATTGCTATCTGTTGCCTCATCAAGCTGAATTGAAAACAATTTGTCACGCAGCTTCCCGAAAAGCTGATGCTGTACATCTTCAGCTATATCACCAACTCGACAGGCAACCGTATCATTTGATGTAGGTATGGATAGCAATTTTTTGACAAAATTATCTCCAAACATAGTATCTACAATCTCAATTGCTGCTGGCGAAACAAGCTCTTCACCAATGGTTTTGAAGCTTTTTACATCTGTCTATTTTATATGGAACTTTAAGAGGCAAGTAAAGCTTTTTCATTCACAGACAAAGTTTTTTTAAAAAATGATTTCTGCTTTACATATTATTTTAATTTAATTCTCGGGGTTTGTTAAGGTACTCACTCTATGAAGCGTTTCCAAATGTCCTTTAAGTTTATTTGGTTTCATGCTGTCTACTGCCAAGATTTTTGAGCAAATAACACACAGGGGCCTTTCTTCTTCATTTACTTCAGTACTGGTAAACCCTAAATTTAAGTATTCTTGAGAATATTTTCTTGATTTTATTTTCGGAACCACACACGTCTGTGCACTTGTTGATGCTTCACTATCATCTAATGCGGGGCGTAAGCGAGCTTAAAAATTTATCCATGATTCTGTATAAATTTACTGCCTTGAATATTTAATACCTTGAATTTCAATTAACCCATAAATTACAACATACACATTCACGATAAATCCGATAGCAGTAGAAGGATCAACTCGACTGAGACGGGCTGTAATTGAACGAGGTGCAGCATTTATACACTTTTGGGCAGACTTTCCGAATGTTCGAGACAACTCGGAACTTCTCGTGAAGCCACTACCGATATGGTTAAGAGAGTAATAGAGCGGCATCTATTCTAGTTTTGCCAACGCAACAGATATGTGTTGCCAAATATGACTTATCTTGGTAGTTTGTAAGGTTTGTAATTAAGGTCATAGTGTAACTTTAGCATCAAAATACTGAAAATACATTATTATTGCATGCATTATTATTGTATGAGAGGAGTGGGGAGGCGCCATGAAAATTATGTTTGAAAATTGGGTCGCAAATACTGAAAGATTGAGAAACGCTACATTAACGTTGCTCAGGTGCCGAAAACTACATTCGCATTTCACGGCATTTTGCTAAAATAGCGAGGTAGGGCTACCACAGGAGTTATTGCTTTTGGGCATTAACATTTCCTAAATATATACAGAACACCCTGCCGTCGCTAACCGGAACCGCACCAGCAACCAACGCGTAACTAAGCAGGCTCTTAGCCCACTGGCCGGCCAGTACAGATAGTTTTTAGTATTTGGTACGGAACAGTTATAAAGGTCACTTCGGTGTTTGTCTGTGTGTCTGTCATACCCGATTTTCTCCGAAACTATTTGGCATAGAAAGTTGAAATTTGGTACTAACATAGGCATTGATAGCCTCATCAGAACCGTGTAGTTTTGAAAGTAAAATTTTGACTTAAGAAGTTAGTTTTGGGGCGTGAAATCGGAAGTAAAAAAAAATTACCAGGTCATCGAGTGGGGTGTCAAATGAAAGGTTGTAAAGACACGAGTTCAAATAATACATATAATATAATACTTGCGCACACTTTTCTTTGTATTATTTTTAAAAAATCGCGAATGATCGCTGCCTTCCCCTTATATCGGAAAGTACCGAACAAAAAAATTGTGCAAAAATTCTGGAATATTCTCTACATGGTGTAGATTGAACGAAAATTATCACGAGTACATTATTTTAATAATTTATCTGGTATATAAAAAAAAATTCAAAGTCATGAGTTTTCAGTAAAGATCGGAAAAAACTTTGTTGAAAACTCATTTGGGGTGTGTTTTGTGAAGTCATTGAACATTTTGTACCTCCATACAATACCCTCACAATCGCCGGACGCCAAACCTATTGAAAACATTTGGTCCCATGTAAAGAGAAAGCTCAAAGGAAAGACTCAGTGGTCTCGCGAGAGTCGAAAAATTTGGAGATCATTGCCGTAACTAAAATTCTTATTTTAAAAGCAATCAACGTACGGAACACTAATTACGCAAGTCCAACATGCACTTTACCGGTTATTTTTTATTTATAATATGAACATACATAATTTGTATTTTTGTAAAATATAAACAATTCTGTTGCTCCAAAATGTCTTATTGTGACAGTAAAATATTTTTTATAAAAGATTATTTTTTGTTGTTATTATACAACCTCTGTCATCAACATGTATCACATTTGGATGTCTTTGCTAGCTCTGTCCGATGCTTACTTGAAGCTAAACTGGTTTCTGCTTCAAACTTATGCCCCTATTTTTTCATCAGTTGTATACTTAGGTCTCATTTACACTATGTAAATTATACTGACCGCGAAGTCCCAGGATTTGACTTGTAAAACTATTAAACGAGAAAGGCACGCTCCGCTTTAGCGAAACATTCCATAGCAATTAAATTTTCAAAGATTGAAACTATCCTCTGAATATAATCTAACAAATGCAGAGTAGGTTTGAAAATAGAGCCTTAAACGTGGAAGCAGTATTCGATCGTTAGACGAATTTGTGCTTTCAACAGGATTAAAAGTTGCTGTGGGGGTATAATGGCAATGACTTTCTATTACGATAATTATCTATCAAATAAATAGTAAAAATTAAAACACACTGAAATTAAAAAATCTAGGATTATGTTTAAGACAGTTAGAACTGTGTTTTTGAACTGCATATATTAAATACATAATGAACAACTAAATCAGAGTCAAAATTTCCAGCCACATTTTTTCTAAAACTTTAACCTCGTAAAAGATGTTTTCCTTAAAAACAAAACAAATGACATAATAATATAGTTCAATGTCCTCCAAGCCTAAATTTATTAAAAAATATATTTTTTTCGGCGGAATATTAGTGATTTTAGAATAAATAATTTTATAATTGGATGATTTTTGCCGGTAGGTAATTTTTTAAACATATTTTCAATTATAATAAAATATAAATGATAAAAACTTTTGTTTCTAGGTAATTAGCAGGACAATTAACGCAGACGTCGGCCTCATTGCTTCTAAAATCAATAGGCCGCCAAGTATTTCGAGTCTTTAAATTCTCCCCAGCTTCGTTTGCACCATAGTACCTCTCGAGACCTTACCACCTCTAAACCTCTTTTTGGTTACATTGGTATCCGCTTTACCAAGCCATATTTGGTCAAGAAATGGCTTAGGATCTCATGAACTACTAACCAGGAGGGTTTAAAATTCATATACAGTCTGTTAAGTAATAACGAGTCCGCGATAATTCATTTTTGGTAGATGCGATTCAACAAAAAATCGGTAGAGGGAACCGTTTTCTACGATGCATTTTAATAAAAGTATCAGTCGATTCCGAACTTTCGTCGAAAACACGTAAAATCCAAAATGAGTCACTTGTTTGCGCGTCGGCTCGAGGCAATTTTTCTTTGTTTTCATCCAAAGGAGCCTAAAATGACATGTTCTGCTACCGCTAAATATATATTAAAAACTCGGTGTCGTTTGTGAAAAAGTGGATAAATTGTTTTAACGAGACGAAAAGTGTCGACGACTTACCAAAAGGTAGCTCGGTCTGCAAAGTCACTCCGAAAGTAGGAAAACGAATCGTGTCTTAGTTTTCACGGGGCTCAAAATTGTCCTGTGAAGCTATTCGATAACATCTTCGTGCTCATGAGGTCAAATTCCGTTGAGAGAAATGTTTGCCGAGCTAAAATCACGTCGCGAAACGGATCGTTTGGGCCCAGGATAAGGTATTAGAGTGACCCTCACAATCGCCGAACTCAAACCCTATTGAAAACGTTTGGTGCCTTGTAAAAGGAAAGACTCTGAGGACTTTGACTCAGTTGTCTCACGAGATTCGAAAAATTTGAAGATCATAGCCGTAGTATGCAGAAAATCTCGTCGACAGCATGCCTCGAAGATTATTCATGCAGAAGGCGATTGGACAACTCAATAAGGTAATTGCGGTATTGTTAGTACACCAAAGAATACATTGATGGCAAAAAATTTTCTTGAAACACATTTTTTCAAGAATACGAGCGGTCAGCTCTGACTTGAGAGACTGTAAATTGTATATATCGAGGGAATCATAACCATATAAGAGAAATTTTTTTATATAATATACGAAAGCAATTTGTAAACAATCTAAATTGGACCATCACCTTAGTAATCTAACCCACACTCATACTACTTTAAAATTTATTTTATTTTTAAAAATAAATTACGTAAGTAAGAAAACCTAAATTTGGGAATATATAAAAAAATAGTCACTCCATTTGTTATATATGTTTGTTTTCGAACCTTCGTTACGTGTTTAGTTATAGTGGTAACAGGGACAATGTGTTTTGACGAACGGTCCGCAAATGAGTGGCAAAGTACTTGAATTGTTTTTTATGTTAAACTTGATAACTCAAACGCATAGAGCAAACCAAAAATCGTCCTTAAGATAAATTAAAAAAGAAATGGGCATTCTAAAGTTAACTCTGCACAAATGTTGTCCGCTATCAAGGACTTCCTTGACATGATCGCTACCGAAAGTAGTTCTTTCTGAAATCGTTTGACAGTTTTTAAGAACGTAACAAGTTTGTGAGATTTAATACACCGAGATTATTTTCTCTTTCCAACATGTAATTCGCTGATACATCATTGACAAGCGGCAGGGGCCACGACTCTCAACAGTATTCCAAAATTTCACCGTCTAACCGATATAACGAAGCTGAGGGAGAGTATACCACTTGAAATAAATGACTTTATTAATTATAAATAACCTTTTTGAGTTTCTATGAAAAGTTAGGTTTCCTCTTAAATAGAAGGTATATTATGTTTCGAAAAATATCAGGTTTTTATTATAGTTCTCTATTAACTGACTAAATAAAACTCATGAAAATAAAAATAAATTTATTTATAATTATTCAATGTTAAATAAATATGTTTATTATTATTGGTTTCTAATAATTTACACTTCGGCTTCCTCTAAATATCCAGTTCCCATTATTAGAATTGACCAATACATCGCAGAAAAGATGAAAAACAACGCTGGAAAAACGACCCTTGATATTCTGTCAATTTGTTTCCACATTATTTTTACCTTCCCTTTATCCTAAAAATAGAAAAATAATTGAGACAAAAACGGAAATAACAAAAAACACCTAAAAAAATACCAGTTTCAGACCATTAATTTAGAAACTATTGACAATAAACGATGAAAAACATGCATACGTATCTACGTACATAACGTTAAATGTCTAATATACAATCATCAATCAGATTCAGCTATTTTTATGCTATAGATAAGAACAAAAGTATCCCACACACTTTTACAAATAATTACACTTCCACTAGAACTTGTTATCGTACTCAACCCCCAGGAAGCATTTTTTGCTCTCATATATTTAGTTTTAGTGGTAGTTGTGTTGTTTTTAGACCACAATTTAAAAGGCGAATCATCAGCTCAATCTTATTTTAGTCGCTCTTAAAAGTTTTATTAATTAAGGCACCGGATTGCAGAACTGCCTCTACGCGGGACCCCTGTTTCCTTAATAGGCAGGCGAGAGGATAACGCTGCGAACGCGTCTATCGACAGACAAAATCAATTTACGACGCAATAATTAACACATTTTTCATCATTTTTCTGTTAATAATTAACGAATCATGTTGATTTTTGCGTAGAAACACTCTTTAGGATTTTACGCGTCTTATGGATATAGTCGTTTGATAAAATTGTTTATTTAATTTGTTATTAACAACGAATAAACTTTACGCTGAAAAATTTCAATATTAATTAAATAATTGGTCAAAATGACCAATGCCGACTTAGTTTTCATACATTTGCGAGTATCATATCAAAAATTCAGGTCAGTATATTAATTTTTGCATCAATGATGTGGATAAATAAACAAGCGCGCATGAGGTCTTAGCGCACGCGCACGTTTTCATGCAGCTAATCAAAAGGAAAAAAATATGTTTTTTAAATACTTTCAGCTGCCAAAAAAACATATTATTTTATTCTTTGATTATTATTGTATTAAAAAAATCTTTATTGTTTTTTTTTTCATAACATAACACTGAAGTTGAGTATTTTTCGTAAGGAAAACACTCAAGTTGACTGTACGAAAATACGCTTAATTAGTTAAGTGTTTTTGGAGTGTTTTTTTGAGTGTTTTTATGTAAGGGTATGAAGATATAAAATTTTTCAAACAAAATTATAAAAAGATATATACACGCTTTGAAATCGTTGTAACAATTTTTTACCCCAAAATTCAAAAACCATTTGTTTTAGAATTTCGGTTTTATAAGAGTTTGAAGGAACATGTAATGATAAATTATTATTGTATCTTTAAAAAACAAATGTCTATACAAAAATTTATATCGTATTTTAACATATTGTTTCATGACTTATCTCTCATTACAGATCATTATCAATCCTAAAACATACATTTGCACAGCTTTGAAAATACTTTTAGGATACAGTTGCAAAGCTTTCAAAATACAAATCAAAGAAAATCCTTTTTTCTTTTCCCAACTTCTTTGGTTTGGTGTTCATTACACTTAAATAACCATTGAAAAAAGAAGAAGAAAGTATATCTACGCAGTTACACCATTTAGTTTTCTTATTTGATTTTGCTGCGACAAATTAACATTAACATTTGGTTATTTCATTTTCAAATGAAATAACCAAATAAGAAAACGAATGACTTTTAACAGTTGAAAACAATCAAAAAAGGAATTTTCACTACGGTTAACTGTATGAATACGCGCGCGTGCGCTAAAAACTCGTGCGCGTTCGTTTATTTATCCACATCATTGCTGCAAAAATTAACATACTGACCTGAATTTTTGATATAATACTCGCAAATGTATGAAAAATAAGCCGACATTGTTTATTTTGGCCAGTTTTTAATTAATATTGAAATTTTTCAGCATAAAGTTTATTCATTGTTAATAACAAATTAAACAAACAATTTTATTAAACGACTATATCCATAAGAAACGCACAAGCCTAAAGAGTGTTTCTACGCAAAAATCAACTTGATTCGTTAATTATTAACAGAAAAATGACGAGTTGATTATTGCGTTGTAAATTGATTTTATCCGTCGATCGACGCGTTCACAGGGTTACCCTCTCCCTTGCCTAATAAGGAAGCAGGGGTCACGCGTCGAGGCAATTCTGCAATCCGGCGCCTCAATTAATATAATACAGGCAAAAGCAGTTAGCTAGCTCTAAATATTTTCCTTATGGTAGGTTTACACACTTGCCAATCTTGGCAAGCCTCGACAAACCCCAAGCCTTGTCATAAATGAGACTTGCATTTGGAAGTCGTTTATATGCTTGTGAATGCTCAGTGTGCTCCGAACAGTCAAGAATGGCGGACACCGATGTCGTGACTGCTATTGCGTTCGGTTTATCATTCTTTTATTTGAAATACAAGCAAAGTAAAACAACAACAAAAGCCCGACGAAGAAGAAGATGGTGGATGATAAAAATACATAAACGAATAACTAACGCGAAACTAAACGCGCACAACATGTAATTACGTCGCAAGCGCTTGTCACAATCGTCCTTTGATCTGTTAATCAAAACCGACACTCGACCGGAACGGTGACAAGCTCCTTCAAGCTCAGGCAAGCCAAGCCAAACAAGCCGTTCACACGCTTGTGTTTGTGGACGCTTGTCAAGACTTGGTAAGTGTGTAAAGGGGCCTTTAGGTTGGCCAATCACACAGATACAGAAGCTATTAATACTAAAAGTGCATCAGACCCTTAAAATTAAAAACTAAAAAATAAAAAAACAGTTCTTATATACCGTTTTCCAGTACAGCGTGACCCAGCCTTTTTTGCCAACTCTCGATGAATAAGTCGAATGTTTTCTTCGTTTACCTGGATTGAAATCATTCGTCCATGGCGCAATAGCTGTTTCCTAAAGAATAATCATTTTTGTATATACATCGTATACAAATTTAAACTATAAACTAAGTTTTACAAGAAGTTGGGAAATTTTTTTAACAGATTATACTACTCACTCACTTCTACAAATATGAAGATGCGATACAAAACTTATTTAAAATCTTAATTTTGTTAATTTATTGACATTTGACAACCTTTTATTGGTTTTTATATCTTACTACTCTATTCTTATAAATTTCTATTTCAAAATAAGGCAGTTGTATTATTAATTATAAAAATGGGGCAATGCAGGAGGTCTTTCTAGACAAGATGCTGGCAGTTTTCTTCTGCCATTACTAGAAAGAAGCTTATGCTTGGTTATTCCCAATTTCTTCCAATATGTGTAAGTTGTGTTGTTGTGTTTGTGCGCTAGAATAGAAATTTTCCTAAAAGACTAAAATAGACGCAGATTTTGGAAGCGTCTTTTAAAATAATATAATTTGAACGAAAAAATGTTCTAGATCAATTTGAAATACCGACGAGGGCAAACATTTACCAGAATAACTGGAATTGAAACACCCCATGAGAATGAGCCAATTTTTCACGTGCACTTACATTTTAGGAGCGAGCGTTCACCTGCTATTCCAACTGACCAATGACCGGAATTAATATAATCGAAAATATAGCATCCCATTAACAATTCAAGGTAATTAACGGCTCACACTCAATATACTATATGTAAATACACATATATATATATATATATATATATATATATATATATATATATATATATATATATATATATATATATATATAAATATCAGCCTGCATCGGTCCATCTCTGAAAGGTAGGTCTCTCTCATTCGTTTCCAGTTTTGTCGGTTCTGCGTCTCCCACAGCCATGATAGTCCCACGGATATCATCCGTCCAGCGCAATAATGGTAAACCTCTTAATCTTTACCACAGATATTGTCTCCACTCTAGTATGGCCTTGTTCCATCTCTCATCATGGCACCTCGCAACATGTCTTGCAAATCGCCATGTCAGTTCGATAATAGCTTCTCCAACGTCCTTTATTTTTGTTATATCCCTAATCATTTCATTTGTCTTTCTTTGTCTTAAAGGTACTTCGAGCGTCTGCCTCTCCATACCTCTTTGTGTTATTTTGAGCACTTCCATCGATTTATTCGTTATTGTCCAGGTTTGCCAGCTAATATACTCTGATCGAACAGACGGAAATATAGACTCATTGCAATATTGTTATCGTTGTGGTGTTCTTCCGTTTTCTGAATGCTAATCTTCTCCTTCTAATTATCTTTTGTGTTTCATTTTCTTTTCCCAAGGATATTATATGTCCTAAGTAAACATAATTTTCTATGTCTTGGTTTCTTGTTATTATATGTGGATCTTCCCTACGCATTACTTTAGTTTTTCCTAATTTCATTAGAAGTCCAATGTTTGCTGCCTTTTCTTCCATTTCCACTAACATTTGTAAAAATTCAGATATTAGAACAATATCGTCTGCGGATTTCAGATAACACGTCTTCCAATGCCAATGTAAATAGTTTTAGCGATAGAGTATCGCCTGGTGTTATACCTCTTTCTATCTTTAGCGGAGTTACGATTCCATTGAGTTGTATTGTGGAAGTGGCGTTTTGGTATATGTATTTAGAAATTTGTGTGGAGCGGCTTTCTATTCTTGCGTTCTGGAGAGATTTCATTATTGTCCATTGTTCTACGGTGTCAATCGCTTTCAACAAATGCAACAAGTTATATTCGATTGCTTTTTCTGTTAGAATCCTCATTCTTAAAAGATGGTCGTATGTAAGCAACTATTTTCTAAAGGCGGTTTGTTCCATTTTCTGGAATGATCTAGTTTATTGGTAAGTCTATTGATGAAGATCTTTGTACATCGATGACAGAAGGGAAATCAGCTGCTAGTTTTCTGAGTTGGTTTTGTACCCTTTCTCATATAAAAGTGTCTCAATGGTGTTATTCCAGTTATAAGAGATTCTGCCTTGATATATGCATTCATTAAATAACTCGCGTAGTTTAGACTACAATACGCTTCCGTCATATTTAAGCATCTCTGTCAAGACTTCATCATTTCCCGGTGCTTTGTTATTTTTCGTGGATATCAAGACAGCTTATCCCATCTTCTGTGATTTCTGGAAGATCCTTCGAGTCTCCATTTATTATGTGTTTTTTTGTCCCTTTGGTTGTCATTTTTGCTGAACATTTCAAGTATACAAATATCCTTAGAATTTTTCCGCTATATTTAACATCTCGTTTTGATATGCTATTTCATTTATATATATATATATATATATTTAGAGAAATAACTTTGTCTTAACTTCAGGAACTCCCCCGGTCTATAAGTAAACTAATTTTTTAAAAATTATCTTACCATTGCTCGTTTGTTTTCCTTTTGTTTTAAATCATTATAACTTCCTTGCAGAACTTTAACTATAACAAATTCTCCCAAAGATGCAAAAACCGATATCATACATCCAGCCATCCATAAATCCAAGGCCTAAAACCATTTTTGATTATAAAAAGAATTTAGATAATTTTTAAAGCTAATTTTCATAACTGTAACTAATTTGAAGACAATTTTGCTACCTTAACGTAAGCTACGGCTGGTATATCAGTCCTCATTCCAGTAAACATAGTTACTAATGTCAGAAGGCAAGTAACCAATAAAGTAACTCTAGCTGGTATAGCATCCAAGTCCAACCAAAAACTAAACCAGGAAAGAACAACAACCAAAGTAGACGGAGCGAATGTCTGGATTAGATGATGGCCTATTTGTCGTTCGAATTTAAAGTATACTACCAATCTAGAAAAATTTCCTAAAAAATTATCTCAATGGTTATTAAAAATTTTCCTTAAAAACGGGCAGTAACATAAGAAAAATAGTATGTAGCATAAAATGCTTGGGTAATAATTAAAAAATTTCAAGACGACTGACAAGAGTCTACAGTGTAAAAGCTATACAGGTCCTCTTTGCTGATAACAGTTTGTAAATCAAGTCTTGTGCCACTAGTTGAAAGCACTGTCTTCCTTATATATTATAAAATGCAACGTCTCTGTCTGTCTGTCCGTTAGTGCGCTTATCACTCGAGAACCACTTATCCGATTGAAGTGTTTCTTTTTTTTTTAAATCATACATATGTTCTCTGGCAAAATTCTTTGACACGTTAGGTAATATAAGGAATAAGCAGTGACGACAATAGGGATAACTCAGTGGTCAGAGGCAAATTTTAACGAGAAGCTCTCATTAAATATTAATAGGCTGCATTTTGGCATACAGGTAGTTTTTTGGGGCGTAGAAAACGAGAAAAAAAGTTTGCTGCTCTAAAATGTACGCTAAGCCTACAAAATCGAAAATAGAATGAAAAATTCGTTTTTTCGCAGGTATTTTTAAAAATAAAAAAAGTATATCGAAGAGCTAATAGCACCACGTGAAAGAAAAAGAAAAAAAATTTTACAAAAAGTTATAAGGATTTTTTTTTTAGTTCTAGTAATTTAAAAAAATTATTTAAAATAAAATGGCTGGTTTAACCCCTTGAGTTGTAATGGGAATCATGCTTTCAACCTCATTTACGATTAAATTAACGTTTCTGTATAACGTTAAATTTTTGAAATTGGCTATTAAGGAGTTTCTCGAGGCGCTGATTAAGAATGCGATGACAGATTTTAAAAAATTCAAAATTGTGGATCCAATATGGCGGCCAAAGAGCACGTAATACATTTAATTTCTTCGAGTAATTTAAAATTTTTGGGTTTTCAATAATACTCTTTATACCTGAATGTTTGAATGAAATATAAATACTTTATACTTAAAGCTTAGACTTTTATCTTTCATTTTCCACCTTTAAATATATTTTTTTTTTAAGTTGTATGATTAATAATAAGCAAAAAATACGTTTATCATGAATACTTTTTTAAGAGCAAAATTACAAAAAAAAGAGAAAGTTTTTTAATTTTTTAATGATTTTCTAATATTAAGTATAATTTTAACTGGAACTAAAAAAAATTGTCCGCCTTTTATAACCATTTCATACTACTTTGAACGTAAAATTGCCGGCGGCACACTACAGCAGGCAAATTTTCATATTTTGAAACTCAATTTTTAAATAACACAGACAATGTGCATATTTTTAATTATTCTTATATTGAAACTTAAGGTATGATAATGATATATGCACCAAAAATTTTTTCAATGATATATTTTATTAAATATTTGTAATTTACTGTCTGCCCGTTAAAATCAAGCAAACAAAAATTTCGTTTTACAAATTATAAAGCAACAAAAATAAAAACTATTAGTATCATCGAAGAAAGCTATCTTTTATAAGCCATGTATCGACTAGGCAACAATTAACGCGCAACACGTGACGCTCAACATGTTCGCCAACGTTGCACAACAGCGCGCGACGTTGCCAGATGGCGCGCACAGTGACGCACGGCTTGTTTATTTCCGTGCAACATGTAGTTGCGTATCGTACGAAGTTCACTGAACACATTTTCTTTTTTTTGTAAATAATTTCTAACCCACCAGCGTGGTTTTTTCCTTTTTTTAATCGATGAAATTATAAACATCGCCGCTGAAATCGACACTAGCTCCTCTGGCGACATGTTGTCGACCACTGATCGTGTGGACAGACAACGTTGCTAAACAAAAGTTCCGCGTCGACGTTCAACATGATGAGCAACATGTTGTGCAACATATTGCGCGTCACTTGTTGCGTAGTGGTTACAAGGCTGTTAATTTTCTTTTTACACACTGAAAACAAGTAATATCGATTAACCTTCGAGAGGCGCGCCCAAATTAACCAGTTTGGCGCGATACAGTTTTTGAATCACCTATCCGATGTTTTAATAAATTCTCACGCTAATAAAAAAAATCTATATCTTTGTAAAATTTCCCGCTCTTTCACGTAGTGCTATTAGTTTTTCGCATAAACATAGAGGATGGACTGAGTGTTCCGTATCCCGCTGTGAAGTAAATATGGACGCAAAAGGGTGAGAAAGACAAAGCGAATGAGTGGCCAGTAGCTGTCTCTTTTTAGAATGCCGCTAAGCTACGGCGCTCTTAAAAATAATATTTCTAAGTGTTCTTTTTGGGGTTTGGAGCTTTTCTCGCTTTGAATTCCATCTCGGGGTACAGCGCCTTGTTTATTACAGGCCTACAGAAAAGAGACAGGTATTGGCTGCACAATCGCTTTGTCTCTTTCTAGAGAGTGGTCAATTATTATGAAGTTAATGCTCAGTCCATCCTCTATGTCTATGGTTTTTTCGATATCTTTTTTATTTCTCAAGATGTTACCGAAAAAAAGCGAATTTTTTATATTATTTTGGATTTTGTGGGCTTAGCGTACATCAACTTTTTTTTTATCGTATTGTACATCCAAAAAACTACCTGTGTGCCAAATGCACCCTGTTAACATTTCATGAGAGCTCAAAAGTCTTGGCAACTGGGCTATGAATCAAGTCGGAAAAAAAAAAATTCTACCAGCGCGCAAGGAAACCTAAACAATTTATATTTTCTCGTTTTTTTTTTATCATGCATTAAGTGGACACGAGTTAACACATGGGCTGAAAAGTCCCGGGCCTAACAAAGAAAACACGGTTTTTTTTTGGTTCAAAATTAGCTTTATTCATCAACGTAATCTCCATCAAGAGCAACGCAATCATTCCAGCGCCCGCTCTAACATTTCAATACCACTTTTGTAGAACGATTATCTTTTGCCTCAAAATAGGCCTCAGTTTCAGCGATAACCTCTTCATTCGTGCGAAATTTCTTACCGGCGAGCATTTTTTTCAGGTCTGCGAACAGCCAGTAGTCGCTGGGAGCCAAATCTGGCGAATACGGTGGATGTGGGAGCAATTCGAAGTTCAATTCATGTAGTTTTGCCATTGTTTTGATTGACTTGTGACACGGTGCGTTGTCTTGATGAAACAAAATTTTTTTCTTTGCCATATGCGGTCGTTTCTTTGCAATTTCGGCCTTCAAACGCTCCAATAAACGCTATATAATATTCACTGTTGATGGTATTTCCTTTCTCAAGATAGTCGATGAATATTACACCACGCACATCCCAAAATACCGAGGCCATAACCTTTCCAGCCGATTGTTGTGCTTTCGGGCGCTTTGGACGAGGTTCACCAGTTGCTGTCCACTCAGATGACGATCGTTTTGATTCCGGAGTGAAGTGATGGATCCATGTTTCATCCATTGTCACATATCGACGCAAAAATTCCGGTTTGTTACGTTTAAACATGGCCAAACACTGCTCAGAAATCATCAACACGTTCTTGTTTTTGATCAACAGTGAGCAAACGCGGCACCCACTTTGAACAGAGCTTTCTCATAGTCAAATGCTCATGCAATATAAAGCCAACACGTTCTTTTGATATCTTTACGATGTCAGCTAACTCACGCAACTTCACTTTTCGATCATTCAAAAACGATTTTATGGATTTTTTTGATGTTTTCTGGTGTTACCGCCTCATTTGGACGTCCACTGCGTTCTGCATCATCGGTGTCTCTACGACCACGTTTGAAGTCAGCAAACCAACGTTTTATTGTTGTTTCTGATGGAGCGGAGTCCCCATAACACTTTTCAAGCCATTGCTTCGCTTGAACGGTATTTTTTCCATCAAGAAGCAGTGTAAAATTAAAACACGAAATTGTTTTTGATCCATTGTTTTGAAAATAACAAAAGTAGCGTCACTCTTAGCACAATAACTCACAAACTAATGAATAGAATATCATGAAATTTTAACAGCTGTCTTTTGAAGGTTAGTATTAACTGAAAAAAAGGTGACTGCAATAAAAACTAGCGCCATCTATGTGTTAGGCCCGGGACTTTTCACCCCATGTGTTAAAGGTGTTTGTTCAAACGTCCAGGTACGCACACCCCACCACGAAGTTAGCACATATTTGGCATAAAACATATCTGAGATGAACACACTTCGTCCTACACACAAAAATACAGCAAAGCAACAGAAGGCGCCCCAGAGGACAATTAGTCTGAAATAAACAGGACACAGCAAACCCAAACCTTATCCACACATTCTTTCTCCAAATGCAACAGCAGTAATCAAACATATTCAAGCTATTCCTAAACATAGCCAACAATACTGCTTAAGGGGCAACAAATATCAGCCCTGACTCGGTGGTTATCCTGCCGGCATACGGTATCAAGGGTCTCGGGTTGCAATCCCGGCCGATCAATGTACTTATTTATTTACGTATATTTGGCTTGGTCACATACATCGGTAGTAGTTGCTGCAAAAATGTAACAACGCCCGTGAGGACACTACCGCTTTGTCTAAAAGGTACCATAAAATACAAAAGTATGTTCGGACGTGGATAAATATTACGATAACCATCCAGCAAGAGTATTGCCTATTCAGGTGGGAAAGTGACCAATAAAAAATAAGAAAAAAAAACAACCGCACGGAAAACTAATTACCGCGAAGTCAAAGATCTGATCCAAAAAGGATTTCAAGGATTCAAGCCTAGGTCAATATTTTAGTATTAGGCACAAAATCGCTATAAGAAATATATACTGAAGACTTTGTAATTATACATTTACATACAATATTTATACCATATCATTATAAAAATCGATCGAGTGTAAGTTGAAACTTGCGCAATTAGTGTTCCGTACTGTGATTGCCTTTAAAATAAAAAATTTTGTTTGGAAGCTATAAAATGATCCGTGACTTCACAAAATACACCCCAAATGAAAATTTTCAGTAAAAGAATTGGGGGAGCCCAGATTACAAACATGTCTAGTCACATACTGACTCAGCAGGCTAATCTTAAGATCCAATATATATTTTCACGACTTTTCTTAGTAAATAATGTATAATAGTTATAGCTTCTTAGCTACCTAATAGCCAATAAATCAGTAGTAAACAAATATTTACTACCTAAATACTCGTTTAATTATAAACAAATAAAATAAAATTATTTTCACTCGGTACCTCATGCTTAAAGCCAAGGGTTCCCTAACTGTGCATCACGACGCACTGGGGCGTCTCGACTCTATCCTAAGGGAGTCGCGAGACAATACGCACAGGGCGCCTGCACGCGTCGTAATCAGCTACTGCGCGGTGCGCATCTCATCAACGACTCAATAAGCTCCCCCCTCCATTTCCCCGCGATTTCGTTCGTTCATCGTCCTGTCTTTTGTTTGGGTGCTTTATTTATTCGTCGATTACAAGCGTTGATGAATGCGGTGTTTTAATTTCAAGTCTGTTGTATTTAATTTACGCTAGCATATTCATTGCTTAAAATGAATAACTTTATTCAAATAAATAGAAAACGTGTTAAAGACGCAGGAGAGAGTAGAAAAGAAACTGTAGAAAAACGAAAAAAGTACAGAAAATATGATGACCAATATTTAGATTTTGGATTTACCTACGTTAGCAAAGGAAATATGGAACTTCCCCAATGTGTTTTTTATCATAAGGTGCTGGCTGTTAACAGAATGCTTGCTAATAAATTGACACGTCATTTAGAAACAACTCACAGTAATTTTCAAGAAAAGCCGCGAGATTTTTTTGCAAGAAAATTGGGAGAACTGAAACTTCAGTCGACATCCTTGTTTTCCAGAGCATCTATTCCTTCCAAGCACTGCTCGCCTCTTACAATGTCGCATTTTAATAAATATTTTCCAGAGAATCTGAATCAATATGACTGGATTAGAAACCTATTCCAATAGATCTCACCACCATCTACACTTTCAACAGTCGAGGAAGAACAGCTGTTAGAACTATCTTGTGAGACGAGCCTAAAATCACGATTCGATAAAGGCAAACTGTTTCAATTTTGGAGCAATGCATCCCAAGAATATCCTACTAGCAATACTACGGCTTTGAGGGTTCTTTTACCATTTGCTACGTCGTACTTGTGTGAAACTGTCTTTTCTGCAGTTGCAGTAATCAAATCGAAGTACAGGTCACAAATAAATTTAGAAAAAGAAATGAGAGTAGCAATTTCAAAACTTCAACCCCCGATTTGAGAAGTTATGCTCAGAAAACCAAGGTCATCCTTCTCATTAATGGTATTGCTTGTAGTTTTTTTATTTTTTTTTAATATATAATAATTAAGATTCTATATTCTTTGGAGTTTTCTTTGAATAATAAAGTAATTTTATTGTCTGCTAGAGCTACACACAGATATCTTCTTTTAGAAGGGCGTCGCAAAAAAAAACTGCAACCTGTAAAGGGTATTAAAAAAAAAGATTGGAAACCCCTGGCTTAAAGCAGTAGCTGTCACTCCCAGTCCAATTCATAACTTTCGACGAAATAAGCCTTCACCATTTTAGCAGGCAACAATGCACTCGTGATAATTTTCGCTTAACCTACGGAGACTGCCTGGACGCCGGACTGCCGGATAACCTGATGAAGACTATTTCAGAATTTTTTCAACATTTTTTTTGTACAGTAGTTTTCGAGATAAGCGATTTTTCACAATTTTTTTCAAAAATAATGCAAAGAAAAGTGTGCGCAGGTATGACAACGTAATATACTTTTGAAATCGTGTTTTCACAAGCTTTCATTTGACATCCCACTCGAAAATCTGGTAAAAAAATTTTTTTTCACTTCCGATTTCACCCCATAAAACTAACCCCTTATGTCAAAATTTAACATTCAAGACTACGGAGCTCTGATTTGGCCATCAGTTCCTATATTTGTGCCAAATGTCAACTGTCTATATCAAATAGTTTCGGAGAAAATCAGATGTAACAGACAGACACCGAAGTGATACGTACGGAACACTAAAAATGTAAAAGTCAAATAAACTAATTTGGACGCTTTTGATTTTTTTGACAGAAATGACGTTACTTTTTTTTAATAACTTATAAAATATATTACCATTTTTTTCACTAGTAAAAACGTGTTTCTCATGAAGCTCCAGGGGCTGCAAAATATTGTACTGCAACAACTTTAACTCAGGACTTATTGTAACACCCGAACCGGTCCATCGTAATATCATTTTTTTGTTATTATATGAAACTGAAAAGTGGAAAAAAGTCAGGCCAAGAGGAATTAAAATAAGAAATAAAATATGGAAAATTTAAACTCAGAATTGGCATAAAAATGGCGGTACTACATTCTCTATAACTTTAAAAGTTTAGCGAAATATTGGGTTGTCGTAAAAAATATTGAGCCTTTTTCTCGTTAGATAGCTTTAAACGTCACATATCTCAGGTAATATAAGTAGTATCGGGCCATATTTAGCGACAATTAAAAGCTGGAATTTAACAGTAGACGTGCAAAAACTGTGATAATTCGTTTATTTAAACTTAATTTAGAGCATGTGAGTGAAATTTCTACAAAAGTTTGCTCCATTTCACAATTTTATTCAAATGCTGCACAAACCTATGAAGAAATTTGTGCTGATTATGGTCAAGATACGTTACCTAGAGCAACAGTCAAAAGATGGTTCAAGTCGCTTTTATTCTAGAAATTTCGATGTCAAAGATTGCACTAGTCGCCCAGTGACAGAAAAAATTGAAAGAATTTTGGCAAAAATTGAGCAAAACAGAGATGTAAGTAGTCGTGACATCGCCAAGGAACTAAATATCCATCATCAAAATGTTTTTAAGGTATTTCTTACGAGACACTTGAAATTTTGAAAAATATTAAATTTTAGCATCATGAATGGTTTACCACGCCGAATTGCCATAATTAATTGTAAAAGTTTCAGATATTTAACACGTAAAAGATAGGAATCCATGCTTTTTCTTTGATCAAAAGCATGCGTTTTTTATAATTTTTGTTGTCCTATGTACATTAAAATGTAAAAAGTCGCAAAAAAAATATATTCTTAAAAAAATTACTTTGCTTTCGTTTCTTAAAATATGAAGGCAGTTCTCCTCCTAGTTATTGCAAAAATATTAGCTAAATATTACTTTTTGATGTATTTTATGAAGTGAATTTTTGCTGTGGCAAGGTAGCTTGAAGAAGATAGCGCGCGGACGCGGGCGTGCTTTCAAATTTTGAATCATAGATATGCATTGCACTGGTCGGACTTTATTTTAGAAGGTACTAGAATAAACGCGTGCCTCGCATCTGCGTTTATTCAGTTATCAATACTTAATTAATATTAATAATTAATGAATAAGCCTTGATTGACGCCAAAAAAGGTGATGTGTGTTTGGTGAGATTGACAGCGAATCATGCATCATGAACTGCTGCAGCCTAGCTAAAAGATTAATTCTGTACTCTAGTGTCAGCTACTGACAATATTGAAGCACGCGATTAAGGAAAGTCGACCGCAACTAGTCAACAGAAAAGGCAAAACGTGAGAGAGCTTGGTTAAGAAGTTTTAATGCATCCACCTTATACCTCGGACCTTGGACCATTAGACTGCCATTTATTTCGATCTCTGCATAACTCCCTGAACGGTGTTAAGTTAGTTTGAAAGAGCACTGGGAAAAATCACAATTTTTTGCCTAGAAACCACAGAAATTGTAGTGACGGGATTATGGTATTCTCAGAAAAATGGCAGAACATCCTCAAACAGAACAATTGTCTCAAATTTGACTTTAAAAGGCTCACACAGGCTCACAGGTAGGCCTCACCTTAGTCTATACGTCATCAAACAATCTGGGGAATATTTTAGGAAATCCCAAAGATAAGATTCCCAATTGTGAGAAAAGTCGAATTTATGAAATTAGTTGTAATGATTGTGACAAAAAGTATGTTGGGCAAACCAAAAGGTCAATTAAAACACGATTTAAAGAACACTTAGCACACTTAAGATACAGTAGAACAGAAAAGTCTAGCACTGCCGAACATGCCCTTGAAGCTGATCATATTGTAACATTAGATAATTTTTGGATTAATTCAAAATGTATCTGATAGGAGATTGTTGAACGCATACGAAAGTATGGAAATTATAAAATGTAAAAGTAGTTTAAATAAAGACAGAGGGCCTATCCCTTATAGTCCCCTCTACTGGTTACGTGACCGGAACTGATGGCCTTGCCTATGCCATTAGTTCCGCCTGAGTAATTCAAGGGTTAGGTAAGTATAAATAGGGTAGATTTGTAGTTTAGCTTTAGTCAATCATCGCTTCTGATGAAGCTAACATGGTTAGCGAAACGCGCGTCGAGTGCAAAAATAAAGTGTTAAGTGTAGTGGTGATATATACTGAGTAGTTTAAAAGGCTCAATATTTCGACAACCGTTTCTATCCTAATGGCGTGTAGAGCTAGTTCGCCTCCTCGTGGTGCACCCTGGGATAGCGTTAAATACGTTAAAAACTAAATTAACTAGCACATGCTGCCGACCAGACAATTCTTAGAATCTCCTAATCACTCAAATATTGCAATGGCTGATCAAAATATTAATGCAAATATACCTTCCCAGGACCAGCTGACTAAAAGTCTTGGACTTTATGTGTCTTTAATATTGTAATGTTTCCTGCCATATGCTAAATAAATATTTATATCTTAAATATATATAATAAACCAGCTGTTTATAGGGTTCAGTAATTTTGTCCCCTTTATTAATATATAAAATAATAAAATGCCATATGTATTAATGCATCTATGATAAAATCATATACGAGGCTGGTTTGAAAAGTCCGTGCAAAAATAAAAACTACTTATGTGTATGGGGTAAACCTTTTTTATTTTTCGACATAGTCTCCTTTTAGGCTTATACACTTCGTCCAACAATGTTCTAGTTTGTTGATCCCTTCCGAATAATAGGATTTGTCCAAGTCTACAAAATATCTATTAGTGTCTGCAATCACCTCCTCGTTTGAATAAAATCTTTGTCCCGCCAGCCATTTCTTCAAATTGGGGAACAAATAGTAGTCCGAGGGAGCCAAGTCTGGAGAATAGGGGGGATGTGAAACGAGTTGGAATCCTATTTCCATTAATTTTGCGACCACAACTGCTGAGGTGTGTGCTGGTGTGTTGTCGTGATGGAAAAAAGACTTTCTTGTGGGCCAATCGCGGGCGTTTTTCTTGCAGCTCGGTTTTCAAACGGTCCAATAATGAAGAATAATATTCACCTGTAATAGTTTTACCCTTTTCCAGATAGTCGATGAGGATTATCCCTTGCGAATCCCAAAAGACAGTCGCCTAAACCTTTCCGGCCGAAGGAACGGTCTTCGCCTTTTTTGGTGCAGATTTCCCCTTGGTAACCCATTGTTTAGATTGTTGCTTGGTCTCAGAAGTATAGTGATGTATCCATGTTTCATCCACACGACGAAACGACGCTTAAAGTCCTCCGGATTCTTCTGGAACAGCTGCAAACCATCCTTGCAACACTTCACACGATTCCGTTTTTGGTCAAGCGTGAGCAATCGCGGCACCCATCTTGCGGATAGCTTTCTCATGTCCAAATGTTTATGCAAAATATTATGTACCCGTTCAGTCGAGATGCCCACAGTACTAGCAATCTCACGCACCTTAACTCTTCTGTCATCCATCACCATATCATGGATTTGATCAATGATTTCTGGAGTCGTAACCTCCACAAGCCGTCCAGAACGTTCAGCGTCACTTGTGCCCATATGACCAGTCCGAAAATTTTGAAACCACTTATAAACTGTTCTAATCGAAGGTGCAGAGTCACCATAATGTTTATCAAGCTTCTCTTTAGTCTCCTGAGGCGTTTTTGCCTTTCATAAAGTAATGTTTAATCACCACACGAAATTCTTTTTCGTCCATTTCTTGAAAATCACTCGACTTCCTTGATTCACACGAATGCCAAACACAAAGAAATAGACCAATATGGCTGAAACTTGGTGTGCGTTCATTCAAGAGATGCTACTAACTAAACATGACCTCGATACGCGCCGGTGGTGCCATCTCTCGGACTTTGCACGGACTTTTCAAACCTCGTATATATATGTTATATATATATATATATATATATATATATATATATATATATATATATATATATATATATATATAAATATATAAATAATATATATATATATATAAATATATATATATATATATATATATATATATATATATATATATATATATATATATATATATATGTATATATATATATGTATATATATATATATATATATATATATATATATATATATATATATATATATATATATATGTATATATATATATATATATATATATATATATATATATATATATATATATATATATATATATATATATATATATATATATATATATATATATATACATATATATATATATATATATATATATATGACTGAACACAACTTTTTTAAAAACCTTTTTTTATAACTCAATATGCCAATTTTTGCGAAGAAAATGGAAAAATTCGCTAAATTGCCCTAAAAAGCGGCAAAAATCAATATATAATGTACTTTAATGTACAATATTGTAAGTTTATCCATGCGATTTATTGAAATTATCCATCGTCAATCCGGATAACGTTTTCCTCTTTTATATAATGGCCATTTTTGTCCATTTTTATACATTCTATATCGTTTAGTCAAATTAAAGTCCAGGTATACTTTTCTTATGTTTTTTGACCTGCTGACTTCGAATTTTTATATACCTTATTGATATTAGGATATCATTTCCAAGTTATGGTCAGATTTTAACTACTCTTTGGTCAGAAATGGCCGTAAATTTTAAAATAATAACTTTAATAAATTAAGAATGGTGCATTTGAAAATATTAATCTTATCGTCAACGTATATATACATATACTTACAACTTTCTACAGATATGGGACAAACTTGTGTATCCATAGGATATCGATAAAACTCCATTTGGCAAGCTACTATTGCGTGCATTCTTGCAGAATACCGTATAGTTTTATTTCTAAATAGTGTTACAGATGAAAATTTATGGGTAAGGGTGGCAATCTCTAAAAAGAAACATTAAGAATATATACTTTTTCTAAAAATATTCTACAATTACACCATAATGGTAATTTATGTTAAAAAACACAAGAAAGGCCTGTCATTAGAGTTAATTTACGACATGACTAAAACTAAAAATTGATCTGAGATAAATACGAGAAAATGCAGGTCTATTTGTGTGTGTAGGTGACAATCATGGTGAAGTTGAAACAATCTTTGACACTGAAAGGCCCTGTTATTTACTGTAGTTTACTACATGACCGAATTTGGAAAACTAGTAGCCCTATGACGTAGTTTTGGAGGACTTTTATAAACTTCGGAAACTAACGAAATTTTTTCATGCATTGCTCTCTTTTAATTGTGTCCTTTAAAACATTATTGGAATATTGTACGGTTAGGTACTATTGTTAATGCGATTTTCTTAACTGTACAATCGGCCAAGTAAAACGTATCGCCTATAACTTGTAATCGGTAAACGAAATTCCTTTTTATTCAGGTTATTCTTGAGCCCGATTTCTAATGCCGGATTCATGTTCTGCGCCCCAAAAAAACATTGGGAAACGCCATTTTTGATTCATTTTTGGGTAGTGCCCCTAATCTAAATATTTCCCGAACAAAGACAGCAAAGAAGAAGACTTTGATACCTATATTTAAATATGACTATATAGTTGTCCTGTTAGATGGGACCACTCTATTGCTATGTACAAAAATAAACTTATTCAACAGCTTAGTCTAATAATAAAAACAAATATTTAAAAAACAATACCTATAACTTTTGAATTTAAAAAATATAGATCTGGCTGCCATAAACTATCGAAATACTGAGAAGGCAATGTTACAGTATCATCTCTGTATTCAAACATCTCTTCGGGTATTCGTATTCGGTTATCAGTCCATTCTTGTTTTAAAAACATATCCATTCTAAAAAATAAACACTTAAGTGTTTCTAGTTTTCTTGACATAATGGTGGAGTTACATGTTATTCAAACAATTTTTAGAATTTTTATATCCGCCCCAATAGTTCGAGAAAAAAACCGACTCCCCTTATAAATCGTTCCGCCTTATTATCGCACATTAATGTGTCCTAGTTTTGCCTAAAAACGCTCTTAGTATCCATCTGTATTTACAACCACCCCTAGAACCTGGTCACCCTACTCATCAAGATATAATAACGCGCAGGAGCTCTTAGCGCACGCGCGCGTTTTCATTCAGTTAATCGTAGTGAAAATTTATTTTTAGTGTTCCGTACGGAACACTTCTAAGATCACTTCAGTGTCCGACCGTCCGCCCATCTGTCACACCCGATTTTCTCCGAAACTCTTTAACATAGAAAGTTGAAATTTGGTACTAATATAGGAATTGGTGGTCTCATCAGAGCCGTGTAGTTTTGAAAGTTAAATTTTGGGTCAGTAAGTAAGTGAAAAAAAAAATTTTTACTAGGTCAACGAGTGGGGTGTCAAATGAAAGCTTGTAAAAATACTAGTTCAAAAATATATATAATGTAATACTTGTGCACATTTTTCTTTATATTATTTTTAAAAAATCGCGAAAAATCGCTGTCCCCCCTTATCTCGAAAAGTAATCATCAAAAAATTTTGAAAAAATTCTGGAATATTCTCCACAGGGTGTAGATGGAGTGAAAATTATCACGAGTACATTATCTTTAATAATTTATCTGGTATATAAAAAAAATAACCTGTCAAGTGTAAGTTGAACTTGAGCAATTAATGTTCCGTACGTTGAATACTTCTGAAATAAAAATTTTTGTTACGGAGGTATAAAATGATCAGTGACTTTACAAAACACCGCAAATGAGTTTTCAACAAAGTTTATTTCCGATCTTTACTGAAAAACTGATGACCTTGAAATTTTTGTTTTTTATATACCAGATAAATTATTAAAGGTAATGCACTCGTGATAATTTTCGTTCCATCCCCACCTTGGAGAATATTCCCGAATTTTTTCAAAATTTTTGGATCAGTACTTTTCGAGATAGAGGGGGGAGACAGCGATTTTTCGAGATTTTGCAAAATAATACAACAAAAAGTGTGCGCATGTAAGACATTATATATTTTTGAACTCGTGTTTGTACAAGCTTTCATTTGACATCCCACTCGATGACCTAGTAAAAAATTTTCTTTTTCACTTCCGATTTCACCCCGCAAAACTAACCCCTTAAGTCAAAATTTATCTTTCAAAACTACACGGCTCTGATGAAGCCATCAATTTCTATATTAGTAACAAATTTCAACTTTCTACGTCAAATAATTTCGGAGAAAATCGGGTGTGACAGACAGACGGACAGTCCGACAGACACCGAAGTGATCTTATAAGTGTTCCGTACGGAACACTAAAAAAACAAAAATTTCAAGGTCATAAGTTTTGAAAATAAATATGAAATAACCAAATATTTATGTTAATTTGTCATAGCAAAATCAAATAAGAAAACTAAATGGTATAACTGTGTAGATGTAAATTTTATTTTTGTATGTACGTGTATTTATTTACCACATCATTGCTGCAAAAATTAGCATACTGAACTAAATTTTTGATACTCGTATAATACTAGCAAATGTATGAAAAGCAAGCCGACATTGTTCATCTTGGCCAATTTTCTAATTAATATTGAAATTTTTCAGCGTAAAGTTTATTCATTGTTAATAACAAATTAAACAAACAATTTTATCAAACGACTATATCCATAAGAAGCGCACAAGCCCAAAAAGTGTTTCTACGAAAAATCAACTTGATTCGTTAATTATTAACAGAAAAACGACGAGTTGATTATTGTGTTGTAAATTGATTTTGTCCTTCAATCGACGCGTTCACAGCGTTATCCTGCTAGGAAAACAGGGGTCACACGTAGAGGCAGTCCTGTAATCCCGTGCCTCAATTCTTGTTTTAAGTCCCTTCTTGCTTCAATAGCATTCCCGATAAAATACCATCAGAGCCTGTCGCTTTGTTGCGCTTCGTTTCCTTCGGTACATTATTAACCCCCTCTACAGTAACTTGTGGTAGTTCTTCTGAACCTATATTTTGTATTTTCTTTCTAGTCTTTTTTTTGTCCTTTATTGGGTTGTGAGGGTGTACGTTAAATAGAGACAAAGTTTACTTTAACGAAACGAAAACGAAATATACCAACTAAATACTTATTAAACAGTGTATTATAGGTTTGAGGAAAACAAATTTTTGAATATACAAAGCATTATATAATAGAATTACAATTATTAAAACTAAAACGTAAAGTTGTCAGATGTTTAAAAATTCCATCAAAATATTTTATATTCATATCAAATCTGATGCCTGAAAACTGCATACTGTCCAATACAGTACGTCCACAATAGTACGAGGTATTCTCAAAGATGAAAATTCATTTTCATGCTAATTCTAAGAGCGGCGATTCTAAGAAGGGAAGTTAACAAAACGTTTAAAAGATTTTCGTTAAAAACTTACCGAAAATCCATATCTTCAACATTAATAGAATTAATATCAACAACTCTCATGCTAAAATCGACAATAATTGGTTCGCCCCGTAATGTTGGGGGCCTAATTTCTAAAAAGAAAGAGAAGTAAACATTTTACATTAACAACAAAAACTTTTTATCTAATATAGCTTACCCTTAATATAATGGTCAGGAATAATATTTTTGCTTAGATTTTGGCTGTCAGGATTTCTGGGCTTTGGTACTGACCCATCACAAGAAGAAGGCAATAAAAAGCTAAAGAAATTATGTAGAGCTATATATTATATTATTGAATATGTTTTTTAATGCATCTTGAATAAGCGGACCGCAATAACTATCAAAAGTGTCTTTAAGTGTGTATTATTGCTAACTTGTGTGCAGAATGATTATACTTCACTAAATGTCGCCTATATAGAAGCCTATTTTAATATTAATACCACAACTTCTTCCGTAGAAGTGAAAAATAGTTCTACCGAAAAACTATGTACAACGGGCAGACAGCAGTGACTGAACCACCAAACAACCAAGAACTCACAGATTATTGGAAAAGTATCTAGTCAGAACCCAAACTATACAATAATAACACCCCTTGGATCAAAGCCGAAGAAGACAAACATAAATATGTGACAAAACAAGAAAATTCCACATTGACTACACCAGAAATTACAGAAACAATCAAACACACACACACACAAATGGAAATGTCCTGGAATAAACAATATACAAAACTTCTGGTACACACAGTTTCCCACCACACACGAAGTACTCACACACCAAATCATCAATAAAGCCATTCTACAACCACACACATTCCCCACTTTCCTTACACAAGGATCAACATTCGTCAAACCCAAAAGCTCAGACATCACAAACCCGTCAAACTACCGACCTATCACCTGTGTTCCAACCCTATACAAGATCATAACAGCCACAGTTTCCAAGAAAATAGAACAACGCCTAATAGACAACAATAGTCTCACAGAAGAGCAGAAGGGGTGCAGGAAAAATAGCCGAGGATGCAAAGAGCAGCTGATCATAGGTAGCGTGATCATGGGACAAACCAGAAAAGAACACAGAAACCTTCACACCAATTACGTAGACTATAAAAAAGCCTTCGACTACATAACCCACAGCTGGTTAATCAGAGCCCTAGAAATCTACAAAATCAACCAAAACCTTAGGCAATTTCTCGCGAAAATTATGAAAACCAAAATCCACTTAACAGCACAAACCGGACGCATCCATGCAGAAGAGCTTTACATCAGACGGCGTATATTTCAGGAAGACTCGCTCAGCGCTCTATGGTTTTGCCTCTGGCTCGATCCACTCTCAAATACACTAAACAGAACAGACCATGGCTTCAACATCAGACACCAAAAAGTGAACCAACATAAAATAAACCACCTACTATATATAGATGACATAAAACTCTACGCTGCCACTGAAACGCAGCTGAAAGAACTCCTCTAAATCACAGAAACATTCACCTATATGGAATTTGGTATAAGTAAATGTAAAGTGCTCCATATCCACAAAGACCAATGGAAAGGCCAGCATGAGACCGAAACCATCAACGATGAAACACTCGATAAGATGCTCGACAAAGAAATATAGAAATATCTGGGCTTCCAACAAAGCATCAAACTCAACCACACTCACATCAAAACAGAGCTCAGAACCGAATTGAAAAACACACTCACGAAACTTTTACAAACAAAATTCAACTCCAAGAATCTCACTAAAGCCATCCATACGTTTACTATACTTATACTCACATATTCATTTGGTATCATCAAATGGTCACGCACAGACATAGAAAACATTCACATCCTTATAGGTTCTTAATTCACCAAATACAGGAAATTACACCCTAACGCATGCAAAGAAAGACTTACCATCGAGAGGAAGGCAGGAGGAAGAGGAATTATAGATATAAGATCAGTACACGCAAAACAAATACAAGCCATTAGGAAATTCTTTCACACCAAGCAAACCAGCTTTCACACAGCAACAGTAAAAGCAGACAAAAACTACATACCTCTCGACTTATACCGGTCAGACCACACAGCAGACACACAGTTACACCCAATTACAACAGGAAAAGATGGAAACGTGATCAGAAAAACACTCCACGGAAAACACAGATACCACATAGAATAAGACCACGTAAATAAACAACAATCATACACCTGGTTACAGGATGGGCAGCCATTCCCTGAAACAGAAGGCTTCTTATTTGCCATCTAGGATAAAGTCATATTAACCAGAAACTACCAAAAGCATATCATCAAAGACCCAACTGTTACAAAAGACAGATGCAGGAAATGCCACCAACATAAAGAAACGATCGAACACATAACAAGCGGATGTAAAATATTAACCGAAACGGAATACATAGCCAGACATGACTCAGCAGCAAAAGTACTTCACCAAGCACTAGCCACAATATACAAACTCATAGAAAACACAGATCCCTACTACAAATACACAAGCTCTACTGGGACATCACTACCCATACAGATAAAACAGTCCCCGCCAATAGATCCGATATTACTTTTCAATACAAAAAAGGAAAAGTCACCTATCTGATTGACATAGCTGTCACCAATGACACAAACTTCCAAATGAAATACACAGAAAAAATCTCTAAAGACACAGACCTTACATCAAAAATAAAAAGGCTATGGAAACAAGAAAAAATCATCATTGTCCCCCTCGTAATATCAGCCACAAGCCTTACACTAACAACATTCACACCACACTTAGTACATACACAAAAACATTTAAAAGTCAGTGATTTTGAAAACCTGTAATATTGTCAGGTTATTCCTCAATACACAATGGTAATAGCGTTTGTGCCGTCTTGGCTTAAGCCCATCAGCCAAACATGGAACCACATTGACCAAATGTGAGAAAGAAGAACAAAAATAATAATAATAATAATGCACCTGCAAAAACAATTTAGCAATTAAAGAGGAGAAAAAACGTAACAAAGATTTAAATTACGAATTTCGCGCTTTGTTCCAGACATATTCAGTAACAACGGTAATCCTGGTCATCGAGGTTTTAGAGGGAATTAAAACCAATTCCTAAAGAACCTGAAGAAGATTCCGATTTGCTGTAGCTCGGCTGATTCACTAGCAATGAAGACTGCTCAGGGAGATGAATTTGGGCGATGATTAGTAACGGAACGGACGTGAAGGGTGATCATCATTTTCGGTTACTGAACTAGCCGACATTAAGTGTAGGGCATGCAACAAACAACCAGAATCACTGATGCCTTTACTTTCAGCGTGTAGTCATAATACAGTGTTGCGTGTCATATATGACATTCGTACAATATTGATGCTGCCGTATTTTCGGGGAGAGATCGAGTCGGTTGTAGAAAAAGACAGTTGCTGCATTTACTACTTTCGAGTGCAAGTCACTTGCAAGCCAACAAACCTGGTATAATACTTTATGTAATTGAGTTTCGACATCTGCAGAACAAAAATAGTAATCAAAGAGAAGGAAAAACTTTCAAAGTACAAAGATATAAACTGTAAACTGCATGCTTTGATTCCTCGACAACAATGGTGGTCGCAGTGATCGGAGATTTAGGAAGAAATAGGAACACATTCCTAGAGAACCTTAAGAAGATATTGGCTTGCTGTGCCTCGGCTAATTCACAAGCAATAAAGATGTAGCAAGCACTTATCCTTGGTTCTCTCAGATTGCTCAGGGAGATGAATTTGGTCGATGGTCACTAATTGAAGAAACGTGAGGATTGATCATCATTTTTGGACCATACCTCGTGACAGCCTGTGTGGGTCGGAGCCACAGGATTTGTCACGTCGCGTCGGATTCTTTTTTCGCTTTGAGATAACAATAATACTATAGCTTGCAATCTCTCGCCTGAAATGTACAGGGTATTGTCACAAAAAAAAAATCTTTGAGGTTGATGCGAAAGTAAAATGTTTTTCGATTACTTCTGGTAATTAGTTTTGCCAGCTAAGAAACTCTATAGAAATATTGCATATATAAATATTGTCGTTTTTCTTATATATCATAATATTAAAATTTTTTTACTTTTCTTTTTTGGGCGACAGAACTACCTAGTTAAACGTAAATCTCGTGTTCAATAATGATAAACAGCCACTTATTTTTGCTAAAATTGTTGATTTATCAACAAAAATATACGTTTTTATAGGTTTATCTAGTTTTAATTTTTTACCTGCAAACTATAACTGCCAGTCCTTTGAGCAACACAAGCTTAACACAACCACATTTACTAGCAGCCATTATGTTTTATTATACATATATCTGAACTAATTACTGATACTTGTGTTAGTACCACAAGTACAAGATTTCAATATTATTTGCATAAATAATTACAATTACTTAGAATCACTTTATTAAACCATCATTTAGCACCAAAAATTCATAGTAATTTCGACAACATATACATGATTATTTTTATTTTTCTTTTGTAATCCCCGTTTTTCAACACATTTTAATTTGTAAAATAAGTACATTTACTAGGTATGACACTATTATTAACGGTTTTTAGAAAATATTTTCAAAATTTTTTTCAAAAATTTTAATTACAATTAACAAAAGTTTTGCACAGTTTCGCAAGAAATTGTTGTTACTGTAACTTTCGACAATATAATCTTGATCACTTTGTTACAAGTAAAAAGGAAGAGAGTAATTATTTGGCTATTAGCGCAATAATTGCCTTATTACCTCTAAAAAGAACGTATATCTACCTCTGTCTTCCTAAAGTTCAAATGATTATAGAGCGCCTAATATGTTACAATAACTCGTTTCCGTTTTAGGTAATTTTTGTAAATTTTTTTTGAATTGATTAATTTGCCGTTTATATGACTAACTTACGATTTTTGTGGTGTTTTATTTCATGTTACGGATAAATAATGAATTAAACGACTAAATTAATATAAGAAAATTGCAAGATCTTTTTGGTAGTTACCAGGAAAGTAAAGAGTCAGCAGTATCATCGCTTACATGGCCAGATAATACTATTGCAACATCATCTGTAAAAGAAGATAAGTTGTCGACTGAATTTTTTGCTTCACAGAGAAAAATACCACCCACTATTACCAATATCAACTCAGATTAAGAAGTTGAACGTTTTTACGGTGAACTGGCAAAGGAGGTGAAACTCGTGAAAACGGGCGAAATAACTATAATTATGGGTGATTTTAACTCTAAGGTGGGTTTAGAAGTGGACGGTGAAATGGTGGGACAATATAGCTTGAGTCTGAGAAATGAGCGAGGCGATAGACTCGTCCAATTTTGTATCGAGAATGTCTTCTCATTAGCAACACATTTTTCGAACTCCCACCCAAGCAGTCGAACACTTGGGAATCACCTGACGAGAGGATTAAGAAGCAGATAGATTTTATTTTCGTTAAACAAAACATGAAGAAATATGTAAAACCTGTAAAAACCTATCCTGGGGCAGACGTAAGTTCGGATCACAATCTGGTGCTCATGGAGTTTCAGGTTCAAAAGGATTAACAAAAAACAAACAATAAACCCCACAGATACAAATAAACTGAAGAACCCTAAAATAAGAAGACAAATATACGAGGATGGATTGAAAAGTTCGCGGCCTAATCAAGAAAACAAAATAAAATACGTACAAAAACATTTTTATTTTTCGACGTAATCTCCACCTAGCTCTATGCTTCTTCCACCTGCTTTCCAAAACTTCCACACTTGTTTGAAAAAAGATTCCTCAAGGTCTTCAAAATACTTGTTAACTGCAGCTTTGACTTCTTCATTTCATGAAAATTTCTGGCCACCGAGGTGTTTTTTTTTTAGGTTTGGAAACAGATGAAAGTCCGAAGATGCCAAATCAGGAGAATAAGCCGGGTGAGGCAGCAACTCGGAACCACAATCACGAATTTCAGCCATAGACTCAACAGACGTGTGAACGCGAGCGTTGTCTTGATGGAACAAAACTTTCTTTCTCAGTAATCCTGGAAGTTTCTCTTTAATTTCTTGACGTAAAGGACGCAAAAGGGTGCAATAGTAAGTCGAGTTTATTGTTTTACCTTTCAGAAGGGAGTCTACCATAATAATACCTTTAGCATCTCAAAAAACTGATGCCATCACTTTTCCAGCCGACAGAATTGCCTTCACTTTCTTTAGAGTCGGTTCACCAGATTTTTTCCACTGCTTGGATTGTTGTTTTGACTCTGGAGTATAGTGGTGAACCCAGGTTTCGTCCATAGTCACAAACCTGTTAAGAAAATCTTGCAGATCAGCCTCAAACATATCCAAACAGTCGCAAGAAATCGTGAGTCGAATCCGTGTTTGTTCAACTGAAAGCAATCTGGAGACCCACCTAGCGGAAACCTTAGAAAATCCGAGTTTGTTGGCCTGTAGTGTCTGCAATCTTCCTAATAGTTAATCTACGGTCTTTCAATATGAGATCACACACTTTGCCGATATTTTCTTCAGTCGTAGACGTCGTAGGCCGGCCGGAGCGAGGGTCATCTTCGATGCTCTCTCGTCCACGTTTAAATTCTGCAACCCATTTTTTCACAGTGGTATATGACGGAGCAGATTCCCCTAGTGTTGTTTTCATATCATCGTGGATCTCCTTTGGTGTTAATCTTTTTTTAAACAGGTACTAGATGACCGCACGTTGTTCAATTTTTTCCCTTTTTCCAACTAACCTAGAAACCACAAATTCTACAGCAACGAAATTTTACACTGTTACAACCAAAGAAAATATGCACTTATTGAGGGTACTATAATAAAAATATTATAATTATTTTTTAGTGAGGTCGCGAACTTCTTAATCCATCCTCGTAAAACCGAATGTATGAGAAATTTAAGAAGCAAATAAGAACAGAAACCGAGACTGCCGAATCTCAATGGGTTAAGATGAAGAATGAATTACTAGCGGTACAGGAGGAGGAAATGGATCGCGCGGAGAATAGGAAAAAAAAGCAGAAATGGATGACAGAAGACACACTAAATCTGATAGACGAAAGGCGATTACAGAAAATGTACAACGAACTAAATAGAGTAATACGTCGAAAACGTAGAGAAGGCAATCTGGTTAAGCGAGAAATGCCGAGAAATAGAGGAATTGCAAGAGAAGCATGACACATTCCACCTACATAATAAGGTGAAGGAATTGGAGAGGAGAAAATAAGAAAAAACAAGAAACAGTTCTGAGAAATGGAACTAATAAAAGCATACTGGATATTAAAGACAAGATAAAGACATGGATGCAATACATAGAACAACTTTTCAATGGACATAGGTCAGAAAACTCACAGCTAAACAGGGAGAATGAGATAGAACCAGAAATAACAAGAAGAGAATTTATTCATGCTATACAACTACAGAAGGATGGAAAAGCAGTTTGTCCAGATGAGATAAAGGGCGAAATCCTTAAAATATTTTCAGATGAAAGTCCATTTATTAATCGACTGGTAATCTTATTTAACAAGATCTTTGAAACTGGATAAATCCCTCTGTACTGATCCAGCATTATAAAAATATGAATATAGATGCAAAGAAAAATCTCGAAATCAGGAACGATACCGTAAAACACGTCTTCACATTTAAATATTTGGTAACTATATAAATGACATGTGAGACCCAAGAAAGGAAATATATTCCCGAATTGAGGCCCGAGTAATATACATAAATATGAATAAATTTTTTCATCACACAAGTATCGGTCTCGAATTCCGAATGAGATGGTGAGAGCGTATGTATTCTCCGTGCTATTGTATGAATGTAAGTGCTATACTCTTGATCCTGGCTCAGAGAAACGACTGGAATCTTTTGAAATGTACATTTATAGACGCCTTCTTCGCATCTCCCGGGTACAGAAAATAAAAGACACCGAAGTTCTGGAAAGAATGCACAAAAATGAAGGAATTACTAACAACCATAAGAATAAGAAAAACTCAATAATGAAGGACCCAAAGAACGAATTGCTGCGTCTAATTATTGAAAGCCAAAATAAAGGGCAAACGATCGATCGGAAGACGACAGAATTCTTGGCTGAAGGACATGAGAAGATGGTTTGGATGTGCTTCGAGTGATATTTTTCGAGTAACAGTTTTTAAAATTCGTTCAGCTATATGGATCGCCAACCTTCGTAAGGAGACGGCATGGTAAGAAGAAGATTACCAATACGAAGCAAAAAATTACCAATTTCATCTTGAGTTAGTGTATTGTAAAATGTATTTTAAAAAAAAACGAAATCGATCGTCCTTTGACAAATAACGATTTGTGGACGTTACGCAAGTGTATGCCAGAGCTCTATATTATCTCCTACTCTCTGCCTTTTTAGTGTTCCGTAAGGACTTCGGTGTCTGTCTGTCTGTCACACCCGATTTTCTCCGAAACTATTTGTCATAGAAAGTTGAAATTTGGTAATAATATAGAAATTAATGGCCTCATCAGAGCCATGTAGTTTTGAAAGTTAAATTTTGACTTAAGGGGTTAGTTTTGGAGGGTTAAATCGTAAAAAAAATTTTTTACTAGGTCATCGAGTGTGGTGTCAAATGAAAGCTTGTGAAAACACAAGTAAAATATATATATATATATATATATATATATATATATATATATATATATATATATATATATATATATATGTATGTATATATATATATATATATATATATATATATATGTCTATATATATATATATATATATATATATATATATATATATATATATATATATATATATATAATGTAATACTTGCGCGCACTTTTCTTTGTATTACTTTAAAAAAATCGAGAAAAATCGCTGTCCACCCGCCTTATCTCGAAAAATTTTGAAATAATTCTGGAATATTCTCCACGGGGTGTAGATTGAACGAAAATTATCACGAGTGCATTACCTCTAATAATTTATCTGATACACAAAAGAAACAAAAATTTCAAGGTCATCAGTTTTCAGTAAGGATTGGAAACAAACTTTATAGAAAACTCATTTGAGGTATGTTTTGTGAAGTCACTGTTCATTTTATCCCTCCGTAACAAAATTTTTTATTTTAAAAGCAATTAACGTACGGAACACTAATTGCGGAAGTTCAACTTGCACTTGACCGGTTATTTGTTCTGATGATCTATTGAAAAAAAAGCAAAAACCCAATCTTCAACTTTGCTTATAAAATCGCGGTTGTTTCAAGCCAACGAAAATATTGGCAGAGAACAGGAAATTCTACGATAAAAAATTCAGCCTTGAGGTGACACTAACCAACTAGATTTGAATTCTACGAAAACCCTGACAGCTGTTTTTTTTCTAAGAAACGTAACGTGACAATACCTGATATGAATCAACTTGTTAGTTGTTCACAACAAACATATCTACGCCTGATCAACTGTAGCATAAACGCTTCTCATAAGTCTAGAATATAATCTCGAGAACTTTATACTCCACAACAACTTTTAATGCTCTTCAAACTCTATAGAATACTGCTTCTATGTTCGGAGTTTTGCTTCCAATCAGTTAAATTTTATCTGATCACCTATCTTGCTTAGTAATCGAAAATCCTCTACTTCCTACTAGCAAAAATTAGCTATAAAAAGATAATTTCGACTATAATATTTAAGTAAAATCAAAACATTAGATGATGAAACTTTGGAATATATGCGAGAACTTCTTGATGATTTACTTCATTTGGTAAACAGTCTATTTGATTTATATCAAAAAACTATTTTCCTTAAAAATGCAAAATAATATGGAATTGATACCTTTTAAAAATGAACCTGCAGACGTAGGAAAAATTAAGAAAAAAATCACTGTCTAAATAATAGAGCATAAGGGAAGCCTCCTAGTTGTTTCTCTTGTTATTTTCCTTTTACCGACAAAATAATAAATGTTTTTATTTAGTCATTCGCAATAATGTGACAGGCATTTGAAAAGGGTGGTTCTTGAAAAAAAGTTCGTAGCTTTATAAAAATAAATAATGGAAACTATTTTCTTGACACGTTCATGATTTTTTCTGAATTTTGTTTCACCAACATTCTACTTCTTTTTGCACTCGTCCAGAAAACTTTATGACTGGTATTTGTGGTAGGTTGAAAGGGTTACTTTGACCACTATATACATATGTATATGCTTGGATACTGGCAATCATTACTGCTTACTGCTCCTCTATTACCTCCCTTCTTCACCCAACCCCCTTGGTGCCTTACATGTTTTATTATAAATCCTTATGCTTAAAATTTGCCCATTATCCCAATCAAAAAAAATCCTGGAAAAAGTCTAACAATACCATTGAAACTATACAAGATACCAAGATACCATTTCTTTCACCTGCTTCCTCTATTAAAATTGACAGTAATGAAAAAATAACCTAATTTTGTTGCCTTTCCCCTCCTCCACTCTTTTAACCCCTTATAAGTTTAACTATACATAATTATGCTCTAAATGTATACATTATTTCAACCAAACAAAGATTTTCAATAATTTCCAAAAATGTTTATTAACCTCCTCTCACCTCTTCTCCTATTAACATTGAAAACAAAGAAAAAATAATATACTGTTCATATTCGTCAACTCCAGGAACTCACAAAAGGACATACATGACAAGAAATCATCTAAATCCCTTCCTCACCACATTGGCCCCTTATATGCCTTATTAGAAATAATTATGCTTAAAATTTATCCATTATCGCAACCAAAAACTACAAACTTTTTGATCCCCCACCTCATTTTAATCCTGTCCCCTACAGCGGTACAGCTCAAAATGTGAGAGTTCATTTTCTGGTTCAAATATTATATCTGTACCAGATTTTAAATTGATATATTATTTCGTTCCAGAGTTCTCGTGCCAACAGACAAACAGATAGACGAACGAACAGACAGATGGACTCAAAGATCGATATAAACTGTGTATTTCCTAAGTTTTGGACCCTGAGACGTAAAGAAATGCAAGAATCTCGGTGTGCGACTTTCTCATAAATAAAACATTTTCCTTAGCAAATAGTAAACATTACAAAATAATGTTTACGATTTTAATGTGAAATAAATAAGTTACTGTTCTTAAATTTTTCAAAGAATATCCCATTCAAAAAGGGTGTAAAAGTCTCATCCCTTGTATGTTCACCTTCTATAAATATGAAAGAGAAACAACTACCTTAGAGTTGTTATTTCTTTGTGACTTGAGAGAGATTATTATTAAACTCTCAGTTGTCTGAGGTTTTTTTGAACAACACTAATATATTTAACTAAATTATGGTAAGTCATATATACATTTCTAAATAGGAAATACTTTAAAAAACTACTTATTTCATCGGCGTGATTTAAATTTTCTGCATTATTGACTTTTTGAGAAAAATGTTTTCGATAAATATTATTACTTAACTACACAGGTATACAAAAAAAAAGTCTCTGTCTTTTAAGTGAGACACGTGTTTTCTTAAGTATTTTTTATGCCGAATCCAAAAAAAGCCATAAAAAAAAGACATCCACCTTTAAATATTCTGAATCTACATTTATCATAAAAACTTAAAAATATTAGGTTTTAGTGTTCATAATCATTTGAATATTACTATTAACATGTTTAACCAAAAAGCACACATACACGTGTTTCACTTAAAAGACAGGGAATTATTTATACCTGTGTTATCTTTAATGTGGCGGATTTTTATTTCGTTCACAGGAGGAATTTACATTTCAAAATTTTTGCATTTCTTTACGTTTCAATTTCCCTAAATCACGAAAAACAATGTTAAATTTCGAACTTTTTGCCTTTGTAACTATGGGCCCGTTTGTTCCTGCATGACTACGAAACAAGTATTTTTTTATTTATTCCCAATGAACAGCAAACGAACAAAGAAGTTTCGCAATAAAGATTTTCATTCTTAGCAAAACATTGAGAACTTAGTAATTAATCACTAATTTAATATTTTCTTTATTATAGAGAAAAATTCTCGGACTATTAACATGTTTACTTCTACTTCTCATGGACAAAAACTTGGCCAGATCATCTGTCGGCATCTGCATAACGTAAGTAAAAGAAAAGAGAAGTTGATGGGCGTTTTTATATTTATTTTTACACTTTAGTGATTAATATAGGTAAGAAATACAAAATAATTGTGCAAACCTGAACAATAAATACAAAAAATCGCTAACACTTAAACACCATTACCGAGTAAAACTGTTCCCAGATTAATTTCTATATAGGTCATGTTAGACTATCTTCCCTACTTTTTGAAATGCTAACCTCTTCTTTAATTTTCAGTTTTTGAAAACTTCTATTCAAATTTCTAAATTCCTTTCCGATGTACTCGTCGGCTTCATCTCGAATTGGTTCTTCTTTTCTTCCTAGAATTGGTCTTGGAAATGGGATTTTTGTTCCTAAAATTGGCCTTGGACTATTTGGAGATGTTTGCTGTCTTACTGACCTTCTAGAATACCTAAAATAATAATAAAAACTGTTTGAAACTTATAACTAAACATGCTTTTCTGTGACAATCAACATTTGCTCAATATCGTCAGTTCTCAAATGATCCTCTTCGTTAGTATTTTTCTGATGTTGATATCGTTAAATATTGACACAATTTATTCGTTTCTCTAAAAATACCTAAAGTTCGATAAAATTTATGTGATATACTTTAATCCTTCACATTCTTATCACGTGAAAATGATCATATAACTTCTTTAAGTACTTAAATAAATTCAGAATACCTTCTATTACCTTGAACATTGTGGTTCTTTTGGAGTATTTGGAGAAGACGATGCAGACGAATTAAGCGAAGGAGTCCTCATTGCAATCTTCGAAGGAGGAGTAAAAACTGGAGCGTCTGGATCTAAATCCGTTGGCATAAAAACTAATTTTTTAAAGCTTCTCGTTGAAAACTAAATAGGTTGCTTTTAAATACTTCTTAAAGGCTCTTTTGACGTTTATAATATTTGAAGTCTTACGTAAATATCCAAAGCTTACTTGAGATTAAATTGAATTTAATCACCTGCGACTGTTACCTTCAACGAGCCATAGATGTCTCATCATGTTCGGGCTAATAAAATATAGTTAAATTATCTATAGAATTTAATTGGTTGAGGTTATTATTTAAGCACTATTTTTAAAGATGGGATGGGACTCCTATTTTCAAATATTTTATATTTTTAACAACTTTGAAAGTGCCTCTAAAGTTTTAAGTACTTTTCATTTTCATAATTTTAAGCGTACATAATATTTAAAATAAAAAATTATGCTTAAGTTTTGATTTTACAGAGTTACTTAAACTAAGGGCCGAAGGGAGAAAATCTGGACAGAGGGGAGATTCAATGTTTGGACTTCCACTTCTCTGGAATTAAGGTGACGGACAATAATTACAAGAAGATCTATATTGAAACGATATCATCAATTGGTTCGAAATCGGAGCTCAGATTTCTCTGCTTTGGGCAGCCCTTTAAAAAATGAAATTAGTAAAGATGTTCTCAACTGATTTTTTAGTTTATTGATTGGTAACTTTTAGAATATAATCTGTTACGTTTTCTCGTTAACGAACACAAATATGCATATCCAAAAAGAGCATCTTGTAATAAATAACGAGTTGCAGCTAAAAAAACTCCAACTTAGAATAGCTGACAAAAAGTTCCCCTTGTTTACATCTATCCGCAATCCAAGTTTAACAGTGGGCTCAAGAAACGATGAGTTACGATATGGGTGGATGTAAGCGTTGTCAGATTTCCTAAATTTAAAATATTCCGGCTTTCGCTAATTTATTGAAAGTCTAATCTAATAAAATAAAATTGTCGTATAGAGTTTTAGGTAATAGAAAAGGAAGTAAATAATTATAAATAAGCGAATATTTTTTAAATATATACTTTAATAAGTTATACATAACCATATTAAACCTGGTATTAAAATTAAAAAATAAAAACACCGATACGCATTTTCAAAAATTTTACTAACAGACCACAAGCACGGACTGGGATACGGCAATTTTTTGCATAAGACACCGTTGAAAACTTTGGCCTGGGTTTTTTACTTGTCCTTACCGCACTCATTGCAAATTGAATTGATTTGGTGTAAAATGATGTAATTCATAACATACTCTGTCTACTGTTTTTTGTGTCTAGGGTTGATAATAAGCAATAATTCGCTTAATTCTTATTTATTCAACTTGTAGGTGGAAATCTAGGGGACTTAAAACGGATGGCTTCCTGACAACCGTGGCGTACAGATCAAATTCGCTTAAATAGTACAATACACTTATTTGTTTTAGAAACTGCGTACAATGTAAGAAAATGTATGGACAATATTTCGAAGGCAAAACTTGCGGCGATACCTGCGTAGCAAGCAATGGACGACTCATTCCCGACTGCAACAATCCAGGAACCTTGAGCGGTTACTTAAAAAGATTATATAAAAAATAACACATATTTATTATTTTCTTGTTGTATAATATGTACTTATTTTCTACCATTTGTAGATCTATTTGTAAGACTACTACATAACTAGTCATGACTAAATCGACAGTGGTGTAGCTAGACAGAGTAACAGCCATGGGGGAGTCTGTATTTTTACGTCTAATAAGGAAAATCTTGAACTTCTCCCACTTGTTTATTATTAAAAAGAAAATATCAGACCTTTTGATAATGTTCCACTTAAGTGGTAAAAAGAGAAAATACAATAACAACTTTTCCTTGTTCTCTACTCTAACTAGGCTACTGTAGACAAATATTTTTAAATGGAAAGAAATAATACAAATTTTTTGCATTGAAAAGTATATATTTTTTTTTATTTATCGATGTTATAAAAATATACATTAAGTTTCTGGAAAAGATCTGAGGTTGTGAAGCATTAGCATTTTTTATTATTATTGGTTTATTGGTTATTATAAATGGTTTCCAAAATCACAGCTGACAGCAACCTGAGAAAATCAACGCCTTATTGTATATTTTATTATATATCAATATTAACGACCAAAATTGACTAACCGCTTTCCGAGATGGTTCGACACATGGAATGTCATGCTGTTTGTCCAATTTTGACAATTAATATTTGTTATAACACATATACCTGTATTTAACTGAGCCTTAGAGATTGTGCTGTGATTTTTGACCAACTGAGACTCTGGCCTTGCCAGGAATTCCTCTGCCGCTCTGCGGCTTGAACGATCCCCGACAAAGGGTAGGGATGATTTCAAAGTTGGACTTACATCAGCCAGAGATACTAATTATTATATCTTACTTGTGAATCGAAAATATGATTCGCAACGTTGCTAGGCTATTTATAATGATGATGAAATTAATCAAAAATAAAATGACAAATGCATCATTACTGTATCAAGATCTTAAACAGGTAAATATAAAATACTAATATTGGATACATTGGGCAACGAAATTAAAAAAACGATTTCTGATCGATATATCTGGTTAAACTTATTCACACAAGTTGTTTCAAATACTCAATTTTGAGATATGCAACAGTACACCTAATATCTAATGTTATTTATTAACTTTTTTAAATTACTGTTAGTAAAGCTGTAAAAGGATTTCTGTTAGTTGTAAATAAAATAGTTGGAAGCAAAACTGCCTAAGTGCAACTTTCTCCAAAATTGACTGGGATATTAATTTATCTAGTACCTTTTTTCTTTAGTAGTAAAATTGTCCTGATAAAATTCAACGTTTATCATATCTTTAGTGCAAGAAAAACAAATAACCTCCGTCTAAAAGAACCCGAAATTTTTAAAATTGAAAAAACAAAAATAATACGGGAAGCTGTTGTACGTATCTTTTTATTCAAAGTGGCGCTCTTCATTCATGCTATATCTATGATAACTGTTCGATTAGATGCCTAATTACAGTTGTACAAGTAGTAATGGACCCTGTCAAATGCTGGATCAAAGCTGAACGAGCGTATATCGATAGAAAGAGGTGCCCCAATTTGTGGTTCTTAATTTTCTTTTCTTTTTATCTAAATAGTTTTAAAAATGTCAAGAACAGCCTAGGTTAACATGTCAAAGTAAACTTTTTGCTTAAACGACTTTATTTAATTATGATTCAATGTATTGAATTATTCTCAATTTAATTTATTTTGTAGCTGGTCTACAGTACCCACTGCTCGGAAAAAACTAGATGTCTAAAAATTGAAATGTAAATAACCTGGTTATTTGTTTTTTCTTTGTTTCAATATCGCTCTACAAAGCAAAATCAAAAATGATTCAATATAGTTAATTTTATAACAAATCCAGCTTTCTTGAAGTGACGAGGTTATCTTAGTATGGTTCTAACACATTGTTATGTTTCAAGTCTATACAATTTTAAATTGGCTGTTTGTAATGATCCAAAACTCAAATTTAAGTGCATTTTTAGATTCTCCCTTTTTTAAAGCATCCAAATAAGGATTTAACCAGATATGTAGACCAACGGTGTTTTCGTACTTTGCGTCAAATTACGAACAATATCACAGTAAAAAAAAAAACAAAGAAAATATACGGATAAATCAAACTAAAATTACAATAGTTATATAGAAACAAACTGTATTCATTAAACTTCTTCAGTCGTAGTTACGCGATCCAAAATTAAACTCATATAGGTAATTTATAAGCAGAGCACATACTATAAATGTTGTCTAATCTTTAGTAATAGTCATTGGTCAGTGGCTGAGTACAGTCATGTTTCGTTTTTTCGAAAAATTTCTTCATATAGTTCATATTCATATTTTCTTTATTAAAGTGTATATATAAGGTAAAATATTCTAGTTAGGAGGTAAAATATTCTAATTAGGTATTATCTTTTGTTTCTAATTCTAGCATCTTTTGTCCACATTTCGTTATTACTAACCTCTATTATTTGATCTGTCGCAAAAGAAACCCAATTCGTCGAAAATCGAAGAAAATACTAGCGCCACCTTTATTAATGTAGTATCAGCTGTTTTATGATATTTGTTCCATTGGATACCTAGTTATGATGGTAAGAGTGACATTCAATTAAATATTAAAACAAGAATCTACGATTGACGACTTTTAGGTTAAGCTGGCAATCAAAATATATCAGATGATTTAAAAAGAATAATCTGATGAATACTTAAACGATTTTAAAGTTGGTGAAGACGCTTGAAGACGACTAAAGCAAAGGACGTTCACCAACTGGACTTAGCCAAGTTAATATTTTAAAAGTAAGTGATTTATTCATTGAAAATATTCAAACGGCAGTGGTCAAGACCCTGTACAGTATGCTAAAAACTAATTTAGGTAATTAATTAACAGTCTCAAATGCTGCAGTAAAGTTGAGGAGGAGCAATGTGATTGAAATAGATGATTCGAACAATTATAATTGGCATGTGTTTTATTTTCTATTAAAAGTTCGATTGCTTTTTGGACAGAGAATGTATTCCTTTAAATATTATGGTTAATAGAATAGGCAAAATAACCGGGTTAGCGTTTTATCCTCGTCTTACCACTGAAACGTTGAAAATCTGGCATTTCGTTGGTCGTGACACATATTGACTCAAAAATTAGCGCGTGATAAAAATTGAGTTCAATTTTTACACTTTCTTGGCCAGTAGTTAATCTTATTAAAAACAGGGCATTTAATTTTTATCGTCATTTTATTACAGACGTCTGCAAAGCTTGAGCACTCAATCTAAATCAGATGTAGTTAATGGACAAACCAATGTTTTTATACAAAAAATTAGCTAATTACAAATATAACATTTTTGTAGTTATGAATGATTTAATGTTGGAAAATCACAAACATCATTTAATTTAAATCTATCTAATGCATATGGCATTGATTAAGCAAATAAATATCTTGTTTGATACTTAACCAATCCTTAAGATTACGTTATCGGTAATCAAAGGTATAATCTTTCTTGTTTCATTGCTGTTCTGGAAAGCTTTGTACAAAACGTATGGCGTCATACACGTCTAAGCATTTTTCTTTATCTGCATTTATCAAATCTAATAATGATCAAATTTACTTAAAAATGGAGCTATGGATGTGATGTCTTCACAATCTGGGATCATCTTGCCTTTGAACTTCACACAGGCGTCTGCGCAGAGTTGTCCTTCAAAGTAAGGACCAAACATTTTTTTGCACTGGGCACAGTTTCTTATACAAACTCCTAAAAAAAATATAAAAATAATTAAGAATTTTTAAAATTCAATCAAAAGTAAGCATCTAGAATAATTAGAACATAGCTGTTCTAAAATAAATACTTTCTCATACTAAAGAATAACAGCTTAAGCATTAAATCTCGATATTTTAAATGAAATTCATTGTCCCTCTTGCCTTTTATCCCCTTCCTTTTAGGCGATATTGCTCAGAAACTACAGAGATTTTTTTACTTTAGGCACTATATGTGTACCAAATTTGAAATTGCTGTCTTATATCCTCTGGGAATTATTGAAACATCTGTTAGACCGATGAAACTTGAAAACTTTATCGTTATCTATGGGCACTAAAACGTGAAGATACGCAAAAATCTCAGAAAATAATTTTTTCGCGGATATATGCGTTCGCATTTATTGATTTGACAAGAAGTTGTTTAGGAAATAATAACTATTGCTTCCATTCGTTTAATTCTTTTAATATGAGGCGCGTCATATAGCTGGGAACCACTGGATCACCTCACGTATAGTCCTGAGCTAGCGCTCAGGGACTACCATTTATTCCTTCACTTAAAGAAGCACCTTGGCAGTCAACGCTATGACCCCGACGACGACGCCAAAACAGCCGGACTGCAGCGGTAGATTTCTATGACGATGGAATACAGAAGCTGGTCTTACGATATGATAAGTATCTTAATATATATATATATATATATATATATATATATATATATATATATATATATATATATATATATATATATATATTATGTTGAAAAGTAGATTAAGGCCCGGGCGTTCATGTAAAATAAAATTGTTTAAAAAAATGGCCTTTTGTTTTTTAATGTCAAAACGGTACCTACTTTAAAAACAAGCCTAGTATATAGTTACCAATATTATAATTTGAACTGCTTGTTCTTATTTCTTATGACATCAGTTTGTAGACCAAATCATAACTTACCAATAGGGTTTGCATCTACGGTCCAGCTGATCAAAACCATCAACAAAAGGGCAGCAATGTAAATCCTGATACTAATCATCTTCAAAAAATATAAAAATATTATTAAAATTTCAAATTAATACAACAAAAATCAGATTTATTTCTGATCTTTGCGCCAGCGACACGCGTTCTGTACACGATTTCAAGATCAAGATCACCAAGTCGACCAAGATCAAGATACAACCGAAATCAAGATCAATGATCAATACTATCGATGTTTTACGATTTTCGTAATTGAAAGGTATGTATGTACAGCCACGTGTATAATGACTAACAACAAGTTAGTCCAAATCAACTTTTAAAGCATTTTAAGACAAAGAAATGGACTGGTCAGGTTCGGACTCGCCAAGGTAATATCGAGAGAATTAGATATCTTCCTTCAATTTTAATGTCCGTCATTTTTTGTTTTTCTTAATGTTTTTGTTGGAATAAAATAAAAATTAATGTTATTCTATTACGTATATTAACCATCTTTTTTTACGTAATTATATCTTTAACTAATGGTTTAGATTGCATATATAGTAAAATTTTTAGTTTTCCGTACCAAAAATGGAAAAACTATTTGACATAGAAAATTCCTATATTTGTCACAAATATAGGAATTGACGGTTTAATCACAGTCGTTTAGTTCTGAAAGTTAAATTTTAGCTTAAGGAGTTAGTTGTGGAGGGTGAAATCGAAAGTGAAAAAAATTTTTTTCAAGATCATCGGGTGAGGTGTCAAAGTTCAAAAATATATATAATGTATTACTTGCACACACTTTTCCTTCTATTGTTTTTTAAAAATTGCCAAAAATCGCTGTCTCCCCCTTATCTCGAAAAGTACTTATCAAAAAATATTGCAAAAATTCTGGAATATTCTCCACAGGGTGTAGATTAAACGAAAATTATCATGAGTTTTCAACAAACATCGGAAACAAACTTTATTGAAAACTCATTTGTGTTTTGTGAAATCAATCATTTTACGTAACAAAAATTTTTATTTTAAAAGCAATCAACGTACGGAAGACTAATTGCGCTAGTCCCACTTGCAACTGGCCGGTTTTTTCATTATTAAATCACTTTTCAGTCAGGGAGATCAATTTTTTGGTCAATTGGTCTATTATCTCAGTTTTTTAAGATTTACATATCAGTAATGAATTTTGATTTACATTTAAAAAAATATAAAATTATACACAAATCATAGACAAGAATCTTGATAGGGTATCTCTTTTACAGCACTTCTTTTTATTAATTTAAATACTTACTTTGCAAAATGTTAAGATATGGTGGAGTAGTATTACAGTTGTTTTAGACATACTTTTGGAAATGATCGTTACAGGTTTTCCTGGACGTTTTTGAAGTTTCCAAGATATGTAAGGGAGTCTTTCAGGATTCGATCTTAAGTCAGATATTATTATTATTTTTTAAAGCCCCTTCATAAAGTTATTGTTGACCCTCTAATTCCTAAATCTCATGCCAACCATTATTTTGAGGTGAAGACTTTGACTACATCGTGTGCTCTCGGCTACCTGAATATTTAGGTACGAGAGAACCACCGTGTTTTACTTTGATATACGAGGGCTACCTTTTAAGTTTTTACAAAAACGACGAGAGAAAAAAAAAATTTGGTACAAATCGTTTTATTGTTTCTTAAAATACTCGCCATTAAGATTTATACACTTTTGCATGCGTTCGAACCAATTCTCGAAACATTTTTTCCACTCTGAAGTTGGTACCTCAAAAACATGGATTCAGCAACTTCTTGAGGTGATAAAAATCGCTGTCCATGCATTTTTTTTGGCATTCGGAAACAAAAAGATTAGGTTAGGCGATAAATCAGGTGAATACGGGCAATGAGATATTAATTCGATGTTTTCTGAGTCAAATAATTATTTGTTTGATGTGCTATGTGAGAACATTGTCATGATGAAAAATGATGCGACGTCTTCGGTTGTTTTTCCTGATTTGATGGATGACTTCTGGCAAACAAATTATTATATTCCATTCAACATTAACTGTTCTTTGATCGTCTAAAGCAATGGTTGTAACATGTCCATGCGATCATTTTCTTGGAAGTGTTTCGCGAACGAACCACTTTTGTTAGATTCGGTTCATCTTGGAACACCCAAACAGTCGATTATTGCTTAATTTCCGGCTCGTACCAATATAGACAAGTTTCGTCTCCTGTTCCATTGTTGTATGCGGATTTTGCATGTCCTCGGACGAATTGACACGAGCCTGTTTTTGAGTTTCGGTCAAATTATAAGGAATCTATCAGGAACAAATCCTTTTCACAGCTAAATGTTCCTGTAAAATCGAATTTACTGCAGTCTTCGATATACCTAAAGATGCCTCTATCTCACTGTAAGTCACAAGCCGATCCTAAACAATCATATTGCGCAGTGCATCAATGTTTTTTGGAACATCAACCAATTTTGGTCAATCTTCACGTAATTCATCGCTGACGGAAGCACGACCACAACTGGTCGGCCAGTTTCTGAGCTGCCACTGTTTTAACAATAACAAATGTCAAATTTTAAAACAATGGTAATGTCACATCTCAATAGCGCCACCTAGTGGTCGTCTGTAAAAATTTAGAAAGCGGCTCTCGCAGTATAAATAGTAGTGTTAAAATAATATTATAACTATAACTAAAATAATGCTTTTTTTGAATTTCAAAAAAATAATATTATGCAAAAAACAGGAATATCAGGCAATTGGGAAAATAGTAAAAAAAAAACTGTGAGAAATTTAGTTCCTAGTTCCTATTTAGATTAAATGGAAATAAACCACCTATAATATATGATGAAATTGTATACAAAAGAATTATTATTTTTAGGAGTGTAGATATTTTTACTTTTTTTTATATACAGTATTAGACTGGTTGCCCAACGAAGGCCGCAAAAGAACCGGATCGACGGTATGTCTTTTCTGATCTTATTTCCGTGATTCTATTCTTATCCGGAACGATAATTAAAAAATCAGATATTTCCTTATATTGCAGTTTTATTATGTAAAAAAAACGCCGGGCAATGCATTGACAGGGCAGGGCTTTAAAATTTTTAATGGTACAATTTAAGCTAAAAGCTTATTATTTATATACTGACCGCGCACAGAAAATCGGCTTTCAGGAGGCTTTTTTGTAATTATATATATATATATATATATATATATATATATATATATATATATATATATATATATATATATATATATATATATAGCTATCACGAGAAACACGAAAATCAATCTAACCCTAGTGTTCTCTGCATTTAAATGTGCGTCTGAAAGGAAACAACGAACAACAAACCGAAAACGAATAGACGCGTTTGAAATTTTCTGTTGGTGGAAAACGTTGAATGTCTCCTGGACGGAACACCGAACCAACGTGTTCATTCTGAACAAGATTAAGCCCATCCAACGGCTACAGTGCTTGCTGGAATATTGCCGTTCTTTAGTCATTTGAAGCGAGCACATGGAAACATTGATTATCAGGTCACAGGAGAAGAAGAGGCAGATCTCCTCCTGATAGCGTGGAGAACCTTTTTCATTCTAACGTAGAACACGCGATAAGGGCCACAGACAATCGATTAAGGTGGCATAACCCAGTCAGAAACGTTATAAAAGGGTTCGAAATCCCAAAGGCTAAGTCATGATATTCATGGTTGATCACTATATTATATGATGCGGAATCATATATCATCAAATTCCTTCGCGCAGGCCGGTCAGCATCGGAAATTATTCGGTTTTTTGGTTATTCGAAATCAACTATTTATGACATTATAGCCAAGCACTAAGCTCAAGAACAGTCCTACGAAGGTTCTAGTAAGCCGACGAGGAAACGCCACATGAAAGAATGTACCGTGACGACCCCTGAAGTCATCAAAAGGCCTCAAGCACTGATTTCTGAGGACCCAGGGCAATCGTTACGAAATTTGGCCTCGATTGGGGGAGTAAGCAAGCCAACGATGCCTAGAATTGTCGATATTCGATACCATCCCTACACAATTAAGATAAGACAAATGCTCTCCGTAGATGCCAGGACAAAGCGAGTGGCTCTCTGCAATCTGCTTACCTATTCTTTGAAACGCGAAGCAGCGGGAGGAATTAGATTCCTCTTTGCCGAAAAAATTTTCACTGTTGATGTAAAAATTCACCGGAGAAATGATCGCTGGCTCGCTCACGACCCCAAGGATGTCCCCGTTATTGCTAGAACGAAATTCCCGGCTAGTGTCCACGTACTAGGTATTGTGTACAGTGACGGCGATGTCTTGCCTCCGCATTTCTTCCAAAAAAGGGAAATTGTGACCAAAGAGATATATTTGAAAAATCTGAACAATATAGTGAAGCCGTGGATAGAAGATATTTGCAAGGGCAGGACGGTGCACTGGCTTACAGCAGCCATTTGGTCCAGAACTGGCTCTCAGATAACTTTAACGTGTTGTGGTCCAAGGAAATCTGGCCTCCTAATAATCGAGATTTGAATCCCTTGGACTACTATGTATGGAGCGTAGCTGAAAAAGTCATAAAGAAGTTTCGGCATCCTAGTGTGACATCATTAAAGACCGTTATGGAGGCAGCGTTCGCCAATAGAAACAGCCCGGAACTACGGAGGGCGTGCCGGCGCTTCAGACCGAGAATGGAGGTCGTTATTCAAGCGAATGGAGGATACATTGAATGATTGTTATGAACATAGATGCCCTACGTGCCATGTGAAAGGATTTTTTCTCAAATTTCATTTTTCATTAAAAAAGCATGCCTTTAAAAAATTACTTTTCACCAGTAACTTTTTATTTCACTATGTACATGTCAAATAGGCCATATTCGTAGTTGTAGTAAACTTATCTTTCCCAGATTATTAAAATTACCTCATTGGGGCTATTTTCAATAATATCAGGGAAAAGTCAATAAAATAGGGTTTCTGTTTCTTTTTATTCTACTTCCATTGCACTGATCCTTCAAGTGCTACGCTAGAATCATATTTCCATCAACCGGGTATGTGTGATGAAAATTATAATATTATTGATAAAAGCCGTGGCTATACGAGTCCCCTTTTAGGTATATACATTTTTCCCAATGTTCTTGCCATTTTTCGAAACCCTCCAAAAAATAGAAATTGTCCAACTCCTTACGCTTCTGTCTGGGCGATGATCTCCTCATTTGTGCTGATTTTTTTTCCTACGAGCATTTCTTCACGTTTGGGAACAAGAAGAAATCGCAGGGAGCCAGGTCGGGCGAATACAGGGGGTGCAGCAGCAATTCATAACGCAATTCATGCAGTTTGGCGGCGACAACTCCGGATGAATGTGCTGGAGCATTATCGAGGTGAAACAGCACTTTCTTCTTCGCTAAATGGGCCATGTTTCCTTCAATTTATTGTCGAAGCGGTCCAATAACTATTATAGTATAATCCAGTGATCGTTCTTCAGTTCCTCAGACTTTTAATAAAAAAGCACATAAGTTTAAAATCAATAAATGTTTCTTTAGCTTCCTTTTTATACCAGCCTATCCGCAATTTCGTCGCCTTTCTCTTTCCATCCTCTGATGTGCATGCTTCCATCCTAGGGTAATCCTTATGTTACGAAAAGTACTTCAAAGTTAAGAGATACTTCGCTACTATTTTTTTAATTTTCTAACAAGTTTGTAGGCCCTTCCACTGGGTTTAACAATCTCTTAGGGCCAAATTGAAGCGTATTAAAGATGACAATTGACAGAATCGTAATTTTAATAAATAATACAGATCTAATCGTACCATAATTTTAAAATGACCATGGACCGACTCGATAAGCCATATTTATATAAAACAGGTAAGTATAAAATTCGGAGAATTTAAAAAATATGTATATAATTAACAATTATGATTTCCAGTCTCTCTAAATGCTCAATGTCAATACCAAATCGAAGGTTGTGGGAATCACCGTAATGATTTGTATCGCTTCCTGGTCGTGTGCTTGTCGATTTTTTACCTACTGAATTGTTTGTTTTTTTTTACATCACAAATTTCGGAAGTATTTATATTTATTTATTTTCTATCATTTGAAAATTAACCTTTGAATAATATAGATTATTCCAAAAAAGTATGATGCAAAAACACAAAATATCTATCAGTAGTGGCAGAATCAACAAACAAGAAGAAAATAACAAATTGTACTAATTATACCTGATTAGGAGTGGATATTGAAACAAAGCACCTAAGACGGTACACAGTAGATTGCCTGAAAGAGGTATAAAATAGGTACCACTAAACCGCAAAAAAAACTTTGAAAAGAGGGAATCTCCAGAGCAATAATCTCAAGGAAGCTAAGAGAAAGCCAATGGAATAAGAGGAAGAAGTCATGGGAACTAGACACAGTAGGACGAAAAACGTTTTGAATAATATGGTATCATATGTCTCCAACGCCACGTGAACTTGCATTCGGATCTTCGATCCTCCAGGTCAGCCGTCAACCTGGTATAGATGCCGAAATCCTGCAAGCCCGGGTAAACTTCATCGTTAAGGTGGTCTAAATGCCTTAAAAGTTTATTGTTAAAGGAAAAATTTATATCCAACCAATTAAAATGCATACCGGTTTATTATTATTATTGTTTGTTTTAATTAATTGGTTTTGGTTCTTACATATTTAATTTCACCTTAAATTAAATCATGGTAACGGAATTTTTTTGGAGTTGTTCATGTACCCAAAATAGATTTATTTACACGACATTCTTGTTAGGTACTTCCTGTAGTATCTAAATAATGTCTATTTATAGTTTGGTACCGTACCTATTTAATATAATTCTTATTGACAACATAATTACTATAATTATATGTGGTGTTTTTAGCTTTTGTGTAATTGGTTTGCTTTAACAAGGGTATCAATAAACTACTATATACTTTAATACTACTGGTATATTCTCGAGGTTTCGCCCGCGTAATCTAGATTGTTTACATCATTAAAGTAAAACTATTCTAAAATATCTGGAATGATTTAATATTGTTAGCGTTCATCAATACAGCTTTTGGAAACAAAATTAACAGAAGATCTTCTAACTTATGTCACATATGTTTAGAACAACGCAACTAAACATCTTGGGCAGTACACTGGAGGTATTCAAGGCATTCGACCGCATTAAGATAAATAGAGTGACCGAAAAACATCGGCATGCCAACCGCTGACTTTATTTTTTTTAATATTCTGTAGGAAACACTTATGAAATGACTTCGGTGTCCGTCTATCTGTATGTCTGTCACATCCGATTTTTCCCAAAACTATTTGACATAAAAAGTTAAAATTTGTCACAAATATAGCTTTGGGGGCGTGAAATAGGAAGTGAAAAAAAAATGTCTTCGAGTAGGGTGTCAAATGAAAGCTTATGAAAACACTAACTCAAAAATATATGTAACTAGCCGTGCCCGCTGCTCCGCTCGCGTGGACTTGATTCACCACTATCATCACTGCTTATTCCTTATGTTACCTAACATATGTATTTTATAGAAAAACACGTAAATCGGATAAATGGTTCTTGAGTGCTAAGCGCACTAACGACAGACAGACAGAGAGACGTTGCGTTTTATATTTTATAGATTTTTTTGATAAATATTGAGTTGAGAATTTTAAAAAAACACGTAAATCAGATAAGTGATTCTCGAATGATAAGCACACTAACGGACAGAGAAACAGACGGAGAGACGTTGCGTTTTATATATATTATATAGATCATTATTATTATATAACCTGGCCAGAGAACATATGTATGAATTAAAAAAGAACACGTAAATCGGATAAGTGGTTCTGGAGTGTAAGCGCACTAACGGACGAATAGACAGACAGATAGAGAGACGTTGCATTAATTATATATATATATATATATATATATATATATATATATATATATATATATATATATATTATAGATAATCTGGCCAGAGTGTATGAATTTAAAAAAAAAAACATGTAAGTCGGATAAGTGGTTCTCAAGTCATGAGCGCACTAACGGACAGACAGACAAACAGAGAGATGTTGCATATAATATGTTATTTGCTACATGATATTTTCCCATATTTAATGGTTTAGGCAGTGTATTGCAAGAGAACGCGCTAGCGGCAAACTTTTTTCCGACTTGATTTACTATTATCGACGTTGCGTATTCCTTATGTTTCCTAACATAATAAAATATATCCTCTAACCTGGCTAGAGAACGTATGTATGTATGCACGTAAATCGGATAAGTGGTTCTCGAGTAATTAGCGCACTAACGGACAGACAGACAGGCAGACAGAGAGACGTTGCATTTTATATATATTATAGGTAGAAGATTATAGAAAACCTGGCCAAAGAACAAATGTATGAATTAAAAAAAAAACACGTAAATCGGATAAGTGGTTCTCCAGTGATAAGCACACTAACGGACAGACAGACAGACGGAGAAACATTATATATATATATATATATATATATATATATATATATATTATATTCTTTGCTACATGATATTGTTCCATATTTAAAGGTTTCCGCAGTGTATTGCAAGAGAACGCGCTAGCGGCAAACTTTTTTTACGACTTGATTCACTATTATCGTCACTGCTTATTTCTTATGTTACCTAACGTAACAAAATATAGCCTATAACCTGGCCAGAGGACATATGTATGTTTAAAAAAAAAAGCACGTAAATTGGATAAGTGGTTTTCCAGTGATAAGCGCACTAACGAACACACAGACAGAGAGACGTTGCATTTTACATATATTAGAGATGTAATACTCGCGTAAGCGTTTCTTCGTATTATTTTAAAAAATATTGCCAAAAATCACTGCCCCCCCATCTTTAAGCGTACAAATTAAAAAGTTTCGAAAAAATTCTAGAATATTCTCCATAAGGTGCAGATTGAATTTGAATTATTACCAGTGCATTACCTTGATAAGGGTCTATAAAAACAAAGATCGGAAACAAACACTGTTGAAAACTTATTTAGGGTGTGTTTTGTGAAATCACTGATCATTTTATGCCTCCATAACCAAATTTTTTATTTTAAAAGCAATCACGGTACGGAACACTTGGCAGATTGTATAAATATTTTATCTACTACGTATAAAATTACTTTTCAGGATAAATATTTAATATTTGGTATAAATACTTATACCAATTTTAATTAAATATATTCGAAAACCTGAGTAACTAATGTGCCTAAAAGTGAAAGAAAACTGCATGGAAATCGAATTTTTCGTTCTTGAGACATGGCCAAACGTACATATACACATACATACATACAAATGTAGATATTATTTATATTTCTTACCTTTTACTAGATAACTAACAATAGTAAGTTTGTTGTTTAGAAATGTGACACTTCTTTCAGAATATACTCGTATTGACAGGAATAGAAATAGAAAATTGTGAGCTTTTATATCATTCGATCCCATTAGACCGCACTGCGGGGCGGTAAATATGTTAAGTTTCAGCAAATGGATGAAACGATGTAATGTTGTTATAGTCCGAGGATCTTTTAGAAAGTGAATGTTACACATTTTTTTCGATTTTCTTTTATATTCTCAAAAAAAACTGATGTATTTTTTTCTGAATAAGACAATAGTTATCACGTAAAGAAAGAAAAAATTACTTCCATACCAGAAAAATGGCATATAATTTGACAGTAGTATCTATTTTGATGTGATAAAAATCACAGTGCGTAACCAGCCTCTGGGGACGGAAGGAAGGTGAATAAGATTTTTAAGGAAAAAGGTAGCCTCAATAGCCTGTAATAGGACGAAGCAACTTATAGGGGACGCTTTTTTCTAGTTCCATAGGGATGAAAAAGAGGCTCATATGCCCATACAGGCTACGCCACTAATACCCAAAGTCCAGTGATGTAGAATTTAAGAGAAAGATAAGTAACCCAAATCGGCAGCACTAGTTTCCAGGAAAATCCATGCATACGTGGTACGATCCAAACGTTCCCATACTAACACGATATAGCAAGAACGCGAAATAGTATCGACTTCCGTCGATAGACGACAGTATATATTTTTTTTTTATGGGTCTAGCACACGTACTACAGAGAAGTCCCTAAAGCGCTCCAGAAGCGGCATGTGTGCGGAAAAAGCGATTCACGTTTTTCTTGAATCGCTGTAAATTGTACTCGGTGGGAAACACAGCCCTGGGCAACTTATTCCAAAGGGATGATGTTCTCCATATAAAAGACTGGTTGAAAGGCGTTGTACGAGGAGTAACAAGCTGAACCTCATACAGATGTGAAGTATTAGCGCGACGTATATTTCTAACATGCACCGCTGTGGGAGGAATTAAGCCGCCACATACTTTCCATGAAAATGCTTGTAGAACAAACTCAAGTTGCCAACCGTTCTTCGATGTTCCAACGAATCAAGGCCACCGGTCAGTTCCGGGTCTCCAATCAGACGAACAGAATCCAACAAATGCAGTGTGTGTTTGAGAACGGAGCCTCAAACATGGGAGCAGTATTCCATAGTTGATCGAATTTGAGCTCTGTAAAGAATTAACAGTTGTTGTGGAGTGTAAAGCTTTCTGGTTCGAAATAATATTCCCAACTTTTGAGAAGCTCTCCTTGCTATGCCTGCAACATGTTCATGCCAGGACATATTTGCTCCCAAATTAACGCCCGACAAATTGTGTGATGATGCTAGGACGACATGACTATGTCGGGTTCAACAACGTTAACTTTTTTAGAAAAAACTGCCGCCTGGGTTCTTGTAGCGTTAAATTCCACCTGGTTACTGCCACCCCAAGATAGAATTTCTTCTAGGTCTTTGTTAGGTTGAATGACTTCCTGCTGTCCGCGGATTTCGCCTGAGTAGCCGATGTCCGAGCGTTCAAAGTGAATAAAGAGATAAGCGTACTGTCGTCTGCAAAGCTGTAGGTTGGATTCCCAGTCTTTTCCAGCAGATCGTTAATGTAAATGAGAAAGAGAGTAGGAGACAGTATGGAACCTTGGGGCACACCGGCGTTGATAGTGAAGGTGTTAGAAATAAATCCGTCGACTGCCATTCGTAAGGAACGCTCTCTGAGGAAACATGAGAGCCACAAACAGAACTTTTTCGACATACCACAAGAGCGTAGCTTAGCCAACAGTCCATCATGCCAAACACGGTCGAATGCCTTGGATATGTCCAGAGCAACCGCTAAAGATTCTCCAAAGTGTTCAATTGCGTTGTTCCAAACATGTGTTACATAAGTCAGAAGATCTCCTGTTGATCTATGTTTACGAAAGCCATATTGGTGATCGCTAATAATGTTGAATCCTTCAAGATATGTGCGACTGGTCGGTAGTTATTTGGCAAGGTCTTCTTGCCTTTTTTAGGTATCGGCTGAACTGTGACACATTTCCAACAGGAAGGAAATATTCCCTTTCTGTAGGATAGGTTGAAAAGTCTATAGAAAACTGGTGTTAGTTCCCTCGCACAGTTTTTGAGAACTATGGTAGGTATTCCGTCAGCGCCAGAAGCCTTTTTGATGTCTAGCTTTATGATACGTTGTCTGAAGGCAATATCGGGCATCTTTGACTGCAATATGGGAATAGTAGGTGGTGCTTTTCCTTGAAAATCGACAGTAGAATGTGAACCAAAGAGTTCAGCCAACAAGTTCGCTTTCTCAACAGGTGTGGTTGCAATAGAATTATCTGGCCGTGTAAGTGGTGGTATGGTGGATTTGGTGAAATTTTGACTAACTGCCTTAGCGACTGCCCAAAAGGACCTGGAATTGTTGGGACAAGCGAGAAGTTTGTTTCTAATTCGTTGATTGTGTGCCTCCTTGGTTTCGTCGATAATTTCTTTGCATCTGTTCCGGGCACGAACAAAGGTGTTACGATTTATGGTGTTATGATTTTCACGCCATTGTCGGTAGGCAAAATGTTTAGAAGCAACAGCTTCTTTGCATTTTCGGTCAAACCAAGGCTTGCCGTTGGAGGGGCATTTATTCGAAAAAATACATCACTAACAACGCTGCGTGACAAGTTTTAACTTGCTAGCTCGGTGAGTTTGTTCTGTATGCAAGTTTGTGTAAAAGTCGCTTTATGATTTTTTACAACAGATACGAAAAAAGAGCAGCACGTGTATGTGAAATTTTCTTTTAAAGTCACGAAAAATGTGCTTGAAACGTATGAAATGATGCGGATAGCATTTGAAGACGAACCTCTGAGCCGTACGCAAACCTTCTGGTCATTTTTGCGATTTAAGGCTTAATTATGTGTAAAATTATATTTGTATATGTGTAGGCGAATAACACAGGCCAACGATGAAAAAACCTTTTTAATAATTTTACCTGATTCCTATGTTTTTTGGTGTGCTGAGCCCGAAAATAATAACAAAAAAGTCGTATCACCCACCAATTTTTCACATTTTAATATTCAAAATGTGAAAAATTTATTTTTTATCATTTGAATGTTATTAGGTTGGCAATAAAACCAGAATTTTATAAGGTTGGCAGTAAAATCAAATTATTAAGTTGGCAGTTCCGATAAATGTCACAGCTGTTTGTTTTCTTCCAGTTAATATAACCTCGCATTGTAGTGTTTAACCCATGTGCTTTAATTCACACTCAAAGTATGGCTAATCGTGGTTGTAAAAACTTCCCCAACACTTTTTACATTACTGACTTTGTAAAAAAAGTATACTTTGCATATTTTGGTGTAAAAATTGGTAATCAAGAAAAATCTTGGGCTCCTCACAAAGTATGTTATGTTTGTGTCGAGGATCTTAGGAAATGGTATAAGAAAGAAAAGAAAACTTTTAGATTTGCAGTACCCATAGCACGGAGAGAGCAAGAAAATCATTCAAATGATTGTTATTTTTGCAGCGTTGATGTTTCTGGATATAACTCCAAAAATAAGAAAGTAATTGTCTATCCTAACTTTACTTCAGCTAATCGGCCGGTAGGACATGGACCGGGACTTCCTGTCCCTGAGCCACCTCAGTCTATTGATGACGTTTTACAGTCCAGTCCCGAATTTAATGAAAGTCAACCGGATGATGATGAGTTTCAATGTTCACTAGAAAATTTAAAATGACAGTTGTTTACACAAGCTGAGTTAAATGATTTAGTGAGAGATTTGGGTTTGACTAAGGAAAAAGCAGAATTGCTTGGTTCTAGGCTGAAAGAAAAACATTTATTGGAAACTAGAACATCTATTTATCATTACAGAAGAAGCGATCAACAGTTTGCTCAGTTTTTCAAGCAGGAAGGGGATTTGGTTTTGAAATTTAATCTATGTCATATTGTGAAAGAACTGTGGGTGAAATAAAAAACTGATACCAAATACAGTTTCAGCACCCACAAATACATAACACTTAGATGTACTGGTTTAAAAAAATTTTATAAATATTTTTTTTTGTTGGCCTGTGTAATTTGGTTCTTTATCTGCCTGTTTATTTATTCCGGAATCGCACGAAAACCACTAGACTGGTCTTGACGAAAATCTTCATAAGTTACTCGAAAGTTCAGAATCAGATTATAAGAAATAAACAATTATTGTTACTGAATATATTTGAAAAATTTCTTTACCACCAGAAAACTGTTATCACAGAAAATATACCTGAACCTCATCCGGATGTGATGTATTAGCGCGACGTGTATTAATAGTTTACACCGCTCTGGAAGGAATTAAGCGGGCTACATCAATCAAACACTTTCGATGAAAATGCTTGTAGAATAGATTCAAGTAGCTAATCGTCCATCTTTCTGATGCGTCTGGGTCTCCAATCAAGTGAACAGCTCTCTCCTGAATAGAATCTAACAAATGCAGTGTATCATTGGGAGCAGAATCCCAAATCTGGGAGCAGTATTCCATCGTTGATCGGATTTGAGCTTTGTACATAATTAACCGTTGTTGAGAGTCTAAAGCTTTCTAGTTCGAAGTAATATTACCAGGTTTTGAGAAACTCTCTTTGCTATGCATGCGACATGTTTATGCCCAGACATATTTGCTCTCCAATTATCGCCCAGCAACTTGAATAGGATATCCTGACATAAGTATGTAGGTTCCGTAATTTTTTTAGAAAAAACTGCCATTTAGGTTTTTGTAGCATTAAATCGTACTAATTTACTGTCATCTCAAGATAGAGTTTCTTCCAGGTCTTTGTTAAGTTGAATGACTTCCTGTTGTCTGCGAATATTTGCATGAGTAGCCGATGTTTGAGCGTTCAAAGCGAATGAAAAAAATAAGCATACTGTCATCTGCAAAGCTACAGTTTAGATTTCTGGTCCTTTATAGCAAATCGTTAATCTAAATGAGAAAGAGAATATGGTATATGGTAGGAGGTATTAAAAAGAAATCAGTCGACTACCAGTTACTGAGGAAACTGAGAACCCGAGAACAATAAACAAAACCTTTTAGACATACCATAACATCGTAACTTAGCCAACAATCCGTCATGCCAAACACGGTCGAATGCCTTGAATATATCAAATGCAACCGCTCGAGATTCTTCAGAATGTTCATTTGCGTTGTTTCAAACATGTGTTACATAAATCAGAACATCTCCTGCTGACGAAAAAACATATTGATGATTGCTAATAAATTAGATATTTTAAAAGATGCTGATTGATAGCCTTTTCCATAACTTTCGAGAATATTGAAAACCGTGCGACTGGTCGGTAGTTTTTTGCCAAGGTCTTCTTGCCTTTTTTGGATATCGGCTGAACTGTAGCGCATTTTCAACAGGAAGGAAATATTCCCTTATTGTAAGGTAAGTTGAAAAGTATACAGAAAACTTATATGAGTAATATAGAATAATACAAATATTAAAACTATTACTCATATACAGGATGTGCCTAATGCTCTTAAAAAATTAAAAAATGTTCTTTCGTTTTCTAATAACTATCCTTGTCTTTTTAGGTAGATTTGATTTGGTGAAAAATGCAACACAAGTAAAAATTTAAAACTTGTCAGTATATTTTGTATCTTCAAGTTAATAATTATTTTATAGCATATATTTACTTTGCAAAATTTAAGTTTTAATTAATATCATAACGTTGAATAAAATCAATCGTTATGAAATGATATAACTTCGCATACCTGAGCTAAAAACCTACTTTTGGCCTACAGTGAGTAAAAATGTGTGTTAGTCAGAACCGTATTATTCAGTTATTGTAATTCTGTTAATAGCTTATTACAAAACGTTTAAAAGAAATAGCGCAATAACTTTTTTCGAAGAATTTTTTTATTTTTTTTAATAGGATTGGAATGGCCCAATTTAATCTCACAGTCTCTTGATATTCTGATCCCTGAAAAGGGCCTGTAACACAATATATTCGAAGCAATCATCTCTTTCTCACCTCATTAATCACCTATATGTTCTACCATATATAATTGAAAATAATAAAAAATTAACACAGTTTTAATATTACTCGAGTCCAAGAACCCTGAAATGGGTGTATACCACGATATATGCGAAGCAGCATATCTGGGAGAGAATGTTTTTCACGAATACAATACTCTCCTTTTAAAGGAGAAGTAAAAAATTAAGAATTTGAACGAAATGTGAGACAATAGCTTGTTCAACTATACTTACAACTAACTCAAAAGCATAGAGTATTTATTGACTATCTTCTACAATCTCAAAATGGGAACATCCCATATAAATTTTCTTCCCATCCAACATTTAATTAACTTAGTCACTTAATAAACGGTATATTTTCGAGCCTGTATTTCACACAGAAATTATAACTGTGCTGTCATCTATTAACTATTTTGAGGAACAAGCTATTCGATAATTGTTCTTAATAGACTGTATAAAAATCACCTACATTTTCTGAAGTTCTGCCATCTATTATCCAGGGGTCATCTATCAAGAGCAGAATTTATTGCAGGAACCTGTAATAACGATTATTTGACGTCGAAAGAATTTTGACACAAATCAGCTGATAGGAATCTAAACAAAGTGCAACGATCGGTAGCGCATATTCATTGAAAGAATTCCAGACGCGTATTTGAGACAACTCCATAGAACTTCACAAATTCCAGCACGAAAAAAAACCAGCATCTTAACACGCAAGGTCGATAGTTTTATACACGCGGATTGGGCTACTTTCCTTTGGAAGGGGTATTTTAATTTCAAATTGTAGACGGCCAATACGAGCGATGTGAACGCGCTCAAGTTCAATAAAATCCTTCACGTCAAAATATGGCCGACGGTGTTACGGCCGCGAACCGTATTTCCCGTGTCCAAAATAACAATATGAAAATCCAAACAGGACCGCGAGTGGTAACAATAAATAAAACAGATACTGGTTTTGGTTTTAACGTGAGGGGCCAAGTAAGCGAAGGTGGTCAATTGCGGAGTATCAACGGAGAACTTTACGCCCCCTTACAGCACGTCAGTGCCGTTTTGGATCATGGAGCTGCTGAACAGGCCGGTATTAGAAAAGGGGATCGGATTTTGGAAGTGTAAGTTGAATACTTTTCAGTTTGTTATACATTTGTTAACGGTAAACTCTGCAATGTTTTATTGATTTTTTGTTACATTTGTGGCAAAATTTGAATGCAAATACCTGCATAAATGTCGAAAAGGTTCTTTGAAGATTACTGTTTACAAATCTTGACTTAAAAGGACGAAGGAAATAAGCGGCGCTTTAATAATTTTACAGGAAAACAGTTTAAAGATAAATATCCTTTATAAAAACAGTTTTTTTAAAAAACATTCTCAAATGAAACAAATCGTTTCAGGAATTGAGAGGGCAAAAATAATTTTTAAATGTCTCTTGACTCCTTAGTTGGGGGCACCTACACTTACCTAACCATAAAAATTAATTAAGCTAAATATCATAATGACATTTGACTTCATATTATGCATGTGAATACAATTTCTAGCCATTTGGCAGTATTCTACCTTGAATTTTATAGACATTTCCCAAAAGGTTGTTTGGCTGGGCTTTTGAATTCATGGATTTAGCCACCAATGCCATCACTTTTCTTTTTGTACTCGTAGTATCAAGTACTTTTAAAAAATGACAGGCATAGAGTGAAAGATTCAATATTTGCTTTAAATATTTGGTTCTTTATGTTTGGTAGCAAGGTTTTTAATTTATTTGTCCATACGATGGTAAAAAGTTTAAGTTTAAAAGTAAATTACAATGTAAAGATAAAATACTGTAAAACATAAAACAAACCACACAAACTAACATTTGAAGTAGATATATAAACTCTAATGCTTTCTGGTATTTCATTGAAAGTCGTGATATATGCATAGTGTGGTGATTTTTTGAGGATTATTTATTTATTTATGGTTCATTAGAACCTAATTTAACTATCGGATAGGCATATTCTTACAATGTTGCTATAATAGTTGCTTAAACTTATTTATGGTTTCACAATTTTTAATATTATTTGGTAGGTCATTAAAATGTTTGAGTCCTTTATAATATAAAGATTTGCTCAAACAGCTTCATTTGTAATTCCCTCTACTCGGAAGTCATTTCAGCCTCTGGTGTTGTAGTTGTGTATGTGATCTGTGCTTCGTTGCTATTACAAGAGGAGAATCGTTCCGAGTTTGGTAGTTGTGATTGTGCAGATTTTCATGGAAACAAGGCTCTCCTACATCTAAATGAGATACAACAATAACAGTGGAGTTAAGGTGAAGCAACGAGAAACAATGAGTTATGATTCAATTGAATTTTTTTTTTTATGGGTCTAGCATATGTGCTACAGGGAAGTCCCTAAAGCACTCCAGGAGCGGCATGTGTGCGGATGTAAGTATTGTCAGTTTCTAAAATTTAAAATATTCAATTCAATTCAAGCAAAATTCTCGTGCATATCCACAGCTCACTACCAGGATATTTCAATTTTTCCATAAAGCAAAGGTGGAAATCTGTTCAGTGTTTTCTACTTGTGTGTACTGGACTTATTGAAGTGTCTTATATTATTTGTGGAATTTATGTTATAATTTAACTTCAGTGGATGTAAACCTATATAAAAACTGATAATTTTACACTTACACACACAATTAATTTTTAATTAATTAGGATTATACCAATTGATAAATCTATCAAGATGAGATTGTAATTTATTGAGGTTAGAAATATCAATATTTTAAAATTTAAGTTGTCAATGAAATAATATTTATAAAATATTCATTTACATTGGTAAATCACAAACCAATTACTGGTTTATACAGTGTGTCTCAAAAAGCTTTATACAAATGGAGAAAAAGTTTATCTTACATATTACAAAAAAATTTATTCTTGATAAAAAGTTCTGCATCACATGGAAATCCACAATTAAGCATCAGAACTTTTAAATATTTGATGGTATACAGGAAAAATAAAAAAAATAATGATTTATAATGAAGAGTAAAGTGTGTTTAAATTTAAATACAGTGCAAAATATTAATTGGAAATGTTAATAGGAACTAAAAAATTATGCTCACGTTTAGATTTGTGGTCTTCCTAGTTAAAAATTCAGAAAAACTCCAATAAACATGTCAGTAATTGTTGGATTATTTATTGAATTAAAGAAAATGAAATTACTACAAATTTTAGGCTGAAAATAAATGAACATGTCTTTGGAAATACCTAACTGTCAATAAACTCCAAAGCTAACATCAGTCTATATTTGCAATAATCAGAAATGCCAGTAAAATTGAGTGTTGAAGAGTAAAATTGAAATAGTTGGAGATAATTATAAAACTTTTAAAGAAGCAGCAGAAATCTTTAATAATAGACACCCTGATAAAACTGTACACTTCACAACTGTAGGATATTTAATAAATAAATTCAAGATTTATGGAAGTGTTGAAAATTTGAAAAGAAACATCAGGCATGGGTTTCCAATGAAGATACTCAAAATCAAGTAATGCTGTTGGTAGTAGAAAAGCTCACTTCGGAGAAGATCAGCTTTATTAAATGTGAGTTGCGAGAATTTTGAGATCAAATAAATTTAAACCATACAAACCCCAATTTATACTATTTTAAAAGCAGGAGATTTTGAATAAAGATTTGAATTTTGTGCTTGGTTTCAAGAAGAGTTTGAAGATAACAGGTTTATGGCAAGACAAATACTTTTCTCTGATGAAGTGACATTTACACCTAATGGGGCAGTAAGTTTTTAAAACTATCGCTGGTGGAGGGATGTTAATCCTAACTTCAATGTCCAAACTCGAGATCAAGTCTTGTTTAAAACCAATGTATGATGTGGAATTTTGAAAGATGAAAGAGTGGTCTATTTTTTTTTGAAATAATATGAATGCTGACTGTTACCTAGAATTTTTAAATAATGAATTCCCTGAGTTTCTTAATCCCCTACCAATAATTGAAAGAAAATGTATATGGTACCAACACGATGGAGCATCATATCACAGTACGAGAAATATTCGAGATTAACTCCTCCACATGTTTAACCGTAGAGTAATTAGGAGGTATGTGCAGTTGCTTGGCCCCCAAGGTCTCTGGATATCACCCCTCTAAACTTTTTTTTATGGGGCTTTTTAAAAGAAAAGGTTTCAAGTTGTTGATCATCTTGTCATTAGGGAAACATGTGAAGTTATAACTCCTGACCTAATTAGAGATGTAATAAAAGATTTTTCTCAAAGAACAGTCACCTGTTTAGAAAGGGACGGTGGATACATTGAAGCACTTGTGCAATAAAGTTAGAATTAATCCATATGTTTAGTTGTTATGTTATGTACGTTGCAATTTCAAAATAAAGTGATATTAGCACAAATTTATTATGGATGTAATTGTTGCAAAGCAGATAAAAAGGTTATTAAATTTTTAACAAAAATATGATACAATCAAAATCAGTTCACTAGTTTTTAATTGATTTCATTTTCCTTTGTTCAATAAATAATCTGACAATTACTGACGTATTTACTGGAGTTTTTTTGAATTTTTAACTAGAAAGACCACATATCAAAATGTGAGCATAATTTATTTAGTTCCTGTTAACATTTTCAATTAATATTTTGCTCTGTATTTAAATTTAAACATACTTTACCAGGTGTACAAGTATAAAATGCGGATTTTTTTTCTAAAAAAATATGTTAAATTCGGAAAAATGATAAAAAGTGCTTTATTCAAAGTATGCTCCATGGCTTGTTATACATTTTTCCCGTCTTTCGGGCAATTTGTGAATACCACGCCAGTAAAAATCTTCCCCTTTTGCTGCGAACCATTCATGGTACCATTTTTTCACATTTTCGTAAGAACCAAACCGCTGCTCAGCAAGTGCGTGACCCATCGATGCAAACAAGCGGTAATCGGAAGGAGCCAAGTCTGATGAGTAAGCCGCATGGGGTAGAACTTCCCAGCTGAGTGCTTCTAACGTGTCGCGAACTGGTTTTGCCGTATGTGATGGAGCATTGAACTACCACCTAAAATCGATAACTCAACCTCAACATCTTTCACAAAGGAGAACCCTCAATAAAAAAAGTTTGTACCCTCCTTGGCTGTCACAATTTATATATATATATATATATATATATATATATATATATATATATATATATATATATATATAAGGCTGGTTTGAAAAGTCCGTGCAAAAAATAAAAACTACTTATGTGTTTGGGGTAAACCTTTTTTATTTTTCGACATAGTCTCCTTTTAGGCTTATACACTTCGTCCAACGATGTTCTAGTTTGTTGATCCCTTTCGAATAATAGGATTTGTCCAAGTCTGCAAAATATCCATTAGTGTCTGCAATCATCTCCTCGTTTGAATAAAATCTTTGTCCCGCCAGCCATTTCTTCAAATTGGGGAACAAATAGTAGTCCGAGGGAGCCAAGTCTGGAGAAATAGGGGGGATGTGAAACGAGTTGGAATCCTATTTCCAATAATTTTGCGACCACAACTGCTGAGGTGTGTGCTGGTGGGTTGTCGTGATGGAAAAGAACTTTCTTGTGGGCCAATCGCGGACGTTTTTCTTGCAGCTCGGTTTTCAAACGGTCCAATAACGATGAATAATATTCACCTGTAATAGTTTTGCCCTTTTCCAGATAGTCGATGAGGATTATCCCTTGCGAATCCCAAAAGACAGTCGCCATAACCTTTCCGGCCGAAGAAACGGTCTTCGCCTTTTTTGGTGCAGATTCCCCCTTGGTAACCCATTGTTTAGATTGTTGTTTGGTCTCAGGAGTATAGTAATGTATCCATGTTTCATCCACAGTGACGAAACGACGCTTAAAGTTCTCCGGATTCTTCTGGAACAGCTGCAAACCATCCTTGCAACACTTCACACGATTCCGTTTTTGGTCAAGCGTGAGCAATCGCGGCACCCATCTTGCGGATAGCTTTCTCATGTCCAAATGTTTATGCAAAATATTATGTACCCGTTCAGTCGAGATGTCCACAGCACTAGCAATCTCACGCACCTTAACTCTTCTGTCATCCATCACCATATCATGGATTTGATCATTGATTTCTGGAGTCGTAACCTCCACAGGCCGTCCAGAACGTTCAGCGTCACTTGTGCCCATATGGCCAGTCCGAAAATTTTGAAACCACTTATAAACTGTTCTAATCGAAGGTGCAGAGTCACCATAATGTTTATCAAGCTTCTCTTTAGTCTCCTGAGGCGTTTTGCCTTTCATAAAGTAATGTTTAATCACCACACGAAATTCTTTTTCGTCCATTTCTTGAAAATCACTCGACTTCCTTGATTCACACGAATGCCAAACACAAAGAAATAGACCAATATGGCTGAAACTTGGTGTGCGTTCATTCAAGAGATGCTACTAACTAAACATGACCTCGATACGCGCCGGTGGTGCCATCTCTCGGAGTTTGCACGGACTTTTCAAACCAGCCTCGTATAATATATATATATATATATATATATATATATATATATATATATATATATATATATATATATATATATATATATATATATATATATATATATATATATATATATATATATATATATGTATATATATGTATATATATATATATATATATATATATATATATATATATATATATTACAAAAATATAGGGAGGGTGTTCGCCCGTAACTCCGCTTTCATAAAATCTATATGAGATTGGAGCTCAGCTTCAAGCAGTGCAGAACAAGGCCCTGAGGATGATCATGGGAGCCCTGTGATTCATGAGGAACCGTCAACTTCACAAGGACCTCGGTGTGCCTACCGTAAAGGCACACATGAGATAAGTTCAACAAAAGTTCCTCGAGAAGGCGTCCCAGCACTCCAACCTGTGCATCAGGGACGCCAGCCGCCAGTTCTCGAGACGGTCGGACCCGCTGCTGGTCTCAGACGAAGACGATGACCCCCCTCGCCCGCCGTGACAAGAAGATTGTCATTCTAGGTTAGGTTTAGATTAGTCCTAATTTAAGTCATTGTTACGTACTAGTTTAAGTTAGCGTAAGTCTTAGTCTAAGGTATTTTTAGTCTTAGTTCTAAGTCATTCATTAAGATACTAATGTACATACTAAACACATTTCCTAGGTTAAGTTAGTATAGGATTCCTATTGTAAGAACTTAGGTTAAGATAGAATAAGTTTACATTTAGTATTTGAAATTATTTTTATACTTTCACAATTATAAGATAGAGGCCTAGCCTATCTTCGAAATCAATAAAGACAGTGATGATTGCAAAAATGACTTTGTGTTGTCTTTTTCGGTATTCTGGTCTTTTTTCAAACAGCGAACAGTTCAAATCGGTCAATTGTTGTTGGTAACGTTTAATATTAACCATTTCCCCAGGTTTTAACAGCTCATAATAGACCACGCTCCTCCATAGAGCATCGTCTTTCTGCGAAAGCGATTCAGTCTTGCGGTCGATGTGGATGGTGCGCCTGGGTCTACCCATGATTTTTTGCACTTGAGATTCCCAAAATAAATCTACTTTTCATACCCTGTAACTATACGATGCAAAAACGACTTCCTTTGGTACCGAGCGAGTAAAATGTCACGTGTTTTTGCGCTTTTCCATTTGCCTGTCGTTCAACTCATGTGGTACCCATCTACCGGTCTCCTGAATCTTCCCCATCTCTCGTAGCCGATTGGAAACAGCTTGTTGACCAACGCCCAATTGCTCGGCGAGTTGTTTTTGTTTTGCGAATCATCTTCCAACAATGCTTGCAATTCCACATCTTCGTATTTTTTTGGCGGTTTTTCACGTTCCTTGTCCGCAACATCGAAGTCACCACTTTTGAAACGCTGAAACCATCGTTCCCACGTATCTTGCGATGGAGCATGTTCACCATAAGCTTCTGGAAGTAATCGGTATGATTCAACAGCAGTTTTCTTCAAACGAAAACAAAAAATTAATGCTGTCCGCGAATGCTCTTTGTTCAGTATAAATTTCGACATATTGAACACAACAACACAACACTATGCACACACTTTTCCAATTTATCCCTCGTGCGCGTCTGACACTTGTTGATGACACAAAAAATGGCGCGGTGTCAAATCTTTATAGCACAAACTGCATTGCTGCACCATCTGTTGTCTGAAATTCGCATTTCATACTTGTACACCTGGGACTCTTCATTATAAATCATTATTTTTTATTTTCCGTGTATACCATCAAACATTTTAAACTTTTGGTGCTTGATTATGGATTTCCATGTGATGCAGAACTTCTTATCAAGAATAAATTTTGTGTAACATATAAGATAAACTTTTTCTCCATTTGTATAAAACTTTTTGGGACACAATGTAGAGTAATCCAGTAGATTTTAGCGTTACGAGAGCCCAGGCAGCCAGTTATTATTCCATATTAGAATGTTTCTGCTGCCAAATATGCTTCACTTGTGCTGGATTCTGTCTAGAAAAGAGCTTCTTATTTGATTAAGGACCTAGAACTCTCCAGCAGCCTTGATTCTTTGAAATATCGAAATAAGGTTTGTTACTTCAGTCAGTAAGACCACCTGCTGACTGACCTTAAATTTTTTAATATTGCCAAACCAACCTTAATAGCTTACAATCTATTCTTAATAGATTTATCAAGTGATGCAATCGTAACCATTGAAAGATTGTTGTTTCGAAGCGTAAAATTATAAAGTTTTATGAACGTTTTACGTTCATTGTGATGAGACTAGAACATAAATGCTGTGACTCTTAAAGAGTGACGTGCGTAAATAATCTTGACGTTATGATTTGGACATTGATAATATTATTTTAAAGTTATTTGTTCACCACAATATACCTGTCATAGTGCTAGACTATGAATATAAATTTAACTGATTTAGTCAGCTTGAATTTTCCTTCTGGGGCGAATACTAGGGAGAAATCTTGCACATAGCACGTTCTTATGTTTCAGCTTGTCACTCTTCATACCACACTTTTCAATAACTTTTTCTTCTGGATGAACTACCCAAGACTGAATATAACTTCCAGCTATTTAGAAACAATGTGAACTACTTCTGAACGCGCTCCTGTAACGTGTTGGGAATTTTCCGGCAGTATGTATGCTGCGCCTATAAAACGAAATATAAACAATGTAGCATAGATGTAGATACCTAATTAATTTTTTTTTAATTTTAGTTAGATTTATGCCAGTATCAAATACCTATTTGATTTAAGTTCATTTAATGTTCTCTGGAGACATTATTAACATTGAGTGGCAAAAAAAATGTGTATGTTGGTCTAGGTCAGTATAGTTAGATAACTTGTTATATAATATTTATAATTGATGGACTATAAGATATGGAATTTTTGAGAATGAAATCAAATCAAATCAAATAAAACTTTATTGTAAAAAAAGATTGTTCCTTTGTCTACAAAGCTATCTAATCTAACCTAAAAACGTGGAATATGAATTACCAGGTGTACAAGTATGAAATGCGAATTTCAGACAACAGATGGTGCACCAATGCAGTTTGTGCTATAAAGATTTGACGCTGCGCCATTTTGTTGTGTCATCAACAAGTGTAAGACGCGCACGAGTGATAAATTGGAAAAGTGTGTGCATAGTGTTGTGTTGTTGTGTTCAATATGTCGAAATTTATACCGAACAAAGAGCATTCGCGGACAGCATTAATTTTTTGTTTTCATTTGAAGAAAACTGCTGTTGAATCATACCGATTACTTCGAGAAGCTTATGGTGTACATGCTCTATCGCAAGATACGTGTGAATGATAGTTTCGGCGTTTCAAAAGTGGTGACTTCGATGTTGCTGACAAGGAACATGGAAACCGCCAAAAAAATACGAAGATGTGGAATTGCAAGCATTGTTGGATGGAGATGATTCGCAAACACAAAAACAACTCGCCGAGCAATTGAGCGTTAGTCACCGAGCTGTTTCCAATCGGCTACGAGAGATGGGAAAGATTCAGAAGACCGGTAGATGGGTACCACATAAGTTGAACGACAGGCAAATGGAACAGTGCAAAAACACGTGTGACATTTTGTTCGCTCGGTACCAAAGGAAGTCGTTTTTGCATCGTATAGTTACAGGAGATGAAAAGTGGATTTATTTTGAGAATCTCAAGCGCAAAAAATCATGGGTAGACCCAGGCGCACCATCCACATTGACCGCAAGACCGAATCGCTTTGGCAGAAAGACGATGCTCTGTGTTTGGTGGGACCGGAGGGGCGTGGTCTATTATGAGCTGTTAAAACCTGGGGAAACGGTTAATAATAAACGTTACCAACAACAATTGACCGATTTGAACCATTCGCTGCTTGAAAAAAGGCCAGAATACCGAAAGAGGCAACACGAAGTCATTTTTCTTCATGACGATGCTCCATCACATACGGCAAAACCAGTTCGCGACAGGTTGGAAGCCCTCAGCTGGGAAGTTCTGCCCCATGCAGGTTACTCACCAGACTTGGCTCCTTCCGATTATCATTGTTTGCATCGATGGGTCACGCACTTGCTGAGTAGCGCTTTGGTTCGTACGAAATTGTGAAAAAATGGTTCGATGAATGGTGTGCAGCAAAAGGAGAAGATTTTTACTGGCGTGGTATTCACAAATTGCCCGAAAGATGGGAAAAATGTATAACAAGCGATGGAGCATACTTTGAATAAAGGACTTTTTATCATTTTTCCGAATTTAACATGTTTTTTTAGAAAAAAAATCCGCGTTTCATACTTGTACACCTGGTAATAGCATCGTTTTGGATTTGATACATTCTTGGTAGGCATTTTTGGCAATACTTAAAGTCGTTCAGTTGAACGAATTTATTGAGATGCTTAAAAAAGTGGTACTCCGTGGCATGAATGCTCCAGTTAGTATGGGATGGGATGGGACAGGGACAGTTTCATAGTCCAATTTGTTCAGCTCCTGCAAGGTTGCTTTTGCCACGTGTGATCTGGCGTTATCATTTAGTGTAAACTAATTGCGGATGCAGATCGCATATGTTCGTACTCGGAAGAGATGCAAAGAAATTATCAACGAAACCAAGGAGACTCACAAAGAATTACAAACAAACTTCTTGACCGTCGTAACAATTCCAGGTCCTTTTGGTCAGTCACTAAGTCAAAATTTCACTGAATCTACTATATCATTACTTACACGGCCAAATACTATTGCAACAACACCAGTTGAGGAAGCTAACTTGTTAGCGGACCGCTTTGCTTCATATTCTACTGTCGCAGAAGCCCGATATTGTCTTTAGATAGCGCCTCATATTTTAATGAAACTAGACACCAAAAAGGCTGATGGAATACCTGCCTTAGTGCTGCCCCAAGGCTCCATACTCTCTTTCTCATTTACATTATCTAAATGCTGGAAAGGACCAGCAATCCGATCTGCAGCTTTGAAGATGACAATTCGCTTATTTCCTCGTTCATTTTGAACGCTCGAACATCAGCTACTCATGCAAATATCCGCAAACAGCTGGAAGTCGTTCAACTTAACGTTTAAGTGTGGACGTGAATAATTTGTAACAGTTCCTTGGACGTGGGGTCTCAGACTACATTCGCAGTTGAATTTTTTCTGCGAGAAACTGATTCCGGATAGTTAAAAACCACATTCATATGTAATTGTAACTTTCGGATAATAAAAAAACAGGTAGATATAATCAACTCTTATTATTATCATTCTAATTTTTTTTACAAAATTAAAAATCGTGGCACTTTTCAGCGTATATTGACCTGAGATCTTTTTTAGTATTTTAAAAAATCAAATAACACGTAGGCTAAAAAGTTTTTGGTCTAGCTACTTAAAACAATTTTTTTTTGTAAAATTCGACTTTATTCATGAATATAGTCTTCTTCAAGAGCGATACAAGCAGTCCAACGCTTTTCTAACATTTCTATACCTTTCTTGTAGAAGCATTTCTCTTTGTCTTCAAAATAGGCCATTGTTTCGGCGATAACTTCTTCATTGGTGGCTGGGGCCAAATCTGGAGAATACGATGGATGAGGAAACAATTCGAACTTCAATTCATGCAATTTGACCATCGTAACAATTGACTTGTGACACGGTGCATTGTCTTGTTGAAAGAGCACATTTTTCTTGTTCATTTTGGGCCGTTTCTTTGCAATTTCTGCCTTCAAACGCACCAATAATTTTATATAATATTCGCTATTGATGGTTTTTCCCTTCTCACCATAGTCGATGAAAATTATTCCATGCGCATCCCAAAATACAGAGGCCAAAACCTTCCCAGCCGACTGGTCGCTTCGAGCGGCTTTCACCGGCTGCTGTCCACTCAGCTGACTGCCGATTTGATTCCGGTGTGTAGTGGTGGATCCATGTTTCATCCATTGTCACATATCGCATGAAAAAATCCTTTTTATTGTGCTTAAACAGATGCAAACAACGCTCAGAATCATCAACACGTTGTTGTTTTTGGTCCACTGTTACCAAACGCGGTACCCATTTCGAACAGAGCTTTCTCATGCAAAATATGACCAATACGTTCTTTTGATACCTTTAGGATGTCAGCTATCTCACACAATTTCACTTTGCGGTCATCCAAAACAATTTTGGGGATTTTTTTTATGTTTTCCGGTGTTACCACCTTATTTGGGCGTCCAGAGCGTTCAGCATCATTTGTATCTGTACGACCACGTTTAAATTCAGCATACCAGTAAATGATGAGTGATTTTCCAGGGGCTGAGTCCCCGTAATACTTATCAAGCCATTGCTTTGCTTGAACGTGTTTAATCAACACACGAAATTCGATTTTTTCCATAGTTTTGAAAATACCAAAAGTAGCGTCACTAAAACCACTGTAACTTGTAAACTAATCCTCGAAATGTCATGAAATTTTGACACGCATCGTTTGAAGGTTGGTACTTCTTAAAAACTATATGGATTTTTTTAAAAGGGCGATATCTATGTGCCAGACCAAAAACTTTTCGGCCTGCGTGTTATAAGTAATAGGACAAAAGTAGTATAATTTTTCGACATTTAATATAGAAAGATACAAAATACAACATAGTCATTTCAGATAACAAAAAATAAAATTCTAACTATGGCCTCATAAGACCTAAATTATTGGCAATCATTGCATAAAGGGCGACCACATTGTAGGCAGACGGGCCTACTGCACCCAGTACAAGTGTAGGCAGTCTTTCTGTGCAGTTTTCGTCGACAAAGTCTACATGTCTTTCTACTTCCTTGACTATCTTCTGCGACCCAAAACTCGAGTCATAATCGACATCAACTCTCGGCAATGTGGTGTTGACTACACGTCTTGGCATATGAGCCACCATTAGCGAACGGGCTAAACTTTGTACAAAACTCTCCTCTCTCAATATTCTTTATTTGGTACATGTTGTATGGAGTGAAAGCATTCAGGCCGCGCAAATCCAGAACTCGATAGAATACCACCATCTTGTTCGACGCATCTTCAGCTTGGTCACTTCCATAATGCTAAATCAGTTCTATCTCAGATATCATAAACTCTTCAACCTGTTCATTATCCGACTGATCTGAAGCTAGTATTACAGCACAGACCTCTTCCTCAAAAGACGGGTCATCTACTCGAAATAGTTTTATAAACGACTGCTCAATTGAACTGGATGGTCGCTTCTTATTAGAACTACATACCCTATAACAATAATGGACATGGGGTCTGACAGACTCCGTCAGATCTTTCGATAGGTGCTGCTTACGTGTCAGGCAATGAGCGATGCACCTTCTTCTCTTCCCAGTCATTTCGCAACTAAAACTGAAGCTACAGAGCCACACGGCCGTAGGAAGGGGGAGGAGTGTGCGATTCTATGAAATTAAAAAGGGCGCCCCCCAAATTCTATTTTGGGGTAGGAGTAGCCAAGTAGAATTTGACCCTATAAAAACTCAGTCGGCAGTTTCTTCCTAAAAAGGAAACGTTGCTGAATCCGATATAGTTTTGTCGCAATTTGCACGCAAATATGTCTTGACATGAACACGTTGCATGCAAATTTGACCAACAAGGGAATATTGCTCTCATGTTTGGGGGTGTGCTCCCTAACATACACTACACTTGTTGGATCCGATTCAGAAGAGAGCTGTTCGCCTGATTGAAGACCCAGAACTCACTAATAATTGATTCCTGGGAACATCGGAGAACGGTTGGCAACTTGAATCTATTTTACAATCATTTTCATGGAAAGTGTTCTATAGATGTAGCCCGCTTAATTCTTCCCAGGGCGGAGCATGCTAGAAATGCACGTCGCGCTAATACTTCACATCGGTATAAGATTCAATCTTTAACTCCTAGTACAACCCTTTTTAAGCAATCCTTTATATGCAGAACCTAATCCCTTTGGAATGACTGTGTTTCCACCGAGTACAATTTGCAGCAGCGATTCAAAACCAACATGAGTCGCTCTTTCCGCTCACGTGTGCTATGCCCCTTAAAAAAAATTAGATGATTTTAGTACAGAGCGAAATTGCGTTTTAAAATGATATATGATATAAATATTTTTAAAAAAATATTTATTCCAAAAATAAGTAGCAAATCCAAACAAAAAAAATACCGACTTTATTTTCTTATCCAAACGTAATATTTATATTATAACTATTTATAACAAACACCGAACTAACTTTTGCGATCAATATTCGTATCATTACGACAAAAAATTGGGGCAGTTGTAATTATTACATGTCCATTATTTTTCCAAAGTTTGTGGTAATATAGTAATAGTTTATGCAACAGATGTAGTTGAAAAGTATTACCGTGTAAAAATCTTTAGATAGTATTAATTTGATTTTCTCGTTTCCATATAAACATAATTTAATAACAAATGTCCGAATTTTTATGATAGTAACGGTACATATTACATGGAGTGAACTTCCGAGAGATCACAGCACAAACAAAAAAAAACAAGGTTTTCAGTTAGTGTCAACTCTCAGAAGATTCGTGTAAGATTTTCATGACATTTTGTTTGAGTGACACTACTTTTCAATTTCGCGAAACGATGGAACAAAAAGAACTTTATAATAAATGGATATCCGAATGCTGGAAAGTGGCTAAAATGAATTATTGAAAACCAACTATTTTTTATTATTATATTAGTATATTGTTTTGCCCTTTAGCTACGTCTGTGAGTTTAATACAAAGCCATAGTTTAACAATAACCAATTCTCAATAACAGATATACTATGTACACTTACTAATAGCTCAGTAAAACAACTACTTTCTACAATTAATTATTTTCTTTGTAAACTTCTTGATGGTACACCAGAAAAATGGAACCAATATTTTACAAATATGCTAACAGAAGATAGACCAGAGTTCAAAAGTACCCAACATGGAAACCCAAATATAGTTATACGAGGATCCCCAATAAGGATAACAACATCAGAAGTTAAAGAAGTATGTAAAACGCTAAAAAATGGTAGAGCTCCAGGACCAGGAAACATCCCAGGAGAGATAGTAAAATACGGAACTGAAAAGCTATTTAGCGCTTTGAGGAACTTATTCCAAAGATGCATTAACACATCAGAAGTACCTGAGGAATGGAAAATATCATACATATCAACAATTCATAAGAAAGGAGACAAAAATAATTGCGATAATTATAGGGGAATAACGGTTACAGGACCTATTAGCAGAATATACGGAAAAATACTTAAAAATAGAATAGAAACGGAATACGCGGACGTAGAAGCTGAAGAACAGGCAGGCTTTAGAGCAGGAAGATCTACAATAGACCATCTCTTCTCACTGACTCAATTCCTAGAAAAGAAAACCGCATTTGATCAGGAAGCCCATGTCTTGTTTGTTGATTTAAAAAAGGCCTACGACAGCGTGCCCCTATTGAGATTGTGGGAAACACTACAACAGAGTAATGTAAGCACCGAAATAATTAAAGCCGTAAAATCCTTATACCAAGACGCAAGAAATAGTGTGAAAACCAAATATGGTATAACAACAGGGTTCCAGGTCACAAAGGGTCTCAAACAGGGCTGCTGTATATCCCCAACGCTATTTAAAATCTATTTGGAGAGTGCACTGAAGAACTGGAAAAGGAAATGCAGCAGTATGGGATTACCACTGGATGACGATACTACATTGTACACGCTATCATTTGCAGACGACCAGGTAGTACTCGCTCAGGACATCGATGATATGGAATACATGACACGAAGGGCCTAGAAGTCAATATTAAAAAGACCGAGTACATGTGCGTCGGAGGACAACAGCAGGACTTGAAAACTGGCCACACACCATCAAACACTGTGCCAGTTATAAGTATTTGAGAACGAGAATATCTAGGGACGGAACACTGGAAGAAGCAATATTCGAGAGGAATATCCAAGGAAGAAAAGCGATTGCAATGCTTAATAGTATACTATGGGACAAAAACATAATAAATAAGAAGAGAATTTACAACTCAATAGTGAAAAGTATAATAACTTACAGCTCCCAGGTGTGGCCATTGAAGGAAAGAACAGTAAAAAATACTAAAAGCTACAGAAATGGATTTCTGGAGACGAGCAGCCAGAAAATCCAGAAAAGACCGTATACCAAATGACACGATAAGACGAGCTTTAGAAATAAAGCACGATATAGTGGACGAAATCAGAACCCAACAGTTGGTATGGTACGGACATGTACAGAGAATGTCACAAGACCGACTACCTAAAAAGATTTTAAATTGGAACCTTCATGGAAAAACAAAGCGAGGAAGACCACGCCAAAGCTGGAGAGCAGGAATCAACAAGGAAGTACTAGAGAGAGATCTAGAGGAGGAGGGATGGAGAAACCGAGAGGAGTGGAAATTAGGCATCGGAAGACGTTATAAAACCGATTGATATATATATAAACTTCTTGATGGCGCCGAGAAGTCGCCAAACTCTGTAATCATTAGGATGATAGGTAAATATCTGTTAGCTAAACTTAAGACTACGCCTATGATAAATTTTAGAGAGTAAATGTATAAAATAACTATAGGAGTCATTATTACATTATAATTATTCTTAGTTAATTAACAAAAGACATAAAAGGCATAATTATTAACAATAACATCAAGTATTAAATATTGTTATTGCGAGCATTAATATAATTATATTCATGCCAAGCTAATAAGATTATAAAATTAACTTAATAAAAAGTTAGAAGTTTTATCACGTGTTATTTTTGATCGACTTACAAACCAGTAAAGCAACGGTCGGTTACAATATTGATGGCTGCGGAAACCTGTGGAAAGTTACAACAGAATGCATCGCTCTTGAAGGAAACTATGTTGAAGAATAAAATCGATTTTTGGCAAATACATTGAACTTTTCACCCGATGTAGTATAACTACGCTACTGAATTCCCACCACAACCATATGTTTCAAATTTTCTAAAGAACATTTTGCTATATGTTATACTCGTATTTTAAAATATATAAATTTTCATTTCGGTGTCATATATTCCGAATGTTTATAACCGCCGTTTTTTATTATTATTATTATTTTTTAATACATAAGTTGGATCTTTATTTATTATTATTAGACAATTATAATCCTTGCCTGAGAAACACTCGAAAACACAAGACAGGGAGGGGTCTATTTTTATGGACATATTTGACATAAGATGGAGGAAGAAACATACTATTATGTGAACAAAAAATGGGGCGCAACAGTTCCTGCGGGTCCTCTCGCCCTGGAGCCACCTTTTCAAATTTGGAAAGAGGTAATAACCACTGGGTGGCAAATCTGGTGAATACGGCGGATGAGGAAACAATTCGTAGCCCAATTGGTCCAATTTCACCATCAGTTATATGGAGTTATCAGCGGGTGCATTATCTTGGTGAGACAACACTTTTTTCACCATTCAAACGGTCCATTAAACGACCGTAATAGTCTCCGGTGGTTGTTTGCCCCTTCTCAAGATAGTCGATCGTTATTACACACAAGCTTTCCAGCTGATGTTTATATTTTTTGGACGCTTCGGTCGGTCTTCATGCGATTCCAGCCCCTCTGCGGATTACCTGGGCGTGTAGTGGTTGATCCATGTTTTGTCCATTGTTACGAATCGGGGCAAAAACTCCTTTGGATTACGTTTGAAACAGTACCGAACAGCGTTCTTAATCTTCAACAGGTTGCTGTTTTTGATCAGTCGTGAGAGTGCTCGGCACCCATCGGGCACAAAGGTTTTTCATATGCGAATATTCATGCAAAATATGCCTCACGCGTTCTGTTGATATCCATAGACATGTAGTTGCTTTGGACTAAGCAGATGTGTCATAACACTTTCCCACTAAAACGCAATGTGTAATAAACACACGAAATTATTTTTGTTTTGCAAAAAACAAAAGTAGCGTCACTCAAACAGACGTAACTCGCAAACTAATATAAAAAATGTCATGGAAATTTTACACGAATCTTCTGAGAGTTGACACTTACTGATCATAGGGTTCTTTGTGCTGCCGCCCCTCCAAAAGTCTCGGGACTTTTCAGCCCATGGTATGTTGAGTCAGAGAGAAGTTTAAGGGGTTAGTTCACTTTAGACGCCCGAAAAAAAAGTTGTATATTGTATTGTATATATTTAAGTAATTCTTTTTGGGCTGTATTAATGCACTCTTGAAATATAAGAAAAAAATTTTTTTTATTGATTTTACATAGCTTTTTTTATGAAAAAATGCGACGCGAACATAGTGTGTCAAAAAAAAGTGTGTCTGTGGCATTGACGTTTTTCAGCTATGGCTGCTCTGAAACAGAAAAACCAAAAAGATTTACAATCTGTAGGACTGTGGCTATGTCTCGAACTAAAATTATTCACTTTTATGCAAAAATAACAAAATGGCGGATGTTAAAAAAAAATGTAAAAATCTGTTTTTTTTTTTGCTATTTTTTTATGCCAAAAAAAAAATAGTAAAAATGATGATTTTGACTTTATTATAGTTCCGGCCATAGCTATAGATCGGTTGAACGGTTTCGAAAAAAACTTCAACGCCGCATGCAAAGACGTTGTTTCGAGAAAAACACGTTTAAAAAACTAACCTGAACTAACTTCAAAACACGCTTCGAAATAATAGTCTAGCTATGCCTCAAGGTCTTCTTTTCAATAGAAACGTCTCATACTGTGAATAACAGTTTATAATTACAATAGGGAGCAGCTGTGTTTAGGAGAGTAGAAAACGCGTAAGAGGGGCAGAGCGAGCGCGCGTGCAGAGACGAGTGTTCGGAGACCGATTTAATTACTTACTTACTTACTTATTCCTTATGCCTTTCTACCCCTTTAGGAGTGTAAGGCCCGTGTAGTTGAGTTATTCTATATTTGTCTTTTCCATATTTCCTTCCACCTCTTTTTATCCTGTGTGGCTCGTCTTACGTGTTCCCACTCTATTCCTCTTTTGGCCACTGCCTCTCTAACATTCCCCAACCATGCCCTTCTAGGTCGACCTCTTGTTCTTTTCTTGCTCACTTTGGCCTCAAGCACTTGTCTAACTATTCTTTGTTCAGGTATCCTTTCGACGTGACCATACCATCTTAGTTGTGCTTCCTCAACCTTTTCCACCATTAGTTTCAGGTTTAAATTCTTTCTGAGTTGTATATTCCTAACCCTGTCCATCCTTATTTTGTTCTCTACTTTCCTTATGAATCTCATTTCTGTAGCCATTATCTTTCCTTTCTGTCTTTCTGTCACTGTCCATGTTTCTCCTCCATATAAAAGTATTGGTGTTGTAAGCTTCTCGAATATTTGGGCTTTAATATTTTTTGGTATCTCTTTCCTTCCTAGGAATGTATTCTTTATACTATTAAATAATCTTCCTCCTGTTATTATTCTCTCCTTGATCTCCTCTTCCATCCAAAATATTTAAACTTCTCCACTTGGTCCAGCCTTTCCTCTCCTACCTTTATTTCATGTTGTGGCGTTTGTTTTCCTATTATCATAGTCTTTGTCTTTTCTTTATTAATTTTCATGTTTATTTTTTCCGGTGCTTCTTGATATATCCGTATGTTCCTTTTAAGCATTTCCTCGTCCTTTGCTATAATAACAATATCATCTACATAGCATAGTTATGATATTTCTATTTTTTTCATCTTCCAAAAGCCTATCTGGTATGGTCTTACCCCTTTCTTCTTTGCTTCTTTTATTGCTTCATCCAGAACTATTGAGAAAAGCATGGGGCCCAAGATGCATCCCTGTCTAAGGCCCATAGTTGTTTCAAATATATCAGATCTGTCTTGTCTTGTTCTTATATAATTTGTTGATTCTTTATATAAACTCTGTATGCCTTTTATTATTATTTTTGGTATTTCTCTTTTCTCAATGTTTCCCTTATGTCTTCTCTTTTAATCTTGTCGAAAGCTTTTTGTAGGTCCATAAAACCCAAGTGAATTTCCTTATCTTCTCTTATTGCTTTTTCACACAATTGCCTCACTATAAATATTGCATCATTCACCCCTCTACCTGGCCGAAAGCCAAACTGCGTTTCTTCCAATATATCCTCAAGTTTCTTTCTTAGTCTTTTTTCTAGTATCCTAGTATATACTTTTGACACAGTGCTAGTTAGGGTTATCCCTCTATAGTTATTACAATCTTTAGTGTCACCTTTCTTACAAATTGAGGTTATGATGTCTGTTGTCCAGTCCGTAGGTGCATTGTTCTTCATTACGTTGTTCATTATATTTTTAAGTTCTTCTATTGCTACCGCAGGGAGCGCTTTCATCATATCTGCTTATCATGTCCAGGCGCCTTTCCCAATTTTAATTTGCCGATTGCCCCTTTTATTTCTTCTGTATTAATCTCTTCTGTTTGTGTGAGTTTTGTATCTTGTTCTGGTATAACGTCTCTATGTTGGTTTTTATCTGCTGTATCACTCCCATCCAATAGTTCTTTAATTAATTTTATCTTCTTCCTTTATGACATTTCCTTCTTTGTCTTTTATATTTGCAATTGTTTCTACTCTTTTTCCTTCTCATATTCTTAATCATACCGAAAAATAGCTTCTGATTATCTTTATTCTGATTATACCGATTTAGTAACGTGTTCAAATATATGGAAGGAATGTTCATATCCTTATAAAATTTTGGGACAACATTTTCCTGATATATTTTCGAAAACGCTCATTAAGAAATTTAGATTTTTTCAAGATAGTAAAGTGGACTGACCCCCTTTCTGGGATACGTAGCTTGTCAGAAAAAAAAATAGTACCTTCGGAACCCTCGTATTATTTTTGTTGAGAAATGGGGGAAAGCATCTGGGAAATATTTCGCTTGCTTCCGAAGTCTTTTACACCCTCTTACCTCGGAACAAGATTCTAGATCCTTTCCTGAAACTAATCCAACGTCTTGCTGGAACAAGCCTTTATGTACTTTACACTGTTTATCAAAAGGAAAACGATCAATTAATCAAATAAAAACATAAGTGTTTACTTCTTATTAGCCCAGATAACTAAATATTAATCCTTTTTAGAACAATACATGCCACAGTGACATCGATATTTTTACAATTTTAACATACTTATTTTCTTACGACCTGTTTGGTATTTTTAATTTTGTAGTAGTCTGAATGACCGAGATCAGTGAAAGTGGTTTCAACATTACGCCCAACCCATACTAATAGATGTTTTATAATAAAATTTAAATAAGCGGGTTTAAATGTCAACCTGCGAAATTCTTAATTATTTTTTCATTTTAAGGATATCAACTGATTGTTTTATATAATTATCTTGATACCAGTTTTTCATTAGTTCGTTCTGAGCTGTTTAGTGAGGTTGTTCCTTATTCGCTTTTTAAAATGCTCGGTAGTCATTTTTATTCGAGTTTACCGTGTGCTATCAGTCTTAGCGGGTAAGTATTTTTTTAATATACACGATAGGTTTAATTGCACTGGCTCACCAGTAAAATTCGGGCGGAATTACGAAACATCGTCTTGCAATAATAGATAATAATCGTGCGGGTGTGCGACAGTTTGTAAAAGGGATATTTTTAGGCTTGGTCACTTTCAGAATAGTAATCCTACACCCAAATGCACCGGTCTCACCGAAATTTCTACTAGTCGGACTTTTTTTGCAAGGACGGTGCTGTTACTGCCTCCAGCCCGAAGTCACAAAGTTCCAAATCAGGCAAATAAGTAGTGACTGACAGTCATGGAATTCTTCGCCAAAAACTGTTGGGTGCAGAACGAATTGTGGGTCGGCATATTGTCGTGATGCAGGAGTAAACACTTATAGTTCCAAAGCTGTTTTCTAACCCAGCGGTTCCTACACTTCTAAGACCACGGAACACTCAATAAATCCCTTTTATTTTATAAACCCCACCTCAAATAATAATAAATAAAAGACACTGCAATTTAAAATAAGAGTAAAAAACTTTTAGAAATATTTCAAAGAATGATTAATGTAAAGAATGAAACTGTTTCACTGTTTTTAGTGTTCCGTACGGAACACTTATAAGATGACTTCGGTGTCTGGCTGTCTGTCTGTCTGTCTGCCTGTCTGTCCGTCTGTCTGTCTGTCTGTCCGTGTGTCCGTCTGTCTGTCTGTCTGTCACACCCGATTTTCTCCGAAACTATTTGTCATAGAAAATTTAAATTTGGTAATAATATAGGAATTGATGGCCTCATCAAAGTCGTGTAGTTTTGAAAGTTAAATTTTAACGTAAGGGGTTAGTTTTGGAGGGTGAAATCCGAAGTGAAATTTTTTTTTTTACTAGCTCATCGAGTGTAGTGTCAAATGAAAGCTTGTGAAAACACGAGTAAAAAATATATATAATGTAGTACTTGGACTCACTCTTCTTTGTATTATTTTTAAAAAGCCGCGAAAAATCGCTGTCCCCCCACCTTATCTCGAAAAGTACTGATCAAAAAATTTTGAAAAAATTCTGGAATGCTTTCCAGGAGGTGTAGATTGAACGGAAATTATCACGAGTGGATTACCTTTAATAATTTATTTGGAATATAAAAAAAAAACAAAAATTTCATGGTCATCAGTTTTCAGTAAAGATTGGAAACAAACTTTGTTGAAAACTCCTTTGGGGTGTGTTTTGTGAAGTCACTGATCTTTGTATACCACTAACAAAATTTTTTATTTTAAAAGCAATCAACGTACGGAACACTAATTCTGCAAGTTCAACTTGCACTTGACCGGTTATTTTATTAATAACTAGCTTTTACTCGCGACTTCGCACGCGTAGATGATGAGGTAATATAACTACTGATTTTTATTGGAAGAGGGTGATGTTGCAGTATTTTTTTTTGTAAAAGGGACAACTCGATTGGGTTGAGACAGTGTGATGTTTCTTAGTATAAAATTTCTTGATAAACTATTACTAAAATTAGGGAATTATACAAGTAAACCTAATCAAGAAATGTTTAAGGTAAGCTCTGTGCGACGGAGTGGTAGGGATCACCCATTATGGATCGCGACACTATACTTGGGTTTTTCGTTTTAACGTTGATGGGGTACGGACGTGTCATCAAGTAGGACTGCATACAAAATTTAGATCTCGATTGTAACTTCAGGGAAGTGATATTCGAATAAATATGAAAAACGTGTCTAATTATATTTATTTAATAGTATTTATACAAAGTTGTAAGTTAAAAAAAATATATAATAAAAGACTGTTTTTAGTCAATTTCCACTGGTTTATTTAAATTGCGATGACGCGTTTCGCTGTCGATGCAGCTTCTTCAGATCTACATTTTACACTGTCAAGTTAAGTTTAATGTTCACAATTTTATATAATTTCTTAATTATAATATTACACCTAATTAAATTAAATCGATAGTATTGGAAAACCCACACAGACATGGAATAAGGTCAATAATGGTGAATTGTTTAAATCTACCTGATCGTTGAGTAAAGTACCTGTAGTCCTTAATCGATTTATTTGCATTGTCTCTAAAAGGTTCTGTTCGCATGATTTCTTCTATCCTAAAGATTTTTCCAACTTTACCGTTGCCAAAACAACCCCAAACCATTACTGAACCTCCACCATCTTTTACTATAGGCAACTGACAGACTTCCAACATCCTCTCTCCAGCTGACCGCCGCGCCGTACGTAAACTCGTCGACTTGAACCGAAAATTTCGAATTTAGATTCATCACTCGAAAGGACGGAATTCCATTGTTCTGATGTCCAATTCCATGCCCATTCTAATCGTTTACGTTTATTCACTTGCCTAAGATATGGTTTCCACACTACAACTCTCCTGTGTAGTCCACTTTTTGCTAATCTGTTCTTCACGGTTGTCACTGATGGGGATGGGTCGCTCCAGGTTTACTTGAGCCGTGATTTCTGGTGTGGTTAGGCGGCGACTACGTCTGCTGGACATTGTTATAGCTCCGTCTTCAGCGGGAGTCGTTTTTTGAGGCCTTCCTGAACGTTTTTGGTTGAGAATTGCAGTCCCACAGAAATTTTTTTTACAATTTACTCAACCTTTCTCCTTGGCATCCGCATCTTACTCACGATTTGTCGACTCGAGTGACTATTTTGATTTCTTACAATTATCAGAGCCCGATTTTCAACGAAAACTTCTTTCGTTTTTGGCGTTTTCACAAAACAATTGAGCCTGTATTAGTGACAAAGTACTTTTTACGAATGGTTCATTTCCAAAAGGGCAAGGGTATTTATAGCATAGTTTTTATCATAAAATGTCACTAGGAATATCCATAATTCCTAGAAACTTGAAATCAGTTCTTACTTCAACTGGAATTCTCAGAAATCGCCTCAAAACGATTACCAAGCAAAACCTGGAAATTTGTTCTAAATGGTTTTTAATTTGTGATTTCACCAAAAAGGCTTATCTAAACAATTTTATGATGGACACTCGTTAAGAACAATTAAATTTACCTAATATAATAAAAGGGTTTAATTATATATTAAATTTTGGCAGTTACATTGAAATTTCGAGGTGGGCAAATACTTTCTGACGGTAGTATATATGGTTTTTTTTGTTTGTGCTGCTATCTTTCAGAGAGTCTCTTGACTTTTTACCCCGTATAGTATGCACCGGGCGGTAACCATATCACAAATTTAACATCAAACCATAATTAGTTACTAATTTATTTTTAAATAAATAAATAAATGACATTCACTTTTATAAATAGTTATAATTCATTACAAAATCTACTCATGTATTATTGATCCCCATATAGATATTGTGGGTGGCTACTATGAACTATCATTGCGATATATTGTTTCCATATAATTGCGCGCTTATTAGAAATTATGCCTCCGCATAACTTAATCGCCAAAGTTGTAATTTACAGTTATTAATAACAAATGAACCGTCTCTGCGACCATTTATCACCAATTCAATGTGAATGTTTGTCGTTACAAAACGGAATTTTAAGTGACCTTCGTTTTTAGCATCTATTATTGTGTAACAGTTTTTTTTTCTTACTTCCTTATCTGGCTCTTAGACATTTTACGCTGTAAATGTTTATATAATATATAGTTTTCGGACAAAAAAACACCAGAATACATTTTGAATATTCTTACTCCAAGCACATGTACTTTTTTTACTTTCAATTTTGGTAAAATGTGTTTAAACAGTAATTTTATCAAGAATATTGTGTCAGACAATAAAATAGCAAGAATTACAATGCAAACAAGGAAAAAAACATTAAGAAAAACAATACAGTCTGTCAAGTAAGAACGTGACTGCTAGTATTTTGAAAAAATATGTTTCGAGAACATTTTGTGCCATCAATGTATTCTTTGGTGAAATTATATACCAGGTGTACAAGTATGAAATGCGGATTTCAGAGAACAGATGGTGCACCAATGCAATTTGTGCTATAAAGATTTGACACTGCGCCATTTTGTTGTGTCATCAACAAGTGTCAGACGCGCACGAGTGATAAATTGAAAAAGTGTGTGCATAGTGTTGTGTTGTTGTGTTCAATATGTCTAAATTTATACCGAACAAAGAGCATTCGCGGACTGCGTTAATTTTTAGTGTTCCGTACGGAACACACTTATAAGATCACTTCGGTGTCTGTCTGTCTGTCTGTCTGTCTGTCTGTCTGTCACACCCGATTTTCTCGGAAACTATTTGACATACAAAGGTGAAATTTGGTAATAATATAGGAATTGATGGCCTCATCAGAGCCATGTAGTTTTGAGAACTAAATTTTGACTTAAGGGGTTAGTTTTGGGGGGTGAAGTCGGAAGTGAAAAAAAAAATTTTTTTACTAGGTCATCGAGTGTGGTGTCAAATGAAAGCTTGTGAAAACACGAGTAAAAAATATATATATAATATATTATACTTGCGCGCACTTTTCTTTGTATTATTTTTAAAAATTCGCGAAAAATCGCTGTCCCGAGCCTTATCTCGAAAAGTACTTATCAAAAAATTTCGAAAAAATTCTGGAATATTCTCCACGGGGTGTAGATTGAATGAAAATTATCACGAGTGCATTACCTTTAATAATTTATATGGTATACAAAAAAAACAAAAATTTCAAGGTCATCAGATTTCAGTAAAGATTGGAAACAAACTTTGTTGAAAACTCATTTGGGGTGTGTTTTATGAAGTCACTGATCATTTTATACCACCGTAACATAAATTTTGACTTAAGAGGTTCGTTTTGAGGGGTGAAATCGGAAGTGAAAAAAAATTTTTTTTTTACTAGGTCATCGAGTATGGTGTCAAATGAAAGCTTGTGAAAACACGAGTAAATATATATATATATATATATATATATATATATATATATATATATATATATATATATATATATATATATATATATATATATATAATATATGTTATATATAATGTAATACTTGTAATAATTTATTTGGTATATAAAAAAAACAAAATTTCAAGGTCACCAGTTTTCAGTAAAGATTGGAAACAAACTTTGTTGAAAATTCATTTGGGGTGTGTTTTGTGAAGTCACTGATCATTTTATGCCACCCTAACAAAAATTTTTATTTTAAAAACAATCAACGTACGGAACACTAATTGTGCAAGTTCAACTTGCACTTGACCGGTTTTTTTTGTTTTCATTTGAAGAAAACTGCTGTTGAATCATACCGATTACTTCGAGAAGCTTATGGTGAACATGCTCCATCGCAAGATACGTGTGAACGATGGTTTCGGCGTTTTAAAAGTTGTGACTTCGATGTTGCAGACAAGGAACGTGGAAAACCGCCAAAAAAATACGAAGATGTGGAATTGCAAGCATTGTTGGCAAACTCAAAAACAACTAGCCGAGCAATTGGGCGTTAGTCAACAAGCTGTTTCCCATCGGCTACGAGAGATGGGAAAGATTCAGAAGACCGGTAGATGGGTACCACATGAGTTGAACGGCAGCAAGCGCAAAAACACGTGTGACATTTTGCTCGCTCGGTACAAGAGGAAGTCGTTTTTGCATCGTAGAGTTACAGGGAATGAAAAGTGGATTTATTTTGAGAATCTCAAGCGCAAAAAATCATGGGCAGGCGCACCATCCACATCGACCGCAAGACCGAATCGCTTTGGCAGAAAGACGATGTTCTGTGTTTGGTGGGACCAGAGGGACGTGGTCTATTATGAGGTGTTAAAACCAGGGGAAACGGTTAATACCAAACGTTGCCAACAACAATTGACCGATTTAAACTGTTCACTGCTTGAAAAAGGCCAGAATACCGAAAGAGGCAACACAAAATCATTTTTCTTCATGACAATGCTCCATCATATACGGCAAAAGCAGTTCGCGACACGTTGGAAGCACTCAGCTGGGAAGTTCTACCCATGCGGCTTACTCACCAGACTTGGCTCCTTCCGATTACCACTTGTTTGCGTCGACGGGTCACGCACTTGCTGAGTAGCGCTTTGGTTCGTACGAAGATGTGAAAAAATGGCTCGATGAATGGTTGGCAGCAAAAGGGGAAGATTTGAACTGGCGTGGTATTCACAAATTGTCCGAAAGATGGGAAAAATGTATAACAAGCGATGGAGCATACTTTGAATAAAGCACTTTTTAGCATTCTTCCGAATTTAACATGTTTTTTTTTTTTTAAAAAAAAACCGCATTTCATACTTGTACACCTGGTAAAAAAACAACACTATGCCTTAAATTTCCAATATATTTAAAATGACTTGATATTGTTTCACCATACAATGGCTTCTTCAGAAATTAATTAATTCTAATTCACTTCTGAAGAAGCCACTGTATGGTGAGACAATTTTCAAGTCATTTTAGATATATTGGAAATGGTAAAACATAGTGTTGTTTTTATATAATTTTATTATGAATTTCCAATAAGTATCGACTAACACAATCAAAGATATTCTTTGGTGTGTTAACAGCAGTGCAATTACCTGAGTAAGTTGTCCAATCGTCTCCTACATCAATAATCGCCTGGCATCTTCGAGGCATGCTGTCGACGAGATTTTTTGCATACTCTGCAAATTTTTCGAATCTCGAGTGACAACCGAGTCAAAATCCTCAGAATCTTTCCTCTGAGCTTTCTCTTTACAAGGGACCAAATGTGTTCAATAGGGTTGTCGTTCGGCGATTGTGAGGACCACTCTAGTATCTTATCGTGGGTCCAAGCGAGCCGCTTCGCGACGTGATTTTCGCCCACCAAAGTTTCTTCGACGTGCTTCGGAATTTGACTTCATGAGCACGGAGATGTTGTCGAATGGGCTCATGGGACACGTTCAAACCCGATTTTCTTAATTTAGCTGCTTCTTGACGCAGCGTCAATTTCTGGCCCCGTAAAAACAAAGACGCGATTCGTTTTTCGACTTTCGGAGTAATTTTGCCTACTGAGCCATGTTTTGGCAGGTCGTCCACATTTTTTGTCTCGTTAAACCACTCTCATTACCCACTTCTTCACAAATGATACCGACTTTTTAATATATTTAGCTGCTACGGAATGTGTCATTTTAAACCTCTTTGAATGGGAACAAAGAACGACTGCCTCGATGCAACGAGCAAACAAGTGACTCATTTTGAATTTTACGTGATTTCGACGGAAGTTCGAAATCGACTGATACTTTTACTAAAATGTGTCATAGAGAAAGGTTCCCTTCCAAAAATGAATTATCGCGGATACGTTCTTCCTTGGCAGACTGTAGGTGTTAGTAATAATTTATGTTACTTCACTATTGCAACAGCACCTGTCGAGAAAGGCAACTTATTAGCTCAACTCTTTGCTTCACATTCTAGTGTCGATTTCCAAGGGAAAACAACACCCACTATTTCCAATCTGCAGTCAAGGATGCCCGATATTGTCTTCAGAGTGTCATGAAACTTATTTTATTGCAGCTACTCGTAGACACCAAAAAAGCTCCTGACGCTGATGGAACACCTGCTTTAGTACTCGAAAAATGCGCTAGCAAACACCAGTTTTCCGTAGACTTCTCACCTTATCCTATAGAAAGGAAATATTTCCTTCCTGCTTGAAATGCGCTACACTTCAACCGATACCCAAAAAAGACCAGAATACCTTACCAAACAACTAGCGACTAATAGCACTGCTTTCGATAATATTGAATGTTATGGTAAAAGGTATCTTTTTAGATATGTTTGTTTGGAACAACGCAATTGAACATTTTGAATTATATACAAGGCATTTGACAGTGTTTAGCATGCTAGCATTGCTAGTAAAAATTCTAAGTTGGGTAACTTTCACTTCTCTAAATAAGATAATCTTAATAAAACAATTCTGACGAAATTATTGAACAAATATTAACAAATAGAAAACGTGGATATTTGTGCAGGGTAATCCAACTTAAAATTGGACACTTGATATTTAAGTTATCTTTAGAGATATGTAAAAAAATGCTTAACACAATAATTGCGAATCATGAGGGGAATTTTCTAATTTTAGTATATTTTTGGTGGCGCAAAGTCGTATTTTTAGTGTTCCGTACGAAACACTTATAAGATCACTTCCGTGTCTGTCCGTCTGTCACACCCGATTTTCTCCGACTGTTTGACGTAGAAAGTTGATATTTGGTACTAATATAGAAATTGATGGTCTCATCAGAGCCGTGTAGTTTTGAAAGTTAAATTTTGACTTAAATGGTTAGTTTTAGGGGGTGAAATCGGAAGTGAAAAAAAATTTTTCACTAGGTCATCGAGTGGGGTGTCAAATGAAAGCTTATAAAAACACGAGTTCAAAAAAATATATAATGTCTTACATGCGCACACTTTTCTTGGCATTATTTTGAAAAAATCGCGAAAAATCGCTGTCTCCTCTTCTATCTCGAAAAGTACTGATCCAAAAATTTTGAAAAAATTCTGGAATATTCTCCACGGGGTGTAGATTGAACGAAAATTATCACGAGTGCATTACCTTCAATAATTTATCTGGTATACAAAAAAAAAAAAAAAATTTCAAGATCATCAGTTTTCAATAAAGATCGGAAACAAACTTTGTTGAAAACTCATTTGGGGTATGTTTTGTGAAATCACTGATCATTTTATACCTCCGTATCAAAATTTTTTATTTCAGAAGCAATCAACGTACGGAACACTAATTGCGCAAGTTCAACTTGCACTTGACCGGTTATTATTTAAATAAAATATCGTGTCGTTTTCGGAGATATTGATATCCTGAAAAATCTTACTGTTTACTCTTTGATCGACTATAGCATCCGTGCGAGGCATTTTAGAGCAAAGAAATTTGACATAATAAATAAATATTCCTTTTTTTGCAGAAATGGTGTCAACGTAGAAGGAGCTACTCACAAACAGGTGGTGGATCTTATTAAGTCTGGAGGAGATGTCTTGAGACTTACTGTAATATCAGTAACACAACAGGTAAACAAAATGGACCTTACTGATATTTATTCTTTAAACATTCTTATTTTGGAGTGTTATAAACACAGTCTGTGTATGAGGGTTGTATGGTAAGTACCTGGCCTCGCTACTATTTAAAAATTATATTTTTCGTAAACATAACCTTTCACAAGAATCTTGTCGAATTTTCAAGTCGCTGCGTGATTTAGTTTGTGAGTGGCAGCCATTTAAATAAAACAGCTTTTGTGATCTTACAACAATGGAAAAAATTGAATATCGAGCAGTGATAAACATTTATTTTTGAAAAAGAGAACAAATGATGAGATAAAAGCGGAACTCAGCGAGGTTTATGGGGACTCTGCACCTTCGTTATCGACCATAAAATATTAAACAGCTGAATTCGAAAGCGGCCGTACAAGCATTTTGATGAAGAACGTCTAGGTCGTCTAAATGAAGTCACCACATCAGAAATGATCGGAAAGCGACAGTGCGTGAGATTGCTTAGACTGTGGGCATCTCAATTGAACAGGTGCAGAACATTTTAACAACTCACTTGTATCTGCGAAAGTTTTCCGCGAGACACGCATGTGTGTCAACTTCAAAAGAATGTTTGACAATGTTAAAACACAATCGAAATATGGATTCATCACAGCATACCAGAGATCAAAGAACAGTCCAAACAGTGGGTTTTTCCGTAGCGAACCGGCGCCAAAGAAAGCCAAGGTGACTTTATCGGCCAACAAAGTCATGGTTACAGTGTTTTGGGATGCATGCAGCATAATCCACGTCGACTAGCTTAAAACTGGCAAAATAATCAATGGAGAGTATTATGTTAACTTATTGAATCGTTTCAACCGTGCTGCGAAAGAAAAACCTCCGCATTTGGCGAAGAAAAAAAATTCCCTTTCATGACAATGCGCGTGTGCACACTTGTGTTATCAGCATGGCCAAATTTCATGAGTTAGGATACGAATTGCTTCCGCATCCACCATATTCGCCAGATTTAGCCCCGGCGATTATTTTCTACTTGAGAAAATAAAAAAATGGCTCGGCGGAGGTGATTGCTGAAAAAGACGCCTATTTTCAAGGGTTGGAGAAATCGTATTTTTTAGATGGAATACAAAAGATAGAAAAACGTTGGACGAGGTGTATCGAGCTAAAAGTTATATGTGAAAAATAAAATAAATTTTACACATATAAATGTTTTTTTCTTGTCAAGGCCAGGTACTTATGGTACAACCGTCGTACTTTACAAATAACTCTAATGGGCTGACTTACTGATAACATTTTTGAGAGACATTAAAATGTCACGATACTTTTTTTTAATTTCCCTTTTTTGCTGAATGACATACAAGTTTTTTTTTAAACAGACTTTGGTCTTAAAAGGGTAGTCTGGTAACTCGCAGTCTTTATTTAAGAATTTTTTTTTCATAGTAAAATTTATTTGTGAATTTTAATATTTTTATGCATAATACTAGAAGTCTTAAACTAATAGAAACATTTTTTTTTTGTTTTTTTCATGATTCATTCCTTGGTAGGGCAGCGTGAATAGGGCCCTTTTTTAAATCTAGTTGCCATGATATCTGGACTATGGAGCATCTGAATCGAGTTGATTCTTATAATATAAAGTTGCCGCTATCGCCGGTACTAAAATTATATACCCACTATGAGAAGAAACAAAATAGCGGACTTTTAAAATTTTCAACCTTATTTTTGCAACTTCAATTATTTAAAAATATTATTAAATATTAATAAACAATTATAATAATAATAATCTTTATTGTCTAACAGATAGAATCTCCATTTACAAGACAAGCGTGTAAATTATAAAAAATTAAAGAGGAAAAAAAAAAGAAAAGAAAACTACAATAATTGCATAAAATGTGTATAACAACATGTGTAACTAGTACATACCACTCAAAGATGCGGACACGTCCACCGAGCATCATAAACCTTCATCTTCATCAATTTAATAAATTGAGCATGAGTTAAGTTGTGCATATCCAAATCGCTACAAACCACATTGAAAATATTCATGAATTAATATAAAGGAGTCTTCATTAAAATATTAGTTCTGGGTGTACTCAAACAAAAAACATCAGGAAATCTGGAAAGTCGAGAAGGAAAGTTGATCTGGGAAAGCAGGTCAGGGCAATCAATAAAGGATTTACATATCTTGAACAAAAATTGAACCAGTAAGTAAATCCTGCAATTCATCAGCGACGGCATGTTGAAACGCGCTAACAAGATATTGCTTTCTATACCTCTAGGAGGATAAGTACCGCCATCTCTGAAGCACAGAAAGTTAAGGAACTTTCTCTGTGTGTTCTCTATTCTGTCAACGTATTTGTGATAGATTGGGTTCCAAATCACTGCGCCATATTCAATTGAGGGAGGAAGTTCCAACTTAGATCACACATAGCACTTTGAGCGACCCTATATCTACCAACCCCCTTGAATTGCGAAAAATAAACCCAAGCATTTTCAACGCATCTCCACAAACCCGATCAATGTGATTGGCAAATGACAATCGGGTATCAAACACCACTCCCAGGTCCCTGAAAGTATAGCAACGATTCATAATCGCTTTATCCAAGACATACTCATGAGTGGGGTTCAGTTGATTGGAGAATGACATAACAAAACACTTCCCGAGATTCAAGGTCAACTTATTGATAGCACACCAATTTTCGATAGTACGTATGTCTTTCTGAAGTATAATACTATGAATATATAAAGTAATAATATAAAAGTAGTACCGGCGATAGTCATTCAGGTGTAGAATAAAACATTAAAATTTGAGGCCGATCAGTGCAATAGTTTTTTCTAAATCTTGTCAAGCAGGTCAAAAAAGGATATACAGACGCTCGACTGTTCCTTTCTTCACGAAAACCACCACTCAATTGATCGAAAACTGACTCTAAAATGTCCATAGATCGAGGATTATGAAAGACAGTAAGTATACGGCAGCTGCACATTCCGCGCGCCAGGTATACACCGACTGCGTCGACACGCTTCTTTCCTATCGCATTTTTCAGCCTATTCCCGGCCTTTCCAGGGCAAATAATGATTTCTACCATATTTCTACGTATTTGTCCATCAAAAGAGTATACGGTAGAAACTTGATTGTTTTATCACGAAATAAAGCACCAGTTGTAGCATCAAATAAAGTTGTTTTTTATGGATATTGCACACCTGCTGCAGGAAAATCTGTAAAGCGCTTCCTGTAGGATAGCTTGGAAGTCTACAGAAAACTGGTGTTAGGTCTCTCACGCATTTTGTGAGTACTATGGCAGGTATTCCGTCAGCGCCGGAAGATTTTTTTGGTGTCAAATCACTGCGCCATAACTTCATTAAAATATACTTTATGATACGCTGTCTGAAGACGATATCGGGTATCCTTGACTAAACTATGGAAATAGTTGGTTGTATTTTGCCTTGGAAATCGACAGTAGAATTTGAGCGATACTAAGTTTAACAGCGTTTTCCTTAACCTAAATAAGAAGGCAGATTTAGATGTCACCTTAAGGTCCAGGCGCAAAATTCTGAAGTCACGATTGCCAACGGCAAAATTTTTTATATATTCCTTCAGTACGCTATTAGTTTCACCAATTATATAGTTATTTCTGTCCTATGCGTTACGATAGTGTTTGAATGTCTTTTTAGAGCAGTAAACCTCAAACCTTGCTACAAAACTATGCAACTTACATACTATTGAGGCTTGAGGGAAGCTCGTGTGGCTATTTTAGTAGGATAGAATAGAACAACATCTAAACTTATGTCTAAATGAACAAGAGGCAGAGACTGTTCTTGAGTCTAACATGTTTTCTGCTTACTTAGTATCGTAATTAGCAGTATCGCCGTTTTACAACCCTATCCCTCAACATAAGAATTTGACGTTTCATTTTCTCTCATGTTTTCTTGTTTTCCTTAGGAAGCAGAACGTCTAGAGCCGTCAGAAGACACCCAAGTTTATTATGATTATAGTGAAAAAAGATCTTTACCGATCAGTATTCCCGACTATCACTACAATGAAAGAGGAGGCGAGAGATACGTCGCCTTTAACATATATATGGCTGGAAGACACCTTTGTTCCCGAAGATACAGGGAATTTTCAAAGCTACATAATGATCTCAAGAAAGAGTTTATTGGTAAGTAAGTTTTGACAAACAATAAAAAGTGTCCATTAATCAAATATTCCGTAAAATTGTTAGTAAAGTAAATCCCAAGATATAAGATCCTGCCTTTTTGCTTTTTCAACGGGGCAATAAACGACCCTATTAAGGTTTTGTGCATGGTTGCCAGGTATTTACGATAAACGTTTTTTATTTTACCTGCTTTGTATGCCGCCCTTACTTGCAATCAAATTGGATCTATTATTACCTATATATTTACTACCTGCCAACCCGGTTTGGAGCCCTTAAAGTATTTGATAATATAGGCCTAATGACCACAGGTCCCCATTAGGATTCGTAAGATACTTTTTATTATTTTTATTTTTAGTTTTACTTACAACTTACAACGTAAGGGTTCTATTTTAATTATGTGGTGTCCGTGGGAAAATTGCAATAGCTGCTATCGCAAGATAAAACATTTATCACTTGACGCTAAACAAATAGTGAAAAATATTTACCACAGTTTGGTAAAAAGAAGTTTTCTGTATCCTAGGGATATCGGCAAGGATGTCGTAACATACATTTTTGTATTTCACACCACCTTTTAGACAACGCAGTAGTGCTGCCACGGACCCTATTGCATTTCTGCAACAACTACTACCTATATATGTGACCAAGCCAAATATACTTAAATAAATTAATAAATAAGTATTACCGACCTGCCGGGAGTGGGACCCGAGACCTTCTGCACCGTAAGCAAGTACTACGACACGGAGCCCCCAACCGCCACGTTCTTACTTGACCGATTATATATGTATTTGACAAACAGTCCAACTTAAATACATCCTACATCCTCAGTCACGTAAAAGTGCTCGTTTACATCATACTTGTTCAGGCCAAACACTGCGTGTTCTGCAATATTTTGTTTCTTAATCTTTCACAAATTTTTACGTAAATGCTTTGTTTTGCAATAGAAACCTTTTAGTCTTTTAATCTGGTCTTGTATTGCCAGACCCAGAAAAAGCTAGTAAAGAGTGCCATCATTAGCCGTATTTATACCGAGTATATATAATGATTTGAGATACATAAGGCATTTTAAGTAAATAACTATTACTTTTATATGTATGTGAATAAACATATAAAAGTGGATTGTGCAAAGGCAAACAAACACATAATCGGCGTACTACGCTATAAAAAAGTAATCGTTTTCTATAAACTACTTTTTGTTTATTTTTAAATTATGAATCTATTTACATAAGTGAGCGATAATTTACCGATTAAAGTACACAAAATGTTTCTAGCAGGATATTATTATATCGGTTCTAAAGATAATAAAATTTCAGAGGTTTTGAACATCCTCTTTAAAAAAAAAATGTTGATTAGTAAAACTAAATGAAAGATAAATCCTACTAGTACCTTCATATTTATTTACACTACCGTCAGAAAATATTTGCCCACCTAGTTGTTTCAGTCCCAAGACAACAAAAACCCAGATAATTTTTTTTTAAAATTTTAATGAATTATTATTTATTTTCACACATTATTTACAGTCTAAAAAATCAGAAAAATATTCGTGATTTTCCAGGATTTTTCTCATCTATGTAACCTCCTTTGTTTTTAATTACCGTTTTACAGAGTTTCGGCATTCTGTCCAGAGTTTCTTCGATTATTTTAACCCATTCTGCTTGTAAAAGTTTCCACAAGTGATTTTCTGATGTTGGATTGAGTTTTCGAACACACCTGTCTAAATGGTTCCACAGCAAAATTTCGAATTTAGATTCGTCGCTCCAAAGGACGAAGTTCCATTGTTCTGATGTCCAATTTTCATGTTCTCGGGGCCCGTTCGTTTACGTTTATTCACTTGCCTAAGAAGTGGTTTCCTCACTGCAACTATTCCGTGTAGCCCACCATGTGCTAACCTGTTCTTCACGGTTATCACGCTGATTGGGATGGGCCGCTTCAGGTTTACTTGAGCCGTGAGTTCTGGTGCGGTAAGGCAGCGATTACGTTTGCTGGACATTGTTATAGCTCTGACTTCAGCGGGAGTCGTTTTTCGAGGACTTCCTGAACGTTTTTGGTTGAAAATTCCATGTCCCGCAGAAAATTTTTTTTACGATGTAGTCCACCGTTCTCCTTGGCATCCACATATCACTCGCGATTTGTCGACTCGAGTGACCATTTTGATGTCTCGCAATTATCAGAGCCCGATTTTCAACGGAAACTTCTTTCGTTTTTGGCATTTTCACAAAACAATGGAGCCTGTATCAGTAACAAAGTACTGTTTGCGAATGGTTAATTTCCAAAAGGGCACTGGATAAATCACTTCATCAAATATAGCTTACGAATGCAAAAAAAGTGGGCTCAGATGTAAACTGAGCTGAAGGAAGTTCACGGAAACTCTGCACATGAATTTAAACGTGGCCGTAGGAGCACTGCAGATGTTGCACGTTTAGGACACCCGATTGAGGTTTCTTCTGAAGAAATGATCGAGAAATTTCATGGCATCGTGATAGCTGACTGCACGATGGGTGCCGTGTTTGATGACTCGAAACGAAGAATGCACTAGGAATGACAAATCGTGTTCGGAAAAGTTGCAGTGTAATCCGAGGGACTTCTGGCGTCGTTTTGGGACTGAAGACGAAACATAGATCCACTATTACACCCTGCAGACAAAACGGGAGTCAAAACAGTAAGTGGGCGAAAGTGAAAGTGCACCGGAAATAGAGAAAACAGTTTTATCAGCCGAAAAAGTAATAGTAACTGTTTACAGGGTGGAAAAGGGTAAAACAGTGACTGGTTCTTATTACCCAACGTTATTAGACCGTTTACATAGTAAATTGAAGCAGAAACGACCGAGATTAGCGCGCAAAAATGTGCTCCTTCACCGCGACAATGCGCCTGCTCACACATCGGCCGATGCAATGGCAAAAGTGCACGAACTGGGCTTCGAAATAGTTCCACGTCCACCCTATTCGCCAGATTTGGCCTCAAGTGATTTTGGCTTGAAGGAAAGGCAATTTTTGTTGAAAGAACATGTTATCTGTGCTTTAAACAAGTATGCTTCACAGTTCGAAATAATTTTTTCTTAGAGAATAAAAGAGTCTTACTCTGATTGCCATCTTCGGTGCTTAGGCAGGCCTACTGATTCCATTGCCGTAGTCATAATATCTATTCAATGATTGGTTTAGGTTATAGTGCTGGAGCAATCTGAGAAGAACCTGTCATTGCATGCATCACAAACAGATACACATATCTACTACTTTAGGAACCGGTAACACTCTCTCAATTCAAATTACTCAATAACTCCGAAGAGATGAGGCGGGCACCATGAAATGAGGTCAACATCCAAACTTTTATGGTCACGTCCTGGAGGTTTTGCTACGATCGGAGTGCTTATGCTGGTTTGGAGCAGCAGCATATTACTACTACCCAATAATATCCACCCAAAAAAACTTCTTACAGAATACTTGCCATAGTAGTTTTCTGTAGACTTTCAACCTATCCTACAGAAGGAGAATATTTCCTACTTGCTGAAAATGCGCTACAGTTATAGTTTAAAAACCACAAATTAATTGATAAACGATGCAGAGATTATCGTTAATACAAGAAAAGTTCGAGCAAAATAATGTTTACTTAGACGTGACGTCATTCGCTCTGATTGGTGTTCCATATAACATGGCGGATTGCTGAATTTGCATTTTTATTTTAACAAAAATAATATTAATCTCACTTTTAATATAAAAATGAAAACAGTTTTTAGAAACTTTTTAATCTATTTCATCATTTAGTCATAATTTTGGTGCTTCATTCACCTATTACTTTCAAAGTGGCGCATTCTCGAAATGCACGTGGCGGTAATACTTCACATCGTATGAAGTTCAGCTTTCTTACTCCTCGTCCAACCCTTTTCAAGCAGTCTTTTTTATGGAGAAGCTCATCCCTTTGGAATGATTTGACCAGGACAGTGTTTCCCACGGAGTACAATTTACAGCTATTCCAGCGCAACGTACATCGCTTTTTCTGTACGCGCGTTGCTCCTGCAGTGCGTATCTTATGTCTATATAAAAAAAACACCTATTCTTTCAAATGTAAATCTAAAATTAGGGATTTTCTTCTTGTCGGGCTTCTTATAAATATAGAGAGTTTGTAAGGTACGAGTATATATGTTAATGTGTTGTAATACCAATATTGTCTTTATACTTGTTTTTATTATACAATACAGATTTTAATTCCGATTACGAAGTTAGCAGCTTTTATGTAATATTTTTCTTTTGAGCATCGAACTGCGAAACATTTTATGTATTATCTATTGACCTGTGTAAATACTTTTTGTACATTGACCCCAATAAACCATTTGTATTTGTAAAATAATAATAATGCTAGAAAATAGCTTTTGAACATCGATGTCTTCCATTAGCCCGAGTCAACAATTTTATCCATTTTTTTTTAGGCTATACTTTCCCAAAGCTGCCAGGCAAATGGCCCTTTACACTCAGTGAACAGCAATTAGATGCTAGAAGGAGAGGCCTAGAACAATATTTGGAAAGGGTGTGCGCTGTAAGAGTTATAGCAGAATCCGATATCATGCAAGAATTCCTTACGGATCAAGATGATGAGAATAATAGCAGTCCAGTTGACTTAAAGGTACTATTTTTTTTTTTATTTCGATCATCATTCTTTTTTTAGTTAATGAAGTTTTAAAAGGATACCATACGTCAATCTGTATATAGAGAAAATACCTTTTATCAGCAAATTTATCATCATCAGCTTATTCCATCCATAGTCGGATGTAAGCCTCCCCAAGTTGTCTTTGTTGTTTGCTTTTTGCATCCAATCGTGTCCTGCTAATCTTTTTCTGTCGTCCGTCCATCTTGTCTGTGGTCTACCTCTGCATCTTTTGTGTTCTCTAGGCCTCCATTCAACTATATGGCGTGTCCATGTGTTATCATTCATTCTTGCGATATGCCCTCAATTCCACCTTAATATACATATTCCTTGAATTACATCTGTCACTTTTCATCTTCTTCGAATCTCGATGTTAGGAATACGATCTACGAGTTTGTTTATTATACTTTTATTTAAAGCCCTCGTTTCAGTAGCATATGTTAATTCCGGCAGTACGTATCGATCAAATATTCCGGCTTTTATTGTATTTGGGATGTCCAATTTAAATGTAGATTGTAACCTTCCGAACGCAGACCAAGCTAACGAGACTCTTCTATCCAAGTCAGCCTTTAAATTATTTTTTGATATTTCGATTTTTTGTCCTAAATATATGAATGTTTGTACCTCTCCTATTCTTTCACCTTCTACCAGGTATACAAGTATGAAATGCGGATTTCAGACGACAGATGGTGCACCAATGCAGTTTGGGCTATAACGATATGACACTGCGCCATTTTGTTATGTCATCAACAAGTGTCAGACGCGCACGAGTGATAAATTGGAAAAGTGTGTGCATAGTGTTGTATTGTTGTGTTCAATATGTCGAAATTTATACCGAACAAAGAGCATTCGCTGACAACATTAATTTTTTGTTTTCATTTGAAGAAAACTGCTGTTGAATCATACCGATTACTTCGAGAAGCTTATGGTGAACATGCTCCATCGCAAGATACGTGTGTACGATGGTTTCGGCTTTTCAAAAGTGATGACTTCGATGTTGCAGACAAGGAACATGGAAAAAACGCCAAAAAAATACGAAGATGTGGAATTGCAAGCTTTGTTGGACGAAGATGAATCGCAAACACAAAAACAATTCGCCGAGCAATTGGGCGTTACTCAACAAGCTGTTTCCAATCGGCTACGAAAGATGGGAAAGATTCAGAAGACTGGTAGATGGGTACCACATGAGTTGAACGACAGGCAAATGGAAAAACGCAAAAACACGTGTGACATTTTGCTCGCTCGGCACAAAAGGAAGTCGTTTTTTGCATCGTATAGTTACAGGGGATGAAAAGTGGATTTATTTTGAGAATTCTAACCGCAAAAAATCATGGGTAGACCCAGGCGCACCATCCACATCGACCACAAGACCGAATCGCTTTGGCAGAAAGACTATGCTCTGTGTTTGGTGGGACCAGAAGGGCGTGGTCTATTACGAGCTGCTAAAACGGTTAATACTAAATGTTAGCAACAACAATTGACCGATTTGAACCGTTCGCTGCTTGAAAAAAAGCCAGAATACCGAAAGCGCCAACACAAAGTCATTTTTCTTCATGACAATGCTCCATCACATACGGCAAAACCACTTCGCGACACATTGGAAGCACTCAGCTGGGAAGTTCTACCCCATGCGGCTTACTCACCAGACTTGGCTCCTTCCGATTACCACTTGTTTGCATCGATGGGTCACGCACTTGCTGAGCAGCGCTTTGATTCGTACGAAGATGTAAAAAAATGGCTCGATGAATGGTTCGCAGCAAAAGGGGAAGATTTTTACTGGCGTGGTATTCACAAACTGCCCGAAGGATGGGAAAAATCTATAACAAGCGATGGAGCATACTTTGAATAAAGCACCTTTTATCATTCTTCCGAATTTAACATGTTTTTTTAGAAAAGAAATCCACATTTCATACTTGTACACCTGGTATTAATAGTTCCTGGCTGTTATCTTCACTTTCGTTTTTCAAATATTTGGTTTTGGTGAAGTTTATTTTTAGACCTATTTCTCGAGACCTGTTATTTAATTCCATTAGCATTTTTTGTAACTCTTCTTTTGTGTTGGCGATCAGAATGACATCATTTGCGAACCATAAGTGATTTAATCGTTTATCGTTCATTAGTATTCCTTTATTTTCCCACGATATGAAGTCGCCTTGCCTAATTCCTCTTTTAATTTTGATTTTATTTGTTTTTTCTTCAAGCATTACTTGTGATGTGGAATTTTTATATATGTATTCAAAAAGAGTTGTGTGTCTTTAATCAAGTCTGCTGTTCTTAAGGTGTTAAGTCAACCATTGCTATCCACAAGGTGACTTTATATTCATTTACTTTTTCCACTAGTAATTTCATTGTTTGAAGATGATCCAAAGTGCTGTATCCCCATCTAAATCCCATTTGTTCAGGTGATTACGGATGTAAAAATATTTACGATATTGCTTTTCAGGCAAGGCGGCAAGTATTTTATTATATATAGAAATCATTTTATCCCAAGAACAATGATAGAAACCCATTATACACAGCTGCTTTTATTACAACTACTTATCCCGTTTCATTTCACAACCAAGCTCAAACTAAGACTCAAAATAAGATAAACTGAACTGATTTTAAACTTAAAAAACAATTTTGTTTCGCCTGTTTCAGCTGGCGCTATTCTAAAGTTTAAAATAATTTGCGTATCACACTTAAAAAAACAATTATGAAAAGTGAATGACTTATTATCCTTGCAGTGATAACCTCACATAATGAACATAATAATAGAATTCCTAAGAAGTCAATTATTGTAAAGAGGTTAAAGTATTATTTTACATGTTTAGATGATCCATTTTAAGTTTCTCCCTAATATTTCTTTTTTAAATCGGCTACTAAAATTGAACACTGCCCATATTTTAGTAGCTATTTACTGTTCTCTCATCTGCAAACTATCCCGGACCGCGTTACGTCGTACTCATCAGCTGAGCTAGGATCGACGGAGCAGAGAACAAAGCTGAAAGTAGTTATCACAATATTAGCCAAGGAATTAGTAAAACAGAACAATCTACATCTCTAGTGGTTGTTAGCCTAATTTTGAAGGTATACCTGCCCTCTGTTAGCGGCGGTTTAAGGTCATATACCGATAGAGGAATTGTTGACGGAGTTACTAACTGCTAGGCAGCTTGTTTATTAAGGTTCTACGGTACGAATTTTATGTAGAACCTATAATAGCGTCTATACTATCAGAATTTCGATTTTTTTTTAAACTTTTAAAAATGCCTTGGCTTGTTCGGATACAAGCGAGGCGTCTACCCTCAGGATATTTTATTAGTTAAGGCCTCAATTTTCCAAAAATAACTTGGGCAGACGCGTAGGACTCAAAACCTGGGACTTACAGTCTTATTTATTCAAAAACTCGAAAAACGACCGTTTTCGGCTGGAAAAAGCGGGTCCAGTTTTGTCCTGCGGTATTGGCGGCGTCTGCCTTTTGCAGGTTCCCTCTTATTTTATCAAGAACAAACTAAATTTATTCCTTTATATGGTTAACTGACGTTTTTTGGGCCCTGAAGCTGGATCCGATCTCGGCGGCGTCTACCCTTTAGGGCGCTCGACTTTTTTAGTGTCAACAAATGTTATGGTACTTGATTCAAGTTGTTAAACGACAATCCATTTTTGTATGTAGCATTTTGGGCCATATCTGGGCATTCTAGGGCACGGGAGCCGCAAGATCAAGGTTAAAGGCTTTTATTCGACTCGCCCGAAATTCCGGGTCGCCCTCTTCGTCTAGAACAAAACCTGAATGCACCATTACACCCTGGAGACGAAACGGCAGTTAAACTACATTGCATTACCGAAGGTGAATAAGCACAGAAGAAAGCGAAACTATTGTTATCAGCGGAAAAGGTGATGGTAACAGTGTTTTCGGACTTAAAAGGCATCACGATGATTGACTATTTGGTAAAGGGTAAAACAGTGACTGGCTCTTATTATACAACATTATTGGATCGTTTGCATAGTGAGCTGAAGCAGAAGCGACGGAGATTAGCGCGCTCAACAGTGCTCCTTCGCCAGGACAATGCGCTTGCTCACACATCGGCCGTTACAATGACAAAAGCGCACGAGCTGGGCTTCGAAATAGTTCTCCATCCGCTCTACTCCCCAGATTTGGCCCCAAGTGATTTTTTTTCTTCCCTTATCTAAAAAATGACCTTGAAGAAAAGAAAATTGTGACCAATTAAGGGGTTATCTGTGCTGTAAACGACTATTATACAAACTTCGAAACAGTTTTTTTTTGTAAGGAAATAAAAAAAATGAAATCTCGCTGGACGAAATGTATTGAGCTCAATGGAGATTATGTTGAGAAATAGAGTTTTGTTTTTGCAAATGTTGTTTACCTTCTTTCTTACAAGACTTTTCAATCCACACTCGTATATAAAAATTAAACTCAATTACTAAAATTTACCAAAGTGCATATTTCAGCAGTTATTTACTGGTCTCTCCTCTAGAAAACCATTTCGGAATACCTTCATAAGTAGGCTTACAGCAAACCAAATTGTTATGTCTTACTGACTCCTTATACCAGTACTGTGAAAAGTATTTTGAGTTTGGTTCTTGTTCTTCTCTATCGATCTGAAGTCTGCTGATAAGTCGTAATACGACGAAACGCGTCCTTTTGTTTCAGTACAGGTAATTCTACATATATACTACATGGGGTGAAAAATCCCGAAACTTCTACAGAAGAAAACAATGTTTTTTCCAAAAAATCGATTGTATTCTTCAACATAGTTTCCTTCAAGAGCGCTACACTTATTTCAACGATCGTCCAGCATTTGGATACCTTTCGTATAGTACAATTTGTCAAGCTCTCTAAAATAGACCTCAGTTTCTCACTCAACTTTTCATTTGAGCCAAATCTCTTTCCCTGAAGCCTCCTTTTCAAATAATATGGTAATAATCGCTGGGGGCCAGATCTGGTGAATACGGCGGATGAAGAAGCAATTCATAGCTCAGTTGCTCCAATTTCACCATCGATTTTATGTAGTGGTGAGCTGATGCATTTTCTTGGTCAAACGGCACTTTTCCAGCCACTCTGTGGGCTGCCTATTGCACTCGGGCTTGTAGTGGTGGATCCATATTTACGAGTCGCCACAAAAACTCCTTTGGATTACGCAAAAACGGTACCAAACAGCGTTCTGAATCTTCGGCACGTTGTTGTTTTTGATCAGTCGTGAGAGTGCGCTGCATCCATCGGGCACAGCTGTTTCATACGCAAATATTCATGCAAAATATGCCTCACGCATTCTGTTGATATCTTCACGATGTCAGCTATCTTTTTCACTTTTACTTTGCGGCCATTCAGAATAATATGGTGGCTTTTTTTGTGTTTTTGGAGTGACCGCCTCATTTGGACGTCCGGAACGTGGTGCACCATCGGTGCTTGTACGGCCGCATTTAAGTTCACTAAACCATCGACAAATAGTTGCTTTCGACGAAGCAGATGCGCCATAATACTTCTCAAGCCGTTTTGGGTTTCCATCAGCAATGTTTGATCAACACTTTTAATGCTTTTTGTTCCATCGTTTAGCAAAAATTACCAAGCAAGGCGAGTACAGGTTGAACACATCAGTCTGCATTTCTCTAGATTAAATTAATCTAACTTAATCCAAACTTAGCTTGAACACATTATACAAGTTCATGTGGTTTGGTTCGCGTCAATCTTCTGATTTCTTGCGCGTTATCCAGGAGTTGCATTGATTCCGCGTTGGTGTGATTCAGTAATCTTCTTTCGTGTTTTATGGCTAAATCTTGAATAACTTCGTGGGTCCATTTGATTTCGAGATCATCGTGCAGTTCTTCGTTGGTTACGTAGCGATAAGCATTAGTAATCAATCGAAGAAATTTGTTTTGGCAGCGTTGGATTATAAGTTGATTTGATGTCTTAGTGCAACCCCATATTTGCACTCCATAAGTCCATATTCGCTTTATTATGGACTGATAAATCAATCTCTTTGATCTTAGGTCTAGTTGGGAATATCTTCCGACTAACCAGTATAGTTGTCTAATTTTGAGTCTGATCTGCTCAGCTTTCTGTCTAACATGATATTTCCAATTTATTCTACCATCGAGATGAATGCCGAGGTATTTCGCTGACCCTGCCTGAGGAATTGGACATCCCCCAAGTGATATGATTAGGTTGCTGTCTTTTGGCCGCAACACAAAGTTGATATGGACAGATTTCGAGCTGTTAAGTTGTATTTTCCAGTCTCTAGTCCATTTATAAATTTTGTTAACTGCAACTGGTAGTTTTTCTATTGCTTTAGGCAGAGATATGTCTTTGGCTATAATGACTGTGTCGTCAGCAAATGTACTGTTTCTTTTGTTGTTGGGATATCGGCAGTGTAGCGCAGGTAGAGGAGTGGTCCTAAGACACTACCCTGCGAAACTCCAGCCGAGATTGATTTGAATGTTGAGAATATTCCTTTATGTGACACTCTAGATTTTCTTTCAGAAAGGTACGACTCTAATAATTGACAATAGTTCCGCGGCAGCAATTTGCTCATCTTGTAGATCAGTCCCATATGCCATACCCCGTCAAACGCCTGTGACACGTCAAGGACTATTGCAGGGCAATGTTTTTTTTTCTTCAAACGCATTTTCAATAACAGCTGTCACTCTATGCACTTGGTCTGCTGTTAAGGGGCGATTTCGGAATCCAAACTGGAAATCTGGTATATTTATAAGTGGTTTAAGACGTTTTAACAGTACTTTTTCAAACAATTTTTATATGGCTGGTAGCAACGAGATGGCCGGTTTGTCAGGTTTTCAAGTATAATTATTTGTACCGTTTTAAAACATCCCGGAACATGCTTCAGTGCAAACAGGCATTAAATATGTATGTCAACAGGATGATTGTTTTTCGTGGCAATTCTTTCAATAAGCCAGGTGAAATTTCATCAATTCCAGGAGCTTTTTTAGGATTGAGGTTGTTGTCAGTTTCCATGGCAACTTCCATAGGAGAAACCATCTTTATAGCTTTTTCGGGTTGATAAGCAGGTGTTGTATCGATTGTAGGTTGGATATCATTCGGTTGAAATACACTAGCTAAATGTTGTGCAAATAATTGAGCTTTTTCATCATTGCGTCTAACCCATTATTTTCTTGCATTTCTATTAGGCGGCACTCGAACTGGTCGTTTGAATCTGCGAGTTGCTTTCCATAGTGAATAATCTTTGTCTGCTTCCGGGCTTAATTCACTAAGATATTTTTCGAAGCAATTCCATTTATATTCTTTAATTTTTTGATTCGTCTGATTACTGATTTGGTTGAATTTTCTTTTGTCTGCAGCGATTCTGGTTCTGTGCCATACTCTTCTTGCTTTTCTTCTTTCTTTTATCATGTCCCTAATTTCAAGGGGATAATTTACTTCATGATCTGGCTTCTCTTTTGTTACTGGTGTAGCTTCTTTTGCAACTGACCGAATCTGTTCTATTAGATTTGGTACTTGTAGCTCTAGATCTTCTTTAGTTTTGAGTCTTACGTTTAAATTGATTTGCTTTTCTATCAATAGTCTGAACTTGTTTCAATCAGTATATTTGTTGGTGAGATTTTGTTTTTTTGGATTTTTCATAATTGTCGCACCCAGAGTTAGTATGACTGGAGTGTGGTCAGATGTTAGTTCGCACAGGTTTTCAGTTTTGATTTGGTTTGTTGGGATACCTTTCGAGATGAAGAAGTCCAGGAGGTCTGGCACTTTATTATTGTCGGTGGGCCGGTAAAGTGGGCTCACATCCTGAATGATAATTACAGTTTGTAATGTTAATGGCTCTTAGTAAGTCATTGCCCTTTCCAGCTGTTATTAATCGCGAACCCCACGTTGTGTGTTTAACATTGAAGTCCCCTCCAATGATAAACCTTGGGCCTAATTTTGAAAACAAATCTCTGTATTGTTATTGTGTCATTTTATGTCTCGGTGGACAATATATAGCGCCAATGTTTATCTCAGCAACGTTATTTTCAATACTAACTATGGTAGCTTGTATTTCTTGTTCTTTTATTTTCTCTTGTTGGAAATGTTGTATTCTTTATTTTATAATTACGGCTGTACCTCCTCTAGCACGTTCACTGGGTTGTACAGTCCAGTAGGCATCGAAGCCCCGTATTTTGATATAATTTTTGTTTGAGAAATGGGTCTCCGATATGAGCACTATATCTATGTGATCAGTTGACAGAAATATTTCTAGTTCACGAACCCGTTTGTTTAAACAAAATGTCATGAAAATTTTACGCGAATCTTCTGAGCATTGACATTAGAGTTTTTTGTTTATGCTGCCAACGTGAGATTTTTAACCCAATATATATATATATATATATATATATATATATATATATATATATATATATATATATATATATATATATATATATATACAGTCGACACTGTTTATAGTGAAACTCTATATAGTGAAAAACTCTTTATAGCGCAATTTTTTCAAGACCTAGAATATTTTAATGAAATTCATGTAAAAAGCCCTGCATATAGTGAATCTGTAAAATAGTAACACTCTATATAATAAAAATTTTTACCGGAATTTTATGTATAAATTTTTATGCATTTATTGAGATCTTGGCCATTTCGGGTTTCCCATTTTTATCTAACATTAGCACGAATTCCATTTTTATGACGCATTCTTTTGAAAAGGTTCTTAACGCGTTTATAACGCCTAATGGTTGGCAATAAATCAGGTAGATTTATGTGAGAAACCCGGGGAATAACCCATTTTATAGAAACCCGGGGAAAAACCCATTTTATAGTCGAGGCCTAGTAATTCGCAAATTCAGGTTCAGTTTCTTTTTGTTTAAGAATCAAGTAAGATCTCCAAGCGAGTGTGTTTAAGATTAGCTGAGAAAATTAAAGTTTTGGAGGAAGTTGATAAAGGCTGCAAAAAAATTGATGTTGCTGCAAAATTTGGTGTTTCTCCAAGTTGCGTCTCTCTGATAATAAAAAGTCGCGACAGTATCATCAAGAAACCTAGTGTTCCAAGCAGTCGAAAACGAGTACGGGTGAGTACTTACGAGGATGTAAATGAAGCAGTTTTACGATGGTTTCAAGTGGCCCGTACGCATCAAAACGTACCAATATCGGGAAATTTAATAAAGCAAAAGGCTCTACAATTTGCTAAAGAATTTAACTGCGTTAGTTTTCAAGCTAGTGAAGGGTGGTTGAGTGCCTGGAAGACTCGCAATTCAATTGTTTTCAAGACGGTGTCTGGCGAGAGTGCAAGCGTTAGTCAGGAGGACTGTGACATTTGGACTGAAACTGTTTTAAAAAGTGCATTGAAATAGTACGAGCCAAAAAAACGTTTTTAATTGTGATGAAACCGGTTTGTTTTTTAAATGTTTGCCAAATAAAACTTTTGCTTTTAAAAGTGATAAATGTTTTGGTGTTAAAACCAGTAAAGAAAGGGTTACACTTATGGTTGGAGCAAACATGGATGGCTTAGAAAAACTGAAATTATTGCTTATAGGTAAAAGCAAAAATCCCCCTTGTTTAAAAGGAGTTAAATCTCTGGAGTTAGATTACGCCAATAATAAGAAGGCATGGATGACTTCTGAGATTTTCGAAAGATGGATCAAAGAACTGGACACCAACGAAAATGAAAAGCCAAAAGTGAAAGATTGTGATGTTTATAGACAATTGTCCTGCACATCCAGTTACTGTAAGTAAAAAATTAAGGAATATTGAATTGATCTTTTTTCCACCAAACATGACCTCCAAATTGCAACCTATGGACCAGGGTATTATAAAAAACATAAAATATCATTACCGAAACAGAATTGTTCACAAAATTGTTAATGCGATTGATAACAACCTTCCAGTCCAAAAATTGATTACCCTTAAAGAGTATATAACTGAAGTCGCTAAAGTATGGAGTGAAAATGTTTCTCAGAAAACTATCAAAAACTGCTTTTCTAAAGCAAGTTTTACTGAAAAAAATTGACGAATGAGAAGAAGAAGACGAAATGGATATCGCTACCTTAAAAAGGCAATGGGGTATTCTACAAAAAACTGCTACCGTCGACGCAGATTTTTTACTTGAAGATTTCTTAGAAATCGACAATGATGTTGGCACGACAGAACTCCCAACTGACCAAGACATAATTGACGATATAAAAAGTATAGAAGATCATGAAGAAGAAACTAAAACCGAGGAATGTCCTATATATATATATATATATATATATATATATATATATATATATATATATATATATATATATATATATATATATATATATATAATGTCCATTACTGTCCGGTCTAAATAATTTTACGTAAGGCTTCTTCAATTCAATTAATGAACTGTATTATACTAGAAAAATGTAATAATATTACCGGCCAATAAAGCTATGGTGAAAAACGCAATAAAGGATTAGGGACCTTTGGACTCTTTAGTTTATCTCTTTAAATATAAATTCAACACCTTTTTTTTGATAAATCTGAGGTCATAAGTTTAATCGAACACTTACTTAACCTTTGCTTGATCCCGCCATTAATTAAAGAGGAAAAATATTTTAGATCTAGGGTCAGTTACTATTATAATTTCATTCATTGTGCAGATGAACGGTAAAAAACCGTGAACAATAGTTTACCTTATTTGGGGATATTTATCGTAATGCTCTGTCAGCTTGCATAGGGAACAATAGTGATAAAAAAATATCTTCCTTGTCTTTTTCAGCATGTTGCTAAATAAAGCGGTACCTGTATAGGATGAATAAAGCTTTTTACCAAAAATTTAACGATATAAAGTTTAGTAGCTTTCAGACGGGGAGCCATGTCCCCCATCCGAAGGCTTTTACTAGGAAACAACGCTTTTAAATGAGAGGACGGTGGTGAGACGGAAGTCCCACTGTGCAACTCAAAATTCCGGTCGCCTTTCAATTTTTAAGATATTGTGTTAAAATTTTTAAAATACTCGTCAGACATAGCGCTTTAACTTGTACCTGCAACTTTTTTGTTAATTTTTTTTCTTGTAATTTTGACTGAAAGATGAACTTTTTGCTGTCTACATTGAAATCACGATAATTTGCTTATGGTAATATATGTTTCTGAGGTCGCTGATTCCTGTAAAAATAGTCATTTTAGCGAAAATTTTGAGGATATACACAGTAAAAAGTTCATCGCCCAAAAGAGTATTATTTAAAAATAACCGGTCAAGTGCAAGTTGAACTTGCGCAATTAGTGTTCCGTACGTTGATTGCTTTTAAAATAAAAAAAAATTGTTATAAAATGATCAGTGACTTCACAAAATACACCCCAAATGAGTTTTTAACAAAGTTTGTTTCCAATCTTTACTGAAATCTGATGACCTTGAAATTTTTGTTTTTTTATATACCATATAAATTATTAAAGGTAATGCACTCGTGATAATTTTCGTTCAATCTACACCAAGTGGAGAATATTCCAGAATTTTTTCGAATTTTTTTGATAAGTACTTTTCTAGATAAGGCCCGGGACAGCGATTTTTTCGCGATTTTTTAAAAATAATACAAAGAAAAGTGCGCGCAAGTATAATATTATATATATATTTTTTACTCGTGTTTTCACAAGCTTTTATTTGACACCACACTCGATGATCTAGTAAAAAAATTTTTTTTTCACTTCCGACTTCACCCCCCAAAACTGACCTCTTAAGTCAAAATTTAATTCTCAAAACTACATGGCTCTGATGAGGCCATCAATTCCTATATTATTACCAAATTTCACCTTTCTATGTCAAATAGTTTCGGAGAAAATCGGGTGTGACAGACAGACAGACAGACAGACAGACAGACAGACAGACAGACAGACAGGCAGACAGACAGACAGACAGACAGACACCGAAGTGATCTTATAAGTGTTCCGTACGGAACACTAAAAAAGACGCCTTCACCTTGTAGAACGGCACTAAAAGAGTCGAATGAATTTGTTTTAGGTACTCCTGCCAGATCGAGAAGTCGTAACAGTAACGTTAAAACGTAGTGCAAATGCCGATGAAGTGTATGAAGCAGTCATCAAAAAAATTGAGATGAGCAAGAAAGTATCAAAGTATTTTTACTTATTTGAAATCGTAGAATATAATTTTGGTACGTATGATTAATATAATTGTAATCCATTTATGTTAATGTAGCGATACTTTTTAAAGGACTTTACGTTTGGCCGTATGAATGTCATTAACATACCTCTTGATGAGAGAAGAAAGAAAAGTTCTCTGCACACGAAAAACTTTAGTAAAATTATGAACTAAAAAGATAATCTCACAATTAATGATTTGCAAAAATATTTGTGGATATTATGTCGACGGAGTTGGAAAAAAGTGGGCCGCCATCATTCACTATATACCCTACCACAGCAAATTCGACGAATCGTAGCTCTAGAAAATCTCTCTAAAATATATCGATGGTTGGTTGGTGAATCGCCCGTCCATTCCTAACTTTACCATTTTCAATTTTTTTGTCGTAGTTTACTTTTTAAAAATCAAAATTACAGTCCAACTATAACTCGTAGACGGTAAAAGAAATTCCTTTTTTTTGTGGTTGTGGCACCCCTACAAACAGTGCTTTGTGGAAAAAGATTCATTTCTAATCTTATTTATGGTTACATACTGCATTATTGAACATGAGTGCTGCATACGCTTCGCGCTTTAAGGGTATGTTCCTATGTAATCATCCAAAAGGTCCGAAAATAACGCCTACAGTGGCTGCTAAGTATGTCGGCAAGTCGGAAGCATTCATTAACAAGTGGGTGTGAAGATCCATGTTTGGGGATGTCTTTCGGAAAAAGGTTTTGGGAGACTCTGCATCTTTACCTACAAATTGAACGCTGAAAAAATGCTCCAGATTTAGAAGAAGGTATTAGTACAGAGTAATACGTCGAAAATGTAGAGAAGCTGGGGAAGTCGGGTTAAGCGAGAAATGCCGAGAAATAGAGGAACTGCAGGATAAACATTACACATTCAACCTACATGAGAAGCTTAAGGAATTGAGAAGAAAAAACAAAAAATAATCTGAGAAATGGAAGTAATGATATTGTATTAGATACTAAAGACATGGGAGCAATACATAGAAGAACTTTTCAATGGACGTAGATCAGAAAACTTACAACTAAACAGGGATAATGAGATAGGGCCAGAAATAACAAGAAGAGAAGTTATTCATGCTATAGAACTACAGAAAGATGGAAAAGCAGTTGGTCCAGATGACATGAAGGGAGAAATCTTCAAAATATTTTCGGATTAAAGTCCATTTAAATCGACTGGTAATCTTATTTAACAAGATCTATGAAACTGGCTAAATCCCTCTTGGCCAGCACTTTCATACCAGTTCTTAACAAGTCAGAATCAATGAAATCTGTTAATTATCGCTTAATAAATTTAATGTGTCACGTTCTCAAGATATTCCTGAGAATCATCAATACCAGAATATATAGAAAATGTGAAGCAGAAATAGATAACACACAATTCGGATTCGGAAAAGACATGGGTACACGGGAAGCTTTGTTCTCATTAAATCTACTGATCTAGCATTGTAAAGATATGAATGTAGATGTATATGCATGTTTTATAGATTACAATAAAGCTTTCGACTGCGTGATGCACGAGAAATTAATAACAATTCCAGAAACAACAAATATAGACAAAAAAATACAATATTATTAAAAATCTGTACTGGAATCAATCAGTGGAAGTTAAAATTGAGCTGGAAAGCATAAAAATAACCCAAGGTGTAAGACAGGGAGGCATTCTCTCACCACTTTTATTCAATCTTCATTCTGATGCTGTGTTTAATGAGGCCATATATGAATCCATTGAAGGAATAACAGTTAATGGGAGTATACTGAACACTGTACGGTATAATGATGATACTATTTTATTAGCAAATAATATCAAAAATCTCCAGCAACTCATCAATCAAGTCGTAACAGCCAAGGAAAGATTTGGATTAACTATGAATATAAGAAAAACTAAGTGGATGGTAAAACAAAGAAAAATCTACACCTCGAAATCAGGGACAACACAGTAGAACAGGTCTCCACATTTAAATATTTGGAAACCAATATGACAAGTGGGACCCAAGAAAGGAAATAAAGGGTCTTCCATTTGGGACTTGACAACTTTGAAATTTCACTGTGAACGCAACCCTTAAGCCAATCACCGAACTGTCAACGTCAAAACATTCAGTAAAGTCAACATTTTCATCATGGTGAAATACACGAACGAACAACGTTTACAAATAATTAAAATTTACTACCAAAATTTGGAGTCGGTGACTGCAACTTTAAGAGCGTTAACGCCAATTTTTGGTCGTAATTCTCGTCCCAGTAGACAAGCAATTCATAGTCTAGTGAAAAAATTTGAGTTAACATATTCGCTGCTGGATGTTCCCGTGCCAGTGAGATAACGGGTTGGTCGAAGTGGCCAGAATATTGCTGCCGTTCAAGCGTCCATCTCAAACGAACCAAAACAGTCGATTTTACGGCGTTCTCAAGAACTGGGCATCGCTCAGACCACACTATGGCGAATTTTGCGAAAGGATCTTGGCCTGCACCCTTATAAGTTAAAGTTAATTCAAGAACTAAAGCCACTCGATCATATGAAGCGACGTACGTTCTCGAATTGGGCTCTAGAAATGTTGGAAGAAGATGACCAATTTCATCGCAAAATCATCTTTAGTGATGAAGCGCATTTTTGGATAAACGGTTTCGTCAACAAACAGAATATGCGTTATTGGTCAGGTGAAAACCCTCATGTGCTTGAAGAAACATTACTTCATCCACAAAAAATTACTGTTTGGTGCGGTTTTCATGCCGAAGGTGTCATTGGGCCGTTCTTTTTCGTTGATGAAAATAACCGTCACGTTACAGCCAATGGAGATCGCTACAGAGGCATGTTGCAACGTTATTTCTTTGATCAATTGCGTGGGCTAGACATTAATGATATGTGGTTTCAACAAAACGGCGCCACAAGCCACACAGCGGGTGTAACAATCGACTTACTGCAATCTAAATTCGGTGAACGTGTTATATCGAGAAATGGTCCCGTCGAATGGCCGCCTAGATCGTGTGATTTAACACCTCTAGACTTCTTTGTATGGGGGTACGTTAAATCATTGGTCTATGCTAACAAGCCTGCGTCGTTAGAGGAGCTCAGAGCCAATATTGAAAGAGAAATAGCAGCCGTTTCCGTCGAAATGTGTGGCCGAGTCATCGAAAATTGGGTTCAACGAATCGACCGCTGCAAACGTGCCCGTGGTGGACATATGAATGAAGTCGAATTCCATACATAAATGTTGTGTGATTGTACTTCAAGCCGATAGTAAAATTTTCGAAGTGTCTCAAATGGGTTGCGTTTTATTTACAAAAAAAAGTTGTCAAGTCCTTAATGAAAGACCCGATATAACATACATGAATATAAATAAATTTTTCCATTGCCCATGCCTCGAACTCCAAAAGAGAATGGATTTGAGTGCTGGACCCTAGACCCTGGTTCAGAGAAAAACGACTGGAATCTTTTGAAATGTACATTTATAGACGCCTTCTTCGCATTTCCTGGGTACAGAAAATGAAAAACACAGAAATGCTGGAAAGAATGAAGGAATTACTAGCAACCATAAAAATAAGAAAAATTCAGTACTTCAGAATATAATCATATCAAATATTTATTGGTAATAAGTACACAATATGCTTTTACACGTCATAACAAAGTCAAAAAAAATGTTAAAATGTTAAAACATTAAAATATTGAAATATCAAAGACATGTAGCTACAAATCAATGAACAATTAAAACATTTCAAAAGAACAAAATAACATTGCAAGAAAAAGGTAAGACATGTTAATTACGTAGTTAAAAGTCATTAAAATTTCGATTCAAAAACTCATGAAGGGAATAAAATGATCTTGTAATCAGGTAGGATTTCACCTTCCTGACAAAGCTCTCGTCCGACAGCTTCCTAACAGCCACCGGTAATGCATTAAAGAAACTGACCCCATAGTAGTCAGTGCCTCTGCGAGTTCGTGCTATTCTGTGGAAGCTAGGTATTAGATTTTGGTTACCTCTAGTGGGGTAGTTGTGGAGATTTTGATGGGTAGTGAACAGCCTCACATTTTGTTTAATGTATGTTAAGCACTGGAATATGTGACACAGGGGAAAGTCAGTATCCCCAGTTCAGAGAAATAGCGACGACGACAGTCGCGATATCCCAGTCCCACAATGACGCGGACGAAGTGTCGCTGAAGTGAAAAAATTCTTTATGCATGCGATAAGTGTCCCCCAGTTCACAACAGCATAAGACATGTTGTATGCAAAATATGCATTACTACTCAGTATATATCACCACTACACCAAACACTTTATTTTTGCACTCGACGCGCGTTTCGCTAACCATGTTAGCTTCATCAGGAGCGATGATTGACTGAATCAATCAATCATCGCTCCTGATGAAGCTAACATGGTTAGCGAAACGCGCGTCGAGTGCAAAAATAAAGTGTTTGGTGTAGTGGTGATATATACTGAGTAGCGTCATTGTGCCAAAGATTCCACATTCCCAACTTAGTTCAAAATATGCATGATAAGCGATTAAGAGAACGTCTTGAGACACATTTTTAGCCAAACTTCAAATAAGGAAAATCATTCTGGAAAATTTAGACGCCAGTTCAGAGACTTGTTTCTCTCATGAGAGCCCAGGATCAAGGAACACGCCCAGAAATTTAACGAAGTCATTTGTAGGTAGGTCAGATGGAGAATTTCTTCTATTTGCCAAGAACCAGCCTCCTATGTTATGCTGCATGTCGGAAACACTCTGCTTTATTGGATCCCCAGTATGATAGTGCTGCAGACTGGTGGTATCATCTGAAAATAGGATTAAATTTGGGTTATCAGTATAATTAGGCAAATCGTTTATATAAATTAAAAACAGTAATGGTCCCAAGACCGACCCCTGGGCAACCCCATGTTTGATAATCTGTCTGCTAGAAATCTACATGTTAAAGCTCACATATTGAGAGCGATTAGAAAGATATGACCTAACAAGGTCTATGCTGCAAGGATCAAAGTTGTAAACAACAGTTTCGAAAAAAGGATCTCTGATGAAACACAATCAAAAGCTTTCTATAGGTCAAAGAATTAAGCATAGGTATCCAATCCCATTTCAAGTCCCTCCGTCACATACTCGGTAAGCCGATTTACTTCCAGAGTAGTAGATCTTTTAGTTGATTTTTTATGACTGATTCAAATACTTTGGACAAACCAGGTAAAATGGATATTGGGCGGTAGTTATTACGATCATCCACCGATCCTTTATTTTTAAAGATAGGAACAACTTTGGCAACTTAAAACATTGATGGGAAAGTGTTCACCCTCAGGCCAAGCTTGATGAGATGAGTCAAAGAGTATATAATCAGGTGTTTCAGAGTTTTGATGTTTTTGGTGCTCATGTCGATAGGATCCCTACTATGTGAATTTTTCAATCCAGAAATTGCTTCCCTTACTGTATTATTAGTGATCTTAGCAAATTTAAAAGTTTCAATATTCCCCAGAATATTCCTAGTTAGAAATTCATTATAGAACACTTCTGAGTTAGGCAATTGTATCGTCAGCTCCTCTGCAATATTGATGAAAAAGTTATTCAGGGCTTCGGCACTCAGATTTGTTGTTTGACAATATGATCTGCAATTAGAATTTGATTTAATTATTTTCCCAACGGTAGTTTGTTTGTTTAAGGATTTACGCACTACATTATCATATGATTTTTTTTTTGTATTTGATATTTCCTTCCTATACTGGCTTTTGTAGTCACTGAGTAGTTTTTTGGGAACCAAGATTGGATTCTGCTTATGCAACAAACCCAGCAATCTGAGTCTCTCCCTCATTTCATGAAGGTGCCGGTTGAATGAGGGACCGAAAGTACAAATTGCTACGTCTAATTATTGATGGCAAAATAAAGGGCAAACGATCGATCGGAAGACAATAGAATTCTTGGCTGAAGGACACGAAAATGTGGTTTGAATGTACTCGCGTGATATTTTTCGAACAGCAGTTTCTAAAAATCGTCTAGCTATATGTATCGCCAACCTTCGTGAGGAGATGGCGTCGTAAAAAGAAAATCAGTACCGACTACCAAAGAGTGGTTTGTCGATAAAAATGAGAAGTGGGTTCTTCAAGAGGACGTCAGCCCCAAACATCAGAGTAAAACGTGTAGCCAGTGGAAAGGGGAATCGGGTATCATGACACTAAATTGGTCATCCCAGTCGCCCGATGCAAACTCAATCGAGAACGTATGGTCATACATCAAGCAGAAGCTTTGTAGTAAAAAGGTGTACATAGTGAAGCATCTGTCCCGGCAAATTCGGGCAATTTGGAAATATTTGCCCGAAAAATACTCGAGAAATCTCGTCGAAAATATGACTCTAAGATGGCAAGCGATCTTCGACGTTGATGGAGATTTGGCGAACTACTGAATCATTTAATGGCAATCGTTTACTTTCGAATGATGTAAAAAACTTTTATATAAATTTTTAATGAAAAATGCGCTACACGTTCTTACTTGACCGACTGTAAATATAAATATATGTGCACATATAAATTATGTTTTTAGAAAGAAAATTACAACCAACAGAATACCCTCATAATCTTTACATTCAAAACTATAGTACGGCGACTAGTACTTGTCTGTCTGTACGAAAATGGCTGTTTTCTATTCAGAAAGAAATGACTCTGATGAAGGATGCTCAAGCTACTTCCTACATATTTTGGCAGGTAAGTTTTAGAAAAAAAAACATTAACTTGGGATTATGTTGCATAATTTGTTAATCAATTTTATGTCATTAGAATATTTCGAAAAATCCTTTTTCATCTGGAGATATTCGAGGAGAACGATAAATTTTGCATGTTTGTGAGTTTAATTAAGAACATTAAGAAATCAATTTTAAAGGCACTCCATTATGCTCCATAAAATTTCTATTTCAGTATGATATTTTGTCTCGATAATACCACCAGTCCAGACTTTCTAGATACGGATCTGTTTTTAGTGAATCTCTGGTTTGATCCCCGACAAGTCAGTACAGTTGTATTATAAAATGTATTTGGCTAAGCCCATTCCACGTCATGTTGCTTGCCAGCATACATCAGCAAAGTCTGAAAAGCCAGTTGTTAATGATATACCACTCGGACCATGAAAGGTTGATGACGAAGGCACCGCCCCCCTCTCAGCCCAGGTGGTGCTAATACTTGAAGACGGATTTCAGGGACTGTTGGTGGGAAACTACTCGGACGGACTGACGCAAGTGGGGCGGATTATTTTCTAGGATTGGGAATCTACTCGGCCAGAAAAAATACAGACGGCATGTTCTTAATGCACTATTACGTTGGTTTATTGGATCGTTTGAATGGTAAAATCAAGAAGAAAAGGCCGCATTTAACGATGGAGAAAGTGTGGTTTGACCAAGATTATGCATCAGCTCACAAGTCCATAAAATCGATGATGAAATTGGACTAATTGGGCTATGAATTGCTTCCTCATCCACCGTACTCACCAGATCTAGCCCCCAGCGATTATTATCATTTTTCAAATTTGAAAGGGCATCTCCAAAGAATAAGTTTTTAGCTCTAAAGAATGAGTTTTGTCTCAAATGAAGAAGTCGAATTGGAAACTGGGGCTTATTTTAGAGAGCTCGACGAGATGTACTATATGGTATCCAAATGTTTGAAAATTGCTAGAATAAATGTATAGCTCTTGAAGGAAACTATTTTGAAGAATAAAATTAATTTTCAGCAAAAAATTTTTTTTTTCTTCAAAAGTCTCGGGAGTTTTCACCCCCATATAGTATAAGTAAGTAATTAGTGCATGTGCCTATTAGGAAAAGTTATCCTGGTTATAATATATTCGAACGAAACGTCATATCGAAATAGCAACATCCAAAGTTCAATTATGGAAGAGCGTGAATGAAATAAGTTCAGTACTTATTTTACAATTTATATTTGCGAGGGGAATACTGGGGAATAACTGTTTTTTATTATTATTTTTTTATCGTTCATATTTATAGGCAGTAGACGAAGTAAATAGAGGCTACATAAACGCCGGTGAACGCCTATACCAGCTGAAAGCCCTGCAAGACCAAACCAGAGCGACGGAATACCTAAAGTTAGCCCGCGAACTTCCTGGATACGGCGAGATTGTTTTTCCGCACTGCTCATGCGATTCGCGGAAAGAAGGCCACGTGATCTTATCTATAGGCTCAAGTGGGATCAAATTGCACGCTTGTCAGGAAGATGGTACATTGGAAAGTCAGGTCGTGATATTGGAGTGGGACACCGTGAGGCAGTGGGAGATCGACGAGGAGGGGATGGCGTTCTGTTTGAAGTACAATAGGCAGGATAAGACGCCGAGGTGGTTGAAAATATTCTCTCCCTATGTAAGTACGCATTTATTACATTACATTAGCATTTTTTTAAAAAAATGTATTTTATTATACCGTTACAAGTTTCATATACAGTTTTTAAGATACTGATTGATCTCGTTTTAATGTAAATATACTGAGGCTTGTGTTAAAACAATTTTTAAAATTTTCGAGACTGAAAAATATTTTACAATCACATACAATCTTAGTAAGGCTTCTGATCGTGTTTCATACGATTTATTCCACACAGAGCTAAAACGCTACAATATCAATGATCGCGCCTCAGATAGATTTTAGGCAGTACGAGTTGGTGAGAAATTATCTGCAAGGAGGGATATGACTTTTAGGATACGTCAAGAATTATCATTATTCATAATGTATATTATTAACTTGCTTTTAAAAAGGCATCCTGACCTATTGTGACGAAACCTGGTTTCTTTACGTTACACTGGAATCAAAACAACAGTCCCTTGAATGGAGCCATTCAATATCACCCAAGAAAGTGAAGTTCAAGCAAACAGTTTCAGCCTGAAAAATGATGTGTTGTGGGATAGACAGGGAATGTTACTTGTGGATTTTTTGGGGGACACAGTAAACGTTGAGACGTATTGTGATATCCTAAGTAAACTGCGTCGTGCAATCCAGGCGTGTCATGCTCAGTAGAAGGATCGTTTTGCTTCACGACAGTGCTCGTCCACACGTGACCCATCAAACCCAAAATCGCATCGAGTCATATGGCTGGGAACAATTTGATCACTCTTCACATAGCCCTGTGGTCAGCGTTACGACACCGACGACGATGCCAAAACGGCCGTGCTGCGGTGATATACTCTATCCGTTTGCAAGGCGAAGTAATAAATCATTAAAATTATGCAAATTAACTTCACGCGATAGTACGAGTCTCGGTACCGCACAGTACATTTTACACAAAAAAAGTTACAATAAGATTATTTGTACCGGTAGTATTAGCTTGGACTAACATTTATGGAAAATTATAATAGAATTTTGCCTTGAAAATCTCGAGAATAACCGAGCAGTGGCGTATCGACTGATTTCTTTTGTATTAATTATAGCTATAATAAAGGTTGGTTATATTAAAAAGCAAACAATAAGCATAAAATGATCCAGATGATTACAGGTCTCCACCACCAAGCAAGAAAAGTGGGACTTGACATAATTTCTCCAAGACAAAGTACATGAGTAACGAAGATACCAATGATGAAAATATAGTAATTTAACATTCAACAATAGAAATAGTAAACACGTACATCTATCTGGGCCAAATAATAACGATGGGAAAGGAAAACTAGCAGCTTGAAATAGAAAGAAGGATACGTATGGGATGGGCAGCATATGGAAAATTAAAATATGTACTGAATATGAACATTCCTCAAAGATCAAAAACCCAAATTTATAGTTAATGTATCTTACCAGCTACAACGTATGGAGCTGAGAGATGGTTTTTAATTAAAAGAACATTGGAAAAACTACAAGTTCACCAACGAGCAATGGAAAGGAAGATGTTGAGTGTTACTTTGAAGGACAAGAAAACTAATAAATGGATTAGATAACAAACAAAAGTGGATGATATCACCAAACGGATAACATCTCTGAAATGGAGCTTGGCCGGCCATGTAGCGAGAGCGACGTATAAGTGGAGTGGCAAGATCACTAGGTGGAGACCATGGGGTGAAAAGCGAAGCATAGGAAGACCCCAACGGATATGGAGCGACGATCTGAAGAGAATCGGAGGGCTTAACTGGTATCAACAAGCACAACATAGAGAAAAATGGAAAGATTTGAGAGAGGCCTATACCCGACAGTGAGTAGAGAGCGGCTGAAGGAAGATATTAAAAAAATATTACAAAATATTACAGATATACAATAATATTACAAGAATAAAACTAGTATTAAACAAAATTGGGGAATTATAATAAGATGGAAGAACGGCGCCCATCAATGCCAGATAATTACCTACCTGCATAATATATGCATACAAAACAATATGATTGTTCAGATCAAATCAAATTTATTTATCAAAACATATAAATTTACAAATAAATAGGAAATTAATTACGTATAAACAAGTTTTAAAATATAAACGCACCTAGGTGCATGCTCCTGTATGTGCCTTTCTCTCTCTCTCTCTCTCCTCAGCCTATAGTCATCCACTCCTGAATAAAGGCCTCTTCCAATCTTTTCCACGTCGTTCTGTTTAGGGCTGTTTGGATCCAATTTCCCCCCGCAATTTTTTGGAGGTCTTCCAACACTCCTTTTGGTTTGTCTTGGACGCCAGTTTATCATTTTGCTGGTCCATCTTTCTGAGCTTTGACGAGCTATATGGCCAGCCCATTGCCATTTGAGTTGAGCTACTCTTCTGAGGACATCTGTCACACACGTTCTTCTTCTAATCTCCTCGTTCTGTATCCTGTCTCTCAGGCTAATTCCGAGCATAGATCTCTCCATTGCTCGTTGTGTCACTTGAAGCTTGTCAGCGGTTTTTCGGGTGAGTGCCATCGTCTCGAGACCATACGTAAGGACCGGCGGAATACATGAGTTGTATGTTTTACGTTTAAGATTTATTGGGATTTCTCTAGATTTAAGTACATACCCCAACTTTCCGAACGCAGCCCAACCTTGTCCTATTTTTCTAGTTATTTCAGAGCTTTGATTTTCTTTACCAAGTTGTATTTTGTGTCCCAAGTAAATATATTCTGATATGTTTTCCAGTGTTTGGTTTCCGATGTTTACCTGAATATTTTCCACGCTCATTATTTTTGTTTTATGTAGATTCATCTCGAGTCCGATGCTTAAGGATGCCTAATGCAATTCTTCCAGCATGCTCTGAATTTCCTCCGTTTTATCGCTTATAATCACTATATCGTAATGGTTCAGACGCACACCATCTATATTTATGCCCCTGGATTGCCAATTTAAACTCTTAAAAATGTCCTCTAAGGCTAGTGTGAAGAGTTTAGGGGAGATAGTATCGCCCTGACGTATGCCTCTGTTTACCAATATCTTATCTGTCTTTGTATCTTCGTCCAGTGTTATTTGGATGGTCGCGTTTTCGTATATGTGTTTGATGAGAGTTGAATACCTGGTGTCTACTCTTGCGTTGTCTAGAGCTCTCAATATTGCCCAAGTTTCGACCGAGTCGAAGGCCTTTTTGTAATCTACAAATGCCAGGTGCAATGGTATGTTATATTCTGTGGTCTTCTCTATGAGAGTGCGTACTGTCTGCAAGTGGTCAATCGTACTAAAACCTTTTCGGAAACCTGCTTGTTCTACTGGTTGATAAGAATCAATTTTTTGAGTTAATCTATTTGTTACTATTTTTGTTAGCAACTTGTATAAGTGTGATAGTATGTGCCTTTACAAAACACTATTTAAAGTCTAAAAGAAAACAAATACAAATGTCACACAGGGAAGACCCAATAACTGTATGTTGACTGGTTTTTTATTTTTATTAATATTTATTTATTTATTTATTTATCCACGGGACATGCCCATTTAACACTGAAGGTAACAATTAAAAGTTTATCATTTATAAAATAACACCTTAAACTATAACTTAAATTTAATAACAAAATAAAATTATTATATCTAGTCCTAGTGCTATGTTAATCTTAAACACCTTCTATATCCGATATGTCAGACATATCCGAACTAAAATCTGACATAGCATATCTGTACCTAATGGTATAACTAGTGGTTCTACAATTTGGTCCATTGTTGAATCTAGTGTCCACATTTTATCTTTTTCTTTAATAACGTGTTAAACACATTTTTGCCAGTTTTCTGGAGTGACATTACATATTTCTTTTGCAAATAGATTTTTAAGGTCTGTTAATTTGTAGGTCACATTGTTTCTAGCCACTTCGCTTTTTTACTTGAGCCCAAATAAGCGCTATAGGATTAAGCTCACAGTGGTATGGTAGCAAGCGAAGAACAGTTATATCCCGAGTTTTGGCAATTTCATCGATAACGTACTTATTGTACTTATCTTTGTTTATTAAAATTTCATGTTTGACTAATTGTATTACCTCGCGTTTAACATTCTCAATATAGAATAATATATTTCGCTGAGTTAACCAAGACTGTATATCACGTTTTAAACCATCCCATCGTGGGAACACGTTCAACTTTTTTGGAATGGTAACTTGCATTATCCAGACAATTGGTGAGCTTCGGGGAATCAAATCTATCATCTGCGTAAACCATTCTTCAAACACATCAGAATTCATATCGTCGTGGTAATCTCCTGTTTTTTTTGATTCGAATGTAAGCAGACCGCCATTAACGAAACCATGGATACTCCCTATATGTGTTATAATTAATCGGCGTCCTTTTCCAGATGGTGGACGGAGACCAGTTGACCAACCTTCCATAAATGCTTGTCTTGAACCCAAAACGTTTTTGTCCTGCCAAAACTTATTTACGGTGTACCCTTCATTTATCCAAGTTTCGTCTAAATAATAAATACGTTTTCCTTGAGAACGTTCATATCTAATTTTGCTCAGATAATCTCTTCTCCAGCGTACGTACGATTTCTCCCCTTTCAATTAACAAGGATTTTCTTTGAAATTTTTCCCAACGAAAATTGATTGATTTTAAAACATCCCACAACTTGGTCCTGCCCATCGTTAGTATTTGTGGGTTACTTTTAACAGCCTCTAGAATCAAGTCCAAAGTTGGGATTTTTTTTTTTCAATGAAACACCCATGAATGATTCTTCGCAGGGAATACATCTTCTATCAGCTCCAGTTTCATTTTACTTGGTTTTAGCTTTGGCGCAGTAGCTCCTCCTGCCCTTTCTTCCTTCAAAATTCGATATATAATTGTTTTTCCAACTCCGGTCATTAGGGAACACTTTTGAACACTATCGTCTTTAAATTAAGGTTTTCATCACTTTCGATGTAATTCAACACATTCCTAATTATGATCTTTTCATTTAAGCTTAAAGCCTTTATTTTTTGACGTTTTGGGGAAGAGTATACCCTCGATAGGGTTTATAATACAAATTAACCCCATCAGGTAAAACAACCCGCCTTTGGTTTATTACCCACTGAGTCAATTTTATTACTAATTTGCATAATTTTGCATGATTTATTACTTTGCCTTGCAAACTGATAGAGTATAGCAAACAAAGCCTCGTATATACATAATGGCCTTCCTTAAATACATAATTATATATATATATATATATATATATATATATATATATATATATATATATATATTATATTACTATTAATAATAATAATTTAAGAAAGGCTTCTGTAACCTTGGAACATAAGTACTAGTTTTTTAACGGTTTATCTATATAATTTAATCGTGTTAAGTAATCTGTTTATTTTTAGTACCTGTATCTCATGGACTGTTTCGAGAGGATTATTGAAGAGAGCAAATGGCTGGACACCGGCGATTGATTCCCGCCACTCTAAGTCCGTTAACCTTACAGACTTACTATAGCGAATTTATTTTGATTTTCCCCGTTCGTTTTTGTTAAACAAACATCATAGACTTGCAATAAATCCTTGTCATTATCTCTAACTCACCTGTGAATACGACTAATCTAATGGATATCACCGTAAATAAAGAAGAGATTTTAAAGAAGGGTTATTAAGTTTACAATACACAGTTATTTTATTACGATTGTGTCCAGCAATGACGTAAAAATTAAATAAAATATCAACTTTCTGTGATACTACGTTATTATTTTTTTTAAGAGTATCATTTAATAATAAATATTTTTTAAGCGATTGAAAACATTTTTGAAGATGGGTTACAGCTTTCGCAGATTTAAAAAAAAAATAATATTTTAATCCATCGAACTATATCGACTGTCGGATCGAAAAACGTTTTGGCTCGATTCAGAGACATTTTGAGTTTTTAATAAAAAAAAAAGAAATATGTAAGGGTTGACCGGATCGAGACCCTCAGTAAATTTTGCCCTTACATTTAAAGTATCAGAGGTTCAAAAGTAATAGCAAATCCCGGTGGATTATCTATCAATCAGCAAACTAGAACATGGCATGTTTCGCGCTATTTCATAGCTCGTCAACTACCCTAGGTGAAGCTAACAGTGTTCGGCAGCTTGCAACACAATCATAACAGAACAACAATTTAAGAACCATATCGTAAAAAATATTAGTAGCTAAAAACCTTAGCGCCATCTAATGTGAAACCGTACAGTTGCCGCTAAACATTTCATAACGGTGTAGGTGCCCTGTTTGCCTATGGCGATAGCAGTACAATATCTTCCTTTTCCGGCTCGTAAGCTTTACTCTAACATGAAAAGTTTTTACGACTTCACACCAGATTGTGCTGTAGTAAGTTGACTAATAATATTTTTTGGGATATAGTTCCTAAATCTTTGCTAGCGTCGTAATTGTGTTGCAAGATCTGCCATCTTCATCTAGGAGCTCTTCAACGCCCAGTTTTTTTTTTCATTCTCAAATCACTAAAATTTGGTTACTGTAACTCCAAGATAGAATTTCCTCCAGGTCTTTGTTAAGTTGAACGTCTTCCTACTCTCTGCGGACATTTGCATGCGTAGTCGATGTTCAAAGATTCAAAGTAAATGAAGAAATAAGCGTACTGTCATCTGCAAAGCTGTAGATTGGATTCCTGGTCCTTTCCAGCAGATCGCTAATATAATTGAGAGAAGGAGCAGGAGACAGTATGGAGCCTTGGGGCACACTGGCGTTGATAGTGAAGGAGTTAGAAAGAAATGCGTCGACTGCCACGCGTAAAGAACCCGCTTTGAGGAAACACGACAGTCATAAACAGAACTTTTCAAACATACCATAAGAACGTCGCCTAACTAAAAATCCATTATGCCAAGCACGATCGAACGCCTCGAATATATCAAGTGCAACTAATCGAGACTCTCCAAAGTGTTCATCTATTAAGCTTGGTTATCTATTATTCTTGGACTTCTCTTACTTTTAATGTAGGTATATATATATGGTTTTGTTGATATTAATAATTTCCATGTTTTTGTCGCACTCCACATCAGGCCACCATGGACATACCCAGTTTTGAACTGGTTTTTTTTCTGGACATTTCTTGTTTTGGACCGAACATGCATTTCTTTTAGAAGCTCTATCTTAGGACCTTTCTTGCTTTGAACCGAATTGAATTGTCTGTCCGTTAGTACTTCTTCTATACCAATAGATGGCATTTTCAACTCGTTTTTGAATGTTATGGACATGTCCCCTTTTGAACTAAAACCCTTTATATATATATTGTAATTTAATTTTTCTATATGTTATAGGAAAGATAAAAGTACGTTTAAATCTTGCTGGACACCCTAGTAATAAGGATTTTTAAGTAATTTACAAAAACTAAATCTTACATTTCATAAGTTTCAAATTTGAAATAGTGTCAATTCTCATTGTTAATACCATAAAAACTTCATTTATTATAATAGAATATTCCTTATATTTTAAAGGTAGATAATTAACAGCGTTTCTAAAAATCATTTAAATGAAACTAAAACTTGATTATATTTGTGTTTAAAATTGTTCTCACCGCTCAAATAGACGAGGTAGATCCGACCTTCCGTCTTGCTCATTCCGGTTTATTTGAACGCAAGCACTCGTGTATTTCCGCCTCTCCAACAACTTTTATTTCCGAGTTCGTGCCGTAGGACACCATCTTTCCCATTTCTGTTGAACTAGCTATTTATTAATGATTACCGTAGCTAGGGTTTTTAAGGCGGTAAGTTTACCGATAACTTTAACGGTACGATTCCGCTAAATTGCCGGTGGAGGTACCTAGAGTTTAAAATAAAGATATCGAACTGCATTTTTTCCCGTTTTTAAATATTATTCATGTTAAAATTTAAAATTTGTTACAAGTTACCTCTAATAGGTAAGAACACTAGTTCTGATTTTATTTTTTTTGTCCCGGTTTTAAAACTAATAACTGGAAGAAAAATTTTAACATTGACGCTGGTCATTTTGGGGTATCATCATAACTGTGAAGACAGCGGAAGTACATAGAAAAGACAATAATTTGATAAAATTAAAATTTATTTCAAAACACAACATTTCTTGTCACTCACGTGCATAAGATAGACTTGTGAGAAATTGAAGACTAAAAGAGTAGTCACTGACTTTTTAAAATCACATTGAAATTTATTTTGCATTTCATTTGAATGATTTTTTTGTGTGAAAACGGATCGTCTATAACCTCTCTATTATATCCAGTTATTCTTCTACAATGAAAAAAATACTCATTCTTACTAAGCTATGTTAAGAGTCCTTCCTATAATAGAACAATAGCATTTAGCAATTGTGCAGAACATTGTTTAAAAAATAGGTAATTAGGTAATACGCGAAATAAAATAATGAGGTAACAAATATCTATTAATTTTATATCGTTAAAAGAATAGGATGGTATGCTGGCTACTGATTAGGCAATTTACATCAATAAAATGCATGTTTTTGATTTCTGAATATTGTTAAGGAATTTTCATGCAAAGCCAAATGGGTCTTTTGTTGTATATTCATTATATATATATATATATATATATATATATATATATATATATATATATATATATATATATATATATATGTATATTCATTATATATATATATATATATATATATATATATATATATATATATATATATATATATATATATATATATATATAGATGGGTTAACCTAATTTGTGTAATACATTTACCCATCTCTATTAACTTCAGTAACATAAGTAGTTGTTGAAGTAAATTGAACTTGTAGTACCGCTTCATCAGGTCCTTTTGCTCCATTTATATTGACGACTTAACTAACTACGAAGCTAAATGTATGTGCGAACGTGTTCATAGAAGTGTGGGACAATGTCAGAATAAAAAAAGAGTTTCTTTTATCTTATAAATAATTTTAGCCTTGGTCAAGAGGCGTGCACAACAGTGTTTAATGCCAGTGCTAAAGCGAATAAAAAACTTTTCTTATTTAAGACTTGTACCACAGTTTGCACTAATATAAAATCCGCCACATGTAATGGTTTCTATGGATATTCTTCATGTCACAAAACAATCTTATAAAAATCCGAAAGCTGTTTATTAATGGAAAAAAAGGTCGCCATTTCAGATAGTGTCCGTATTGATTAATATTACTGTTTGATTTTTAAAGAAATATTAGAATTATTGAGGCTTAGAAATAAGTTCCAACAAGTTGGGTTTAACAGGGCAACAAAAGGCAGCATTATTGATTTTTTGTATTACTGTATGCTTAAACTAAATATTTAATAATGATATATTATTCAGTGAGCAGAAATAATAGCTATTACTGAAAAACAAAGAATTTTTTAGTATATCTATTAAAATACAGAACTGGCCTCTTGACAGATGAGTTGTACTCGCTTATCGATAGGTGAAACCCTAGAATCAACTATATTTTGGTTATTTATGTGCTTAAGACAGTGCCTCATTTTCATGAACCTGAATTCTTTTAAGAGCCGTAATATTCAAATTTTTTATAAGTAAGGATGTTTAGTAGCTAATTTAAAAACTACATTAGAAACGTAATTTTAATTACAAGATGACTTAAAAATTAAGTCACTCATCGTAGATCGTTGCACTCTTGGTTACTTTGATTTCTTTTGCGTGAAGCGTGTTTAAATAGGTGTTGACCCTCTTAAGACATCTATTATTGTGGGCTTTAAACTATCACTTAAATTGGCTTAATAGTGTGGGTTCTAGGTATGAATATTTATGTGGTGAAAATCCCAGACATAACATTGCAACTGTGGTGAGTGCGGTAGGGACAAATAGAAAACACTGGACAAAATTGCAACAGTTCCTACAAAAAAAAAACGCATCCCACGTCCGTGTATCGCACGAGGTCTGCTAATAAAACCTGTTTTTTCACTTATCTTTGTGAATTTTACTAACAGATTATATGTGGTTATATATAATTTATTAAGTACAAATTGAGGAAACATTCAGCTGTTTCTTATAAATCTAATGTTATTTACTTTCTTCTCTATTAGCCAAATTTATGCGCTATAATATAGCGGTGAACTATTGAATGTTTAAAATTTCAGAAATCTGACAATACTTACATTCAACCAAATCGTACTTCATCGTTTCCAACTGAGCCCTGGTGAAACCTAGTATCGCGCAGTCCTTGTTGAACCCAACTTGTTACATCTATCTAACATATACCCTCAAAAATTACATAAAGCAAAATGATAATATTAATTTTTGGTGAGTTTTTGGATTTTTAAATACAGTGGAAAATTTACAATTAATTATTACTTAAAATGAAATTTTTTAAATGTATATATTGTGATGTTATTTGTATTATATTTTTATTATCTGTACTGTGAGATATTTATTTTATTGTTGTATGTCTTATTAAGTTTTTTAGTAATTTAAAAAGAAATGCACAAATCAGTGTTATAATAGTATGATAGTTGGAATTAAATTATTATAGAACGATCAGATCGTGGAGAAAATTATTTATTGTTCCAAATTGCATCGTATTTAAAATCGTAATAAAGGCAATTTTTAAGTTGATTATTGTATGTATGCTGAAACTGCAACTTTTTTTGTATTTTGGTCCGAAAAATTATTGCTTTCTAAATAGTCTTTCGTTTAGAAAATAACAAAAATTAAATTTATTGTATATTAAGTCCCTATTTGGTAAAAAATAACGTCTTATATATGTGAAATTATCGGTCATTTTTTTTTTTGACGAAGATACGTTTTCAATTGTCTGTAAGGAGCAAGAGTTGTTACCTCAACTCTACACGCGGTTGAAATTGCTGAAAATTGCAAGTCGGTACATACTAACACATAAAAAAAAGGTATTACCGACTTCTTAAAACCCTGTATCCACTAGGTAACAATTGACGCGCAACACGTGACGCTCAACATGTTCGGCAACGTTGCATAACAGCGCGCGATGTTGCCAGATGGCGCGCAACGTGACGCGGGGCTTGTTTATTTCCATGCAACATGCAGTTGCGTATCATACGAAGTTCATTGAACACATTTTCTTTTTTTTTGTAAGTAATTTCTAACCCACCACCGTGGTTTTTTTTTTTCTTTTTTTAAATTATAAACATCGCCGCTGAAATCAACATTAGCTCCTCTGTCGACATGTTGTCGACGACATCGTGTGGACAGACAACGTTGCTAAACAAAAGTTCCGCGTTCAACATAATGAGCAACATGTTGCGCGTCAATTGTTGCCTAGTAGATACAAGACTTATAAGGTTGCAAGTCCCGATAGTTCAGTTACTAGAGCGCCAGTCACTCACAGCGACAATTAATCGCGCGCTCGACTAACGCAGTTGTTTTTTGGTGTGCTTCTTGCTGAAAGACAAATAAACTAAGCAAACCATAAATAAAACCTGTACTGACTGGACTGGTCCGAAGGGCATCTTGTAATATGTATATTTGAAGGGTAATAAAAAAGTTGTAATTGTTGGCCTAGAAACCCAGAAAACTCAAACGAAATAAGAACGTTATTCAATTGAAAAAAAAGGATTGAAAATAAAAAATTATGGCTTTGCGTCACATGTATATTTGTTAATTTATTATTTATAATATTATTGCTAAAAATCAATTTAAAAATTGCCCAAACCAGAGGTAAACAGTGTTTTTTATTTTCTCTTGGGAAATCATTGTGGAATCAATATTTCTGTTTGGTTTGCGACCAACAACAATTTGCTCAACTTGGGAAATAACGGAAATTAAAGGAATGCTTTTTTGGCCAAAAGCCCACAGGGATGATATATGATAATATGGGCGCAGCTGTATATAGTTTTATTGTTGCTTATTGTTTTTCCCAAATCATTAAATGCCCGCCCTGACAAAACACGACGTGGTACGATCGCTGCAAATAGATTGGTCTTTTCTATTAGAGATAAAACGAAAATACTTTCATTTAAAATATTTATACATCAATTCGTCGTAGCCGGTTTACGTAATTTTTTGTTTTGCGACATTTAAAGTTTATCTCTGGGATAAGAAATGTTTCTTATAAAAATAATCCGTTTTTAATTTTTACTGCCTTATTAGACATTTTATATGTTCGAATGTAAGTCATCACATGGTAACTTTCACATATAAAATTAAACAAAAATTTGACCAAACGATAATTGATTAGTTTTTGTTTGGTTTGAAACATTTGTATTAAGCTAGAGAACAACAAATTTCGCCTGACGTTAATCACTCGAATTTGAAGCAGCTACAGATCTGTTGTGACATCCAACATACTTTTTTGGTTAATTTCCTGTTTTTTTTTTTTTAAATAATTATTAGGGTGCTATTCTCGGTCGGTTTATATATATATATATATATATATATATATATATATATATATATATATATATATATATATATATATATATATAGATATAGATATAGATATAGACCGACCGAGAATGGCACCCTAATAATTATTACCTAATATAATTAATCAAGATAATATAAATATAAAAAATATATATAAATAACTAAAACGTGCTAATATTTGGTGATATTTCCTTTGGCCATTATTAATGCTTCAAGTCGTCTAGGCATGCTTTCTATGCACTTTTTGGCACTTTCTTTTATGTCAATGTTATGGTGCCACACTCTAATTAGTTTTTCTATCAATTGGCGTTTAGTTGTAATCATTTCTTTATCGATTTCTCTCTTGGTTATCTCCCAAAGATTTCCTATTGAGTTCATATCAGGTGAATTGCCTGGGCAGCGTAATACAGGTATGTTTTGGTTAGCTAGGAAAGTTGTAATGCTCCTAGCTTTATGGAATGGTGCTGAATCGTGCATAAAATAATAAGACGAGTGTGCAGGACTTTTTTGTATTGGTCTTGTTTCATGGTTCCCTGCACAATATGAAGCCTTCCAACCCCTTTGGCACTAATGACCGACCACACTATGACTTTGACAGGATGTTTCACCTTCTCTACAATGCAGTCAGGATGATATTTCTCGCCTGGTCGTCGTCGGATGAAGTTGCTCTTATCGGCCAAAATCTCAAATGTTGATCCATCTAAGAAACACACCTAAAATTATCGACCAGAGGTTAACAATACGAAAAATTAAGTCATAATCAAAGTAAATAACTATAGTTTTAGCAAATTACCTTACTCCAATCTTCAACAGTCCTGTGGCGGTGTTCTCTTGCCCAGGCAAGCCGTTTCTTCTTCATAGCTTCTGTGAGTTTTGGCTTTTTAACAGGACGACGTTAACTTTTCCTCAGCCAATCGCCTCTGAATAGTCCTTTTTGAGACTGGGATCCCGGATTCCTGTACTAGGTGGGTTAAAACCTTAAAACTTTTTTTTCTGTTTGCTAAGCAAATATTTTTCGATCAGAACGTAGGGTAGTAATTCTTTTTCTGCCACTTTTCCCTTTTCTTTTTGAAGACAATGACTCATTTTTATCCAAATTCAGCTTTATTCTGTTGGCAACTGATTTAGAAACACCAGCAATTTCTGCTATTTTCCTCTGAGAATGATTTGTGTGGAGTAAAAGAGTTTTTACTTCGGATTTCTTTCGTGGAGAAAGGTCACCTCGTTTACCCATACTACAAATCAAAAAAAGTAAACATAAGCATAACTTAGCAAAATTAATGAAAAATATAATCGCCAAGAAAAAAACGGTTAATACTTACGTGACATAAAATCCTTTATTTAAAAAGAGAAAAAGTAAATACATTCATACACTAATAAAAACAGAAAATAAACTTATACGTCATCCATGACTTCAAGTTATGTTGAGGGAATAATAATCAATAAAACAACCGCATTCCTGAGCCTCTAGTAAAGCACTTAAAGACGCATGTAAACATTCTAAAAATAAATTTGTAGAAACAGGCGACTCTCCCTAATAATTTGGCAACCCACTGTGTGTATATATATATATATATATATATATATATATATATATATATATATATATATATATATATATATATGATCGCAGTATCCACACCAGTTTCTTATGTTGTAGAGTCACAAATATTGTTTTCGACCTGGTCCTCGTAGTCTTGAGATTATGAGATATCGAGCTTCTTTCAGTATACGACTTTATAATATTTTTAGGAGTTCTCTTTTCACACCGACTATTTGTAAAACTTCGTCATTTCATATTAGAGCAACCCAGGAAATAAGTTGTAAACTGCGAAATGTCCATAGTTCAAAGGCGTCGATTCGGTTTAGCGTTGTAGCGTATGTAGCGTACAGTTATTCGCAATAAAGTCTCCAGTGGCAGATTTCTATGTCAAAAGACTTTTTGCTTTACCATGAAGAATGTTGCAAACAAGAAATAGTAAGTTTTGATAAAGCTAATTAAATTGCAGATTTTGGGCTCTTTTTGATTTCAAAATAGAGGCGCACCAACTGTTTGAATGTTCACTATTCAAATGGGACACCTTAAGAGCCCTAATCAAATTCTACAGCTTTTTTACGTGACAAATTTCGCAGTAAAACTGCAACAAACTTTCGGTGATATCTTAACAAACCAGTCCAGGTTAGAGATAACTTATACACCAACGTCTGGTCACTCTCTCTGGGACATCGGTGTTAAATTGCCAATTTTACAACAATTTTCTTTTTTACATATCTGTAATATCCTCTAACTACCTTAATTTTATTTCTTATCTATTTCATGAAAGTTTCCTAGTGATGTTCACAACTTAGCAAGAAAAAATAAATCTACAAAGTGACCATTTGGATTTCATGATTGACTCTAAAAACTTGTGAATATTATTTGGCCACCCTGTAGATAGTATGAATCGGTAGTATAATTAGACATACTATTTATTAATGATAAACAGGCGTTAATTTTATACATATACAAAAGTATTTTTTTTTTTATTAAGAACTTAGGGCTCTTCAAGTACCAATTTGTTTTTGTTACTGAATTAAAATGTTAAAAAAAATATTTATCATGTATAAAAATATAGTTAAAATATTTGGCAGTTAAATACAGAGTATTTAAAAATTATATTGTGGTTTTCATTTATTTAGTATTGATCATGAGGGCACCATGGTATAGTTCTGGCTAACCGTTCTTGCAGGCCATATACATATCGGCATCAGACGACTATCAAAAGCCGATACTGCTGTAAAGGCATGTTGAGGATTGGAAGCCGCTCTGAGCAAAAGAGGCGAAAGAAATGGGTAGGTATAGTATTTTTTTCAAGATCTAAGAAAGTGATTTGGCAAATTGATACAATAAAAACATCAGAGTCGTAATTGATATATATATACTTCTCTTTCAATCTGACATTTTGTTGGCTACTTCGTGTTTATAAATGTAAAGAATATTCTTCATTTTATCTGCAGTATTATACTGAAATAGTGTGTATTATAAAGTTCAATAGGGAAGCGCAAATATTTGCCCGTTGAGGCAAAAGTGATAGTTAAAAGTGTTTATTTATAGTTAGTGGAGCGAGGCCACGAACAGTACTTTTCATTGATGGAGACATCAGCTTTAACAAGCATCCCCGAAAGTACAGTTTGGAAAATTGTAAATAATTCGATAGCGCCTAAAAACATGAAAAGACAAAGATGTGTCGAAAGGTGTTGATTTCTATCGAGAAGACTTAATCCGCCGCAAAATTTATGAAATGTATGCAGAACAAAAAGTTCCTACGTTACTGTCACTTTCACGGAGGCTGTGTGAGAATAATTGTGACATAAAACGTTCCACTACAACTTTATGGTGTATTCTACGTCGTTTGGGGTTTTTGTTCAAAAAAATAGGCAAAAGGCAACTTATAATGGAATCACGGAGCTTACAAACTCAGAATGCAATATCTTGAAAAAATAAATACAGCTAGATCGGAAAATCGAACGATAATCTACCTAGATGAGACTTGGTTTGACACCCACGACACACCCAGTAAAGGATGGATTGACAAATCCAAAAAATGCCACACCAAAGCTCCATCAAATGAAGGTAAAAGAATAACTATTTTACATGCGGGGTCAGAAGAAGGCTGGATACCAGAATGTTTATTTCTAGCAGCTAAGAATATTTCAGATTCCAGCTTGAATTATCTTTGTGATACAACCGCTGAAGTTTTTGAGGATTGGTTTTAAAAACAAATTAGTGTCAAATATACTGTATAGCTGTATTATGATGGATAATGCATCCTATCATACTCGCCAAATGAATAAGATACCAAGTTCCCCCAGTAGAAAAGGGGAAATACAAGCCTTTTTGTACGAACGTGGCATATATTTTGCATGAAAGTTATACAGTTAAACAATTGTTAGAAGTTTTAAAAAGTTACAATGCGTTTGTGATAAAATTGCAAAGGAAGCAGGACACGAAATAATTCGGCTTCCACCATATTATTGTATCTTTAATGCGATCAAGTTGATATGGCATAAAATAAAGTCTAATATACGTGCTCACAATAATACACCTACTTTAAACAGTAGTGTGATTGAGTTGATAAAGGCAGAAGTCAAAAATGCAACCGTTGAAAACTGGAGAAACTGTATTCAACACGTCAAAAAAATTGGAAACTCATATAGATGTATGTACATAAATATAAATAGTTTAGAACCTATAAAAAAACTTGTTATTGGTTTTCAAGATAGTAGCGATAGCGGAATTGAACTAGATATTAATTAATAACTAAAATTGTATCAAATGTACGCGAAGACACTGTACACTGTTTTAATACAGTCGACACTGTTTATAATGAAACTCTGCATATAGTGAATCTGTAAAATAGTAACACTCTAATAAAATTTTTACCGGAATTTTATGTATAAATTTTTATGCATTTATTGAGATCTTGGCCATTTCGGGTTTCCTATTTTTATCTAACATTAGCACGAATTCCATTTTTATGACGCATTCTTTTGAAAGGGTTCTTCACGCGTTTATAACGCCTAATGGTTGGCAATAAATCAGGTAGATTTCTGTGAGAAACCCAGGAAATAACCCATTTTATAGAAACCCGGGGAAGAACCCATTTTATAGTCGAGGCCTAGTAATTCGCAAATTCAGGTTCAGTTTCTTTTTGTTTAAGAATCAAGTAAGACGTCCGAGCGAGTGTGTTTAAGTTTAGCTGAGAAAATTAAAGTTTTGGAGGTAGTTGATAAAGGCTGCAAAAAAATTGATGTTGCTGCAAAATTTGGTGTTTCTCCAAGTGGCGTCTCTGTGATAATAAAAAGTCGCGACAGTATCATCAAGAAACCTAGTGTTCCAAGCAGTTGAAAACGAGTACGGGTGAGTACTTACGAGGATGTAAATGAAGCAGTTTTACGATGGTTTCAAGTGGCCCGTACGCATCAAAACGTACCAATATCGGGAAATTTAATAAAGCAAAAGGCTCTAGAATTTGCTAAAGAATTTAACTGCGTTAATTTTCAAGCTAGTGAAGGGTGCTTGAGTGCCTGGAAGACTCTCAATTCAATTGTTTTCAAGACGGTGTCTGGCGAGAGTGCAAGCGTTAGTCAGGAGGACTGTGACATTTGGACTGAAACTGTTTTAAAAAGTGCATTGAAAAAGTGCGAGCCAAAAAACGTTTTCAATTGTGATGAAACCGGTTTGTTTTTTAAATGTTTGCCAAATAAAACTTTTACTTTTAAAAGTAATAAATGTTTTAGTGTTAAAACAAGTAAAGAAAGGGTGACACTTACGTTTGGAGCAAACATGGATGGCTCAGAAAAAACTGAAATTACTGCTCATAGGGAAAAGCAAAAATCCCCGTTGTTTAAAAGGAGTTAAATCTCTGGAGTTAGATTACGCCAATAATAAAAAGGCATGGATGACTTCTGAGATTTTCGAAAGATGGATCAAAGAACTGGACACGAAAATGAAAAGCCAAAAGCGAAAGATTGTGATGTTTATAGACAATTGTCCTGCACATCCAGTTACTGTAAGTAAAAAATTAAGGAGTATTGAATTGATCTTTTTTCCACCAAACATGACCTCCAAATTGCAACCTATGGACCAGGGTATTATAAAAAACATAAAACATCATTACCGAAACAGAATTGTTCACAAAATTGTTAATGCGATTGATAACAACCTTCCAGTCCAAAAATTGATTACCCTTAAAGAGTGTATAACCGAAGTCGCTACAGTATGGAGTGAAAATGTTTCTCAGAAAACCATCAAAAACTGCTTTTCTAAAGCAGGTTTTACTGAAAAAATTGACGAATGGGAAGAAGAAGACGAAATGGATCTCGCTACCTTAAAAAACCAATGGGGTATTCTACAAAAAACTGCTACCGTCGACGCAGATTTTTTAATTGAAGATTTCTTAGAAATCGACAATGATGTTGGCACGACAGATCTCCCAACTGACCAAGACATAATTGACGATATAAAAAAGTATAGAAGTTCAAAGAAGAAACTGAAACCGGGGAATGTCCTGCTAAATTTAGTGAAAATGAAATAAGAAATGCATTTCACATTGTGCGAACTACTCTCAGGAGCCAGGAAAGTGTACCTAATCAAATCTTTATGCATTTGAATAAATGCGAGAATTTTGTTGAGCAACAATTATTTTTCAAAAGTAATGTTCAAAAGAAAATAACTGATTATTTTTCCTAGTACATATATACGTAGTATGTACATATGTGTTAACAGATTTTGTATTATTCTTTTTATTTCGTATGTAGTACATAGATACATAAAGTGCGTACGTTATATCTTTACACGTGCGTCATAGTTTTCAGGCAATATCCCAGACGACTATTATATTTTTTGTCTCTTTTTACCAATACCTACGATTTATTGGTGAAAAGAGACAAATAATATAATAGTCGTCTGTTATATGGCCTGAAAACTATGACGCACGGGTAAAGATATAACGTACGGACTTTGTGTATGTATTTAGCCCTGTACATGCTATGTACTATTTAAACTTTCAAATGTTTAATAAAATCTTTTCTAATAATTCAATTTTGCAATTTTTTTTTTGCTTGTACCTTATAAAATACAAGTAAATGATTACCAATATAAAATACATACATAGCAATATATACGGATTTTTTCTTTATATAGTGAAAAACTTTCTATAGTGAAATTTCGGTCAACATTTTGGTCTTTCACTATATAGAGTGTCGACTGTATATTTGTGTAATTACTATATTTTGTATTATTCAGTACATAAAACATTAAAATTTAACTGTCTTATCACAATAAAATTTTAAACCCAACAATTATACAATCAGGTATAGTACAGTCCTGCACGATGCCTTGTCATTAAACAGCCATAAATTAATCACTTTCGAATCTTGTTGAATTTTGAATGGGTATAGGTAGCTAAGACACTTTCTTAGATCGTGAGAAATACTATACTATAAGTTAGGGAGTAAACTTTTTGTTCCTTTAATTTCTAGAAAGTAATAAGAGTTAGGATTACTATTATCTTATCTAAGGTAAGATATACTTTAACAAATATACAACCATTAAACTTAATATGTATTTATTCGCAAAACTTAACAACTATTATCTCATACAACTTAGCTTCAAAATTGCTAATGCAAATAAAATAAATAATGAAAAGCAATTTCTATTTATAGAATATCCAGAACTAGTCGAAACAAAGGGATAACAAGCTTGTCTAGCTACTCCGCACAAACCCTTTCCCATCACCATCTTAAAGTATCCTTGTTCTCCCCAGTTTTGGCCCCATGAATTTTTCATAATCCAATAAGGTTTTCCTGTGGTGTTGGTTACGTAACCCACTGCCAATACTGCATGGTTTATGGTAGACGGGCAAGGGTCATCATAAATTCCTCCAGTATATGATTTAAGATAATTAGCATTTATTGCTACAGAAACAGGACCTAAAATAATTGAATTAGTTGACTTAACTCTTGAGGGATTCTATCGTGTTAACCACCCTAAATTTAGATTTAAAAAAAAAACACTAGCATGTTACTCAATTGATAAAAAATTATGCCTTAGAGATAATATTTAAAAGGTAAAACGATGGAGACTAGCTAGTGTTTTTTTCATTTCCAAATTCTTATTTTAAATATTGCTTACCTATTCTACCAACAGCGTTTTTTAAATCCGTCTCATTATCCTGCTTAATATTAACATATCCCGTAGTCCATACAACCTTCTCTTTTTTGTTTCTGTTATTACAATTTTGTTTTCTTGCTCTATACGGATAATTTTTTCCCAACGTTAGTCCATTAATAGCAATATATTCGTAAGCAGATTGAACGTATCCGCCGTCGCAGTTGAAATTTCCATCATCGCAGTCCACTAATTGTTGTTCGCTTAGAGATTTTAGTTCGCCAGTAAGAAGCGCGAGTTGAGCTTCTATAGTGCCAGTCTAAAAACGAAGTGAATATAATCCTTATATGAATTAGGTACTGATTCGGTGTCAAGGACACCAAGTTTAATTTTATTACTTTTGTGTAAGTTTTGTTGTTTGATTACATAAGCTACCTAAATTAAAAACTATTAGTAACGGTGTATGCGACGTAAGCGGTGCGTGCGACGCGACCGATATGACTTGAATGCCCTGCCTAGGAAATGTACAAGCTTAAATGTTCTAAGTCAAGTCTTTCGCTAGTTGCAAGACGTACAAGCTTGAACATCTTAGCAAAAAACATTATTAATAACCGGCCAAGTGCAAGTCGGACTTGTGCAATTAGTGTTCCGTACGTTAATTGCGTTTAAAATCAAAATTTTTATTACGGGGGTATAATATGATCAGTAACTTCACAAAACACACCCCAAATGAGTTTTCAATAAAGTTTGTTTCTGATTTTTGTTGAAAACTGAGAACCTTGAAATTTTTGGTTTTTTTTTTATATACCAGATAAATTTTAAAGGTAATACACTCGTGATAATTTTCGTTCAATCTACACCCTGTTGAGAATATTCCAGAATTTTTTCAAAATTTTTTGGTCAATACTCTTCGAGATAAAGAAGGGGGACAGCGATTTTGGGCAATTTTTTAAAAATAATACAAAGAGTGTGCATAACTATTATAATATATATATTTTTGAACTCGCGTTTTCACAAGCTTTCATTTGACACCCCACTCGATGACCTGGCAAAAATTTTTTGTTTTTCCCTTCCGATAAAACCCCCCAAAATTAACTCTAAGTCAAAATTTTACTTTCAAAACTACACGGCTCTGATGGGGCCATCAATTCCTATATTAATGTAAAATTTCAACTTTTTATGTCAAATAGTTTCGGTGAGAATCGGGTGTGACAAACGGACAGACACCCAAGTGATCTTATTCTGTACGGAACCCTTATTAAAGGTCTACTTAAAAATCATCAGGAAGAGTATTATTATTGTGTCTTTCTTTCTTTCTTTCTTTCTTTCTCTTATATCCTTTTACCATGCCGGATGTCGGATAATACTTTGTTTATGTGTCTGCAATTGTAGGTTCCATCGTTTTACCCCTGTCCAACAGGATTTTGTTCATTTTTTTCTATCGTTTTTCCCCTTTGCTTTTCCTATCTCTTCAATGCCTCCCATCCAAGTTAGTCTTGGTCTTATTCTTTTTCGTTTCTTTGCTGTTTTGATTTCCAGTATTCTTTTTGGTGTTCTGTCTCTGTCCAGCCTAAATACATGCGCGTACCATTGCAATTCCTTTTTCTCGATTTTTTGTATTATTGACTCTTGTACTAATTTCCCTCTAAATTCTTCGTTTTTAGTGTTCCGTACGGAACACTTATAAGATCACTTCGGTGTCTGTCTGTCTGTCACACCCGATTTTCTCCGAAACTATTTGACATAGAAAGGTGAAATTTGGTAATAATATAGGAATTGATGGCCTCATCAGAGCCATGTAGTTTTGAGAATTAAATTTTGACTTAAGGGGTTAGTTTTGGGGGGTGAAGTCGGAAGTGAAAAAAAAATTTTTTTACTAGGTCATCGAGTGTGGTGTCAAATGAAAGCTTGTGAAAACACGAGTAAAATATATATATATATATATATATATATATATATATATATATATATATATATATAATTATACTTGCGCGCACTTTTCTTTGTATTATTTTTAAAAATTCGCGAAAAATCGCTGTCCCGGGCGTTATCTCGAAAAGTACTTATCAAAAAATTTCGAAAAAATTCTGGAATTTTCTCCCCGGGGTGTAGATTGAACGAAAATTATCACGAGTGCATTACCTTTAATAATTTATATGGTATATAAAAAAAAACAAAAATTTCAAGGTCATCAGATTTCAGTAAAGATTGGAAACAAAAACTTTGTTGAAAACTCATTTGGGGTATGTTTTGTGAAGTCACTAATCATTTTATACCACCTTAACATAAATTTTTGACTTAAGGGGTTCGTTTTGAGGGGTGAAATCGGAAGTGAAAAAAAATTTTTTTTTACTAGGTCATCGAGTGTGGTGTCAAATGAAAGCTTGTGAAAACACAAGTAAAAAATATATATATAATGTAATACTTGCGCACACTTTTCTTCGTATTACTTTTAAAAAAAATCGCTGTCCCCTACCTTATCTCGAAAAGTACTGATCAAAAAACTCTAGAATATTCTCCACGGGGTATAGATTGAACGAAAATTATCACGAGTGCATTACCTTTAATAATTTATTTGGTATATAAAAAAAAAAAAAAATTCAAGGTCACCAGCTTTCAGTAAAGATTGGAAACAAACTTTGTTGAAAACTTATTTGGGGTGTGTTTTGTGAAGTCACTGATCATTTTATACCACCCTAACAAAAATTTTAATTTTAAAAACAATCAACATACGGAACACTAATTGTGCAAGTTCAACTTGCACTTGACCGGTTTTTTTAAGGTGGTCCAGCATTGTCTGCTGCAATCAGTTTAGGCCTATGTTTTTGTTGTAGTGTCCAAGTTTCACTTTTATATAATATCATTGGGGTCACTATTAAATTATTATTATTGTGCCAAAATGTAAAAAAGGTGCCAATCCTTGATAGTATGAATAATAGTATTTCTACTATATAATACATTCCAGTCAAAATAGAGAGTTTGTCCTCAACTTCTTACTGGAATTTATAAAATGTTGTTTATTATTTTCTTTAGAAAAAAACCCTACATAAAGATTTTCAAGGTTCAAATTATGTCTTCAAATACAACTTGACGATCCATCATCGTAAGTTTAACTCGACATGCATAAATAAAGACAAAATAACTCCATTACAATAAAACGCAATGACAGAAAACGTATGTTATGAGTTTTCAAGTCTTGGCAGTATGATTATTACACAAATCTTTTAAAATACCTTTATTAATGTATTCTTACAAAAAAATAACCGGTCAAGTGCAAGTCGTACTTGCGCAATTAGTGTTCTGTACGTTGATTGCTTTTAAAATAAAAATTTTTGTTACGGATATATAAATTGATCAATGACTTCACAAAACACCCCAAATGAGTTTCCAACAAAGTTTGTTTCTGATCTTTGTTGATGACCTTGAAATTTTTGTTCTATACCAGATAAATTATTAAAGCAATACACTCATGATAATTTTCGTTCAATCTACACCCTGTGGAGAATATTCCAGATTTTTTTCAAAATTTTTTGATCAGTACTTTTCGAGATAAGGGAGGACCGCGATTTTTGGCAATGTTTTAAAAATAATACAAAGAAAAGTGTGCGCAAGTATTATATTATATATATTTTTAAACTCGTGTTTTCACTAGCTTTCATTTGACACCCGGTATAATTTTTTTTCACTTCCAATTTCACCCACCCAAAACTAACTTTTTAAGCCAAAATTTAATTTTCAAAACTACACAGCTCTAATGGGGCCATCAATTCCCATATTAGTGCCAAATAGTTTCGGAGAATATCAGGTGTGACAGACGGACAGACACCGAAGTGATCTTATAAGTGTTTCGTACGGAACACTAAAAATATAAAAATTTTACCGTTCACCTTTATTTTTCAACAAAATCTCCTTCGAGCTCAATTCATTTCGTCCAGCGATGGTCCCAAGCTATTAAGCCATTTTTATAAAATGATTTCTTTTGTGTCATTTTCGTGAAATCGTTGTCATCCAAGAAATTTGTTGAGGTCCGGTAACAAAAAGAAGTCCGAAGGGTTGGTACCATCGGACTTCTTTTTGTCGGGCGAATAGGGTGGATTGATAAGCAATTCGGAGCGAAGTTCATGAATTTTGGCCATGACAACAAGTGACGTGTGAGCAGGTGCATTGTTGTGAAGCGTGTAGCATCGTACACTCTGCTTTTGCATACCCAAATGTTTTGCAGAATATTATGCACGCGTTCACTTGCGATCCCTATGATGTTAGCAATCTTCTGAACCTTCAAACGGCGATAGTCGTCATTTGTGCTTGTTCAGCCACGTTTAAACTTGGAAACCCAGTAGTTTACGGTCTTTAATGAAGGAGAAGAGTCACCGAGAATATTGTCAAGCTTCACTTTTATTTCGAGGGCCGTTTTCTTTTTGAACAAGTAAAATTTTATTACAGCACGAATCTCAGTTTTTTCCATGATGTCGGAAATCGTATATACACGTTTGTATTTCGACCGAACAAACAGTAATCGCACTGAGCTTTGAACTGTACCTCTAATCTAAGGAATGAAACTAAATGGTCCAATACTGATTTCGAGCAAAGGATTGGCAAATGTGTGTTATTTACCCTAGTAAATTACGAAAAAATTATTCTGGAATTTACTAATTAACACGGTGTGGGAGTGTATTGTGGAAAGAGATCTCTGAGTGCCCACAGGTAGTAGTCCTATTTAAAACCAAAATTTTTTTTGATTTTCTTTGGTCCTACCCCTGCAAAATGTTCAATTCTATGAAAAATTGAAATCTCTAAATTTTTAATATTTTTTAAATATTAATATTTAGAGGTCGTATCCATCGATTGAAAATATATTTTTTTTCTCAATCATTTTTTTCCCCCAGCCCCCGTTAGACTTCTGATTTGAATTTAAGGAATATGAAGGTGTTTCCTAGTGCATTTTTTGATGCTGGGTCCGCTTCCAAGGGCCATTTCCCCTTAAATCCTTCAGTTTTTCGCAGTGTTCATGTTAGGTGCACATTAGGGGGGAAAAATGCGTTTTCCTTTCAAGAAAGTTCCAGAAAATTTACTGGAAGCATTGTAGATAAAGTTTTATGATACAAAATCATAGATATGACATAGATCTTTGAGAAATTTCATCATGCATGAGTAATATGGGACAAAGCTAGCGAGAACGAAGCGCTTTGTCGGAAAAAAGATTGACACACCTAAAAAAACTCGACAGGAAGACAAAAGTTTTAGCATTTTTTCCAGGGAATTGAATGAGCCTATTAGAAATTGGGGCCAACGCTCGGTTGGGACTCTATGAATCATAAAATTGAAAATTTAAATGGAAACCCAATACTTTTAATATATATTTGAATTCAGCGAGAATTTTACACCTTCATAATACTTAAATTCAAACCAGAAGTCTAACGAGGGCTGTTGAAGAGGAAAAAGAAAATATTTCCAATCGATGGATGCAACCTCTAAAAATTAATATTTTTTGTAAAAATTTAGGGGCTTCAATTTTTCATAGAAAATATATATATATATATATATATATATATATATATATATATATATATATATATATATATATAAATATATATATATATATATATATATATATATATATATATATATATATATATATATATATATATATATATTCGAAATAGTCGTTGAAATCGAATGGCCTTTGTGGTAAAGCCTTCTTCGATTCGGTTTTAACCCCCTCAATCGTCTCGAAACGCTATCCTCGAAGCGGTTTTTTTGAGTTTAGGGAATAGCCAGAAGTCCGACGGAGCTAAATCAGGCGAATAATGAGTTGAATTTTTGATGAAAAAGTCGCGAAGAACCAATGCTTTGTGAGAAGGCATATTATCTTGACACGAATAACTTCACGCAAACGACGCATAACACTAAAATAATATTCTTTGTTGACAGTTTGGCCCGGCGGAAGGAATTCATAATGAACAACACCACGATAATCGAAGAAAACTGTTAACATCAACTTGATTTTCGACTTGCTTTGGCGTGGTTTCTTCGCTCTGGGCTCACCTCTAGCACGATATTCCCTTGATTGATCGGCAGTTTCCAGATCGTATTTGTAAATCCATGTCTCATCTCCCGTAATGATGCGCTTGATGACGTTTTGATAGTCAGAAATCATGGTTTCAAAGACATTAACACGACGCTCTTTATCGAAAAATTGAGTGTTTTTAGTAGCAAACGAGATGGGGACGCGTTTGAGGCCCAAGTTAAGTTTTAAACTCGGTGCATTTCGTTGGTGATGTCATCCGGCCCAGGAGCTTTCCTCTTGAGATATATTCTCTTCTTCAGCTAACCGCCTTTCTTTGCCATATGGTTCCACCTGATCGTCGTCAGTATCTTCTTGCTGGCTACTATAATACTTGTTTCTCCTAAATATATTATTATTAAATCAGACTCCATCTTGTTGGAACAGGTTAAAACTTTCGCCAAATGCAAATGGCGGCTGTCGTAAGTCGCACGATAATGTCCAAAAATTTGATCGCCGTAGCCGCGTCAAAAACCGCTCCCACCACGCTAATCGGTTATTAATAATTAATTTTTTTAGTATTCCGGAACACTTAAGGGATCATTTCGGTGACCGCCTGTCTGCCAAAAATCGATGTCCCCCCTTATCTCGAAAAGAATTGTTCAAAAAACTTTGAAAAAATTCTGGAATATTCTCAATAAAGTGTAGATTGAGCGAAAATTATCATTATGTTTCATAATTTATCTGGTAAAAAAAAACTGAAAAATGTTTCTTGACGTCTGGTGGAGGTACCTGTAACCGAGTGGCAAGTCGCTCTTGTTCCTAAATATAATTTTATTTTATTTTAAGAGCAATCACCGTATGGAACACTAATTGCGCAAGTCCGACTTGCACTTGGCCGGTTTTTTGATTTTACTAATTTAGTCGTGCTTCCTGCGTCGGCTACAGTAAGACGCTCACAGCGTAACTAAAAAATAGATGATATTCTTACCGCACTAAAAGCCCAACAGGATCCACACGACCCCTGATCCTTAACTTCAGTAACAAATGTCCGATTTTGCCAATTTCTCCAATCGATATTAGCAGGTATTTCAGAACCATTATTAATTATTTCATCATTACTTCGCCCATTCTGAAGAATATCTTTACTTGCTTCAAAAGTTTTTAAATTAGCTCTAAATTCTTCATCAGTGAGATCAGTAAATTTGTTTACACCAAGTTTATACGACACTAGTCCTTGGTCGTACTTTTTGTTATGTTCTTCAATTATTTTAAGGTTATCATTGAAGATTTTTTGTCGGAGTTGTAATTCTGTTTGATTTTTGTAGGCTTTATTGTATATTACCTAAAAAAAGCTACAAAATTTATTCTTTATCAAAATAAGCTTTTTGTGATTTGTAATTAAAATACCATACTTTCCTTTAGCAAGGAAAGTAAAAATTCCTAGGTTGAGTAAAACTGCTTAATTATCAAATTGTTCACTAAAAAGGGAAATGGATGAAAAGTTATTCAGGAACGAATGTCCCAGATGCACAATAATGACTCCCAATCTTATTTCCAAATAAGATTTTGGTGTAAACCAGAGGTTCCCAACCTTTTCTGGACCACCGCCTCCCTTTACAAGAAAAAAAAATTCCAACGCCCCCTCCATAATAGTTAATTGTCCCAAATATTGTTGCATATTATCTATACCTATTTTATCTGTCTATCTAAAGGGTGTCCCAAAATTCACGCAAGAAATAATAGAAGCACAGGTTTTTAATTAAAAATTGTAATTTTTTTTATTGATTCATAAAGTATGTATGGAATAACATATCGGGTAAATGGCCTCCACTGCTTTGCTGGCACATACGCACTCTTTTGTCGAAATTTTCCATGACCGTTTTGCATAAATGCGCTTAATTCCTTCTTCAAGTCGTGGGTGGTCGTGGACTTGTTGGCATAAACCTTAGATTTTAAAAAACCCCAAAGAAAAAAGTCCAACAACGTTAAATCGCATAATCTGGGCGGCCAATTCTGATCACCAAAACGGAATATTACACGACCAGGAAATGACTCAAGCAGTAATTGAATTGTTTCTCGGGCTGTATGGCATGTGGCACCGTCTTGTTGAAACCACATGTCGTCCACATCCATATCTTGCAATTTAGGCACAAAAAACCGGACTATCATATCGCAATAACGATCACTGTTATTGCCTGGCCAACCGCATTTTCGAAGATGAATGGTCCGATGATGCCTCCAGCCCAAAATCCGCACCAAACAGTGACACGTTGTGGATGTATTTGTTTCGCAACAGTCACGTGTGGATTGTCTGACCCCCAAATGCGACAATTTTGTCGATTAACGAAGCCATCAAGATGGAAATGAGCCTCATCGCTGAAGACGATTTTCTTGAAAAATCAGTATCCACTTGTTGTTCCATAATCCATTCAACGAACTCTCTTCGTTGTGCGTGGTCAGTAGACGTCAGTTCTTGAGTCAATTGAACTTTGTAAGAATGAAGATGCAAATTTTTCGTGGGAATACGCTGTACAGAGCTTCTCGAAATGTCCAATTCTTGACCACGGTGCCGAATTGATGTTCCTGGAGTCTCAGCACCCTCTCACGAACTGCTTTAATGTTTTGTGTCGAAGGACGACCAGAGCGTTTAAGATTACTAATTGATCCAGTCTCCCTGATTTTTTCAATTAATCTCTTCACAGTTGATGAGGTTAAATCACTATTCCGACCATATTTTGTACAAACATTCCAAACTGTAGCTGCCAAACTTTCATTATTTTTAAAATATTGCTCAACAATGAAAACACGTTGTTCTTTCGTGTAGCGCTCCATTTTTCATAACCCTAAACTGTCAGCTGTCACGCTGTATTTTTTGTTTTATTGGCAACACTTTACCATACAAAAGGCACCAAATTCAAATCTTGCGTGAATTTTGGGACATCCTTTATCTATTAAAAATCACAAAGTAGAAATTAATTAAAACGACCATCAAATGTAGTAAAAAATTGTTTATTAAAAATATAAAAATAAACACAAAATCATCAAGAAACAAAGAAATTAAAGAGGTGGTTGAGGCTGGTGGAGTTTTAACAATTTGTTAATGTCAGGTTCGAATTTCGTTAACATCAGTCGCAAATTGCCACGTTCAGTGATGGGCAGTCTATTTCTTTTCTTAGACAGTAAATTAGCTACTTACAAGTCGATGAAGGAAAAGTAATTAAAAATTTCTGTACTCTTGCCCACAATCCGGGGTAGAGAGCTGGTATGAATTATAGTTTAGAGAGCCGAAGTAGTCGGTCAGCTTTGTTAGATGTCTGATTGCAATTGTTAATAAAAGTTATTGTTGTCGAAATTGCCCAAAAGTGTTTAAATTATTTTTTTTTTTTAAATAAAAGGTTGTAAGTTAATTTCAGCACATGTTTCAGTTACCCGACAAGCCTCTTTCGCCGGACAAGTCCCTTTTGCTTGCTGTAACTTGGATAATACTTCTTACCATTCCTTATTATTTCATACTGTCTCCTTGAGAAGTCAGCTTCTACAAACATTGAGAAGGTGGCTATTGGATTTAGTTGTGACATGCTGCTTTGACATTTTATATACTTTCTGGTATGCTTGGGCTGTCTAGGGAGTGTTAGTTATGTCTTTTAGAATACTGGATGCAATTCTCTCTCCAAAACCTTGATGGAAGTTTGAGCAGCTCGCATTATTACTTCTTTACCTACAGCACTGCGTACTTTCTCTTTTTTTTACGGTTGCTCCTCTCTCTTGCTTCTTCAAATGACTTTGTGGGTCGATCAGAAGAACGGCATTTTAACCTAGGTATTTCAAATGTTCCTTGTAACTATTCGTCAAACTGCTTTTGTCCACTGTTTCTTGAATTGTGACTTCGAATAGGCGAACTTATGCTTCACTTCCTTTCTTTGCTCGTCACAATATTCATCTTGCGATAAAATATACTCTCAAGATAAATCTTTTTTTTTTAAATTGGTAAGTCTTGTTTCCGCATTTTGTCAAAAAGTAGTCTATGCATTACTACTCGAGCACCTGAAGTACCCTCGGATCCTAGAACAAAATTTAAATTAAAAATATAAATAAATACAGAACACCATGTAGTTTTCACCGTCTGATTTAACGACCATGAAAACCTCGCTTTCACGAGAAATCACGGCTAATATTGATATATTTGATTAGTGCAAATACTCTTTTTAGTGTTCCGTACGGAACACTAATAAGATCACTTCTGTGTCTGTCTGTCCGTCTGTCTGTCTGTCCGTCCGTCTGTCACACCCGATTTTCTCTGAAACTTTTTGTCATAGAAAGTTCAAATTTGGTAATAATATAGGAATTGATGGCCTCATCAAGGCCATGTAGTTTTGAAAGTTAAATTTTGACTTAAGGGGTTAGTCGTGGGGGGTGAAATCGGAAGTGAAAAAAAAATTTTTTTACTAGGTAATCGAATGTGGTGTCAAATGAAAGCTTGTGAAAACACGAGTAAAAAATGTATATATAATGTAATACTTGCGCGCACTTTTCTTTGTATTATTTTTAAAAAATCGCGAAAAATCGCTGTCCACCCGCCTTATCTCGAAAAGTACTTATCAAAAAATTTGAAAAACCCCTGAAATATTCTCCATGGGGTGTAGATTGAACGAAAATTATCACGAGTGCATTACCTGTAATAATTTATCTGGTATATAAAAAAAAAAAAACAGAAATTTCAAGGCCATCAATTTTCAGTAAAGATTGAAAATAAACTTTGTTGAAAACTCATTTGGGGTATGTTTTGTGAAGTCACTGATCATTTTATACTTCCGTTACATTTTTTATTTTAAAAGCAACACTAATTGCGCAAGTTCAACTTGCACTTGACCGGTTATTTCTATTAAAACCAATAACATTACTGGGACTCTGAAGAATAACAAATACCTTTTTAAATACTGAAAAACGGATTTTCGTACAACAATTTCAAGTAACATTTTCTGCCTTCAAAACATTACTAATTATTTTAAAAAAATTCGAATTATTTTTTTTTAAATACATAAAAATGCGCTCTTACCTGTAATATTTAAATCAATCACAATTTTCTTCAAGATAAACTCCAAAAAAGAAAAATCACTTTTTTAAATGACTGTTTTTTTAACGAATGCCGAGAAGAGAAACGAACACTCCGAGCGACGATCAAATTCCGACCGAGACTCCGGCACGCGCGCTGTCAAATGGGTAACGGGAGAGGTCGCCTATTGTTCTATGCCTATTCAACATTGTTAGGTAGCAAATTTTTTCTACCTGGAACAAGTTTTAGGAAATCGATTTAACGCTGAAATACCCCCATGTGAAACGGTCCAAAAATACTTACAGAGTTTTATCTCTGTACTGCCAAAATTTACTGTGAGTTAAATAAGCACAAAAATTATAAAATTTTTACCTGATAGTTGCTCCAAGTTAACTGGTTTCCCTGAATAAACACCGTAAACATTAACCCCACCCAAAATAACAAAATGTTCATTATTTTAAGGATACGTATAATTTAAAATTTACGAAAAAAATAGGTAAAATTTGTTTACCTTCTTACAGTGCTAATTTTTCAGCATAAATACCCTAAAGTGGTTTTTTAATAACATACTTATAACGCTTATTGATAATTATTATCACTGTTATCGCTCTTCGTAGTATTTTTTTTCTTCCTCGTTCAATATACGTGTATTCGTATATCTTTTCTGAAAACAGTAAAACAAGATTTAACGGAAAAAAGTGATTAAATTTTTTTAATGAGAACTAATTATAGAAAAAATCGAAAATAACCTCGGAGCCCTGTTATTTAACTCAAAAATGATAAAACAATTAATAATTATCTTGTATTGTATTTCAATTTAAAATAGTTCTTAATCGCGTTATCTAGTTGACTAAAAGATATTGAACTTCTTAAAAATGAGTTATTGAACTTCTTATAATTGAGTTATCTACTAAGATACCAAAGAAAACTCGCAGAATTGAAACATCTGAACTTACGGAATATTTTCGAACTTTCCCTTCGTTAGATCAGACGATTATCTGACTGCGCTAAGAAGGCCTCCGATGTCATTTCGGCTGGTATAGAACCCTTTTTCGAGTACATGGCCGTCCAACAGCAAGCCCTGATTCGACCAAGCATGTAAAAAATCTGTTGCTTCTGAACATGGCGTGAAAATCGTAACGTCATAAATCGTAACATCCTTGTTAGTGCCCGGAACAGATGCAAACAAATTATCGATGAAACGAACGAGGCGCACAAGCAAAGAATTAACAAACAACTTCAGCCTGTCCCAACAATTCCAGGTCCTTTTGGATATATATATATATATATATATATATATATATATATATATATATATATATATATATATATATATGTGTATATATATATATATATATATATATATATATATATATATATATATATGTATATATATATATATATATATATGTATATATATATATATATATATATATATATATATATATATATATATATATATATATATATATATATATATATATATATACATATATATATATATATATATATATATATATATATATATATATATATATATATATATATATATATATATATATATATTTATATATATATATATATATATATATATATATATATATATATATATACATATATATGTATATATATATATATATATATATATATATATATACATATATATGTATATATATATATATATATGTATATATATATATATATATATATATATATATATATATATACATATATATATATATATATATATATATATATATATAGAGCTCAAAATTTTCGTTGAAATATCTTTTTTTTGATGTATGATACTTTGCATGAATCAAAATGGGGGATTCAGAATGGCGGCCAGATTGGAAATGTTGCAGTAAAATAAACGTTTGTTTGGCGATTATTTTGCCTTATTTTATATATTTTTTCTATGTTTTTGAGGTTGGGATAACGATAGTGATGATAAAAGGGACCAGGAGTTGCATGGTTGAGAGAAATTAGTCAATTTTGGCCATTTTTAGCCTTCAGCTAAAAATAGCCAAAATTGAACAAAAATCTTTTGTATGCTTATAAGGAAAATTTTTGGCCCTTTATTCAGATGCTTGATGAAAAACAAGTCGCAAGGCGTCAAATCAGGGCTATAAAAGAGTAAATGTTGTTACTCTGTGAATCCACAGAACATCTTTCGGTAATGGCTTAAACTATGCAAACCCTGTGTACCGTATACTTGCGCAAAAGAAAAGTTTTGGTTCTCTATGAATTCGAACCTTTACTTGTAATGGTCTGCTTCTGTTTTTAGAATGTCCTTCCGCAACCCTCTCCATTAATTATGGACTCTTATTCAATAAAAAATATTCTGTCGCAGTCCCAAAAAATGACCGCCGTCAGGTTTCTAGAAGACGAATAAGTTTTTTTACCTTTTTGGAGCCCATTGCATCTCCTTCTGTTTCGTAGTAGAATCCCAATAGAATGCCTAAGTCTCGTTGCGAGAATTAACTCCCACTGTTCTCTAAAGTAGCCAAATATTCTTGAGAAATTTATCTCCTTCCCAGAGTTTGCTCTAATGTCAGGAGCTTGGAAATCAATTCTACAAAAACTTTTTTCATCCCTACAATCTTTAAAATCGTAGTTTCGGAGATTCCAACTTCTTTAGTAGAAATCTCTCCATTCGTCTATCTGACAACAGCAAATCCTCATTCCTCGTCAAAGTACTTAGGACAAACGAAGAAATTTGACAACCAAGCAATTTTTGTGTGACATCACTTTCATGGCTAGATAGACAACTTAAAAAAGCACCACATCATCTAAAATATTGATTTGTTGTGGTACTTGAATTAAAACATTTTTTAGTTTAAGAAAGTTAAATTTACTACTTGTTATAAAAATGCATGTTTTTTTATGGGTGTAGCACACGTGCTACAGGGAAGTCCCTAAAGCGCTCCAGGAGCGGCATGTGTGCGGAAAAAGCAATTCACGTTGTTCTTGAATCGCTGTAAGTTGTACTCGGTGGGAAACACAACCCTGGGCAAATTATTCCAAAGAGATGATGTTCTTCTTATAAAAGACTGCTTGAAAAGCGTTGTACGTGGAGTAATAAGCCGAACCTCATACGGATGTGAAGTATTAGCGCGACGTGTGTTTCTAACATGCACCGCTCTGGGAGGAATTAAGCGGTCTACATCCTTCGAACACTTTCCAGGAAAATACTTGTAGAACAGACTCAAGTCCACAACCGTTCTTCGATGTTCCAGCGAATCGAGGCCGCCGGTCAGAATCCAACAAATGCAGTGTCTGTTTGGAAGCGCAGCCCCAAACATGGGAGCAGTATTCCATAGTTAGTCGAATTTGAGCTTTATAGAGAATTAACAGTTGTTGTGGAGTGTAAAGCTTGCTTCGAAATAATATTCTCAACTTCTGAGAAGCTCTCCTTGCTATGCCTCCAACATGTTCATACCAGGACATATTTGCTCTCAATTTAACGCCCAACAAATTGAGTGACCATGCTAGGGGAATGGAGTGCCCCGACATGACTATATTGGGTTCAGCAACGTTCACTTTTTTAGAAAAAACTGCCGCCTGGGTTTTTGTAGCGTTAAATTCCCCTTGGTTACTGTCACCTCAAGATAGAATTTCTTCCAGGTCTTTGTTAAATTGAACCACCTCCTGCTGTCTGCTGATATTCGCCTGAGTAGCCAATATCCGAGCGTTCAAAGTGAATGAAGAGATAAGCGTACTGTCATCTGCAAAGCTGTAGATTGGATTCCCGGTCTTTCCTCGCAGATCGTTAATATAAATGAGAAAGATAGTAGGAGCAACGTTAACTTTTTTAGAAAAAACTGCTGCCTGCGTTTTTTAGCGTTAAATTCCACTTGGTTACTGTCACCCCAAGATAGAATTTCTTCCAGGTCTTTGTTAAGTTGAATGACTTCCTACTGTCTGCGGATATTCGTCTGAGTAGCTGATATCCGAGCGTTCAAGATGAATGACGAGATAAGCGTGCTGTCATCTGCAAAGCTTGGATTCCCGGTCTTTTCCAGCAGATCGTTAATGTAAATGAGAAAGAGAGTAGGAGACAGTAGACATGTTTGGCGGGAAGTAAATGAAAACATTTGCCGGCCCCCGTAGCGCGATGCATAGAAAGCCTGTCAAGTGACCCCCCCCGATGGTCGCTGGTTCGAATCCGGCGCTAGCGGCTGGATGTTGTAACGTCCCAGATTTCAAAATTTACAAGCTCGTGACTAATACGCTAGTTAAAAAAAAACTTCTCAAGTTCTGTGGGTGTTAATCTAAAAACAAATACGAACAAAATAGTAGCGTGATTGATTAGAAATTTTGCTACAAATTTAACGAAACTAATAAAATTACTAAACCTTTTCAAGTAGCTGTATGCATTACTGGGGGCGATAATCACTTTTCAAGGACTTACAGCCGACTGATAACATTTATCGTTTTAATAATAGTAGATAAATTGCTTATGTCATTGTAGGTACAAATGTGAGCTAAGATTATTAATCCAAAGTATGACATACTATATTTCTAAAATAACACAAGGGAACAGCTGTTTTTTGGTGTCGAGGTTTTTTGAGCTGATTCTATATCAATTTGATGTCCTGAATTCAAATAACGTATTCATTTGTACCTAGGAGCTCAAATTTTTAAGATATACAATTTTAGAGAAATATAAGTTACATTATTGTAACTCAAATCCGTAAGTGTAGTAAACAAAAGTAGATACGAAATTTTTATTTTAGTTATACAAAATACAATATTATGTCGTACTTACAAACAAAAAAAAACATTGAAGAAATGAAATAGTCACTCAACACTTGGAAAGCTTCTTTTCCGCGACATTCTTGAATGTTTTTTTAAACAGTCCCTTTTTAAACTCCAGCAGTAATCTGCCATCATGTGCATGTCCCATCTTCCTTGGTAGCGGTCCTCCATAACTTTAATATCTTGGTGAAATCTTTCACCTTGTTCCTCACTCATATCTCCTAAATTTTTTGGAAAACGGTCTAAGTGGCTGAAACTATTAAGCATCTTGTTAACCATTTCAACATAATTTTGAGCTTTATGTTTGCCTAGAAAATTTTCTACAACTGCAACAAATGATGTCCAAGCTTCTCGTTCAACTTGATTCATTGAATTTATGAAGGCAGGATCCTTAATTAATTGTCTTATTTGTGGGCCGTCAAATATCCCTGCTTTGAGTTTTTCTGTGCTCAACTGATGCATTTTTACCCCTATATATGCAAAACAAGACCCATTCTTATCAAGAGCCTTTACAAATTGCTTCATTAAGCCCAACTTTATATGTAACGGAGGAAGTATGATTTTTTCTCTTTCAACCAAAGCGTCGTTAATGACATTCTTTTCCCCAACGTCCATGTTTTCTCTCTGAGGCCAATCTTTTCTAACCCAGTGGTGTGTTTTGTCCCTACTATCCCAGAGGCACAAGAAACACGGATAATTCGTGTAACCACTTTTGCTGCCCAAGAAGAAAGTTTACCATTTTTAAGTCTACACAAATCATCCATTGATGTTCGTAATACTTTATCTTCTGCAAGACCAAAGCTATGGTATTATATTCTTCTTTCAGTTTCGTTGAGTGAGCTAGTGGTATTGAACCATATTTATTCCCATTACGTAGAAGGACACATTTTAAACTTCGCTTTGAACTGTCAATAAATAGGCGCCAATCATCTGGAATATATTTAGAAAGTCCCATTTCTTTCATGAGTCCCCTAATTTCGTGACAAAATACAAGATTGTCTTCTTGAGAAAAGAATGGCAGCAGATCTTTTTCTCTTGTACGGTAAAAGGTAATTTTGGTTCCTTGTTCCAGTAAATTTTTGTCGTTCAACCTAGAAGCCAGTACTTCAGAAGCTTTTTTTCGATAAATTGAGATCCCTGGTGAGATCATTTAATTCATTTTGATTGAAGCGTTGAGGAACTGATGACGTCCCCTCATAGTCACTGTTAGTTTCATTAGCATCAGAACTTTTATTAGCATCAGAAGAGCGATCAGAGGGAAAATATTCGTCATCAGAGATATGTGGTAGCTGGTGAAATGTTGGAATCGGTATTTCATCTGAGTGCGGGGTAGGGCGTATTGCCGAGTCTAAATTGGGATAAGTCCACTTACTGCGGTTATTTCGATTGATTCCATTAGTATTTACTAAACAGAAATAACAATCATTGAAGTGGTTTTTTGGTTCTCTCCAAACCATTGGTACGCCGAATTTTAGACATTTTCTTTTCCCGGTAGTCCACTGCCGTAAATGCTCTGTACAAGTTTTACATACGAGATGCGGGGCCCACGTTTTGTCCTGATCACCAAGCTTAACTCCAAAGTATCCAAGATACGCTCGCTTTACAAAGTCAGTAATAGTTTGTCTGTTTTGTTGAAACATGTATTCTCCGCATATATAGCAAAACACATCAGGTTGATTTACACAACTTCTTCTTGAACTGGAACCTGAACTCATTTTAATTCTGTTCAATAACACAAAAACACTCTTTTCTTAACATAAAATAACACGCCGAATTCGATCTACTCTCATTAGTAAGAACGCACAAACTGACGAGACTTACCCGAGTTAGGTGATTAAAAGGGTCAGTTCAGGTACCTGATAGGCAATGGTTCCACTATTTATAGATTTACCTGGAATTTACTCAATTACAGACTGACAATAAAACCATTGTACCTACATTAATGAATATATAATAATTTTAGAACTCTCATAAATGAATATACTGAATAAAAACCACATTGGTAGATAAGTTGATGTATCTAAAAAAGTAGAGCTGATAGAGAGAGAAAAACGGATTGCATGTATAGATTTAGCGTCCCAAATATAGTTAAAATCAGCTCTAAAATCCCAGGCACCAAAACAAAAATATTTTTTTGTTGCCCTGTGTAATTTATCTTTCTCTGTCGCGTTATTGTTACAACGATGACTAATAAATAAGTTTAATTCATTGTATTAGCTGTGTTACAACGGATCCCATAAGAGTGTTTTGAATTTAAGATAAAACCCCATTTTAAAACACTGTAAACGTTGAGAATAAAACACTAAATTTTCAGTAAAATATCCACTTTTATTGATTTTTATACTTGACACGTGTTTTGCCGATGAATATGGAGCAGTTTGGAATATATAAAAAAGTATATATAAGAAACAGAAGAGGCCCCAGTATTGTACCCTGTACCCGACAAATAGCTATAGAAAAATTGTACGGAGTGATCAGCGAAGCCCAGATAATGCAGCTTAGCACAAAGTAGGTTATGATCCAGCACATTAAAGGCTTTCCAATAATCCAGCGAGACTGATATAACAGCCATATTTTTGTCAATAGCTCTGATTATGCTATCAGTTAAATTCAATAAAGCCGTTGATATGACCCCTCCGAAAGCCAGATTGATGCAAGGGGAGCAACCCATTAGTTAAGAGATATTCTGAAACCTGTGTATGTACTGCCCTTTCCAAGACTTTTGACATAACTGGTAACAAACTAATTGGACGCAAATCTCTGATGGTCAAAGGATTTTTAACTTTAGCAACAGAGCACACAATAGACTCTTTCTAGCTCTCCAGAAAATACCCACTTTCGAGGCAACAATTAACTATATGGGTTAGATGATGTAAGATAACAGGTAAACTAAGTTTAAGCATAAAAAGTGTCAAAACCATCATTTCCAGCGGCATTGGACTTTATGCTATTAACACGCCTGCCAATTGACTCAGGAGTTTCCATTAGGAAATTAAAGTTCAGATCTAAATTCCTCTTATTGTTACTGTAATAATGTATTTTACCAGCACAGTTGTCGGACTTTCGGAAAACGCTCAAAAAGTATTCATTTATATCATTCACATTCGCCAAATGTGCAGGCAGGCGAGAGGTATCTTTTGAACCCGTGTGAACATTGCATTGCTGGAGTCCCCTCCATAATGATTTTGCATTTTTTTGTGTTTCTAAATATTGCAAGATATCCCAATTTTTCGCGACGCACACAGTAAATTGTGAGATTTCTCATTTCTTTATAATATTGATGACTTTCCTGAGTTTTATTTTTTTATATTTATTTATTATACAATAATTTCGATATTTTACCCGTTCAGAACAATTCACATAAATTAAATTTATTTGAAACGCTCGAGATCAATAAAAGAAGAAATACAAACGCACTGTTAAATGACCAACTGGACCTCGAAAATTCTCCGTCGTCAAATTTATATAATGAATAGATAATTTGTATAATTATGAAACAAAATATATTGCAAACTTTAATTTCAATAAAATGTTTTTCAAATGTCTTTTAAAATAATACTATAATAGTTATAAAAACAATAACACACACACTTGGAAAATTAAAAAAAAAAACGTTAAAATATCTTCACTAGATAATTGTTCGATCTAGCCAGCTCAAAGGCACTTTAGAAACGAAACTGAATAAATAAAAGGTCGGTTGTACGTTGAAGTAAAATCACCATCCCTAAAATAGAAATTAAATTCACCCTCCTTTTTACCTGTCAAACGGGTCTTTCTTTGGTAAACTAGTCAGGTAATCCCCATATAATAAAAGATTAAATTTGAACAAAAGGCTCTTTATGTTTGAAAATTCAGTTCCAAAATACTTTTTAACAAAAAAATGTTAATTCCGAGACACATTATGTAAAAACCCGTAAAATTCTTAGAATACTCCCAAACTGGCTCCTACTGGTACCAGGTCACGTTTTTGGGGCTAAAGGCTGTTGTAACTCGGTTTGACTTAAAATAACAACAATTATGTATAGAATATAAATTTTGAAGAACAACATTAGCTTTCTTTTGAGATATTAAGCGTGTTTCTATTATTTACCGTTCTGGAGTTATGGCTCCATATGTCAGCTTTTTGGCCAAAAATTTGGATTTTTTCAAACTTTGAGCGACGAGCGGCACGGGTTAACGTCGTTTAATCGAGCTCAAATTTCGGCTATCTCAATATCTGGAAAGGGGAATCGTTTTGTGGGGTCCAGACGAACAAGATTCCGACTTTTTTTTTCCCCCTCTATGAGATCCGGTCACTCTAATGTATACACATCACATGTATTAACATCTTAATAAAGATTATTTATTTATTTATTTTATTATCAAATACATGATTCTCTTCTATTAAATGTTTGGCATATGAAAAATCAGTTTTACCTTTTAAAAAAACTTTTATTATATATATATATATATATATATATATATATATATATATATATATATATATATATATATATATATATATATATATACATACATAAATTCTAAAAACTTTACTTACTGGCATAGATATGTAGACGACATATTGACTTTTTTTATAGGAACAAATAGACAACTTAATGCAACTCTAGAATTTATAAATAATATCCACCAAAACATTAGATTCACAATAGAAACAGACGTTAATAACTCAATTAATTTCTTGGACCTAACAATAAAAAAGATTGATAATAAGCATGACGTGTCCATATACCACACTATTTTTAACAATTACGCAACATTAACCTATATAGGCCCAACAACTGAAAAAATCGCTAAATACCTGAGAAAACACAACGTAACAATCACATACAGTACAAATAATAATTTACGCTCTTTTGTTTACAGTGTTTTAAAATGGCGTTTTTATAGTGAAAAAACATACTGATAAAGAAACCAAACCCCTTACTGCAAAGGGTCTACCAACAGAGCGATATATTTTTCAGACATCACAGCTACCAACTTGGAAATTTTACGGCAGAGTAACATTGACATTTATGTTCATTAAGGTCTGACAAATCATTATGTGAAAATCCAAAGTGTCTCTAATGACTATATGACATATTTTCTGCTTTGACTTGGGTCTGTATTTGCAAGTAAACACGTGTCGCCTATAACTTTTTTTAAGGTTATTGTTGACATCACTGCAAACAATGCTTTGTGGAAGGAGATTCATTTCTAACCTTATTTATGGTTAAATAGTACATTATCGAATATGAGTACTGCATACGCTTCGAAACTGTGTTCCTATGTAATCATCCAAAAATTCCGAAAATAACGCCTATAACGGCTGCTAAGTATGTAGGCAAGTCGAGGACATTCTTTAGCAAGTGGACGAAATGATACTCTCAGTTAAAAAATATTGATGATCTACCAGAACGTGCTTCGAGAGGAACAGTGTAGCTCACATCAAATGACGGCCGTCGAGGGCTGTGAATGCTACAGGAGTACATCACCTTTCAATATTGTTATGCTTAAGCAACATGTTTTAAATATCGACTTTAAAGAAGTATTTGAGGCTGATTCTGACTCTGATGGAGCTTTTTCTAAATTTCTTACTACCCTACATTTTGTTAATGCTAATTGTCCATTAAAACAAAAAAAGACAAAGCCACCAAACAAGAGATGGGTTTCGGATGCTATTGTTGAAAGGAGTCGCGAGTTAAAGATACTTTTTCATGTTAGAAACTCAGATAGTCGAGAAATTAATTTTGATTTATAAGAACACGTGAAACGCCCTGTAAAGCCATGTTTGGGGATGTATTTCAGAAAAAGGTTTTGGGAGACTCTTCTCGTCTTTACCTAAATTTGAACGCTGAAAAAATGCTCCAAATTTACCAGAAGGCATTAGTACCGACTGCCAAATGGCGGTTTTTCCCATTTTCCAGAATACGAGCGGTCACGATCTTAATTGACAGACTGTAGTTGACAAGATTTTTATTTTCTGTTAGTTTCTTACTCTATATCCTACATTGGAGACTACCGTGAGCGATCGACTAAAGCACAATCAAAACAACACAACCATGAGTTTTTGTCGCCCTAAACGATTTTACTATAGCTATGACACATTTTCATATGTTGTGCAATAACTATACTTCAATATGTATGTTATTAATCTTAAACGAAAATAATAAAAACCGGCCAAGTGCAAGTTGCACAATTGATGTTCCATACCGTGATTGCGGAAGTATTCTATGAAATTCAGTCACATATTTATCTTCAATATAAGAATTACCAAGAATATATAAATACGAAACATCTTTGTAGTTAAAGTTTACAACAAATATTTACAACCTAAATATTTGTTTAATTATAAACAAATAAAATAAAATTATTTTGCCCCGGTACCTATCCGTTGTTCATCAATCATAATAGAAATTTATTTTATCTGTGATTGGCCAAATGCTTAAGGCAGTAATGTACTGAAAAGTATGTGAGTCTATTACTGATTACACCGAATATGGATTGAAACAAAGAACTGTTTGGACTGTAATAAACCAGAACCTGGGAAGAAATAGACGGTACACAAAAATAAAGTTACAAACCGAGGGGGTGAAATTTCTGACACTAGAAGAATAGTTTGTAGTGACACTAGAATTTTTGCACGTTTTTTGGCAATATTATGCAGAAAAAATTGAATGAGAAATTTTTTAATGGACTATCTACAAACTTCTGCAAATGTTCACAGCGTCTTCTGTAGGCCTTGCGACAGTAATGAAGTTATAGGTATTATTGAGAGTCTTAAGCATAAGGCCAGCGTGGGCTGTGACGGCATATCTATCAAGGTACTAAAGGCTATCAAGTTCTATATTACCAAACCCTCATCACATTTAACTAATTTAGCACACGATAGCGGCACTTTTCCTGATTTAATGAAAATTGGTAAAGTTATGCCGATCTATAAAAAGGGTGACAAAAATTGTGCTGAAAACTATCGGCCCATAACAATTTTAAACGCGCTATCGAAAATATTCGAAAAGCTATATTACAATAGACTATTGAGTTTTTTTGATGGATGTGCCATCCTAACCACAACCTAGTACGGTTTTAGAACGGGTAGGTCGACGGAGGGAGCCGCCTGTGAGTTTATGCAGGTGGTATATAACCAAATTGATGAGGGGCGTCATGTGACGGGTCTCTTTTTCGACTTGTCTCGTACCTATTAATTTTATATTGGAAAGCTTTATGCTTACGGCATCAGAGGTAAGTTGAATGACCTGTTGTCTTCTTATCCCATCAATAGAAAGTTTTATGTGCAGATTAGTGATCAATCTTCAGACATTGCTGATAATAACCTGGGAGTGCCACAGGGGTCTATCTCCTTTTTCTAATATTCATCAATGATATGCCTCATCATATTCGCAGTGATAGGGTCATCACGTTCGCAGACGACACTTCGGTAATGGTTTCGGGAGTGACCCCTGAGGAGCTTTAGGTTCTGGTGGAAAATATAATGACTAATTTTGAATCTTGGTGTGGCAAAAATAATTTAATTTTGAACCTACAAAAGACAGGATATGTGAACTTCAGGTGTAGAGATAGCTCACCGAGTATATCTGTATATCTGTAGACTTCATCCCCTCAGCAGAGTCATGTAGATTTTTAGGTTTATATGTTCATCAATATTACTTAGAAACCTCACATAGATTATATCTGTAAAAAAAAAAAAATACTGCATTCTATGCAATATTTTAACTAAAGTATAGTATTGATCAGGAAGCTCTATTAAACCTATTTTATTCACTTGTGTACTGTCATTTAAACTACAGTGTTTTATTGTGGGCTAACGCAGACAACAGATACTACTAAACCAATTTTTGCAGAAAAAAAATTGATGTCCTTTCCCTGCATTTATATATATAGATTTTTATTGCACATAAAAGAAATGAACACAGTTTTCTAAGAAACTGCTCCTTCATCATAAAAGATTTAAATTCGAAATCTCTCCCGATTATGCGGGGGAATTCTGTTTAATAAGCCTCCCCACAATATAAGAAAGTTCTCTGCAAAAGAATTTAAAAACAAAGTTAAGAGCTTTCTGATAAATAAATGTTATTATTGTGTTTCCGAATTTTTAAGTGTTACAGTTCACCGTTCTTGAACTTTTTTTTTCTACTCTTTTTATTGATTTTTTTTTTGCATTTGTGTTCTTTTTTGACGTGTCTATCCATTAATTCAATGGCTGCTTTTGCTAATACCAATAAATGATTTTGATGGGCAAAAATGAAACTTTTACCAGGTGTACAAGTATGAAATGCGGATTTTTTTTTTTAAAAAAGACGTGTTAAATTTGGCAGAATGACAAAAAGTGCTTTATTCAAAGTATGCTCCATCGCTTGTTATACATTTTTCCCGTCTTTCGGGCAATTTGTGAATACCACGCCATTAAAAATCTTCCCCTTTTGCTCCGAACCATTTTTTCACATCTTCGTACGAGCCAAAGCGTTACTCAGCAAGTGCGTGACCCATCGGAAGGAGCCAAGTCTGATGAGTAAGCCGCATGGAGTAGAACTTCCAAGCTGAGTGCTTCCAACGTGTCGCGAACTGGTTTTGCCGTATGTGATGGAGCATTGTCATGAAGAAAAATGACTTTGTGTTGCCTCTTTCGGTATTATGGCCTTTTTTTCAAGCAGCAAACGGTTTAAATAGGTCAAGTGTTGTTGGTAAGATTTAGTATCACCCTTTTTCCCAGGTTTTAACAGCTTGTAATATACCACGCCCCTCTGGTCCCACCAAACACAGAGCATCGTCTTTCTGCCAAAGCGATTCGGTCTTGCAATCGATGTGGATGGTGCGCCTGGGTCTACCCATGATTTTTTGCGCTTGGGATTCTCAAAGTAAATCCACTTTTCATCCCCTGTAACTATACGATGCAAAAACGACTTCCTTTTGTACCGAGCGAGCAAAATGTTACACGTGTTTTTACGCATTTCCATTTGCCTGTCGTTCAACTAATGTGGTACCCATCTACCGGTCTTCTGAATCTTTTCCATCTCTCGTAGCCGATTGGAAACATCTTGTTGACTAACGCCCAATTGCTCGGCGAGTTGTTTTTGTGTTTGCGAATCATCTTCATCCAACAATACTTGTAATTCCACATTTTCGTATTTTTTGGGGGATTTTCCACGTTCCTTGTCTGCAACATCGAAGTCACCACTTTTGAAACGCCGAAACCATCGTTCACGCGTATCTTGCGATGGAGCATGTTCACCATAAGCTTCTTGAAGTAATCGGTATGATTCAACCGCAGTTTTCTTTTAATGAAAACAAAAAATTAATGCTGTCCGCGAATGCTCTTTGTTCGGTATAAATTTCGACATATTGAACACAACACAACACTATGCACACACTTTTCTAATTTATCACTCGTGCGCGTCTGACACCTGTTGATGACACCACAAAATGGCGCAATATCAAATCTTTATAGCACAAACTGCATTGTACATAAAAAGACATGAACACAGTTTTCTAAGAAACTGCTTCTTTCATTCGTACTGCACTAGAAATACCGATCGACTTATTTCGGTTTATCATAAAAGATCTAAATTCGAAATCTCTCCCGATTATGCGGAGGTAATTATGTTTAATAAGCTTCCCACAATATAAGAAAGAATTTAAAACAAAGTTAAGAGCTTTCTGATAAATAAATGTTATTATTCTGTTTCCGAATTTTTAAGTAATACAGTTTACCGTTCTTAAACTGTTTTTTTTTCTTCTCTTTCTATTGATTTTTTTTGCATGTGTTTTTTTGTTAACGTGTACATCCACTGATTCTTCAATGGCTGCTTTTGCTAATACCAATAACTGGAAAAAAATAAGGCTTAAAATCAATTTTGTTTTGTCGACGACACTATCTTCAAGCATCTTCAGGAAACGTTGGTTTAAAAATCAGTCTATCTAAGACCCACTTTATGACAAATCTTGTATTAAACAACATTATAAAACTGAATACCGTTGATATCGAGCAAATACACCGATATAAATACCTAGGACATGAAGTCAGCATAGGACGAAACAATCAAGCACATGAAATTCAGCGGAGAATAGGTCTCTCTTGGGCGGCATATGGCAAACAGACCTATATATATATTAAAATCTAATCTTCCTATTTGTTCAACAAGAAAAGTTTTTGACAGATTCGTACTACCCGTTCTTACGTACGGACCCGATACTCACACAGTGATGAAGAAAAATACCAACAAAATATGTGTCATGCAAAGAAAAATGAAGAGGTCAATATTAGGTTACTCTTAAAGATCACATCCCAAATCATATTATCAGGAAAAAGGGGTACAAGTCAAATTCATTCTACATCTTAAACCGAACTATTGGTAGGTTTAAGGATGGACGATGGAGAAAAAAAATATAGAGTGGCGACCAAGACGCGAAGTCTATTGGAGTAGAGGTAGACTACGAAGTCGGTGGATTGCTGATTTGTAGAGAGTGGCTAAAAATTGGGTACAAGTGGCTCAGGACAGAAAAAGGTGACAAGACTTAAGGCAGGCTTTCATACAGCAGTGGACAGTATAAGCTGGTGTTAAAGGATCGTACAGAACTAAAGCCATAGAACAGCAACTCGCAAACTAATGGAAATTTTACACAAATCTTGACACTAACTGAAAATCATAAAAAATTTAGGTCTTTTTTTATGGTTCTAGCACACGTGCTGCAGGGAAATCCCTAAAGCGCTCCAGGAGCGGCATGTGTGCGGAAAAAGCGATTCACGCTTCTTGAAATTATATTCGGTGGGAAACGCAGCCCTGGACAAATTATTCTAAAGGGATGATGTTCTCCATATAAAAGACTGCTTGAAAAGCGTTGGACGTAGAGTAACAAGCTGAACCTCATACGGATGTGAAGTATTAGCGTGACGTCTATTTCTAACATGCACCGCTCTGAGAGGAATTAAGCGGGCTACATCCTTCGAACACTTTTCATGAAAATACTTGTAGAACAGACTCAAGTCGCCAACCGTTCTTCGATGTTCCAGCGAATCAAGGCCTCCGATCAGTTCCGGGTCTCCAATCAGACGAACAGCTCCTCTCTGAACAGAATCTAACAAATGCAGTGATTTGAAATAATATTCCCAACTTTTGAGAAGCTCTCCTTGCTATGCCTGCAACATGTTCATGCCAGGACATATTTGCACCCAAATTAACGCCCAACAAATTGTAATATGTATGTCGGGTTCAGCAACGTTAACTTTTTTAGAAAAAACTGCCGCCTGGGTTTTTGTAGCGTTAAATTCCACTTGGTTACTGTCACCCTAAGATAGAATTTCTTCCAGGTCTTTATTAAGTTGAACGACCTCCCGCTGTCTGCAGATAATCGCCTGAGTAGCCGCTGTCCGAGCGTTCAAAGTGAATGAAGAGATAAGCGTACTGTCATCTGCAAAGCTGTATATTGGATTCCCGGTCTTTTCCCGCAGATCGTTAATGTAAATAAGAAAGAGAGTAGGAGACAGTATGGAGCTACTGAGGAAACATGAGAGTCACAAACAGAACTTTTCAGACATACCACAAGAGCGTAGCTTAACCAACAATCCATCGTGCCAAACACGGTCGAATGCCTTGGATATGTAAAGAGCAACCGCTCAAGATTCTCCAAAGTGTTCAATTGCGTTGTTCCAAACAGGTGTTACATAAGTCAGAAGATCTCCTGTTGATCTATGTTTACGAAAGCCATATTGTTGATCGCTAATAATATTGAATCGTTCAAGATATTTTAGAAGATGCTCATTGATAACCTTTTCCATGACTTTCGATATTATTGAAAGCAGTGCGACTGGTCGGTAGTTATTTGGCAAGATCGTCTCGTCTTTTTTAGATATCGGCTGAACCGTGGCACATTTCCAGCAGGAAGAAAATATTCCCGTTCTGTAGGATAGGTTAAAAAGTCTACAGAAAACTGGTGTTAGTCCCCTCGCACAGTTTTTGAGAACTATGGCAGGTATTCCGTCAGCGCCAGAAGCCTTTTTGGTGCCTAGCTTCATCAAAATACGGTTTATGATACGCTGTCTGAAGATAACATCGGGCATCCTTGACTGCAATATGGGAATAGTAGGTGGTGTTTTTCCTTGGAAATAAAAATATATCAGTCATAAAATAATATATATATATATATATATATATATATATATATATATATATATATATATATATATATATATATATATATATATATATATATATATATATATATATATATATATATATATATATATTATATATATATATATATATATATATATATATATATATATATATATATATATATATATATATATATATATATATATATATATATATATATCGGTCATATAATAAGAGGAGCAAAGTATGACTTGCTGAGACTGGTCATCGAAGGCGAAATACAAAGAAAAGAAGATCGGTTGGAAGACGTCAAAATTCCTGGTTGAAGGACATCCCAAGATGGTTTAATTGCTCGTCAATAGATATTTTTAGAGCCGCAGTTTGCAGGATTATGTTAGCCATTTGGATCGCCAATCTTCGTCAGGAGACTGCGAATAAGAAGAAAATCATGTTTTTTTTTTGTTTGTGCTCTTGTACATATACATGAATAAAAGATCAAATATAAAAAGCAATTGTATATTAAGAAATAAAGTACAATATTTACATTACAAAGATTTTTTATAAATAAATATAGTCACATAAAATATTCTTGCAACATAACCCTAAATTTTAACCTAAAACTTTTTCTTTTTTTCACAAAATAACAAGTGGTTTTAAAAATTGAAATAAATCTTAATAAAAATTATTTAATTTTAAACAAAGAAGGGATCTTTTCGAAAGCGGACAGTCTTTAGGTAATATATCTTATTAATTTAAATCAGGTCCAAGACAGATATTTTTATTATATTTTACTATACAGTAATTACAGATACATTCATTTAGTTAATTTAACAATTTTATTGGAACATTCAGGATAAATATCAGAGTTGAGATTATTTTAAAATTATTTTAATACATTTGTATCGTATCGTAATAAAAAAAAGCTTCGAAATCACAATAAAATTAAGATAAAATTGGTCAAATTAGTAACCCGTTGAGTTAGTATTTTTTTATATACGATTATAATCAACGAACTCAGAACCTAGATTAGCAGCGGCAACCATTGATTTATAAGGTCCATCCCCGTCTCGTCACTACATGGCACTTACAATCCCTTGTTACCCTATCCAACTTTAATTTTTGAAGTAAACAGAACATAGAAAATTCCAACTATTACGCATACAAATAAAACTTTTCAACCATTATTGAGCAATATGAATTCAAGAAATACATTTATCTTATTAAATATTTTATAGAAATTCAACAAGATCGTCCAGTATTTTTTAGAACTGGCACTGTCGAACCAGTACTTAGTAACTTTGAGAAGTATTGTTTGCCCAGGTTTCTATTTATTTAGCTGACAAAGACGGTTTTGACAGTGTTGCCACGATAAATAAATGTTCTAGATTTTATGATACGTTATTGTTCGTTGATTTTTTCAATAACTAGAACCAATGAGATCGATTATAAACAGCATTAGAGGCATTGCTTTTCAAATGTAACAAATACGTCTGCAGCAGCGCAACTGATTCGTTCAACTTTGGGAGGAGGTGCGATGACTTTGATCTTTCGGATCGTTAACATTCTGGACAATGCCAGGTCACACATTTGAAAAATGAAGCGGAATTTTATCTTTTCTTTGGAATGAGTTCTCCCTTTCAAAGTGTATTCTTATACACGAGTTATTTTTTTTACACTTAATAGTTTAAGTTGTATGTTTAAATTTAAAGGTTTTTATTTAAAGATCGCTGGGTAGGCGATCTTTATTTTAGTCACTTTCGATGAGCTAGTTTAGAGTGTTTTTGACAATAGAAACTGTGCAGCACTTCATCATTTGGGCGCCGCGCAATATACTAAATTTTTAACAATTTTATTTATTTAAATAATTATCACAGGACGCTACATCTAGCGGACTGTTTGAAAAATTTCATACAGGACGCCTCAGAAAAATCTGGATTCGACAAAGACGCTGTAAATCGAAAAAGGGTCGGAACTACTGCTTTAGTAGTTATGATTTCGTAAATTACATTTTTACTGCTAAATAATATGGTCTTATTTTTAGTGTGTATTAACCTAGAACGCCATCACTCAAAATTGGTTTACCCAAAAACAAGCAACACCGCTACTGAGGGACAACCCTATTAGATAGTTGTTTTCAGTGGCATATTTAGCGTGGTAAACGACGGGTAATGTTTCATGAATTTGCGTATAATTTAAAACCTACAAAAATTCATACTATAAATATATATTTGGTAATCTGATAAGGCCCATGCGCAGCACACGATATACAGGAAGATACAATTTATAAAGCCACTCACAAACGTAATCGTTGCCTTATTCAAAAACTTTCCAGATATAAAAATTGTGGAATATATATACAGTTTCTAAACTGTTTTCAAAAATAAAGGATAGAACGCCTATTTTGTACAATAACTGCGTAGTTTATAGATTGTCTTGTTTGCAATCTGAGCCTTGCTACATTAAACAGACATAGCAGTGGTTAAAACAGAGGCTCACAGAGCGCCCGAGTGACTACCGACTGGGAAAGAATTCATGTGCCTTAGTGCAACATCATTTGAAAACTATAACTCAGACACTAGTCAACTTAGTAATATCTACAGCAACATAATCAATGCGTATTAATCATTTACAATTACAACATTAATAATTAAAAGTTTGCCACCTCTTGGTATGAAATAAGTAAATAAAGTCTCTCTTTTGCTGTTTTTTCCGTTCATTTCATTCATTTACGTCAGAGGCTGTTTACTCTCAATTTGTGTAGAAAAATCGAGATGTTAAGTTTTCAAGGACTAACTCGCATTTTCGTACGCTGTTTTATTTATTTATTCGTTTGTTCATATTTATTTTTTTTATATTTCAACATTTTAATACCTAGACGAAAAATAACATTGTTTTTAATATGTCCAATCCGTGTATTAATATTGTAGTTACTCCTGAAGAAGTAATCAAATGATAACGAATATTGAGTATTAAAGAAGAAAAGAGTTTTATTTGCATATATATATATATATATATATATATATATATATATATATATATATACATATATATATATATATATATATATATATATATATATATATATATATATATATATATATATATATATATATATATATATATATATATATATATATATATATATATATATATAAAAATGGTGTGCGACATATGGGATTTTGCTTTATTAGTAAATTTAGAAGAAATGTGAGTTTATAGGTGGATTCTGCATCACTTGACACCTAAAAATAATTTTACAGTACCGATTGTCATTTACTGGGAAATTAAAATTTTCTAAAGTTTATAGTTCAAAAGACACTCTGTTAAAATATCAAAAACATTTATTAGGAAAAAGTGTTTGCAAGTTGATTTTATGGTAGTATACAAAATTTGTTGATTTCAAGTTACTGTGGCACGAACAATGACCGAATATTTTTACCTGATTATTTGCAATTTGAGATTTTTGTTTTTTAAAAGATTACTCTACTCTAGCATCATATTTTACTGCAAAACATAAAGGAAGACGAGCACATTAATATTTATTAACGAACGATAAACTTATTTAAATACTTTGAATGATTACGAGATACAGTTGCACAGAACGTACAACCCATTACCAATATTTACGTAAGTATTCTCTCCCTCCTTTTCAAAGCCTTTTTAGGTCTCGAAAACTAAACAAGTAAATAAACGTAAACTAGTGCATTTTTTTTCCTAGTAACTTATTATATACTTTTACTTTTTTTGGCAATAAACTTGTGACACTCAAGGGTTCTTAAAAAGACAAAAACCTCAAACATAAGGTAAAAATATTCAATAATTGTCCGTGCGACAGTTGTGGTTTTACGAAAATCATTTTTATTTAATTATTAGTTGTGAAAGATAAAGGATGGGAATCAACAAATAAATTTTAAAATTCGTCTATCAATGTATTTCAAATTCAATAAATAAAAATCTCCGATCATATATTTATTTATTGGTCAAAAACTGACAAAATACGATTTCGGTCCAACTGATCTAAAATTTTGTATGCATCATAAAAGGCAATTTTAACACTTTTTTCCGATAATTGTTTTCGATATCTTTATAAACAGAGTAACTTTTGAACTTTAAACTTTAGAAAATTCACATTTCTCGCCGCAAAAACATTTTTTTGGGTTTCAAGTGATGCAGAATCCACCTATAAATTTACATTTTTTCTAACTTTATTCTATTAGAATTTTCACAGTCAAAAAATGAAGAGAAGATGACAATAGTTCAAGAGAACAGTACTGGGTATGAATTTTACCACTTTTATTTTCTGAAGGCACAATCTCTAGCTTTTAGTTGGAAATAATGTAGCAAATAAAAATAATTTATTAAAAAATTTTTACGACGGTAAAATCTTTCCCTAATGATGGAAACAGGCCAACAGTTATTTATGAAAGAGTGTCCTAGGTGTATAGCAATGAAAAAATTTTAGTCTAAGCTGTTTCTATACGGCTGGGACTTAATTCAGGAGCCCCAATCACGAAGATCGGTCGAGGAAAAAACTGAAAAGACCATCAGCTTTTTTGAGACGAATCGACGAATGAAGATTCCGGTGCTTGCTAAAGAAGCAATGCAGAAGGTGGAGTATTTGAAACTATAGTTTTCAAAATTATGAACGACGATTTACATATATATATATATATATATATATATATATATATATATATATATATATATATATATATATATATATATATCACACATATCAACATTTTCAATTCCTCTTTTCAAAAAATTGTGGATTTAAGCGATCCCAGAAAAAGGTGTACTTTTATCCAGTGATTATAGCAACCAAGGCAGATTTTCCTCGTTTCAGTATCAGAAATATTGTATCAAAGTTCATTACGAAATGTCGGCAAAAAAGTTATAGAAAGTAAAAGGTCGTGAAAATTAGTTTTTGTGAAATATCTCGTGAACTATTGGTTTTACGTAAATTTTGTTTATTATGCAATTTGTTCATCATCAATATCTGCACAAAAGAGGTTCTATATAAAATTTACGCATGACTAATAATTATATGAGGTCGAGAAATTATGGAGAAAGGTGCATACTCCACTATAGGTAAACGTATAGTGGAGTATATGTATACAGACAATATGACCCATTTATGAGTAGAAAAGCCTTTAAGACACACATACCCATAATTCTGAGGTGTCCTTGAAGTGAACCCTTCTTCATAATAATGATAGTAACGACCTTGAGTTGCAGCAGTCTAAAATTCCATTTTAATTTCATGGATCTACGTATACCTGAAAATATTTGACAAAGCATATTGTCCCTTTTAAAACTCAACGCTACGTATCGTAGAGTTCGGACGTTTGATTCATATTGAAACATTCTGTAATTCTACAATGGCTGATAACACCTGTTTCATCTGTAATGAAACTTTGTCGAGCGACGCGATCGTGACTGCGAGTGTTGAAAGAGGTGATGAACATATCGATTATTTACAAAGCGTAGATACTGTGCATGTTGAGTGTCGTAAAAATTATACAAAGAAATTCAACAATAAATCATATAAGAAACGTCGTATGAGTGGTTCTCCTTCAACGTCTCAATGCTCTCCTAGCAAGCATAGATCGACCTCATTTGACTTTGACTGTGCATTTTTTGTGGTTAACTAACCAGTGAGAAAGTAGAGCAAAAAAAGGATAAAAATATCGACTTGCAGCAGATGTGTGCAAGGACAGTTATGGGAGAGCTATAAAGAATCGTAACAACTTAGAATTCGATTTAGTTGCAGCTAATGCTATCTACCGTAATACATGTTTTGATCATTTTATTTTGCCAACTTCTGATAGGAAGGAAGGTCGTCCAGTAGACGAGGATATTTCCAATGCGATAAAGGTTTTGCAGCCTCATATCTCGAGAACTATTAGTCCTACGTAAATTTTGTGTAGGATCTTTTTAATGCAGATTTTGATGATGAACCAATTCATAATAACCAAAATTTACGTAAAACAAAAAGATATTTGAGAAAAACTGATTTTCGCGACCTTTGTCTTTTGATAACTTTTTTGCCGACACGATTTCGCAACGGATTTTTGACACAATATTTCTGATACCGAAACAAAGAAAATCCTGAAGGAAATTCTTCACTTGAATTTTTTTTTGTATAATGTGACTGGACTATTGTCACAGGTTTCAAGAAGCATCAACTTTTTAAAAGAAGCTCCCTTACAGACGCATCCAATCAGTACATAAAAAATACTAACTTTAACGACTATATGTTATCCAAATAGATATGTAATGACAACGTATTACCTATCTAACTACGAAGATTAGAGAAAAAACATTGACTTATTTTAACACATTTAAGTTATCGATCCTTTCTTGCAGCATCACATTTGAAAATTCTTACGTTTATAGACGAAGGAACCGCTGAAGATTGGTAAGCACACTTCTTGAGCTACATCCATTTGTAACCAAGAAACGTATGTGGTTATTGTTGTTTCTTTTTTCAATATTTTTATCCATCCTTCTTTTACTGCCTGTAGTGCAGTAAAAAAAGGTCAAAATAATGATGAGATTAGGCATAGTTTAGATACAGCGATATTATGATTTTATCCTCTCTGGGTGTCACCAGAAGTAGTGTCTTGAGTTTTGAACTTGTGCTCTTTTATCTATAAACGATTTAACTTTTCAAAACGCGTTTTTTGTGCTTAAAATGTAAATAACTCCAGTTATATCAGTCGAATCAAGATAAATAAAAAGCTAAACTATTCGTAATGAAATTTCCAACAAATCACCGTGAAATCGCTCAAATGTGTACAAAATTGAAAAACAGGCAAAATTATGTTTTTTTTTTTTCATTTTATTATACAGGTCGACTAAGTGAACCAATCGGCTTGAAACTTTTAGAAAATAATTGTTTAAGCAAAAATACCCTGAAATTATGGTAAAAAAAATTAAACCTAGTGGACACAATTGAATTTATTATTTAAAAAACTTGAATAGTCCGCCGTTTTATGCCATTTAGTCCAAAACGGATCTTTTTTTTCAAAATTTAGGTCTCGACGTCAGCTTTCCGAAGCCATTAAAATTTTTTTTTTGTAGTCATCTTCACCGTTTTTTACATTTCAAATAACGACAATTGACATTTTGAAAAAAAAATTGTTAACGAAAATAATTTTAAAAAAAATAATAATAAAGGTTTCGCGATTCTCTACCAGATGTGATAAAAAAAAATTTCATTTTTTTTCAAAATGACCGAAAAAGCATCTGTTATTTGATTAATAACAAATGTAAAAAAAACGGGTAAAATTACTCCACATTTTTTTTTTAATGGCATCGGAAGCTGGCCTCAAGACCTAAATTTTGAAAAAAAAAGTCCATTTTGGACCTTGGACTAGATGACATATAATGGCGGGCAATTCAAATTTTAAATAATAAATTCAACTGTGCCCAGTGGGGTCAATATTTTTAACCAAAATTTTAGGATATTTTTGCTATAACAAAAGGGCATATTTTCTGAAAGTTTCAAGCCAAGTTTCACGTTCACTTAGTCGACTTGTATAATAAAAAGAAAAAAAAAAAACAGTTTTTTGTCGGTTTTTTTTCAATTTTGTAGGTTATGTACATATTTGAGCAACTTGAAACTAACGAGGATTTGTCGGAAATTTCAATCCGAAGTCTGTTTTGTTTTTGTTTCGATCCAACATATATAACCGGAGTTATTTGCATTTTAAGCTCAAAAAACGCGTTTTGAAAACTGTAATTGTTTATAAACAAAAGAACACAACTTTTTGGAGGTCCAAAACTCAGGACAATACTCCTGGTGATACAGCAAAGAGGATAAAATCATAATATTGCTGTATCTAAACAGTGCAATTTCAAATGTTTTTTTTTTTACTACACTACTGGTCAGGATTCTTCTTTCTCTAATTCTTGTGAAGTAGATTTTGTTTTTTGGAAAATATCTATTATTTATCTTTAAATGGTTACAAATGGATTTCTACAAAACATTTTCAAAAATATATCCGATCCTCGAGTAATTTTGCAAAAATTATCAAGATAAAACAGTACCTTCCATATAACAAAAATACAAAAAAAAGTAATAATAATTACATAATATATGTAATATGTTTTACATATACAAAAAACAGACAAAACAGTTATTTTTTTTCTAACGATTCATCACTGGAACTTACTTCTTACATACACACTTTATCTCGTTCGGATAAAAGACAAAATAAACTTATTTTCATACTCATTGTTTTTTTTTTTGTTAGTTTTCCTACTAAACTTAACAAAACAGCAACCCATACAGATCATTGATATTTAAATTTTTTTAGCGTGGGTTGATAGAAGTTTTGAATGCTTCAGAAAATCATGATCATTTCTGGCAGTGCTACTCGCAAACGCAACATTGTCAAGGTTTTTAAACATCCCATTTGACGTAAAAACGCTCAGACACAGGTCACATTTCTAGTCTAGGAGAATGCGAAATTCCTGAAGGCTCCGCATCTAACGCAACGTAGTAAATTCATTTCATTTGAAGTTGTTCTTAAACCAAGCCTAACACTTCAAAAAATGTTTAATAATTTTTCTCTAAGAAACGATATTAGGTGCATACAAATTGTATTAAAAAAATTTTTTTTTTTTCGGAAATGGAAGTTGATAGAAAGATGCGGTTGAACTTAAAATACACAGGCACTCTTTGTGAATGGGTGACACAGATGGCAGCATCGTACAGCGGACAGAGTTCGTGTCGCAGCCGCTAGAGTAAGAAACGTTTTCAATACTTACATACAGGACTTTTGTTCCATGAGCTGTTCTTGTCTCAGCGATTTTTCCAGTTTGAAATCATGGCGTCGATGTTGTAAAAAATGTGTATGTCTACAGGGGGAGTATGTGCAGAAACAACAGAAGTTTCAGTCGTCAGTAAAAAAGGAGACCGTAGGCCTTGAGCGCCTCTCATATACAGCAAGGTCCAATCTACTAAGAACAAGTCAACAATTTGGACGAATTTACTCAGGTCCATATGTAACAAAATGTGTAATACGCCGAGGGTATTATACTTGCAGATGTTCCGACATTTCGCCGTCCAGCCTGATTTTAAACATAGGATTTCACTTATTTCGGACGCGATAATCTAAGTTTGCCAGCGAAGTCGATTTCTAACTCAATGATTATTTAATTGTTAATCTCTTGAAAAGTGCCTATTACGTAAAGACTGAATATCGGAATTGACAGCACGTCATTATATGGACTAAGACAATTTATCTAAAGAAAGTCCTTATATTCGTACTAGTATAGCCTTCCAGTATAATTTCTGAACAGTATTTTCAAAATATAAAAATAATTTATTCAATACGTGCCACAACTGAACTTCCAAAGCATTCGAAAATTTCCATCCACCTCGGCCGAATTTATTAGACATACCAAATGTCACATATAAATAATTATAAAATTTTAAAAAATACTAACTAGTCCGACTCGTCGTCGGCTCCCTGATCGAACCCGGCCAAGTCGACGGACTGCAGGTACCCTTTCATAAGAGCGTATTCGATAAGCGCTAAATGACAGAATATATACTGATCCGGCATTTGGATGGAATACGCACGTTGCGAACGTATTCGCTCGACCGTGCCTCGGATGTCGGCAGTGCCGACGTCTTCTAACCTCGATATACAGATGTCTAGGGTGCAGAAGGTCCCTAGAAAGAAAATAGAGTAAATAGTTCAACAATGAATCAATGAAATATCTCGAAAGTTATGGCAGTTCTTTTCATATTGTCGATATTACTTTTTTTTATTTAAAAAAAGGTCCTTTACATGCATTTGCCGCTCCACCCCTGGAACTAGTTAAGGCAATGAATCTATAATACGAGGCTCGATTTTAAAGTAAGTACCGTTTTGATAATAAAAAACAAGGCTATTTTTTTTAGCAATTTTATTTTTATATAATCAACTTTTCAACATAATTTCCGCTTATATTAATGCACTTGTCGTATCGTAAGATCTGCTTCTGTATTCCATCTTCATAGAAATCTGCTGCCTGGTTTGTTAACCACTGCAGCACGGCCGTTTTGGCGTCGTCGTGGGTGTCGTTGCACTGAGTGCCAAGGTGCTTCTCGAAGTGCAGGAATAAATAGTAGTCACGGAACCCTAAGTCAAGGCTATACTGGAGGTAATCAAGTTGACGCGATGCGATGAGCCATTTCACTGTCGTGAAGCAAAACGGCACAGCGGGTATTTCACACCGCGGGATATTCAACAGTCCGAGGCATTTTCAACAGGCACAAACTGCGATCTAATGCTTCCGTATTGGCGTTTGTGGCTAGTTAATAGATGCAGGTACAGCATACGCGGAACGGCGACCGCAACGTTGCAGCGGCCATATTTCAAAACGGTACTTACTTCAAAAAACGCATCTCGTACTAATGAGGTAAACTTTAATCTATTTTAGTTTTGGAAAAGTTAAATATTTGGATTTAGTCGTAGTCTTACCTGTCCTGCCGATTCCAGCACTACAATGCACGACAATGGGTGGCCCCCTCGGATGGCCCGCCCACGTGTCTTCTAGAGCATTTACCATACCAGCTTGCTGCCGCCTGACTCGCTCCAGAAATTCTAACATCGCCTTTGCCGATGAAGGAACTCCGTAGTCAGGCCACGACGTAAACTGCCAATGTGACACTTCTCTAGTTTCATCAGTCTAAAAAATTTACAACAAAATAATAACTCCAAACAATAAGGACAATTCATCTGAATGTTGGCCATTTGAACTAAACCATCACGTTAAAAGAACAACCAATTCCAACTCACTTTTTTATTAATTAAATGAATTGTCGTGACTGTATAATTCGGATCAGTCTCGACGGCCACTGTTTTAACGGTGAAGTACCCATAAGTCGCCTCGGCGTCCTCCTCCGTCTCCCAATACTGATGACATTTCGGCCTACCCTTTCCATTACCCTAGTGGTCATAACTATAACTAATGTGTGCTGTTCCCAGATCATACGCCAAAAATCTGGAGTCGTTTTAGGTAAGGGACCTAAAGAAAAATTAATCGTTGCTGCATTATTTTGGCGTGAAACATTGATAGAAGCTAAAATTATTTACTATAAAAGCATAAATATATAATAAAAGACTGTTTTTAGTCAATTTCCACCGGTTTATTTATGACTTTGATGACGCGTTTCGCTGTCGATGCAACTTCGTCGGATCTACATTTAACACAGTGTTAAACGTAGTTGCATTAACACAGTGTTAAATGTAGATCCGACAAAGTTGCATCGACAGCGAAACGCGTCATCAAAATCATAAATAAACCAGTGGGAATTGACTAAAAGCAGTCTTTTATTATATATTTATAATGAATTTCCATCAAGTAGAAGCTACAATCATATATATACATATACATATATATATATATATATATATATATATATATATATATATATATATATATATATATATAAGCCTAAGTTGTTGCTCCAGGGAAAGAGCTTTGGCTTAAATGAAAAAGTCAACTAAGAAACTGAGGCTTATTTTTACTATATGAAAGGTATCTAAATGTCGGAAAATCGCTGTTTTTTCTTCAAACATCTCGGAATTATTCAGCCCATGAATATGAATTGCTCAGGGTATTGTTAATGTCGCCGTCTGGAACCGATCTTATCGCCGGAACATTACCTGCAATAGTCTAAACATCGATTAAGTTATAGTGCCAAAGAAATACCCAAAATTACGACGCCAGATTTGTGAATGAGGGTATTAAAAAAAGATTTCCTAAATCTTCTGCAGATGAAAGAGTGTTTATCTTTCTCTCAGATGCTGCTACCTATATGATCAAGGCAGCCAAAGTCCTCCAAGTATTTTATCCAAATTTAATTCATGTGACGTGTTTCGCTCACGGAGTCCATTGACTCGCTGAAGAAGTACGATCCACGTTTGGAAATGCAAATAAACTGATTTCATCAGCAAAGAAAGTGTTTCTTAAGGCACCTGCTCGCAATAACGCCTATAAAGAAAAACTGCCAAATGTGCCTTTACCTCCCGAACCAGTGGTAACTCGATGGGGAACGTGGATTGAAGCTGTACATTTAACACAGTGTTAAACGTAGATCCGACGAAGTTGCATTTACACAGTGTTAAATGTAGATCCGGCGAAGTTGCATCGACAGCGAAACGCGTCATCAAAATCATAAAATAAACCAGTGGAAATTGACTAAAAGCAGTCTTTTATTATATATTTATAATGAATTTCCATCAAGTAGAAGCTACAATCATATTATATGTATGTATATATATATATATATATATATATATATATATATATATATATATATATATATATATATATATATATATATAAAAGCATATAAGTTTATCAAAAGTCATAGCGACCATTTTATACAAAATATTGCAGAAATTCGAGTTCGTTCATCGGCGGGCAACATGTTCTTTATGAATATTAGGAGAGACTTTTGCCACATACTACATGGCGTATTTTACGCGTCCATATAAGACGAGACGCTGATCGGAGAACTAAAGCTAGTAGACCATGATGCGCCGGGATTTTACTAATTAGGGACTGTAACAACTTAAAACCAACAAATTACCTTTTCTGATGAAGCTTATTTCTGGCTGAATGAGTTTGTAACCAAACAGCATTGTCGTCTAAGAGCACCCAATACACCCAAAAAACTAACTGTATAGAGCGGGTTATGATACAGTGGGATCATCGGACCATATTTTTTTTTAAAAAAAAAAAGCGAAGCCAGAGATAGCCACGCTTACAGTGAATACCGAGCGTTAGAGCTTAACGATAACAGACTTTGTTTGACCTGAACCGAGAGATATAAAGTTGGATGAGATGCGGTTTCAACAAAACGGCGCCATCAGCCACACTGCATTCCTTACCATAAAAAACTTTATCGGCAGAAACTTCGATGAATCGATTATTGCACGAAACGACCCTATCAGGTGGCCACCAAGATCGTGCGATTTAAAGCCTTTAGACTTCTTCCCTTTAGGGCTATGTTAGAGCACAGTAGTTAGTAAAGCTAACAAACCGCAACGTGAACATCTGACGAACTATACGTGACATAATCCAGGATATGCTGTCCAGAGTCACTTAAGATTTTTTATAGCTCGGTAAACATAACAATAATATGAAAACATAAACACGAACTCCGGTCTCCGATAAATTGCCTCTACTTTAATTTGGTTTTCTCCTTTTAGATTGATACATGACTAAACTAATAAATTGTACAGAATTAATTTTTCTTTTGTCCTTTTTAATACTAGTATTTGTTTAGTGCTTTAGTAGGCGATTTAAGCTACTACTACGAATCATTTTCTTTATAAGTAGCCGGGTTTTTTTTGCTGATATTATTAATTAAAACAGTTAGTTTTTCAGTGAGCTAAAAGGAGGTCCGGGTAAACGATAAAGTAAACCAGTATAGGCAAAATAAACAAAAAAGAAATAAGATACTACATGGGGTGAATAATCCCGAGATTTTTGAAGGAAGAACAGCGATCTTCCGACATTTAGATACCTTTCATATAGTACGATTTGTCGAGCTGTCTAAAACAAGCCTCAGTTTCTCATTTCACTTTTTCATTTGAGCCAAAACTCTTTCCCTGGAACAACCTTTTTAAATTTGGAAAGTGGTAATAATACTGCACCGACTTAGCCGTTACTTGATGGAGATCCATAATAACTAGGAATAAAATTTAAACAACTGTTTAAGATCCCCACTTATGATTATTATATTGCTGACAATTGCTTCGACACACTGTGTCTTCTTCTGAAGCAAGATGTACATTAACTACAAAGTATGTTACAAAATATAATTTTACCTAGTTACAAGTAGTAAATTCATTATTTACCTTGATACCTAAAACAAACCATCCCCCATCTAATTGAGGAGACCATCCCCCATCTAATTGATCGTTGAGTAATAAACCTGAGGATTTTTTCTGGTTAATTTCTACCTGTTCTAAACAATTCAGTAATTTCCCTCTCTTTACATTATGCAAAATTCTGAAATCTACATTGAATGTATGATTTTCGTCTGTTAAATGTTTAGCGTAGTGAGATCTGTTATTTTTCATTCTATAGCTTTGTTTATGTTCCTTTATTCTTTTATAAAAAGATCTGCCTGTTTGTCTTATATAGGTTTTATTGCAAGTGCCACAGCATAATTCGTAAACCATATACGACAAATAGGCAGGAATTTTTACATAATGTAAAGAAAGGGAAATTATTGAATTATTTAAAACAGGTAGAAATTAACCAGAAAAAATCCTCAGGTTTATTACTCAACGATCAATTAGATGGGGGATGGTTTCTTTTATTAAATTTGTTTTAGGTATTAAGGCAAATATTGTTAATGAATTTAGTACTTGTAACTAGGTAAATTATATATTCTGTAACATACTTTGTAGTTAATGTACAGCTTGCTCCAGAAGACACAGTGTGTCGAAACAATTGTCAGCAATAATATAATAAACATAAGTGGTGATCTTAAAACAGTTGTTTAAATTTTATTCCTAGAGGTAATAATGGCTGAGTTTTTCAACTAGCAGCAGCACAGCATACTTAGAATTATTGGCTCGGAAGAAATTCCAGATATTACAGAGGATGAAATTATATTGGCCCTTTCCCAAATGAAGAAAGACCGAGCTCCCGGAGGAGATGGAATCACTCGTGCAATGATTCAACTAGGGGGAGCTGCCACAATAAAATCCATGGAAGTCCTTTTAAACAAGTGTTTACAAAGCAGTACGATCCCCGACAAGTTCAAGTAAGTTTTCTATATAAAAAAGGAGACAAACTAAATATAGAAAACTATGGTCCAACAAGTCTCCTCCGACACCCATATAATTTAGTAACAAAGATAGTAACCAGCAGACTCACAAGCAAATCAGATGATTAACAACCACCAGAATAGGCGGGGTTTCGAAAAGATTACAGTACCATCAAAATTTTAATAGAAAAATGCAATGAATATAATCTCCCAGTTCATTTAGCTTTTATTGATTACAACGAAGCTTTCGATTCTGTATTTCAAGCTATGAATAATGCGCGAATAGATTCAAGATACCAAGACCCTCTTAAATACATATACGAAAAGGCTATACTTCAAGTTAAAATCAATGATGAACTGATAACCAATGAAATAGTTTTACAACGCGGAATAAGATAAGGCGACACTATCTCGCCGAAACTTTTTACAATGGTTTTGGAGGATGTCTTTAAACAAGTGGATTGGGAGGAGAGAGGAATAAATGTAGATGGAAGATACTTCGGCCTCCTTCGTTTTGCTGACGATGTAGTTTTGATCGGCAAAAACTTACAAGAGTTACAGGAGATGGTCCAGGATCTGAAGACAACTTCAGAAAAAGTTGGGCTGACTATGACTTTAGTAAAAAAACTAAAATCCTGACTCCAGACGAAAAACCAGTTTCGTTGGAGGCAGTAAAATAGAAAAAGTAAAAGAATATGTTTACCTAGGTCATGAAATAAAAATTGATAAAGAGAACCAAAAAGTTGAATTGAGTAGGAGAATTAGAATAGGGGGCATACACCGGAAAACTGGGTCACGTCTTAAAAAGTCCTGATATCCCGATCAATCTGAAAACCAAAGTTTTTAACACGTGCCTTCTCCCTGTGATGACGTTTGGATTAGAAACCGCAACATTAACAGTAAAAACAGCTAATAAGCTTCGAACTACCCAGAGAGCTATAGAACGAATTATGCTGGGACTAACGCTAAGAGACCACTTGCATAACGGGGAAACACGTCCTCGAATCAAGGTGGAGGATGTCATAAAGCGTGTGGCAACTCTAAAATGGACTTGGGTAGGACATGTCGCTAGAGAGGAGGCGAATAAGAAGTGGACAAAATACTTAATGCAGTGGAGATCTAGAAGACACAGGAGAAGTGTGGAAAGACCACCAAAAAGATGGATCGATGACGTGAAACAACAGGTCGGCAGGAACTGGCACCATATAGCCAAGGATAAAGTGGAGTGGAAAAGACAGGAGGAGGCCTACGTCCAGGAGTGGATGGCAAAAGGCTGCTAAAAGAAGAAGAAAAAGAATAATCGCTGAGGGCCAGATGTGGTGAATACAACCAATGAGGAAATAATTTATAGCCCAATTGGTGCTATTTTACCAACGATTTCACCATTCAAATGGTCCAATAAACCAACGTAATATTCTCTGGTGATTGTTCGCCCCTTCTCAAGATAGGCGATTAGTATTAGTCCATGTGCATCTCAAAAAATACTTGCCGAAACCTTTCCCGCCGATGTTTTTTTTTTGGACGCTTTCATACTGTTCCAGCCACTCTGCGGACTGATGGTTAGATTCTGGCGTGTATTGGTCGACCCATGTTTCCTCCATTGTTACGAATAGACGCAAAAACTTCGTTGGATTACGCCGAAACCGTGCCAAACAGTGTTCTGAATCTTCGACACGTTGCTGTTTTTAATCAATCGTGAAAGTGCGCAGCACCCCATCGGGTACATAGGTTTTTCGTACGCAAATATTGATACAAGATATACCTCACGCGATATTTTTTTTTGTTTTTTGGATTGCTGCATCATCGGTGCTTGTACGCCCGCATTTAAGTTTACTAAACCATCGACGGAGCACCTCTCGAGCTACTCTTGGGTTCTGGCTGTATTTTCTACCCTTAAAAAGCAATGTTTAACGTTGTCATTTATCATTTAAATCAAAAGTAGCGTCACTCAAACAGCGGTAACTCGCAAACTAACAGACAAAATGTCATGAAAATTTTACACGAATCTTCTGAGAGTCGACACTAACTGAAAATCGAATGCTGACCGACGAACACCAATTTGTAAATCATAAAATAAGTAATAAAAGTTCCAGTGTATCAACTCGAGTCTACCTTAATTCACAACTTTTTCTTTAAATCTGTATAAAAATAATCTATTCTTTGCCCTTACCTTGCGTATTAATAAAAGCATTCTTCTGTTTGTACCCATCAACAAAATTTGCATGTATATAATCACTATCTTTATCACAATCGATTTCTGACAATATTACCCTGCTATGATCGTAACACAACACATCTGTGTAACGATTCTTCGGCAGATTGTTCCGTAATTTGGCTACGTTAAACGTACCGTCGGGAGGTCTGGACCTTATTTCGGCATATTCTTGCATAAGTCCTGACCTGCAATATAACAGAACATCATTACTATATTATAAAATGTGTAACCATTAAATATGTAGATATAAAACAACTTAGAGGGCCTACGGGGCTGATATACTTTCTGAAAGATGGTAAGACTTAACAGGGGCTTTTCAAAATCGGGCACAATATTTAAAATTACTCCCTTATTATCCCTCAAAAAGTAACATGTAGGCTGAAAAGTTTTTGGTCTAGCTACTTAAAATACATTTTTTTCATCAATATAGTCTCCTTCAAGAGCGATACAACAAACGCTTTTCTAACATTTCTATACCTTTCTTGTAGAAGGATTTGTCCTTGCCTTCAAAAGAGATCTCAGTTTATGTGATAACTTTTTCAATGGAGCCAAATCTCTTTCCCGAGAGCATTTTTTTGAGGTCTGCGAATAGATAATAGTCGCTGGGGGCCAAATCTAGAGAATATGGTGGATGAGGAAGCAATTCGAATCTCAATTCACGCAATTTTGCCATCGTAATCATTGATTTGCGACACAGTTGCCTTGATGAAAGAGCACTTTTTTCTTGTTCATTTGGAGCCGTTTCTTTGCGATTTCTGTCTTCAAACGCACCAATAACTTCATATAGTATTCGTTATGGATGGTTTTTCCCTTCCCAGTATAGTCGATAAGAATGATTCCATGCGCATCCCAAAATACAAAGGCCCCAGCCGACTGTTGTGTCTTTGGTCGCTTCGGGCGGCTTTCACTGGCTGCTCCACTCAGCTGACGGCGGATTTAATTCCGATGTGTAGTGGTGGATTCATGTTTCATCCAGTGTCACATATTGCATGAAAAAAATCCTTTTTATTGCGCTTAAGCAGGTCCAAATAGCGCTCAGAATCATCAACACGTTTTTTCGTCCACTGTGAGCAAACGCGATACCCATTTCGAACAGAGCTTTCTTATACCCAAATGTTCATACAAAATATGACCAACACGTTCTTTTGATATCTTTAGGGTGTCAGCTATCTCACGCAATTTCACTTTACTGTCATCGAAAACAATTTTGTGGATTTTTTTGATGTTTTCCGGTGTAACCACCCCATTTGGGCGTTCAGAGCGTTCTGTATCATTTGTATCTGTACGACCACGTTTAAATTCAGCATACCAGTAAATGAGGAGTGATTTTCCACGGGCAGAATCCCCGTAACACTTATCAAGCCATTGCTTTGCTTGAACGGTGTCTTTTCCCGTTAAAAAACAGTGCTGAATCAACACACGAAATTCGATTTTTTCCATTGTTTTGAAAATATTAAAAGTAGCGTCACTAAAACCACTATAACTTGTAAACTAATAGTCGAAAAGTAATGACATTTTGAACACGTATCGTTTGAAGGTTGGTACTTCCTAAAAATTATATGGATTTTTTAAAAAGGCGTAAGTTACGTAATACTTAGCATTCGCATTTTTAGTTTAGGCTTCTAAGAATGCTGTTATGTATCCAAAAACTTTTACTAGGAAAGCCATGTCCGCTGGAGGATTCTGAATTGTTTAAAAAGTCTAGAAATTCCTAAACATGCTAGGAAGCGAAAAAAGGCTTATATATCTTTAAAGTACTTGACCAAAGAGTAATGTTTTAGCAGCTTTTATCAGTCTCGTTACCACATTGGGTCAGTATACTTGTCACTCATACAACGAAAACTGGGTGACTTTCCGTTGACTATAATCAGCAGACACCTTCTACGCTGTAACCACTACTTGTAGGACTTTAGCTCATTACCTTCCACGATCCCGAACGTAGTCCACCAACTGCACCATAGTTAACGCTGCACCGTCTCCGTGTAGCGAATCGTCGTCACTAAATCCACTAGAAGCGCTTGACGGTGGATTCAGGTTCGCCTCTTCCGAGGACCACGTATCCGGGGGCGCGTCCTTACCCCCCGAAATATCAATGTCACCTGGAGCACCGAGACGTTTTTGTGGTGAGGGGGTCTTGCCATCTGAAATATAAAAAATATGAATATTCTTTTGAAACTGTTAACAGATAATTTTTACCTTCAGCGATTGACATAATTTACTGTTATATATTTACGTCAACGAATTGTGTTGCCAACATTAAAAAGAGAAAAGTTGCACTGTAGCGAGGTAAAATACTATTAAAAAATTTAAACTTACCATAAAGGGGCACAGGCGATGTCCCACCTGTCCCACTCATGGAGGCAAGGCAGTGCTCCAGCCAACCATCGTGGTCCAGGACGAGCGAGCCGCCCAATTGGGCGGGCAACGACTCGCGCGGAATATGTGCCAGCAACTGCGCGGCAGAAACGGTGTAGACCCGCTCTCGGAGCTTCTCTCTGACGAAAAGGCGCAGAATTCTGAACGGCGCCTTGAACCAAAGTGGTGCCGTTACTATAAGGACTTTTTTTAGTTTTGCTGGGTACCCTCCCTGAAACAAAAATCAAATTATATAAATACAAAATCTGAGAGGAATAAAACACAATGCGTAAAATATGTTGACGAGAAATGCAACGATTCAAATTCTAATTTTATACAGTTGTAAAATTACTGTTGTATTCCTAAAAGTTCTAGGACGACATTAATCTAATCTAATAGTAAGACAGGGAGCGAAATGTTCTGAGACTTTCCGGGAGATGGCGGCACAAGCATTGATTTTAGTGTCAACTCTCCAAAGATTTGTGTAAAATTTTTCATGGCATTCTGTCTATTAGTTTGCGAGTAACAGCTGCTTGAGTGATGGAAAAAATACCTCCAGAGCTCAAGAATAACTTGAGAAGTGTTACGGCACATCAACTTCGTGGAAAAAACTATATGTTGATGGGTTAGTGAACTTAACGGGTAGGAAAAATAGGCTCTTTTTGGGAATTTTTTTACACTCTACTATACAAGCGACAAAAAATCTGTACTGAGGTTTTAATACAGTGAAATTCCCCTTCGCGGACACCTTCCTCACCCGGACATCTCCCTTGAACAGACAGTTTCAATACGTACAATTTTGAATTGTGCAAATATGGCGGCAGAAAAAGAAAAACTCTAAACCCAGATCATTCAAAAATATTAACATAAACAACCAGCCTGTAACTTGGAAATATAATTAGAAAGCTTGGATGACAGGAGAAATTATCACAGGTGGTCGCAAGATCTTGATTGGAATATGACAAAAGGAAAAAAGAAACATTTTGTTATTTTTAGACAAAGCAGGATCTCATCCAAAAGCCGTCTGCTTAAAAAATATAAAAAATCTTGTTTCTGCCCCCTAACTGTACATCCACTGGTCAACCACTTGACCAAAGAATTATAAAAAAAATTTTACAATTTATTACCAAAGTCTAATACTAAAACACCTGATAGTAAACATTGAAACTGCTGGTACAGCTTTTGAGTTAATTAAGAAAATTACGCCATTGGATGCAGTTTACTTCGCAAAAACCGCTTGGGAACAAGCAACCAAAGAAACACTTAAAAATTGCTTCCGTAAAGCGGGATTTAAGCATGAAAATGTGCAAAGTGAAGACCAGTTAACTGTTACATCTGATCCAGAAGATGACTTACCACTTAACGCACTTGCAGATATCCTCAAAAGTTAGAATTTGTTCGAGTTGACTGATAATGAAAACCTTAATGATTTTTTGAACATAGATGATAATTTATATATTGAAAATCCAGATTCGGAACATGAAATTGAAAATTCAGTTGAAATACAAGGACTTTCTGAAGATTCTGATGTCGATGACGTTCCAGTACACACACAGATGCTATCCCAAATTATAGTGAAGCTATTACGCTAACCAAGCAGCTTAAAAGTTTTGTCGAAGATGCATAGTCTTTAGAGCTTCTTTCCAAATTAAAAATACGATTTGTGGATGCCATTTTAAAGAAAAAGAGGAGCCAAACAACAATATATGAATTTTTGCGTCATTAAAGTGACCTTTCATTTCATATGTATAACTCTATCCTATTATGTTTTATATGTATCTAAATGTCACCACAAATCTTTTCGGTCGGTCCCGTTGGTGTCCGCCCAAGGGAGATTTCACTGTATATGCATATTAAAGCGTACAAAATATTTTTTTATTTTATGGTATTGGACAAAATGACGGCGCACTAACACGCAGAACAGGGACATCTGTTTTTGTAGGTGTTCCGCAACCGACAGTAGAACAATTTTAATTCTCCATCTAAAGCAAACAAACCAATTTTTTTATTACTGATATCAGTTTTGCTAGACAGTAGACACGATTATTGAAAAATATCAATTTTTCAAATAACTGAGAAAGTTTGAAGAAAAATGTTCAGGTTAGTTCAGGTTTGGGATGCCAATTTTTTTTACCTTTCTGATGCTAACTATATTTAATTTCGGCAAGCATTAGTCGTTAGTGATAGATTAAATGTACCGACTAAGCCAGATTACTCCAATAGGATGTGCGCAATGTAACTTTTTTCAGAAATTAAGTACTAGAAGTTAAAAAACAAATCAATCTAAAATAAGGCTATGATATGTTTTTTTAGGACTATAATACGTCATTTAAGCAAAAAAAAAAATATTTTTTCAAAAATTACAGGTAGATAAAACCCTTTAAATGCGGACGCACAAGAACCAATGCTGCAGCATTTTCCGAATGTCGTCACTTCAAAATACATAAAAAAATCCACGATATTGTTATGAATGACCGCAAAGTGAAATGTGAGAGAGATAGCTGACAATGTCAAGCAAGATATTTTGCATCAATATTTGCATATGAAAAAGCTATGTGCCCGATGGGTGCGGTGCACCCGCACGATTGATCAAAAACAGCAACGTGTCGGTGAATCGGAACGCTGTTTGGCACTGTTTCGGCATAATCCAAAGGAGTTTTTGTGTCGACTCGTAACAATAGACGAAACGTGGATCCACCATTACACGCCTAAGTCCGACAGGGAGTTCGCAGAGTGGCTGGAATCGCATGAAAACCGACCGAAGGGTCCAAATACACAAACATCAGCTGGGAAGGTTTTGGCATGTGTTTCTTGGGATACGCATGGAATAATACTGATCGACTATTGACTAAAACACTGTTTTTTTGTCAAATATCTCGGGACTTTTCATCCTGAACTTTAGAAATGAGGATTTTTTACCCGTGATTAAAAAACAGATAATTATAGAAATCCTTGTAGCTCCCTTAATAAATAGGGTGAAAAGAGAAATTTTTAAAAAACCATTTTACATCGGACGTAAGTTTAATTGACAATTTCGATTTGAAATCTAGTGGAAAAAAATACAAAACATTTCAGAGGTTGAAAAGATTATATCGTTTAATATTTCATCAAATTCGTTTTGACATTTAATCAAAGTTAGTATTAGTGATTCCCCGAAAACACACATACGCTTTTCAATACCTGTGCAGTAACAGCGAAAATTATTCCCTTTATCTGCCGCCTACGCTCCAATCAAGTCCTGCCTATTTATTTGCTCGTATAATCGGCTAGACGCATCAGCAAGCACACTCATACACACAGTGCAGGATTACTCGTTTCGCTCGCCCCCGAACCGATTCGACAGAGTTATATTGACACACAAAAGCGTGATCCAGTTGTTTAATAGAGATTTTTCACATTTGCTTTGTTTAAGGAATTTGGTTTATTTTGATATAAGAGATGACTCTAATACCAAATATATTTAATAAAGTAATTAAATTATAATAGAATTAGGGTTTTTAAGAATATCTCTGTCTCTCTCTCTCTCCCTTTCTCAATTTCAACAGCTCTGTCCCTATCTGAAACAAAATGTGATTCATATTCCTTTCTGTTCTGGTCGCCTTGTATATTATCAGTATGTCAAGCGATAATTTCCTCACCACAGACCCTCCCGTCGACCCAAAGTTCGTAAAAGGTCTTAAATTAAAGCTAATTAAAAATCTAGAAGGACATATTTTTCCATTTTTTTATTTAGGGGTAACTACCTCCTATTTTGGGGTGGTTATGGTTTGGCGATAAGTTTTGGAAACGTAAAGCTGCGGTGGTATCATCGCAGTATTTTTCTGAATTTTTCCCTAGCGATAGAAGTCAATTTTTTCGATGTAATGACACTGAAACGCGTTTTAACCCTCAGGTAGAGGGTTGTTATTGTTTAGCAATAAGCTTTAGAGACTTAGAGGTCGCGCGGTAACTTCTCAGTATTTTTCTTATTTGCCTGCATTTTTTTCCATAGTGAGAAGTAATTTCTTACATTATAACGGTACTGAAAAGCATTTTAACCCCTGGCTACCGTTCATCTATAACCTTTAAAGGCACAGAATTACATTCCATGGTATCTTGTCAGTATTAATTTAATTAACTTTCGGGATTTTTTCAGATAGAAGACCAATGCTGGATATATAAATAGCAGGATACCCTTCTTATTGCAACCCCCTTTTAGAGTGTGGTTTTTAATTTATTATACGGTGTTGGGTTGAAAATATGTAAATACTTGAAATTCTTGACCTATTTTCATGAATTACACATAAATATTTTTTTTATTTTCTGTTAAAAACTTATTTATTTTTACACTTTTAACCCTCAAAATAGAGGATAGTTACTTCTAAATAGAAAAAATTGAAAAATATGTCTTTCTAGATTTTTAATTAGCTTTAATTTAAGACCTTTTACGTTGCTTTTTTTGTCTCCAAGTTATGAAGGTTGCAAAAAAACTGGGACACATTTTTACGGTTTTTACGGTCTTTAGAAAGAGATAATAATCGCTGGGGGCCAGATTTGGTGAAGCGGATGAGAAAGTAATTCATAGCCCAATTGGTCCAATTTCACCATCGATTTTAAGGACTTGTCAGCTGCTGCATTACCTCGGTGAAACGACATTTTCCGCACATTTGTCAGCTGCTGCATTACCTCGGTGAAACACACATTTTCTGCACACTTGTCAGCTGCTGCATTACCTCGGTGAAACAACATTTTCCGCACACTTGTCAGCTGCTGCATTACCAAGGTGAAACAACATTTTCAGCACACATGCCGCTCCTCCTGGAGCGCTTTAGGGACTTCCCTGTAGCACGTGTGCTAGACCCATAAAAAAAAAACACTTTTTTCTTCGCTAAACGAGGCGTTTTCTTCTTGATTCCACCATTCAAAACGGTCTAATAAACCAATAAAAGTCTTCAGTGATTGTTCTACCCTTCTCAAGATAGTCGATCAGTATTATTCCATGCACATCCCAAAAAAAAAATACTTGCCAGAAGCTTTCCAGCTGATGTTTGTGTTTTTGGACGCTTCGGTCGACTTTCATGCGTTCCAGCCACTTTGCGGACTGTCTGTTGGACTCAGGCGTGTAGTGGTGGACCCATGTTTCGTCCATTGTTACGAATCGACGCAAAAACTTCTTTGAATTACGATGAAATAGTGCCAAACAGCATTCCGAGTTTTCGACACGATGCTGTTTTTGATCAATTGTGAGTATCCGCAGCACCCACTCTACACAGCCTTTTCATTTGCAAATATTCATGCAAAATATGCCTCATGCCTTCCATCGATATCTTCAGGAAGTCAGCTGTCGCTGACTTTTACTTTGCGATCATTCAGAACAATATGGCGGATTTTTGTGTTTTTTAAAGTAACTGCCTGCTTGTACGACCGCATTTAAGTTCACTAAACCATCGATATATAGCTGCTTTCGACGAAGGGGGATTTTTCACCCCACGTATTACATATTACGACATCTATGGAGCTACTGCGAAACTGATAAACAAAAATTCAGAAAAACATAATTATATTGCGACATCTACTCGTATGCAGCTACTAGGATGGATTGAGAAGTTCGCGGCCTCACCAAAAAATAATTATAATATTTTTATCATAGTACCCTCAATAAGTTTCTTTCGTTGTCACAGTGTAAAATTTTGTTGCTGTAGAATTTGTGGTTTTTAGGTTAGAACGAGTTTTTAACGTGGACGAGAGAACAGCGAAGATGACCCTCGCTCCGGCCGGGCCACAACGTCTACGATTGAAGAAAACATCAGCAAAGTGTGTGATCTCATATTGAAAGACCGTAGATTAACTATCAGGGAGATTGCAGACACTATAGGCATCTCGTACGAACGAACACAAAACATCATTGCCAACTAACTCGGATTTTCTAAGATTTCCGCTAGGTGGGTCCCCAGATTGCTTTCAGTTAAACAATAACGAATTCGACTCACGATTTCTCGCGAACTGTTTGGAGATGTTTGAGGCTGATCCGCAAGATTTTCTTAACAGTTTTGTGATAATGGACGAAAACCTGGGTTCACCACTATACTCTAGAGTTAAAACAACAATCCAAACAGTGAAAAATATCTGGTGAACCGACCCCAAAGAAAGCGAAGGCAATTCTGTCGGCTGGAGAAGTGATGGCGTCAGTTTTTTGGGATGCTAAAGGTATTATTATGGTGGACTACCTTCCGAAAGGCGAAACAATAAACTTGACTTACTATTGCACACTTTTGCATCTTTTACGTCAAGAAATTAAAGAGAAACGCCCGAGATTACTGAGAAAGAAAATTTTGTTCCATCAGGACAAGGCTCACGTTCACACGTCTGTTGGCTCAAATTCGTGATTGTGGTTTCGAATTGCTGCCCCCCCGACTTATTCTCCTGATTTGGCACCTTCGGACTTTCATCTGTTTCCAAACCTAAAAAAAATACCTCAGTGGACAGAAATTTTCATCAAATGAAGAAGTCGAAGCTGCAGTTAACCAGTATTTTGAAGATCTTGAGGAACCTTTTTTCAAACAGGTGTGGAAGCTTTGGAAAGCAGGTGGGAGAGAAGTGCATAGAGCTAGGTGGAGATTACGTCGAAAAATAAAAATATTGTTGTACGTATTTTATTTTATTTTCTTGACTAGGCCGCGAACTTTTCAATCCATCCTCGTATTTCAAAATTGGCATACAGAAATAAAGACAATTATAATTAAACTGCAATATCCATGAAGCTATCCGTCGATACATGCGAGTATAATATAAAATTTTTTCCAAAACCATAACAGGAAAGTCCGTTATTCTCCGCCCTTGACCACCAAAATCCTTTACAACTGAGTTATCAAACAGTCTTCTGACCTACTTAAGTATTCACAGGGAAATATTTCAAGCAGTCAAGATAAGCGTTTCGTATATTCAGTTCAGTCAGTCTGCTTCTACAAAAAAGTAATCCCTAATAAATATTCGTCGCACAATCCGTCAGGAATAACGAGCTCTCGAAAGAGATATTAACCGTCAGGATCAGGCTTTTATGTCAATAGACCGCTGTCAGATCAGTTTATCGAGGCCCCTACGAAACGACCTAGAACAGTTAAGAGCAGTGGCAAGAGGGAATCTAATCTCCCTTAGATTTTATTAACTCTATTTAAGATTTTTATACTTCAAGTTAAGATAAAATTTCTGAAAGGGAGGCAGATTTCTAGTATTTTACTACCCTAAAAATTTAATATTGGTATTTTATAGTAACAAAAAGAAATTAAATTTAAAAAAAATATGAGATATATAGTCTGTCAAGTAAGAACGTGTCCGCGATAATTCATTTTCGGTAGATGCGATTCTAGCGATTCAACAAAAAAACGGTAGTTTTAGAGGGAACTTTTATCTACGTTTGTTTTAGCAACAATTACACTAATCAACAAAAAAAAGAAAATTGCTTGTTTCCTGTGATTTTTTTTTTGTTTCTATCTCAAATTGACGCGTATTTTTTAAATATGGCAATAATTTTTCTCTAACAGCTTTTGTTTTTGAGTTATAGCTAACTACCCTCATTTACTATTCTTACTTAGATTTTCGTTTTTTGTTGGACACTAAAATATATTTTGCTGTTGTTTTAGATATGGCTTCGTCAAGAAGATGTTGTTTGCTTAATCCCGATTGTTTTTGCTATATTTGTGGTGAATATATATTTGCAAAATATCGAAAACCTATATCGGACTTTGTGAAAACTGCGTATCATCAATACTTTAAAATAAAATTGTGTAATCAGGACAAGCCATGGGTTCCTCATATTGTATGCCAGAAATGTGTGGTACGTCTACGGTTATGGTCCAGTGGAAAAAGAGATGCAATAATGTTCGTAACAACCATGATTTGGCGAGAACCTCGAAAAACCATCATGACGATTGCTATTTTTGCGTTGTGAAAATAAACGGAATTAACCCTGGAAATCGAAGTAAGTGGTCATATCCTAACTTATCTTCTGCTCAACGACCTCAATTAAAATCACAAGAGGTACAACCCAGCACATCTAAATCTTCTGATGATCCAAATCTCTGTGAACCCGAACGAAATACATCAAGTGAAAACTCTGATTCTGACTACAAATGTAGCCTTTCAAAACCTCAACCATTTAATCAGAAAGAACCTAAACGACTTAGTAAGAGATCTGAACTTACCAAAAGAAGCTTTTGAAATTTTAGCATCTCGTTTAAAAGAAAAAAAAATTTACTTACTCCGGAAACCAACATTACATTTTATCGTACCCGAGAAAAAAATCTGTTACCGTATTTTTCTCAAGAGAAGGATTTAGTTTTTTGTAACGATGTTGGTAGTATTTTGCAGCAGATGGGATTAAAAACAGTACCAACCTAGTGATTGGCGTCTTTTCATAGACAGCAGCAAAAGAAGTTTAAAGTGTGTTTTGCTTCATAACGGTAACAAGTACGGATCTATACCTACTGCACATTCGACGACTTTAAAAGAAGAATACGTAAATGTTTCTAAGATTATGGAAAAAAATTAAGTATCAAGACCACAAATGGGTCATTTGTGTTGATCTGACAATGGTTAACTTTCTTTTAGGTCAACAAGGGGGGTACACAAAGTTCCCTTGTTTCATATGTCTCTGGGATAGTCGTGACAAACAACACCATTGGTCACAAAAAGTTTGGCCAGTGCGGGAAGAGCTAAAAGTTGGTACAAAAAATGTTATAAACGTGCCTTTAGTTAGCCGAGACCGCATCATACTTCCACCACTTCATATTAAACTCGGGCCATAATGAAACAGTTTGTGAAGGCGCTTGACAAAAGTGGCGAATGTTTTAATTTTCTTTCACGCAAGTTTCCAGGATTAAGTTCAGAAAAATTGAAAGCTGGTATTTTTGATGGGCCACAGATTAGGCAACTCGTGAAAGATCCTAATTTTGTCAAAGCAATGACTGAAGTCGAATCCAAAGCTTGGAATTCATTTGTTTTGGTTATGAGTAGCTTCCTAGGCAAAAAGAAATCTGACGACCATGTCGAGCTTGTTGAGTGTATGCTATCGAACTTGCAAGAGCTAGGGTGCAAAATGAGCATAAAAATCCACTTCCTGCACTCGCATTTAGACCGATTTCCACAAAATCTGGGTGATTTTTAGTGAGGAGCAGGGTTGAAAGATTTCATCAGGATCTTCGGACAATGGAAGAGCGTTATCCTAGGGCGGTGGGACTCACATATGATGACAGACTACTGCTGGAGTTTGCAATGAGATCTACCTAAAGTCGTTCATTCAAGGAAATCTTATAAAAGATCATTTGCTAGTGTTCAATAGAAATTTTGTTAACATAATGTATTATTTTTTTTTGTATTTTTTTGGCAAAATAATAAAACTGTATATTTCAAAAGGTAAAGCTGTTAGCAATCTCCCAGTATTTTTTTCATAGTCAGGAGTCATAGAAATACCCAATAACAGAAAAAAAAAAATAAAGGAAACAAGACTTGTGTTGACCAGTGTTATCAATCTAAAATGAGTCACTTGTTTGCGCGTCTTTCTTTGTTCCTATCTAAAGGAGCCGAAAATGACACATTCCGCGGACGCTCAATAAATTAAAAAGTCGGAATCATTTGTGAGGAAATGGATAAAATCATTTTAACGAGAATGTCCACGACTTCCCAAAACGTGGCTAGGTAGGCAAAGTCACTCCGAAAGTCGAAAATTGAACTCGTGTCAAGGAGCGGCAAAATTAAGAAAATCGGGTTTGAATGTATCCATGAGACCATTCGACAACATCTTTGTGCTCATGATGTCAAATTCCGAAAAAAAAATAACGTTGAAGAAACCTTTGCTGGGCGAAAATCACGTCGGGGAGCGGCTCGCTTGGGCCCACGATAGAGTGGCCTTCACAATCGCCGAACGCCAA
>CM032454.1:181091522-181189022 GCA_019049505.1 Pachyrhynchus sulphureomaculatus
TTGATTAAAAAAGCGAACATAGGACCATGTTTATCAAAATCCTGACCCCTCTCGATAAACTCCTCTTTTAAATTAGTCATATATTTAAGAATTTCGTCTATTAGTGCACCATCGTCGACACTGGATATATAAGTTTTTTTAAATTTGGAAAATATTTATATGTGTTTGTAGTAATACCGCTGATAAATAAATCTATTTTTAATTTGAATGATTTCCAGGATTCGTATAAATCCAGAACTGTTTTGCCTGAACCTTGTAACTTTAAGTTGAGTTCACTGAGATGGTTTGTAATATCAGTAAGAAACATTAACATACAGATTCAGTTCTTATCTTCTAGTTCAGGATAAGCACCCACTTGATTTTTTTCCAACAAGAACGATTTAATTTCGCCCAGACATTGCACAAATCTAGAGAGCACTTTACCACGGCTGAGCCAGCGCACATTATTGTGCAATGGTATATCTGAATATGCACTTTCTAATTCCTGCAGAAACGCCTTAATTGTCTATGGATCAGTGAAGAACGACCGACAATGTAGTTAACTCTCTTGGTGAATTATGCAATGAAAATTCAAAACTGATCGACCCATGCGTTCAATAAGAAGGGAAACAAATCCTTTATGACTCCCAATCATAGCAGGAGCGCCGTCTGACGTTACGCAAAAAATTTTATTTAAATCAATGTTCCGCTTTTCAAAATGTTTAACAAATTCTGAAAATATATCCTCTCCTCTTGTAGTTCCCTGCAATGGGAGCAGACAAATCAGCTCTTCATACACACTGCCATCATCGAAGTATCGCGCAACGATTGCCAGACGGGCAATGTCATTAATATCGACACTTTCATTCAATGCTACACTAAATACAAAACTCCGTTTGATAGCGTCTTTCTGCTGTTTTTGGACATTTTGTGTCATTTGGGTAATTCGTCTCTCGATGGTCCGCGCTGATGCCGGTATATCCCTAATCCTGGCCAATATTGTATCCTTATTGGGCAAGTCGTCGAATAAAATCTCGCCAGTACTCAAAAATGTTTGCTTCATAAATTCTCCGTCAGTGAACGGCCTACCCTTTTGTGCCAACGATTGTGCAATTTTGAAACTGCATTCAGTTACCTGCTTCGGTACGGGTTTAAAATCACTCTCATATGGGAAAAAAGTTGTTCACAGATATAGGATGATCCGAAAGCTGTAAGCATGGCAAACGCTACTTTCTTAAGACAAATAAATTTCTCTGGTAAACTCATCCAACAACTGAGTATCTCGTTTGAATGGTTCTGGCAGTCACCTTCTAATACCCTTCTTCATAAATTCTCCGTCAGTGAACGGCCTACCCTTTTGTGCCAACGATTGTGCAATTTTGAAACTGCATTCAGTTACCTAATTTTTTCCTTGGAAAAATTTAATAAAGAATGTTGACTGTTTCTCGTATTGTTTACTTGCTCTTTGTATTGCCTCCCTTTTATCAGCGTTATCTTTAAATGACGATTCATGTTTTATCTGGAAATGTCGTTGAACACTAGATGTCCGGAAAACTACGCTTTCCCGACATAGGACACAAATGGCCCGATCGTTTTGCTGTACAAAACCGTAATCTGTTGTCCATGAAGTTTGAAATGATCGAACGTCTACCTTCTGTTTCTTCGCGGCGATAACGCAACGTAATTTTAATTTTTAAACTTTTCGACGACTATTGACTGGAACGGATGTTACTTCTATACTAAATGATCCAAACGTGTAGCCGCTTGCTATATATAGAAAAATAATGTTTCCAGAAAATTCCAATAATTATGTTTATTAAATTTCTTAGAACAAAAATTATTATCTACAACGCGCCCATTGCAATCAAAGGGCCGCCTAGAAGTTAAATCTAACAAAAATTAAAGTTCGGCAATATAAAAAGAGTTGCGGCGCGCGTCGGAACGATTGAAGTCAAGTCAAACAAAAACCGCCTTATGGCGGCTCTTGTGATCTAAATTGAGAACGTTTATTTGTGAGGCTTGCCGTCTTTAATACTTGCCGAAATTAAAGCCAAACCAATGCATTTAGTAAAATTTATAAATTACAAAATATATATTTTGTAGTTTTTGGTAATAATAGCTAGTGACCTATATAATATATCGTTTTTGTTTGTATCGTTAAGTAATACTGTCTTCGATTATTTACTTAATTTCGAAACATGTCACAGATTACAGAATTAATGTGTAAACTTTGAATAGGTACGCGTGCAATTCAAAATTGCTTGGCGTGCCAGAGATAGCACGCGTGCCATAGGTTGCCGACCCCTGATACCCCGACCCAAATACTTTTTGAGCGTTTTCTGAAAGTCCGACAACTGTGCTGGTAAAATACATTATTACAGTAATAATAAGAGGAATTTAGATCTGAACTTTAATTTCCTAATGGAATCCCCTGAGTCAATTGGCAGGTGTGTTAGTAGCATAAAGTCCACTGCTGCTGGAAATGATGGTTTGACACTTTTTATGCTTAAACTTAGTTTACCTGTTATCTTATATCATCTAACCCATATAATTAATTGTTGCCTGGAGAGTGGGTATTTCCGGGAAAGCTGGAAAGAGTCTATTGTGTGCCCTGTTGGTAAGGTTAAAGATCCTTTGACCATCAGAGATTTGCGTCCAATTAGTTTGTTACCAGTTATGTCAAAATCTTGGAAAGGGCAGTAAATACACAGGTTTCAGAATATCTCTTGACTAACGGGTTGCTCCCCTTGCATCAATCTGGCTTTCGGAGGGGTCATAGCACATCAACTGGCTTTATTCAATTTAACTGATAACATAATCAGAGCTATTGACTGTTATATCAGTCTCGCTGTATTATTTGAAAGCCTTTGATGTGCTGGATCATAACCTACTTTGTGCTAAGCTGTACTATCTGGGCTTCGCTGATCACTCCGTACAATTTTTCTATAGCTATTTGTCGGGTGGGACGGCAGAGGGTGCGAATAAATGAAGTTTGTTCAACTGCTGGTAAGATTATCTCGGGAGTGCCCCAGGGTTCAATACTGGGGCCTCGTCTGTTTCTTATATATACTTTTGATATATTCCAAACTGCTCCATATTCATCGGTTCAGTCGTATGCTGATAACGCAGTTGCTTCATTTCTTTGAACCATCGGATCCTGAGTCTGCAGCAGAAAATTTAAATCAGGATCTCACGGCTTTGTCAGTTTACTCGGATGAACATAATTTGAGGCTAAATCCAGACAAGACGCAAGTTTTATTGTTTTGCAAGGAAAATCGGTGACCAATCTTGAGCATGGCTTTAAGGCTGAGGCTGCCTGATCAGGATTTGTTGTCTTCTGATTGTGCCAAGAATTTGGTTCTTTGCATTGATACACATCTCAAATTCAGGGAACATGTTAGGGTGCTCCTACAAAAAAGTTATGAGAAAATGAAGGTTTTATATGCAAATCATTTTATTCTGAATTTTAAGATGAGAAAAAAATTGTGTGAGTCTTTGGACTTGTCTTCATTTCATTATTGTAGTGTTGTGTACTATCCTTGCTTGGATGCACTTTTAAGGAGACGATTGCAGTATATACAGAATGTCTGCTGTAGGTTTATATTCCATTTGAGAAAATATGATCATGTATCTTTAAAATAAATGAGTTAAAATGGTTAAATTTTGCTAATCCTGTGCAACTGCACTTCGTAATATTCTTAATGACGCTCGTAGGAACTTCAGTCCGATTTATTTAAGAAAGAAGCTAGTGTCCCGAAATTTGGTGCATGATAGGTATATTAGACGGCCTGATCGCTTGACTATGCCTCAGCCTTGTTTCAGCGCAGTTTTACATATAATGCAGTAAATATATACAATACCATGAACCCAGAACTGAAAAACGTGCACTATTGACCGACTTCGTCGATTATATAAGGAAGAGCTGTTAAATTAGCAGAATTCTCAGACGTATGTCTCTTCTCGATTATTGATTTTACTATGTTAGTATGTAATTGTTGCTTAATTTTTGTTTGTAAGCGCGTTGTATGTTGAAGAGGTTAGATATAAGAGTAACCGATGGTTAAATTTCGCCTCTTCTGCTACACGATGTGTGTGGGTAATATGTACTCACATCACATGTATCTTATTAAAGACGATATTTATTTATTTATTTATTATTATCAAATCGATGATTCTCTTCTATTAAATCTTTGGCATATGAAAAATCAGTTTTACTTTCTAAAAAACTTATATATATATATATATATATATATATATATATATATATATATATATATATATATATATATATATGTATGTATATATATATATATATATATATATATATATATATATATTATATATATATATATTCTAAAAACTTTACTTACTGGCATAGATATGTAGACGACATATTGACTTGTTTTATAGGAACAAATAGACAACTTAATGCAACTCTAGATATAAATAATATCCACCCAAACATTAGATTCACAATAGAAACAGACGTTAATAACTCAATTAATTTCTTGGACCTAACAATAAAAAAGATTGATAATAAGCATGACGTCCCCATATACCACAAACCGACACATACGGACACTACGATACAGGACAGTTCATTACATCCATACAAACAAAAACTAGCGGCATTCCTTTATACATTGACTAGTTATCATACCAATGGCAGATGACAATTTTAAAAATGAACTTAATCTTATTAAACAAATAGCCAAAAGCAACGGATTTAATGTAAAAACTATAGATACAATTTTACGCAAAAAAACAGTAACAAACAATTAATCTAATATATCCAGAAACAAAGACTATTAATGGCAATTACGCAACATTAACCTATATAGGCCCAACAACTGAAAAAATCGCTAAATACCTAAGAAAACAGAATGTAGCAATCACATACAGTACAAATAATAACTTAAATAAACATATCAAGAACAATAAAGATAAATCCTTAAAAAAACATAAATCTGGTGTTTGCCAACTTAATTGTGATTCTTCTAATAAAATACCGCCAAAGTTTCGTTGCTATAATCATCTTCCCCGTGTTCTTTTGTTTACAGTGTTGTAAAATGGCGTTTCTTCTTAATTACCAACTCCCATAAACAGTAATATTAAAAGATTTATAGTGAAAAACAAACTGATAAAGGAAACAAACCCTTATTGCAAAGGGTCTACCAATAGGGCGATATATTTTTCAGACATCACAGCTACCAACTTGGAAATGTCACGGCAGAGTAACATTGTTATTTATGTTCAGTAAGGTCTGACAAATCATTATGTGAAAATCCAAAGTGTCTCTAATGACTATATGACGTATTTTCTGCTTTGACTTGGGTCTGTATTTACAAGTAAACACGTGTCGCCTGTAATTTGTCGTCGGTAAAAGAAATTCTATTTTTTTGAGGTTATTGTTGATATCACTGCAAACAATGCTTTGTGGAAAGAGATTCATTTCTAACCTTATTTATGGTTAAATAGTATATTATCGGTATGAGTGCTGCATACGGTTCGAGGCTGTGTTCCTATGTAATCATCCAAAAATTCCAAAAATAACGCCTATAATGGCTGTTAAGTATATAGGCAAGTGGAGGACATTCTTTAGCAAGTGGATGAAACGATACTCTCAGTTAAAAAAATATCATATCAAATGACGGCCGTCGAGGGCTGTGAATACTACAGGAGTACATTACCTTTCAATATTGTTATGCTTAAGAAACATTTTTTAAATATCGACTTTAGAGAAGTATTTGAGGCTGATTCTGACTTTGATGAAGCTTTTTCTGAATTTCTTACTACCCTACATTTTGTTATCAATGCTACTTGTCCATTAAAACAAAAAAAGACAAAGCCACCAAACAAGAGATGGGTTTCGGATGCTATTGTTGAAAGGAGTCGCGAGTTAAAGATACTTTTTCATGTCAGAAACTCGGATAGTCCAGAAGTTAATTTGATTTAAAAGAACACGTGAAACGCCCTGTAAAGCCATGTTTGAGGATGTATTTCGGAAAAAGGTTTTGGGAGACTCTTCTCGTCTTTACCTAAATTTGAACGCTGAAAAAATGCTCCAGATTTACCAGAAGGCATTAGTACCGACTGCCAAATGGCGGTTTTTCCATTTTCCAGAATACAAGCGGTCACGGTCTTACTTGACAGACTGTAGTTGACAAGATTTTTATTTTCTGTTAGTTTCTTACTCTATATCTTACATTGGAGACTACCGCGAGCGATCTGACTAAAGCACAATCAAAACAACACAACCATGAGTTTTTGTCGCCCTAAACGATTTTACTATAGCTATGACACATTTTCATATGTTGTGCAATAACTATACCTCAACATGTATGTTAATAATCTTAAACGAAAATAATAAAAACCGGCCAAGTGCAAGTCGCACAATTGGTGTTCCATACCGTGATTGCGGAAGTATTCTATGAAATTCAGTCACATATTTATCTTCAATATAAGAATTACCAAGAATATATAAATACGAAACATCTTTGTAATAAAAGTTTACAACAAATATTTACTACCTAAATATTTGTTTAATTATAAACAAATAAAATAAAATTATTTTGCCCCGGTACCTATCCGTTGGTCACCAGTCATAATGAAAATTTATTTTATCTGTGATTGGCCAAATGCTTAAGGCAGTAATGTACTGAAAAGTATGTGAGTCTATTACTGATTAAACCGAATATGGATTGAAACAAAGAACTGTTTGGACTGTAATAAACCAGAACCTGGGAAGAAATAGACGGAACACAAAAATAAAGTTACAAACCGAGGGGGTGAAATTTCTGACACTGGAAGAATAGCTGATCATTTTTGCACGTTTTTTTGGCAATATTATGCAGAAAAAATGAGAAATTTTTTAATGGACTATCTACAAAGTGTACATTACGAACTTCTGCGAGTGTTCACAGCGTCTTCTGTAGGCCTTGCGACAGTAATGAAGTTATAGGTATTATATTATATAGGTATTATGTCTTAAGTATAAGGCCAGCGTGGGCTGTGACGGCATATGTATCAAGGTACTAAAGGCTATCAAGTTCTATATTGCCAAACCCTCTTCGTATTTAATTAACTTAGCACACGATAGCGGCATGTTTCCTGATATAATGAAAATTGGTAAAGTTATGCCGATCTATAAAAAGGATGACAAAAATTGTGCTGAAAACTATTGGCCCATGACAATTTTAAATGCGCTATCGAAAATATTCGAAAAGCTATATTACAATAGACTATTGAGTTTTTTTGATGGATGTGCCGTCCTAACCACAGCCTAGTACGGTTTTAGAACGGGCAGGTCGACGCAGGGAGCGGTCTGTGAGTTTAGGCAGGTGGTATATAACCAAATTGATGTGGGGCGTCATGTGGTGGATCTCTTTTTCGACTTGTCTAGTGCCTTTTGATTGTTTGAATATTAATTTTATATTGGAAAAGCTTTATGCTTACGGCATCAGAGGTAAGATGCATGACCTGTTGTCGTCTTATCTCACCAATAGAAAGTTTTATGTGCAGATTAGTGGTCAATCTTCAGACATTGCAAATATTAACCTGGGAGTGCCACAGGGGTCTATCCTTGGACCTCTCGTTTTCTAATGTGCCTCATCATATTAGCAGTGATAGAGCCATCATGTTCGCAAACGACACTTCGGTAGTGGTTTCGGGAGTGACCCCTAAGGAGCTTTAGGATCTGGTGGAAAATATAGTGTGGCAAAAATAATTTAATTTTCAACCTACAAAAGTATGAAATGCGGATTTCAGACAACAGCTGGTGCACCAATGCAGTTTGTGCTATAAAGATTTGACACTGCGCCGTTTTGTTGTCATCAACAAGTGTCAGACGCGCACGAGTGATAAATTGGAAAAGTGTGTGCATAGTGTTGTGTTGTTGTGTTCAATATGTCGAAATTTATACCGAACAAAGAGCAATCGCGCTCAGGATTAATTTTTTGTTTTCATTTAAAGAAAACTGCTGTTGAATCATACCGATTACTTCGAGAAGCTTATGATAAACATGCTCCATCGCAAGATACGCCCGAAAGATGGGGAAAAATGTATAACAAGCGATGGAGCACTTTTTATCATTCTCTCATTCATACTGGTACACCTGGTAGGTGTAGAGCTAGCTCATCGAGTATATCTGTAGACTTCATTCCCTCAGCAGAGTCATGTAGATTTTTAGGTTTATATGTTGATCAATATATTACTCGGAAACCTCACATAGATTATATCTGTAAAAAAATAAATACTGCATTCTATGCAATATTTCAACTAAAGAATTTTATTCAATCTATATTATTCACTTATGTACTGTCATTTAAACCACAATGTTTTATTGTGGGGTAACTCTGCGGAGTGGTTAAGAGTATTTCGCAGGTCAAAGAGAATTGTTAGACTCATGTTTAATATAAAGCCAACAGATAGTACTAAACCAATTTTTGCAGAAAATAAATTGATGTCCTTTCCGTGCATCTCCCAGGTGTATAAGTATGAAATGTGGATTTTTTTAGTAAAAAAACATGACAGACAGACAAACACCGAAGTCATCTTATCAGTGTTCCGTACGGAACACTAAAAATATACAGTGGCGACCAAGATGCGAAGTCTATCGGAGTAGAGGTAGATTGCGACGTCGGTGGACTGCTGATTTGAAGAGAGGGGCTGGAAATTGGGGTAGTGGCTCAGGACAAAAAAAAAAGGTGGCAAGACTTAAGGCAGGCTTTCATACAGCAGTGGACAGTATAAGCTGATGATAAAGGATCGTACAGAACTAAAGCCATAGAACAGTAACTCGCAAACTAACAGACAAAATGTCATGGAAATTTTACACAAATCTTCTAAGAGACTAACTGAAAATATAAATAATAGATAAAAAAATATATCGGTCATATAAAAAAATATATCGGTCATATAATAAAGGGAAGCAAAGTATGAGTTGCCGAGACTAGTCATCGAAGGCAGAATACAAGGTAGAAGATCGGTTGGAAGACGTCAAAATTCCTGGTTAAACGACATCCAAAGATGGTTTAATTGCTCGTCAATAGATATTTTTAAAGCCGCAGTTTCCAGGACTATGTTAGCCATTTGGATCGCCAATCTTCGTCAGGAGACGGCGAATAAGAAGAAAATCCTGTTTTTTATTTGTTTGTGCTGCCATCTCTTGTACATATACATGAATAAAAGATCAAATATAAAAAGCAATTGTATATTAAGAAATAAAGTACAATATTTACATTACAAAGATTTTTTATAAATAAATATAGTCACATAAAATATTCTTGCAACATAACTCTAAATTTTAACCTAAAACTTTTTCTTTTTTTCACAAAATAACAAGTGGTTTTAAAAATTGAAATAAATCTTAATAAAAATTATTTAATTTTAAACAAAGAAGGGATCTTTTCGAAAGCGGACAGTCTTTAGGTAATATATCTTATTAATTTAAATCAGGTCCAAGACAGATATTTTTATTATATTTTACTATACAGTAATTACAGATACATTCATTTAGTTAATTTAACAATTTTATTGGAACATTCAGGATAAATATCAGAGTTGAGATTATTTTAAAATTATTTTAATACATTTGTATCGTATCGTAATAAAAAAAAAGCTCCGAAATGACAATAAAATTAAGATAAAATTGGTCAAATTAGTAACCCGTTGAGTTAGTATTTTTTTATATACGATTTTAATTAACGAACTCAGAATCCAGATTAGAAGCGGCAACCATTGTTTATAAAGTTCCATCCCCGTCTCATCATTACATGGCATTTACAACCCCTTGTTAGCCTATCCAACTTTAATTTTTGAAGAAGTAACGGAAGATAGAAAATTCCAACCATTACGCATACAAACAAAATTTTTCAACTATTATTGAGCAATATAAATACAAGAAATACATTTATCTTATTAAATATTTTATAGAAATTCAACAAGATCAGTCCAGTATTTTTTAAAACTGGCACTGTAGAACGAGTACCTAATAATTTTGAAAGTATTGTTTGTCCAGGTTTCTATTTATTTAGCTGACAAAGACGGTTTTGCCAGTGTTGCCACGACAAATAAATGTTCTAGATTTTATGATACGTTATTGCTCGTTGATTTTTTCAATAACTAGAACCAATGAGATCGATTATAAACAGCATTAGAGGCACTGCTTTTCAAATGCAACAAATACGTCTGCAGCAGCGCAACTGATTCGTTCAACTTTGGGAGGAGGTGCGATGACTTTGATCTTTCGGATCGTTAATATTCTGAACAATGCCAGGTCACACATTTGAAATGAAGCGGAATTTTATCTTATTTTCTCTGGAATGAGTTCTCCCTTTCGAAGTGTATTCTTATACACGACTTATTTTTTTACACTTAATAGTTTAAGTTGTATTGTATGTTTAAATTTAAAGGTTTTTATTTAAAGATGGCTGGGCAGACGATCTTTATTTTAGTCACTTTCGATGAGCTAGTTTAGAGTGTTTTTAACAAAAAAAAAACTGTGCAGCATCATTTGGGCGCCGTGAAATATATGAAATTTTTGACAATTTTATTTATTTAAATAATTATGATAGGACGCGACATCTAGCGGACTGTTTGCAAAATTTCATACAGGGCGTCTCTGAAAAATTTGGATTCAACAAAGACGCTGTAAATCGAAAAAGGGTCGGAAATATTGATTTAGTGGTTATAATTTCGTAAATTACATTTTTACTGCTAAATAATATGGTCTTATTTTTAGTGTGTATTAACCTAGAACGCCATCACTCAAAATTGGTTTACCTAAAAACAAGCAACACCGCTACTGAGGGACAACCCAATTAGATAGTTGTTTTCAGTGGCATATTTAGCGTGGTAAACGATGGATAATGTTTCATGAATTTGCGTATAATTTAAAATCTACAGAAATACATACTACCTTAACGTACAGCAGCTACTTGCTTTTTACAAACTGCTTATGCATTGCTTACGATTGTTTAACTCGAGAAGGCTAACTAGTCGAATTGTTTAAAATGCACGTGAATCAGTTCAAATCTACCGAATGGGCTGATGTTAAACTTTTTTCGGTACTGTTCTGTCATTCGCTAACTCGGAAATTAATTGTATACGTTGATAAAGGCATCCGCAGCCTATTAAATAGTCAATAAATTATATATAAAATTATATATATATATATATATATATATATATATATATATATATATATATATATATATATATACATATACATATATATATATATATATATATATATATATATATATATATATATATATATATAAATTTGGTAATCTGATGAGGCCCATGCACAGCACATGATATACAGAAAGATACAATTTATAAAGCCACTCACAAAGTTAATCGTCGCTATAGTCAAAAACTTTCCAAATATAAAAAATTGCGGAAGATATATATATACGAGTTTCTAAACTGTTTTCAAAAATAAAGGACAGAACGCCTATTTTGTACAATAACTGCGTAGTTTATAGATTGTCTTGTTTGCAATATGAGCCTTGTTACATTAGACAGACATAGCAGTGGTTAAAACAGAGACTCACACAGCACACGAGTGACTACCGACTGGGAAAGATTTCGTTTGCCTTAGTGCAACATTATTTGAAAACTATAACTCAGACACTAGTCAACTTAGTAATATTTACAGCAGCATAACCAATGCGTATTAATCATTTACAACTACAACATTAATAATTAAAAGTTTGCCACCTCTTGGTATGAAATAAGTAAATAAAGTCTCTCTTTTGCTGTTTTTTTTCCGTTCATTCCATTCATTTACGTTAGTACATATGCCCCAAGGCTGTTTACTCTCAGTTTGTGTAGAAAAATCGAGATGTTGAGTTTTCTAGGACTAACTCGCATTTTCGTGCGCTGTTTATTTATTTATTCGTTTGTTCATATTCATTTCAATTGTTTTTAATATGTCGAATCCATGTATTAATATTGTAGTTACACCTGACGAAGTTATCAAATGATAATGAATATTGAGTATTAAAGAAGAAGAGTTTTATTTGCAGTCCAGACACCAATTACCGAAAATCAAACAGGCATATATATATATATATATATATATATATATATATATATATATATATATATATATATATATATATATATGAGAGGCAGAAAGTGTGCGACATATGGGATTTTGCTTTTTTCGTAAATTTAGAAGAAATGTGAGTTTATAGGCGGAAATTAAAATTTTCAAAAGTTTAAAGTTCAAAAGACACTGTTAAAATATCAAAAAAAAATTTTAGGAAAAAAGTGTTTGGAAGTTGATTTTATGGTAGTATGCAAAATTTTAAATGTTTGTTTGTATTACTGGTACAAGAATTTTAAACATTTATTTTTTGATTTCAAGTTACTGTGGCACGAACAATGATAAAATATTTTTACTCTAGCATCATAATTTACTGTAAAAAAAAAGAAGACGAGCACATTAATATTTATTAACGAACGATAAACTTATTTAAATACTTTAAATGATTTCGAGATACAGGTGCACAGAACGTACAACCCATTACCAATATCTACATAAGTATTCTCTCCCTTCTTCGCAAAATCTTTTTAGGTTTCGAAAACCAAACAACTAAATAAACGTAAAATAGTGCATTTTTTCCTAGTAATTTTTATTTTTTTTGGCACTAAACTTGTGACACTAGAGAGTTCTTAAAAAGACAAAAACCTCAAACTGCATTTAATAAGGTAAAAATATTCAATAATTGTCCGTGCGACAGTTGTGGTTTTACGAAAATCATTTTTATTTAATTATTAATTGCGAAAGATGAAGGATAGGAATCAACAAATAAATTTTAAAATTCGTCTATCAATGTATTTCAAATTTAATAAATAAAAATCTCCGATCATATTTTTATTGGTCAAAAACTGACAAAATACGATCATAAAATGCAATTCTAACACTTTTTTCCCAGTATTGTTTTCGATATCTTTATGAACAGAGTAATTTTGGAACTTTAAACTTTAGAAAATTCACATTTCTCACTCAAAGACAATCGGCGCCGCAAAATCATTTTTTGGGTTTCAAGTGATGCAGAATCCACCTATAAATTTACTTTTTTCTATATTTATCTCATTCCAATCGGGTGCTTTCTCCAAATCAATAAAAGCTACGAGGAGCGGTAAGTGGTATTCATTTACTCGTTCTATTAGAATTTTCACAGTCAAAAGATGAAAAGAGGATGACAATAGTTCAAGAGAACAGTATTGAGTATGAATTTTGCCACTTTTATTTTCTGAAGGCACAATCTCTAGCTTTTAGTTGGAAATAATGTAGCAAATAAAAATAATTTATTAAAAAATTTATACGATGGTAAAATTTCTCACTAAAGATAGAAATAGGCCAACAGTCATTTATGAAAGAGTGTCCTAGGTGTATAGCAATGACGGTCTATTTTAGTTTCGAGTAAAATTTTAGTCTAAGCTGTTTCTATACGGCTGGGACTTAAGTCAGGAGCCCCAAACACGAAGATCGGTCGAGGAAAAAGCTGAAAAGACCATCAGCTTTTTTGAGACGAATCGACGAATGAAGATTCCGGTGCTTGCTAAAGAAGCAACGTAATGGTGGAATATTTGAAACTATAGTTTTCAAAATTATGAACGACGATTTACATATATATATATATATATATATATATATATATATATATATATATATATATATATATATATATATATATATATATATATATCACACATATCAGCATTTTCAATTCCTCTTTTCAAAAAATTGTGGATTTAAGCGATCCCAAAAAAAGATGTACTTTTATCCAGTGATTATAGCAACCAAGGCAGATTTTCTTTCAGGATTTTCTTCGTTCCAGTATCAGAAATATTGTATCAAAAGTTCATTACGAAATGTCGGCAAAAAAGTTATAGACGGTGAAAGGTCGCGAAAATTAGTTTTTGTGAAATATCTCGTGAACTATTGGTTTTACGTAAATTTTGTTTATTATGAAATTTGTTCATCATCAATATCTGCACAAAAGAGGTTCTATATAAAATTTACGCATGACTAATAGTTCTCGAGATATGAGGTCGAGAAATTATGGAGAAAGGTGCATACTCCACTATACGTAAACGTATAGTGGAGTATATGTATACAGACAATATGACCCATTTATGAGTAGAAAAGCCTTTAAGACACACATACCCATAATTCTGAGGTGTCCTTGAAGTGAACCCTTCTTCATAATAATGATAGCAACGACCTTGAGTTGCAGCAGTCTAGAATTCCATTTTAATTTCATGGATCTACGTATACCTGAAAATATTTGACAAAGCATATTGTCCCTTTTAAAACTCAACGCTACGTATCGTAGAGTTCGGACGTTTGATTCATATCGAAACATTCTGTAATTCTACAATGGCTGATAACACCTGTTTCATTTGTAATAAAACTTTGTCGAGTGACGCGATCGTGACTGCGAGTGTTGAAAGAGGTGATGAACATATCGATTATTTACATTTACGTAGATACTGTGCATGTTGAGTGTCGTAAAAATTATACGAAGAAATTCAACAATAAATCATATAAGAAACGTCGTATGAGTGGTTCTCCTTCAACGTCTCAATGCTCTCCTAGCAAGCATAGATCGACCTCATTTGACTTTGATTCGCTGTATATTTTTTGTGGTTAACTAACCAGTGAGAAAGTAGACCAAAAAAAGGGTAAAAAATATCGACATGCAGCAGATGCGTGCAACGACAGTTATGGGAGAGCTATAAAGAATCGTAACAACTTAGAATTCGATTTAGTTGCTGCTAATGCTATCTACCATAATACATGTTTTGATCATTTTATTTTGCCAACTTCTGATCGGAAGGAAGGTCGTCCAGCAGACGAGGATATTTCCAATGCGATAAAGGTTTTGAAGCCTCATATCTCGAGAACTATTAGTCCTACGTAAATTTTGTGTAGGATCTTTTTTATGCAGATTTTGATGATGAACAAATTCATAATAACCAAAATTCACGTGAAACAAAAAGATATTTGAGAAAATCTGATTTTCGCGACCTTTGCCGACACGATTTCGCAACAAATTTTTGACACAATATTTCTGATACCGAAACCGAAAATCCTGAAGGAAATTTTTCACTTGATTTTTTTTTTGTATAATGTGACGGGACTATTTTCACAGGTTTCAAAAAGCATCAACTTTTTAACAGAAGCTCCCTTACAGACGCACCCAATCAGTACATAAAAAATACTAACTTTAACGACTATATGTTATCCAAATAGATATGTAATGACAACGTATTACCTATCTAACTACGAAGGTTAGAGAAAAAACATTGACTTATTTTAACACATTTAAGTTATCGATCCTTTCTTGCAGCATCACATTTGAAAATAATTCTTACGTTTATAGACGAAGGAACCGCTGAAGATTGGTAAGCACACTTCTTGAGCTACATCCATTTGTAACCAAGAAACATATGTGGTTATTGTTGTTTCTTTTTTAAATATTTTCATCCATCCTTCTTTTACTGCCTGTAGTGCAGTAAAAAAAGGTCAAAACGATGATGAGATTAGGCATAGTTTAGATACAGCGATATTATGATTTTATCCTCTCTGGGTGTCACCGGGAGTATTGTCCTGAGTTTTGAACTTCGAAAAACTTGTGCTCTTTTATTTATAAACGATTTAACTTTTCAAAAAACGCGTTTTTTGTGCTTAAAATGTAAATAACTCCGGTTATATCAGTCGAATCAAGATAAATAAAAAATTGAACTATTCGTAATGAAATTTCCAACAAATCCCCGTGAAATCGTGAAATGTGTACATAACCTACAAAATTAACAAAACAGGCAAAATTATGTTTTTTTTTTTTGATTTTATTATACAGGTCGACTAAGTGAACCAATCGACTTGAAACTTTTAGAAAATATGCCTTTTGATTTAGCAAAAATACCCTGAAATTATGGTAAAAAAAAATTGAACCTAGTGGACACAATTGAATTTATTATTTAAAACTTGAATAGCCCGCCGTTTTATGCCATTTAGTCCAAAATGGATCTTTTTTTTTTTTCAAAATTTAGGTCTCGACGTCAGCTTTCCGAGGCCATTAAAAATTTTTTTTTGTAGTCATCTTAACCGTTTTTTACATTTGTTTATTAATCAAATAACGACAGTTGAAAATTGTTAACGAAAATGATTTAAAAAAAAATAATAATAAAGGTTTCGCGATTCTCTACCAGATGTGATAAAAAAAAATTTCATTTTTTTTTTCAAAATGACCGAAAAAGCATCTGTTGTTATTTGATTAATAACAAATGTAAAAAAAAAAAACGGGTAAAATGACTCCACAATTTTTTTTTTAATGGCATCGGAAAGCTGGCCTCAAGACCTAAATTTTGAAAAAAAAGTCCATTTTGGACCTTGGACTAGATGACATAAAATGGCGGCAATTCAAATTTTAAATAATAAATTCAATTGTGCCCAGTGGGGTTAATATTTTTAACCAAAATGTCAGGGTATTTTTGCTATAACAAAAGGCATATTTTCTGAAAGTTTCAAGCCAAGTTTCAAGTTCACTTAGTCGACCTGTATAATAAAACGAAAAAAAAATAGTTTTTTGTCGGTTTTTTCAATTTTGTAGGTTATGTACATATTTGAGCAACTTGAAACTAACGAGAATTTGTCGAAAATTTCATTACGAAGTCTGTTTTTCTTTTTTGTTTCGATCCAACATATATAACCGGAGTTATTTGCATTTTAAGCTCAAAAAACGCGTTTTGAAAACTGTAATTGGTTATAAACAAAAAAACACAACTTTTTGGAGGTCCAGAACTCAGGACAATACTCCTGGTGATACCGCAAAGAGGATAAAATCATAATATTGCTGTATCTAAACAGTGCAATTTCAAATGTTTTTTTTTTACTACACTACTGGTCCGGATCCTTCTTTCTCTAATTCTTGTAAAGTAGATTTTGTTTTTTTGGAAAATATCTATTATATATCTTTAAATGGTTACAAACGGATTTCTACAAAACATTTTCAAAAATATATCCGATCCTCGAGTAATTTTGCAAAAATTATTAAGATAAAACAGTACCTTCCATATAACAAAAATACAAAAAAAAAAGTAATAATAATTACATAATATATGTAATATGTTTTACATATACAAAAAACAGACAAAACAGTTATTTTTTTCTAACGATTCATCACTGGAACTTACTTCTTACATACACACTTTATCTCATTCGGATAAAAGACAAAATAAACTTATTTTCATACTCATTGTTTTTTTTTGTTAGTTTTCCTACTAAACTTAACAAAACAGCAACCCATACAGATCATTGATATTTAAATTTTTTTAGCGTGGGTTGATAGAAGTTTTGAATGCTTCAGAAAATCCTGATTATTTCTGGCAGTGCTACACGCAAACGCAACATTGTCAAGGTTTTTAAACATCTCATTTGACGTAAAAACGCTGACACAGGTCACATTTCTAGTCTAGGAGAATGCGAAATTCCTGAAGGCTCCGCATCTAACGAAACCTAGTAAATTCATTTCATTTGAAGTTATTCTTAAACCAAGCCTAACACTACAAAAAATGTTTAATAATTTTTCTCTAAGAAACGATATTAGATGCATACAAATTGTATTAAAAAATTTTTTTTTTTTTTTTCGGAAATGGAAGTTGATAGAAAGATGCGGTTGAACTTAAAATACACAGGCACTCTTTGTGAATGGGTGACACAGATGGCAGCATCGTACAGCGGACAGAGTTCGTGTCGCAGCCGCTAGAGTAAGAAACGTTTTCAACACTTACATACAGGACTTTTGTTCCATGACTGCTAATTTTACAATCGAGCTGTTCTTATATCAGCGATTTTTCCAGTTTGAAATCATGGCGTCGACGTTGTAAAAAATGTGTATGTCTACAGGGGGAGTATGTGCAGAAACAACAGAAGTTTCAGTCGTCAGTAAAAAAGGAGACCGTAGGCCTTGAGTGCATGTCATATACAGCAAGGTCCAATCTACTAAGAACAAGTCAACAATTGGGACGAATTTACTCAGGTCCATATCTAACAAAATGCGCAATTCGCCGAGGGTATTATACTTGCAGATGTTCCGACATTTCGCCGTCCAGCCTGATTTTAAACATAGGATTTGACTTATTTCGGACACGATAATCTGATTTAGAGCAAGTTTGCCAGCGAAGTCGATTTCTAACTCAATGATTATTTAATTGTTAATCTCTTGAAAAGTGCCTATTACGTAAAGACTGAATATCGGAATTGACAGCACGTCATTATATGGACTAAGACAATTTATCTAAAGAATGTCCTTATATTCGTAGTAGTATAGCCTTCCAGTATAATTTCTGAACAGTATTTTCAAAATATAAAAAGAATTCATTCAATACGTGCCACAACTGAACTTCCAAAGCATTCGAAAATTTCCATCCACCTCGGCCGAATTTATTAGACATACCAAATGTCACATATAAATAATTATAAAATTTTAAAAAATAATACTAACTAGTCCGACTCGTCGTCGGCTCCCTGATCGAACCCGGCCAAGTCGACGGACTGCAGGTACCCTTTCATAAGAGCGTATTCGATAAGCGCTAAATGACAGAATATATACTGATCCGGCATTTGGATGGAATACGCACGTTGCGAACGTATTCGCTCGACCGTGCCTCGGATGTCGGCCGTGCCGACGTCTTCTAACCTCGATATACAGATCTCTAGGGTGCAGAAGGTCCCTAGAAAGAAAATAGAGTAAATAAAGTAAATAGTTCAACAATGAATCAATGAAGTATCTCGAAAGTTATGGCAGTTCTTTTCATATTCTCGATATTACTTTTTTTTATTTAAAAAAAGGTCCTTTAGATGCATTTGCCGCTTCCGCCCCTGGAACTAGTTAAGGCAATGAATCTATAATACAAGGCTCGATTTTAAAGTAAGTACCGTTTTGATAATAAAAAACAAGGCTTTTTTTAAAAATTTTATTTTTATATATTATTTCAACATAATTTCCGCTTATATTAATGCACTTGTCGTATCGTAAGATCTGCTTCTGTATTCCATCTTCATAGAAATCTGCTGCCTGGTTTGTTAACCACTGCAGCACGGCCGTTTTGGCGTCGTCGTCGGTGTCGTAGCACTGAGTGCCAAGGTGCTTCTCGAAGTGCAGGAATAAATAGTATCACGAAAACCTAAGTCAAGGCTATACTGGAGGTAATCAAGTTGTCCCCAGTTATCTGACGCGATGCGATGAGTCATTTCGCTGTCGTGAAGCAAAACGACACAGCGGGTATTTCACACCGCGGGATATTCAACGGTCCGAGGCATTTTCAACAGGCACAAACTGCGACCTAATGCTTCCGTATTGGCGTTTGTGGCTAGTTAATAGATGCAGGTACAGCATACGCGGAACGGCGACCGCAACGCTGCAGCGGCCATATTTCAAAACGGTACTTACTTCAAAAAAACGCATCTCGTGCTAATGAGGTAAACTTTAATCTATTTTAGTTTTGGAAAAGTTAAATATTTGGATTTAGTCGTAGTCTTACCTGTCCTGCCGATTCCAGCACTACAATGCACGACAATGGGTGGCCCCCTGGGATGGCCCGCCCACGTGTCTTCTAGAGCATTTACCATACCAGCTTGCTGCCGCCTGACTCGCTCCAGAAATTCTAGCATCGCCTTTGCCGATGAAGGAACTCCGTAGTCAGGCCACGACGTAAACTGCCAATGTGACACTTCTCTAGTTTCATCAGTCTAAAAAATTTACAACAAAATAATAACTCCAAACGATAAGGACAACTCATCTGAATGTTGGCCATTTGAACTAAACCATCACGTTAAAAGAACAACCAATTCCAACTCACTTTTTTATTAATTAAATGAATTGTCGTGACTGTATAATTCGGATCAGTCTCGACGGCCACTGTTTTAACGGTGAAGTACCCATAAGTCGCCTCGGCGTCCTCCTCCGTCTCCCAATACTGATGACATTTTGGCCTACTCCTTTCCATTACCCTAGTGGTCATAACTATAACTAATGTGTGCTGTTCCCAGATCATACGCCAAAAATCTGGAGTCGTTTTAGGTAAGGGACCTAAAAGAAAAATTAATCGTTGCTGTATTATTTTGGCGTGAAACATTGATAGAAGCTAAAATTATTTACTATAAAAGCATAAATATATAATAAAAGACTGTTAAACGTAGATCTGACGAAGTTGCATTAACACAGTGTTAAATGCAGATCCGACGAAGTTGCATCGACAGCGAAACGCGTCATCAAAATCATAAATAAACTAGTGGAAATTGACTAAAAGTAGTCTTTTATTATATATTTATAATGAATTTCCATCAAGTAGAAGCTACAATATATATATATATATATATATATATATATATATATATATATATATATATATATATATATATATATATATATAAAAGCATAAGTTGTTGCTCTAGGGAAAGAGCTTTGGCTGCAATGAAAAAGTCAACTAAGAAACTGAGGCTTATTTTAGACAGCTCGACAAATCGTACTATATGAAAGGTATCTAAATGTGGGAAAATCGCTATTTTATCTAAATGTCGGAAAATCGCTGTTTTTTCTTCAAAAATCTCGGAATTATTCACCCCATAGTATTTTATTTCTTTTTTGTTTATTTTGCTTATACAAGTTTACTTTATCGTTTACCCGGACCTCCTTTTAGCCCACTAAAACTAATTAATAATATCAACAAAAAAACCCGGCTACTTATAAAGAAAATGATTCGTAGTAGTCTTAACAGCTTAAACCTCCTACTAATGTACTAGATAAATACTAGTATTAAAAAGGAAAAAAGAAATTAATTCTGTACAATTTATTAGTCGTGAATAGAGACCGGATTATATGCATTTGCATATTTTCATATGCATTTGCATATTTAGACCATTCTCACCGATTATTTCATATTTTACCCAAAATCTAGTAATGATGCATATTCTCCCTATATTTACAATATTTCTCGGTATTACTAGGCAATTGAATTGCTCAGGGTATTGTTAATGTCGCCGTCTGGAACCGATCTTATCGCCAGAACATTACCTGCAATAGTCTAAACATCGATTAGGTTATAGTGCCAAAGGAATACCCAAAATTACGACGCCAGATCTGTGAATGAGGGTATTAAAAAAATATTTCCTAAATCTTCTGCAGATGAAAGAGTGTTTATATTTCGTTCAGATGCTGCTCCCTATATGATCAAGGCAGCCAAAGTCCTCCAAGTATTTTATCCAAATTTAATTCATGTGACGTGCTTTACTCACGGAGTCCATCGACTCGCTGGAGAAGTACGATCCACGTTTGGAAATGCAAATAAACTGATTTCATCAGCAAAGAAAGTGTTTCTTAATGCACCTGCTCGCAATAACGCCTATAAAGAAAAACTGCCAAATGTGCCTTTACCTCCCGAACCAGTGGTAACTCGATGGGGAACATGGATTGAAGCTGTACATTTAACACAGTGTTAAACGTAGATCCGACGAAGTTGCATTTACACAGTGTTAAATGTAGATCCGACGAAGTTGCATCGACAGCGAAAGGCGTCATCAAAATCCTAAAATAAACCAGTGGGAAATTGACTAAAAGCAGTCTTTTATTATATATTTATAATGAATTTCCATCAAGTAAAAGCTACAATCATATATATATATATATATATATATATATATATATATATATATATATATATATATATATATATATATATAAGCATAAGTTTATCAAACGTCATAGCGACCATTTTATAAAAAATATTGCAGAAATTCGAGTTCATTCATCGGCGGACAACATGTTCTTTATGAATATTAGGAGAGACTTTTGCCACATACTACATGGCATATTTTACGCGTCCATATAAGACTGAGACGCTGATCGGAGAACTAAAGCCAGTAGACCATATGATGCGCCGGGATTTTACTAATTAGGGACTGCAACAACTTAAAACAAAACCCAATTTTTATCAACAAATTACCTTTTCTGATGAAGCTTATTTTTGGCTGAATGAGTTCGTAAACAAACAACATTGTCGGTATCGGAGTGAATCCTATCCAAAAGTCGTCTAAAAGCACCCAAAAAACTAACTGTATAGAGCGGGTTCTTTTTTAAAAAAAAGCGTAGCCATGCTTATAGTGAATACCGAGTGTTATAGCTTAACGATAACAGACTTTGTTTGACCTGAACTGAGAGATATAAACTTGGATGAGATGCGGTTTCAACAAGACCGCGCCACAAGCCACACTGCACGCCTTACCATCAATTTATTGGCAGAAACGTTCGATGAATCGATTATTGCACGAAACGACCCTATCAGGTGGCCGCCAAGATCGTGCGATTTAAAGCCATTATACTTCTTCCCTTTAGGGCTATGTTAAAGCACAGTAGTTAGTAAAGCTAACAAACCGCAACGTGAACATCTGACGAACTATACGTGAAATAATCCAGGATATGCTGTCCAGAGTCACTTAAGATTTGGTATAGCTCGGTAAACATAACAATAATATGAAAACATAAACACAAACTCCGGTCTCCGATAAATTGCCTCTACTTTAATTTGGTTTTCTCCTTTTAGATTGATTCATGACTAAACTAATAAATTGTACAGAATTAATTTCTTTTTTCCTTTTAAATACTAGTATTTGTCTAGTACTTTAGTAGGCGATTTAAGCTACTACTACGAATCATTTTCTTTATAAGTAGCCGGGTTTTTTTGCTGATATTATTAATTAAAACAGTTAGTTTTAGTGGGCTAAAAGGAGGTCCGGGTAAACGATAAAGTAAACCAGTATAGGCAAAATAAACAAAAAAGAAATAAGATACTACATGGGGTGAATAATCCCGAGATTTTTGAAGGAAAAACAGCGATCTTCCGACATTTAGATACCTTTCATATAGTACGATTTGTCGAGCTGTCTAAAATAAGCCTCAGTTTCTCATTTGACTGTTTCATTTGAGCCAAAACTCTTTCCCTGGAACAACCTTTTCAAATTTGGAAAGTGGTAATAATACTGCACCGACTTAGCCGTTACTTGATGGAGATCCATAATAACTAGGAATAAAATTTAAACAACTGTTTAAGATCCCCACTTATGTTTATTATATTGCTGACAATTGCTTCGACACACTGTGTCTTCTTCTGAAGCAAGATGTACATTAACTACAAAGTATGTTACAAAATATAATTTTACCTAGTTACAAGTAGTAAATTCATTATTTACCTTGATACCTAAAACAAGTTCAATAAAGGAGACCATCCCCCATCTAATCCTGATCGTTGAGTAATAAACCTGAGGATTTTTTCTGGTTAATTTCTACCTATTCTAAACAATTCAGTAATTTCCCTCTCTTTACATTATGCAAAATTCTGAAATCTACATTGAATGTATGATTTTCGTCTGTTAAATGTTTAGCGTAGTGAGATCTGTTATTTTTCATTCTATAGCTTTGTTTATGTTCCTTTATTCTTTTATAAAAAGATCTGCCTGTTTGTCTTATATAGGTTTTATTGCAAGTGCCACAGCATAATTCGTAAACCATATACGACAAATAGGCAGGAATTTTTACATAATGTAAAGAAAGGGAAATTACTGAATTGTTTAAAACAGGTAGAAATTAACCAGAAAAAAATCCTCAGGTTTATTACTCAACGATCAATTAGATGGGGGATTCTCCTTTATTAAATTTGTTTTAGGTATTAAGGCAAATATTGTTAATGAATTTAGTACTTGTAACTAGGTAAATTATATATTCTGTAACATACTTTGTAGTTAATGTACATCTTGCTCCAGAAGAAGACACAGTGTGTCGAAACAATTGTCAGCAATAATATAATAAACATAAGTGGTGATCTTAAAACAGTTGTTTAAATTTTATTCCTAGAGGTAATAATGGCTGAGTTTTTCAACTAGCAGCAGCACAGTATACTTAGAATTATTAGCTCGGAAGAATATTACAGAGGATGAAATTATATTGGACCTTTCCCAAATGAAGAAAGACCGAGCTCCCGGAGGAGATGGAATCACTCGTGCAATGATTCAACTAGGGGGAGCTGCCACAATAAAATCCATGGAAGTCCTTTTAAACAAGTGTCTACAAAGCAGTACGATCCCCGACAAGTTCAAGTAATTTTTCTATATAAAAAAGGAGACAAACTAAATATAGAAAACTATCGTCCAACAAGTCTCCTCCGACACCCATATAATTTAGTAACAAAGATAGTAACCAGCAGACTCACAAGCAAATTAGATGATTAACAACCACCAGAATAGGCGGGGTTTCGAAAAGATTACAGTACCATCGAGCAGATATAAAACATCAAAATTTTAATAGAAAAATGCAATGAATATAATCTCCCAGTTCATTTAGCTTTTATTGATTACAACGAAGCTTTCGATTCTGTATTTCAAGCTATGAATAATGCGTGAATAGATTCAAGATACCAAAACCCTCTTAAATACATATACGAAAAGGCTATACTACAAGTTAAAATCAATGATGAACTGATAACCAATGAAATAGTTCTACAACGCGGAATAAGATAAGGCGACACTATCTCGCCGAAACTTTTTACAATGGTTTTGGAGGATGTCTTTAAACAACTGGATTGGGAGGAGAGAGGAATAAATGTAGATGGAAGATACTTCGGCCTCCTTCGTTTTGCTGACGATGTAGTTTTGATCGGCAAAAACTTACAAGAGTTACAGGAGATGGTCCAGGATCTGAAGGCAACTTCAGAAAAAGTTGGGCTGACTATGACTTTAGTAAAAACTAAAATCCTAACTCCAGACGAAAAACCAGTTTCGTTGGAGACAGTAAAATAGAAAAAGTAAAAGAATATGTTTACCTAGGTCATGAAATACAAATTGATAAAGAGAACCAAAAAGTCGAATTGAGTAGGAGAATTAGAATAGGGGCATACACCGGAAAACTGGGTCACGTCTTAAAAAATCCTGATATTCCGATCAATCTGAAAACCAAAGTTTTTAAACACGTGCCTTCTCCCTGTGATGACGTTTGGATTAGAAACCGCAACATTAACAGTAAAAACAGCTAATAAGCTTCGAACTACCCAGAGAGCTATAGAACGAATTATGCTGGGACTAACGCTTAGAGACCACTTGCATAATGAGGAAACCCGTCCTCGAAGCAAGGCCGCGGATATCATAAAGCGTGTGGCAACTCTAAAATGGACTTGGGTAGGACATGTCGCTAGAGAGGAGGCGAATAAGAAATGGACAAAACACTTAATGCAGTGGAGATCTAGAAGACACAGGAGAAGTGTGGAAAGACAACCAAAAAGATGGATCGATGACGTCAAACAACAGGTCGGCAGGAACTGGCACCATACAGCCAAGGATAAAGTGGAGTGGAAAAGACAGTGGATGGCAAAAGGCTGCTAAAAGAAGAAGAAAAAGAATAATCGCTGAGGGCCAGATGTGGTGAGTACGACCAATGAGGAAATAATTTATAGCCCAATTGGTGCTATTTTACCAACGATTTTATAGACTTGTGAGTTGGTGCAACAGTTTTTTTTCTCTCGATTTCACCATTCAAATGGTCCAATAAACCAACGTAATATTCTCTGGTGATTGTACGCCCCTTCTCAAGATAGGCGATTAGTATTAGTCCATGTGCATCTCAAAAAACTTGCCGATGTTTTTGTTTTTGGACGCTTTCATACTGTTCCAGCCACTCTGCGGACTGATGGTTAGATTCTGGCGTGTATTGGTCGACCCATGTTTCCTCCATTGTTACGAATAGACGCAAAAACTTCATTGGATTACGCCGAAACCGTGCCAAACAGCGTTCTGAATCTTCGACACGTTGCTGTTTTTAATCAATCGTGAAAGTGCGCGGCACCCATCGGGTACATAGGTTTTTCGTACGCAAATATTGATACAAGATATACCTCACGCGGTGTTTTTTTTTTGTTTTCTGGATTGGTGCATCATGGGTGCTTGTACGCACGCATTTAAGTTTACTAAACCATCGACATATAGTTGCTTTCGACGGAGCACCTCTTGGGTTCTGGCTGTATTTTCTCCCCTTAAAAAGCAATGTTTAATTTCGTAATTTATCATTCAAATGAAAAGTAGCGTCACTCAAACAACAGTAACTCGCAAACTAATAGACAAAATGTCATGAAAATTTTACACGAATCTTCTGAGAGTTGACATTAACTGAAAATTATATGGTTTCTTTTGTTTGTGCTGCCATTTCTCGGAAAATTTCAGGAATTTTCACCCCATGTAGTACTTGCATGGTGTAACTACCATCGATATACATTGTCAATGTGTGTTCGTGAGTGACAATCAGCTGGACAGACAACGTGATTGCGCAAGTAGAGCAACTTGTGATAGAGGACCGTTGATTAACTGTAAGTGATAGCCTCCAAAGTTGACATTTCCGTGGGATCTATCTATATCAGCCTGCATGAAAACCTCTAAGAATGCGGAAAATTTCTTCACGGTGGCTGCCCCGACTGCTGACCGACGAACACCAATTTGTAAATCATAAAATAAGTAATAAAAGTTCCAGTGTATCAACTAGAGTCTACCTTAATTCACAACTTTTTCTTTAAATCTGTATAAAAATAATCTATTCTTTGCCCTTACCTTGCGTATTAATAAAAGCATTCTTCTGTTTGTACCCATCAACAAAATTTGCATGTATATAATCACTATCTTTATCACAATCGATTTCTGACAATATTACCCTGCTATGATCGTAACACAACACATCCGTGTAACGATTCTTCGGCAGATTGTTCCGTAATTTGGCTACGTTAAACGTACCGTCGGGAGGTCTGGACCTTATTTCGGCATATTCTTGCATAAGTCCTGACCTGCAATATAACAGAACATCATTACTATATTATAAAATGTGTAACCATTAAATATGTAGATATAAAACAACTTAGAGGGCCTACGGGGCTGATATACTTTCTGAAAGATGGTAAGACTTAACAGGGGCTTTTAAAAATCGGGCACAATATTTAAAATTACTCGTAAACTCTGATGCTAGGTGCCCTTACTATCCCTCAAAAAGTAACATGTAGGCTGAAAAGTTTTTGGTCTAGCTAATTAAAATACATTTTTTTCATCAATATAGTCTCCTTCAAGAGCGATACAATCAGTCGAACGCTTTTCTAACATTTCTATACCTTTCTCGTAGAAGGATTTGTCCTTGCCGAACATCACGGAGATGCATAGTATTTAGAGTTTCTTTCCAAATTAAAAATGCGATTTGTCGACGCCATTTTGAAGAGAAAGAGGAGACAAACAACAATATATGAATTTTTCTCGTAGAAGGATTTGTCCTTGCCTTCAAAAGAGATCTCAGTTTCTGTGATAACTTTTTCAATGGAGCCAAATCTCTTTCCCGAGAGCATTTTTTTGAGGTCTGCGAATAGATAATAGTCGCTGGGGGCCAAATCTAGAGAATATGGTGGATGAGGAAGCAATTCGAACCTCAATTCACGCAATTTTGCCATCGTAATCATTGATTTGCGACACAGTGCGTTGCCTTGATGAAAGAGCACTTTTTTCTTGTTCATTTGGAGCCGTTTCTTTGCGATTTCTGTCTTCAAACGCACCAATAACTTTATATAGTATTCGCTATGGATGGTTTTTCCCTTCCCAGTATAGTCGATAAGAATGATTCCATGCGCATCCCAAAATGCAAAGGCCCAGCCGACTGTTGTGTCTTTGGTCGCTTCGGGCGGCTTTCACTGGCTGCTCCACTCAGCTGACGGCGGATTTAATTCCGATGTGTAGTGGTGGATTCATGTTTCATCCAGTGTCACCTATTGCATGAAAAAATCCTTTTTATTGCGCTTAAGCAGGTCCAAATAGCGCTCAGAATCATCAACACGTTTTTTCGTCCACTGTGAGCAAACGCGATACCCATTTCGAACAGAGCTTTCTTATACCCAAATGTTCATACAAAATATGACCAACACGTTCTTTTGATATCTTTAGGGTGTCAGCTATCTCACGCAATTTCACTTTACGGTCATCGAAAACAATTTTGTGGATTTTTTTGATGTTTTCCGGTGTACCACCTTATTTGGGCGTCCAGAGCGTTCTGTATCATTTATATCTGTACGACCACGTTTAAATTCAGCATACCAGTAAATGATACGTGATTTTCCACGGGCAGAATCCCCGTAACACTTATCAAGCCATTGCTTTGCTTGAACGGTATTTTTTCCCGTTAAAAAACAGTGCTGAATCAACACATGAAATTCGATTTTTTCCATTGTTTTGAAAATATCAAAAGTAGCGTCACTAAAACCACTATAACTTGTAAACTAATCGTCGAAAAGTCATGACATTTTGACACCTATCGTTTGAAGGTTGGTACTCCCTAAAAATCATATGGATTTTTTGAAAAGAGCGACATCTATGTGTCACACCAAAAACTTTTCAGTTTACGTAATACTTAGAATTTGCATTGTTAGTTTAGAACTTCCAAGAATGATGTTATGTATCCAAAGAATTTTACTAGGAAAGCCACGTCCGCTGGAGGATTCTGAATTGTTTAAAAAGTCTAGAAATTCCTAAACATGCTAGGAAGCGAAAAAAGGCTTATAGATCTTTAAAAGTTTTTAAAGTACTTAACCAAAGAGTAATGTTTTAGCAGCTTTTATCAGCCCACCACGTTGGGTCAGTATACTTGTCACTCATACGACGAAAACTGGGTGTTGACTATAATCAGCAGACACCTTCTATGCTGTAACCACTATTTGTAGGCCTTTAGCTCATTACCTTCCACGATCCCGAACGTAGTCCACCAACTGCACCATAGTTAACGCTGCACCGTCTCCGTGTAGCGAATCGTCGTCACTAAATCCACTAGAAGCGCTCGACGGTGGATTCAGGTTCGCCTCTTCCGAGGACCACGTATCCGGGGGCGCGTCCTTACCCCCCGAAATATCAATGTCACCTGGAGCACCGAGACGTTTTTGTGGTGAGGGGGTCTTGCCATCTGAAATATAAAAAAATACGAATATTCAGTTGAAACTGTTGACAGATAATTTTTACCTTCAGCGATTGACATAATTTTCTGTTATTTAAAATTTACGTCAACGAATTTTGTTGCCAACATTAAAAAGAGGAAAGTTGCACTGTAGTGAAGTAAATACTCTTAAAAAATTTAAACTTACCATAAAGGGGCACAGGCGATGTCCCACCTGTCCCACTCATGGAGGCAAGGCAGTGCTCCAGCCAACCATCGTGGTCCAGGACGAGCGAGCCGCCCAATTGGGCGGGCAACGACTCGCGCGGAATATGTGCCAGCAACTGCGCGGCAGAAACGGTGTAGACCCGCTCTCGGAGCTTCTCTCTGACGAAAAGGCGCAGAATTCTGAACGGCGCCTTGAACCAAAGTGGTGCCGTTACTATAAGGACTTTTTTTAGTTTTGCTGGGTACCCTCCCTGAAACAAAAATAAAATTATATAAATATAAAATCTGAGAGGAATAAAACACAATGCGTAAAATATGTTGACGAGAAATGAAACGATTCAAATTCTAATTTTACACAGTTGTAAAATTACTGTTGTATTCCTAAAAGTTCTAGGACGTCATTAATCTAATCTAATAGTAATATAGGAAGTGAAATGTTTTGAGACTTTCCGGGAGATGGCGGCACAAGCTCAGAAGATTCGTGTAAAATTTTCATGACATTCTGTCTATTAGTTCAGGTTAGTTAACGGGCACGAAAAAATAGGCTCTTTTCGGGAATTTTTTTACACTCTACTATACAAGGGACAAAAAATCTGTATTGAGGTTTTAATACAGTGAAATTCCCCTTCGCGGACACCTCTCATACACGGACACCTCCTTGAACGGACAATTTCAATACGTACAATTTTGCATTGTGCAAATATTGCGGCAGAAAAAGGAAAACTCTAAACCCAGATCATCTAAAAATATTAACATAAACAACCTGCCTGCAACTTGGAAATATAATAAGAAAGCTTGGATGACAGGAGAAATTATGACAGGTGGTTGCAAGATCTTGATTGGAATATGACAAAGGAAAAAAAAACATTTTGTTATTTTTAGACAATGCAGGATCTCATTCAAAAGCCGTCCGCTTAAAAAATATAAAAATCTTGTTTCTCCCCCCTAACTTGTTAACCACTTGACCAAGGAATTATAAAAAATTTTAAAATTTATTACCGAAGTCTAATACTAAAACACCTGATAGTAAACATTGAAACTGATGGTACAGCTTTTGAGTTAATTAAGAAAATTACGCCATTGGATGCAGTGTACTTCGCAAAAACCGCTTGGGAACAAGCAACCAGGGGAACACTTAAAAATTGCTTCCGTAAAGCGGGATATAAGCATGAAAATATACAAACTGAAGACCAGTTAACTGTTACATCTGATCCAGAAGATGACTCACCACTTAACGTACTTGCAGATATTCTCAAAAATTAGAATTTGTTGGAGTTGACTGATAATGAAAACCTTAATGATTTTTTGAACATAGATGATAATTTATATGTTGAAAATCCAGATTCGGAACGAGGAATTGAAATTTCAGTTGAAATACAAGGACTTTCCGAAGATTCTGATGTCGATGACGTTCCAGTACACACACAGATGCTATCCCAAATTACAGTGAAGCTATTACCCTAACCAAGCAACTTAAAAGTTTTGCCGAAGATCACGGAGATGCATAGTATTTAGAGCTTCTTTCCAAATTAAAAATACGATTTGTCGACGTCATTTTAAAGAAAAAGAGGAGACAAACAACAATATATGAATTTTTGCGTCATTAAAGTGACCTTACATTTCATATGTATAACTCTATCCTATTATGTTTTATATGTATCTAAAGGTCACTACAAATCTTTGTTTTTCCTTAAGTTTCAAGTTTTTCGCTTATTTTAAAAATATGAACATACACATTTAATTACAGTTTTCATTAAAAAAAGATTTTTTTTTTTGCATTTCTTTTAAGCGGACACCCCTCTTGAACGGACACTTTCGGTCGGTCCCGTTGGTGTCCGCCCAAGGGAGATTTCACTGTATATGCATATTAAAATGTACAAAATAATTTTTTATTTTATGGTATTGGACAAAATGGCGGCGCAATAACACGCAGAACAGAGACATCTGTTTTTGGAGGTGTTCCGCAACCGACAGTAGAACAATTTTAATTCTCCATCTAGAGCAAACAAACCAATTTTTTTATTACTGATATCAGTTTTGCCAGAGAAGTACACACGATTATTGAAAAATATCAATTTTTCAAATAATTGAGAAAGTTTGAAAAAAAAATGTTCATTTTTGTCCTAAAAATCGGCATTTATTTGTTTATAAAAAAGTAATTGATTAATCCTAGTAAAAGTGTGTAGTTCCCTAGAGAATCTTATTAAAAAGCTGTAGTTAAAAGCTCAAGTTAATCGGGTGTAAATTGTTGGAATTATGTATGCTGCCGGCCGATTTAAAAAACGTAATTTCAAGAAAAACGCCTTTAAAATTTCAAATTTTTTCTCTATAAAATTTTAAAAATTTTAGGATGCCAATTTTTTTTACCTTTATGATGCTAACTATACTTAATTTCGGAAAGCATTAGCCGTTAGTGATAGATTAAATGTACCGACTAAGCCAAATTACTCCAATAGGATGCGCGCAAAGTAACTTCTTTCAGAAATTAAGTACTAGAAGTTAAAAAAAAATCAATCTAAAATAAGGCTATGATATATGTTTTTTAGGACTATAATACGTCATTTAAGCAAAAAAAAATTGATTTTTTCAAAAATTTCAGGTAGATAAAACCCCTTAAATGCGGACGCATAAGAACCAATACTGCAGCATGCTCCGAATGTGGTCACTCCAAAATACATAAAAAAATCCACGATATTGTTATGAATGGCCGCAAAGTGAAAGTGAGAGAGATAGCTGACAATGTGAAGCAAGATATTTTGCATCAATATTTGCATATGAAAAAGCTATGTGCCCGATGGGTGCTGTGCACCCTCACGATTGATCAAAAACAGAAACGTGTCGGTGAATCGGAACGCTGTTTGGCACTGTTTCGACATAATCCAAAGGAGTTTTTGCGTCGACTCGTAACAATAGACGAATCGTGGATCCACCATTACACGCCGACAGGGAGTTCGCAGAGTGGCTGGAATCGCATGAAAACTGACCGAAGCGTCCAAATACACAAACATCAGCTGGGAAGGTTTTGGCATGTATTTCTTGGGATACGCATAGAATAATACTGATCGACTATTGACTAAAACACTGTTTTTTTTTTTCAAATATCTCGGGACTTTTCACCCTTGAACTTTAGAAATGAGGATTTTTTTACCCGTGATTAAAAAACAGATAATTATAGAAATCCTTGTAGCTCCCTTAATAAATAGGGTGAAAAGAGAAATTTTTAAAAAACCATTTTACATCGGACGTAAGTTTAATTGACAATTTCGATTTAAAATCTAGTGGAAAAAAATACCAAACATTTCAGAGGTTGAAAAGATTATATCGTTTAATATTTCATCAAATTCGCTTTGACATTTAATCAAAGTTAGTATTAGTGATTCCCCGAAAACACAACGCTTTTCAATACCTGTGTAGTAACAGCGAAAATTATTCCCGTTATCTGCCCGCCTACGCTCCAATCAAGTCCCTGCCTATTTATTTGCTCGTATAATCGGCTAGACGCATCAGCAAGCACACTCATACACACGGTTCAGGATTACTCGTTTCGCTCGTCCCCGAACCGATTTGACAGAGTTATATTGACACATAAAAGCGTGATCCAGTTGTTAATAGAGATTTTTCACATTTGCTTTGTTTAAGGAATTTGGTTCATTTTGATGTAAGAGATGACTCTAATACCAAATATATTTAATAAAGAAATTAAATTATAATAGAATTAGGGTTTTTAAGAATATCCCTTTGTCTCTCTCTCTCTCTTTCTCAATTTCAATAGCTCTGTCCCTATCTGAAACAAAACGTGATTCATATTCCTTTCTGTTCTGGTCGCCTTGTATATTATCAGTATCTGTCGAGCGATAATTTCCTCACCACAGACCCTCCCGTCGGCCCAAAGTTCTTTTTCTATTTTTTCTTTCGTTGAGTTTCCACTTGTTTGAAGTTTCTTTTATTTTCTTAAAAATATTTTTGTCATTATGTTTTTAGGTTGGTCTTGTCCCAGATGTCGTAACTGGGGATACTATGGGGTGAAACATCCCCAGACTTTGAAAGAAATACAATGGGGTAACTACCTCCTATTTTGGGGTGGTTATGGTTTGGCGATCAGTTTTGGAAACGTAAAGCTCCCGTGGTATCATCGCAGTATTTTTCTTATTTTTCTGGATTTTTCCCTAGCGATAGAAGTCAATTTTTTCGATGTAATGACACTGCAACCCGTTTTAACCCTCGGGTAGAGGGTTGTTATTGTTTAGCAATAAGCTTTAGAGACTTAGAGGTCGCGCGGTAACTTCTCAGTATTTTTCTTATTTGTCTGCATTTTTTTCTATAGTGAGAAGTCATTTCTTACATTATAACGGTACTGAAACGCATTTTAACCCCTGGCTACCGTTCATCTATAACCTTTAAAGGCACAGAATTACATTCCATGGTATCTTGTCAGTATTAATTTCTTTCGGGATTTTTTCAGATAGAAAACCAATGCTGGATATATAAATAGCAGGATACCCTTCTTATTGCAACCCCCTTTTAGAGTGTGGTTTTTTAATTTATTATACGGTGTTGAGTTGAAAATATGTAAATACTTGAAATTCTTGACCTATTTTCATGAATTACACATAATTTTTTTTTTTTTATTTTCTGTTAAAAACTTATTTATTTTCACACTTTTAACCCTCAAAATAGGGGATAGTTACTTCTAAATAAAAAAAATTGAAAAATATGTCTTTCTAGATTTTTAATTAGCTTTAATTTAAGACCTTTTACGTTGCTTTTTTTGTCTCCAAGGTATGAAGGTTGCAAAAACTGGGACACATTTTTACGGTTTTTACGGTCTTTAGAAAGAGATAATAATCGCTGGGGGCCAGATTTGGTGAAGCGGATGAGGAAGTAATTCATAGCCCAATTGGTCCAATTTCACCATCGATTTTAAGGACTTGTCAGCTGCTGCATTACCTCGGTGAAACGACATTTTCCGCACACTTGTCAGCTGCTGCATTACCTCGGTGAAACAACATTTTCCGCACACATGCCGCTCCTCCTGGAGCGCTTTAGGGACTTCCCTGTAGCACGTGTGCTAGACCCAAAAAAAAAAAACACTTTTTTCTTCGCTAAACGCGGCGTTTTTTTCTGGATTCCACCATTCAAACGGTCTAATAAACGAATAAAAGTCGTCGGTGATTGTTCTACCCTTCTCAAGATAGTCCATCAGTATTATTCCATGCACATCCCAAAAAAATACTTGCCAGAAGCTCTCCAGCTGATGTTTGTGTTTTTGGACGCTTCGGTCGACTTTCATGCGTTCCAGCCACTCTCTGCGGACTGTCTGTTGGACTCGGGCGTGTAGTGGTGGACCCATGTTTCGTCCATTGTTACGAATCGACGCAAAAACTTCTTTGAATTACGATGAAATAGTGCCAAAGAGCATTCTGAGTTTTCGACACGATGCTGTTTTTGATTAATTGTGAGTATCCGCAGCACCTACTCCACACAGCCTTTTCATCTGCAAATATTCAAGCAAAATATGCCTCATGACTTCTGTCGATATCATCAGGATGTCAGCTATCCCTGACTTTTACTTTGCGATCATTCAGAACAATATGGCGGATTTTTGTGTTTTTTAAAGTAACTGCCTGCTTTTACGACCGCATTTAAGTTCACTAAACCATCGATATATAGCTCCTTTCGACGAAGCCGGATTTTTTACCCCACGTATTACATATTACGACATCTATAGAGCTACTGCGAAATTGATAAACAGAAATTCAGAAAAACATAATTATATTGCGACATTTACTCGTATGCAGCTACGAGGATGGATTGAAAAGTTAGCGGCCTCGCCAGAAAATAATTATACTATTTTTATTATAGTAGCCTCAATAAGTTCATACTTTCTTTAGTTGTCACAGTGCAAAATTTTGCTGCTGTAGAATTTGTGGTTTTTAGGTTAGAATGAGTTTAGTGAGACCAAGTGCAGCGTGGAAAAAATTGAACTACGATGATATAAAAACAACACTAGGGGAATCTGCTCCGTCATATACCACTGTAAAAAAATGGGTTGCAGAATTTAAACGTGGACGAGAGAGCATCGAAGATGACCCTCGCTCCGGCCGGGCCACAACGTCTACGACTGAAGAAAACATCGGCAAAGTGTGTGATCTCATATTGAAAGACCGCAGGTTAACTATCAGGGAGATTGCAGACACTATAGGCATCTCGTACGAACGAACACAAAACATCATTGCCAACTAACTCGGATTTTCTAAGATTTCCGCTAGGTGGGTCCCCAGATTGCTTTCAGTTAAACAATAACGAATTCGACTCACGATTTCTCGCGACTGTTTGGAGATGTTTGAGGCTGATCCGCAAGATTTTCTTAACAGTTTTGTGATAATGGACGAAACCTGGGTTCACCACTATACTCCAGAGTTAAAACAACAATCCAAACAGTGAAAAATATCTGGTGAACCGACCCCAAAGAAAGCGAAGGCAATTCTGTCGGCTGGAAAAGTGATGGCGTCAGTTTTTTGGGATGCTAAAGGTATTATTATGGTGGACTACCTTCCGAAAGGCGAAACAATAAACTTGACTTACTATTGCACACTTTTGCGTCTTTTACGTCAAGAAATTAAAGAGAAACGCCCGAAATTACTGAGAAAGAAAATTTTGTTCCATCAGGACAACGCTCACGTTCACACGTCTGTTGGCTCGAATTCGTGATTGTGGTTTCGAATTGCTGCCCCACCCGACTTATTCTCCTGATTTGGCACCTTCGGACTTTCATCTGTTTCCAAACCTAAAAAAAATACCTCGGTGGCCAGAAATTTTCATCAAATGAAGAAGTCGAAGCTGCAGTTAACCAGTATTTTGAAGATCTTGAGGAATCTTTGGAAAGCAGGTGGAAGAAGGGCATAGAGCTAGGTGGAGATTACGTCGAAAAATAAAAATATTTTTGTACGTATTTTATTTTATTTTCTTGACTAATCAGCGAACTTTTCAATCCACCCTCGTATTTCAAAATTGGCATACAGAAATAAAGACAATTATAATTAAACTGCAATATCCATGAAGCTATCCGTCGATACATGCGAGTATAATATAAAATTTTATCTAAAACCATAACAGGAAAGTCCGTTATTCTCCGCCCTTGACCACCAAAATCCTTTACAACTGAGTTATCAAACAGTCTTCTGACCTACTTAAGTATTCACAGGGAAATATTTCAAGCAGTCAAGATAAGCGTTTCGTATATTCAGTTCAGTCAGTCTGGTTCTACAAAAAAAGTAATCCCCTAATAAATATTCGTGGCACAATCCGTCAGGAATAACGAGCTCTCGAAAGAGATATTAACCGTCAGGATCAGGCTTTTATGTCAATAGACCGCTGTCAGATCAGTTTATCGAGGCCCATACGAAACGACCTAGAACAGTTAAGAGCAGTGGCAAGAGGGAATCTAATCTCCCTTAGATTTTATTAACTCTATTTAAAATTTAAGATTTTTATACTTCAAGTTAAGATAAAATTTCTGAAAGGGAGGCAGATTTTAGCCTTTTACTACCCTAAAAATTTAATATTGGTATATTATCGTAACAAAAAGAAATTAAATTTAAAAAAATATGAGATATATAGTCTGTCAAGTAAGAACGTGTCCGCGATAATTCATTTTCGGTGGATGCGATTCTAGCGATTCAACAAAAAATCGGTAGAGAGACCTTTTATCTACGTTTGTTTTAGCAACAATTACACTGGTCAACAAAAAAAAAGAAAATTGCTTGTTTCCTGTGATTTTTTTTTTGTTTCTATCTCAAATTGACGCATATTTTTTAAATATGGCAACAATTTTTCTCTAACAGCTTTTGTTTTTGAGTTATAGCTAACTACCCTCATTTACTATTTTTACTTAGATTTTCGTTTTTTGTTGGACACTAAAATATATTTTGCTGTTGTTTTAGATATGGCTTCGTCAAGAAGATGTTGTGTGCTTAATCCCGATTGTTTTTGCTATATTTGTGGTGAATATATATTTGCAAAATATCGAACTTTGTGAAAACTGCGTATCATCAATACTTTAAAATAAAATTGTGTAATCAGGGCAAGCCATGGGTTCCTCATATTGTATGCCGGAAATGTGTGGTACGTCTACGGTTATGGTCCAGTGGAAAAAGAGATGCAATAATGTTCGTAACACCCATGATTTGGCGAGAACCTCGAAACCATCATGACGATTGCTATTTCTGCGTTGTAAAAAATAAACGGAATTAACCCTGGAAATCGAAGTAAGTGGTCATATCCTAACTTATCTTCTGCTCAACGACCTCAATTAAAATCACAAGAGGTACAACCCAGCACATCTAAATCTTCTGATGATCCAAATCTCTGTGAACCCGAACGAAATACATCAAGTGAAGACTCTGATTCAGACTACAAATGTAGTCTTTCAGAACCTCAACCATTTAATCAGAAAGAACTAAATGACTTAGTAAGAGATCTGAACTTACCAAAAGAAGCTTCTGAAATTTTAGCATCTCGTTTAAAAGAAAAAAATTTGCTTACTCCGGAAACCAACATTACATTTTATCGTACCCGAGAAAAAAATCTGCTACCGTATTTTTCTCAAGAGAAGGATTTAGTTTTTTGTAACGATGTTGGTGGTATTTTGCAGCAGATGGGATTAAAACAGTACCAACCTAGTGATTGGCGTCTTTTCATAGACAGCAGCAAAAGAAGTTTAAAGTGTGTTTTGCTTCATAACGGTAACAAGTACGGATCTATACCTATTGCACATTCGACGACTTTAAAAGAAGAATACGTAAAAGGTTATGGAAAAAATTAAGTATCAAGACCACAAATGGGTCATTTGTGTTGATCTGAAAATGGTTAACTTTCTTTTAGGTCAACAAGGGGGGCGTACACAAAGTTCCCTTGTTTCATGTGTCTCTGGGATAATCGTGACAAACAACACCATTGGTCACAAAAAGTTTGGCCAGTGCTAAAAGTTGGTACAAAAAATGTTATAAACGTGCCTTTAGTTAGCCGAGACCGCATCATACTTCCACCACTTCATATTAAACTCGGCATAATGAAACAGTTTGTGAAGGCGCTTGACAAAAGTGGCGAATGTTTTAATGTTCTTTCACGCAAGTTTCCAGGATTAAGTTCAGAAAACTTTAAAGCTGGTATTTTTGATGGGGCACAGATTAGGCAACTCGTGAAAGATCCTAATTTTGTCAAATCAATGACTGAAGTCGAATCCAAAGCTTGGAATTCATTTGTTTTGGTTATGAGTAGCTTCCTAGGCAAAAAGAAATCTGACGACCATGTCGAGCTTGTTGAGTGCATGTTATCAAACTTGCAAGAGCTAGGGTGCAACATGAGCATAAAAATCCACTTCCTGCACTCGCATTTAGACCGATTTCCACCAAATCTGGGTGATTTTAGTGAGGAGCAGGGTGAAAGATTTCATCAGGATCTTCGGACAATGGAAGAGCGTTATCAGGGGCGGTGGGACTCACATATGATGACAGACTACTGCTGGAGTTTGCAACGAGATCTACCTAAAGTCGCTCATTCAAGGAAATCTTATAAAAGATCATTTGCTAGTGTTCAATAGAAATTTTGTTAACATAATGTATTATTTTTTTGTATTTTTTTGGCAAAATAATAAAAACTGTATATTTCAAAAGGTAAAGCTGTTAGCAATCTCCCAGTATTTTTTTTCATAGTCAGGGCCATAGAAATACCCAATAACAGAAAAAAAAAAAGGAAACAAGACTTGTGCTGACCAGTGTTATCAATCTAAAATGAGTCACTTGTTTGCGCGTCTTTCTTTGTTCCCATCTAAAGGGGCCGAAAATGACGCGGCCGCTCAATAAATTAAAAAGTCGCAATCCTTTGTGAGGAAATGGATAAATCATTTTAACGCGACGAAAAATGTCCACGACTTCCCAAAACGTGGCTCGGTAGGCAAAGTCACTCCGAAAGTCGAAAATTGAATCGTGTCAAGGAGCGGCAAAATTAAGAAAATCGGGTTTGAATGTATCCATGAGACCATTCGACAACATCTTTGTGCTCATGATGTCAAATTCCGAAAAACGTTGAAGAAACCTTTGCTGGGCGAAAATCACGTTGGGAAGCGGCTCGCTTGGGCCCACGATAGAGTGGTCCTAACAATCGCCGAACGCCAACTGTATTGAAAACGTTTGGTCCCTTGTACAGAGAAAGTTCAGAGGAAAGATTTTGAAGACTTTGACACAGTTGTCTCGCGAGATTCGAAAAATCATTGCAGAAGATCTCGTCAACAGCATGCCTCGAAGATGCCAAGCAATTATTAATGCAGGAGGCGATTGGACAACTTACTGAGGTAATTGCGACGTTATTAGCACACCAAAGAATACATTGATGGCAAAAAAATTTTCTCGAAACACATTTTTTCAAGAATACGAGCGGTCACGTTCTTACTTGACATACTGTATTTAAAAATTAGTGGATTATATTATACATACATATAATACACATAACAATATGTTTGTATCCAGTAAAAATCCATTCAGAACTAAAATTTGCCCTTAAAACGAACTAAACATTTAGAACCATAGACATAGCTTGGACTGAGCTTCCCGTATTCCGCTGTGAAGTAAATACGGACGCAAAAGTGTGAGAGAGATAAAGCGAATGTACGGATACTGCGTTATTACAGGCCTATGGAAAAGGGACAGGTATTGGTCGCACAGTCGCTTTGTCTCTCTCTAGAGAGTGGTCAATTTAATGAGGCTAATGCTCAGTTCATCCTCCAAGTCTATGTTTAGAACTTAACATGGCAGTTTAGAGAAAGTAGGTTAAAATCACATAACATATAGCTATCGCTACAGAAAGACAAACACGTGGAAGAAGACATCACTGCAAGACAAAGCCTGCTGGCTACTACGGGCAGGTTAAAATATGCCTAGTCGAGTTTCTCAGAGATGCCGGGCCAGTAGACGTTGTACTGTATGCAACAACAGGAAAAAAATATGTGCGGTATCTCTCAGAAACTCGACAATACAAATTTTAACGTGCCGGAGGTAGCAGGTAAGCTTGGTTTTACGGCGACGTTTTATTTTATATCCCTGTCTTTCTACACAAGTAGCTATATTTTCTGTGGTAAATATATTATTACCACCCACCGCCTTTTCAAGGTCCTGCATACGGATTTTTTACTTATTTTTATTTCTATTATTCCTATTTTCTTTTCCAACACAATATTTTAGTTAACTTTTGTATTTAAATTAATTTTGCCAAAATAAAAATAATAACCGGCCAAGTGCAAGTTCAACTTGCGCAATTAGTGTACTGTACGTTGATTGCTTTTAGAATAAAAAATTTTGTTACGGAGGTATAAAACGATTAGTGATTTCACAAAACACACCCTAAATCAGTTTTCAACAAAGTTTGTTTCCAATCTTTACTGAGAACTGATGACCTCGAATTTTTGTTTTTTTTTATATACCAAATAAATTATTAAAGGTAATGCATTAGGTCTATATTATCAAATACATAAAGGGTTCCAAACTGGGTTGCCAGGTAGTAAATATATAGGTAAAAATAGATCCAATATGGCAGGTGCAAGTGAGGGCGGTGTACAAAGCAGGTAAAATAAAAATATCGTAATACCTGGCAACTATGCGCAAACCTTAATAGGGTCGTTTATTGCTCCATTGAAAAAGCAAAAAGGCAGGAACTTATATATTGGGATTTACTTTAACATTATTATATTAAAGAGTCATGTTATTCCAACTTAAAACACATCATGTATGGTATAGTATGTTGGTGCGAAGGTAGTGGGTTTAAAAAACAAGGACAGGACTAATGATGGTCAAGTCATAGTCACGGGCCATTAAAATTTTAATATGTTTTTCATAACAGAAAAAATATGGCGCATTAAACACAACAAACATGAATGAAAATAAAGAGCTCTTTATGTTTTGATGTCTCCCGAGCCACGTGTTTTGCTGGATGGGTTAATCCGACGAATTTACATGAATGGGTGATTTAATTATTGTTATTGTGGGCGTGGATAACTTTAATAAACAGTCAAGGTCAGCTAGAGGAAAGTAATATTCGCTGCGGTCTGTTTTTTTCCTACCTTAGTCATAGTATACCCAAATATGCAGACATTTATTTACTTTTTAAAAAGTAAAAAAAACCCGTCAAGTGCAAGTTGAACTAGCGCAATTAGTGTTCCGTACGTTGATTGCTTTTAAAATAAAATTTTTTATTACGGAGGTATGAAATGATCAGTGGTTTCACAAAACACACCCCAAAATGAGTTTTCAATAAAGTTTATTTTTGATCTTTATTGAAAACTGATGATCTTGAAATTTCTGTTTATATATATATATGTATATGTATATATATATATATATATATATATATATATATATATATATATATATATATATATATATATATATATACAGTTGTGGTCAAAATAATAGCAGTGGTTCAATAAAAATAACTAAAACTGTTGAAAGGTAACTGCAAAATTCCATTAAGGCAAAAATATTTTATCGTTTAAAAACTTATCAACTGTGCTGGTTTTCAACAAAATATATATATTTATTTTCAACAAAAAATATGTATATAAAAATCAATATAAACAAAGTATTTACGTTTTTTTGTAGCAGGAGATAAATTTTGCTTGGTCAAAATAATAGCAGTGTTCGCTTAACACTGGTGTGTTTCAAACCTAAATGGTTTTTGCTCCTTGTGTTCGTTTATATTGTCAAATTTAGAATAGTTTTGTGTCAGATCCATCAACACTTTTTCTGTTTTCAATACAACTATGGGAAGGAAGCAGCACTGTTCTCAAGAAAAACGTGAACTGATAAGAAAATTGCGTCGTGATGGAAAATCTTACATGCAGATTCAAAATATTTTGGGATGCTCAGCTAAAATGGTAGCAAACGCTTTAAGATGGCAACCTACACCTGAAACTCGCGGTCGTAAACGCAAAACTACATCCAGACAGGACACACTTATAGTTCGAGCTTCAAAAGCAAACCCATTTGCTTCGTCAACACAATTTCAGGAGATTGTGGAAGTGGATGTAGCTCCTAGGACGATACGACGACGACTTAAAGAAGCAAAGTTACCAGCAAGAAGTCCGCGTAAGGTACCCTTGTTAAATAAAAGACACAGAAAGAGGCGATTAGAGTTCGCGAAGGAACATATTGAATGGCCTCTATTTAAATGGCGTAATATAGTGTGGTCCGACGAGAGCAAAATTGTATTATTTGGAAATGTAGGCCGCAGAACATACGTTTAGACGCCCTTTAGGAACCGCATATCAGCCTCAGAACACTATTAAGACAGTTAAACATGGAGGTTCAAAAATAATGGTATGGGCATGTTTCTCCTACTTCGGAGTAGGTCCTATATTTTGGATTAAAAACATAATGACCGCCAGTGTTTATGTTAAAATTTTACAGGACGTTATGTTGCCCTATGCAGAATATGAAATGCCACTTAAATGGGTTTTTATGCATGACAATGACCCAAAATATAGCAGTCGATTATGTAAACAATTTTTAGAAAAGAAAAAATTAATGTCTTAAATTGGCCAGCTCAAAGCCCAGATCTGAATCCGATAGAAAATCTGTGGGGCGATATTAAAGATAGCGTAGCACGTGAAAAACCTAAGAATCAAGACGAGCTCTGGGCTGTAATCAGAGATTCTTGGAAAAGCATTCCTGTTTTTAGATGTCAAGATTTGGTTAACTCTATGCCGCGACGTTATGAAGCTGTCATAGCCAATAAAGGGTTTACAATTAAGTATTAGGTGTGTCTGATGCTCATAAAAGAAAAATATTGTTAACTAGTTGTACAGTTTTTTTTAACAGTAATTTTAGTAAAACACTGCTATTATTTTGTCCATCATAATTTTTAGAAATTTGTTGTTTTTCTTTGATTTTTAAGAATTTAATTAATTAGCCTTATATTACTTTGATGCATCTTAGGTGGGCTCAAAGTTACCATATTTATGTTTTAGTTGTTCTATTAAAAAAACTTAATAAATATGTTTTGATAAAAATTTAGTAAGCACTGCTATTATTTTGATCACAACTATATATATATATATATATATATATATATATATATATATATATATATATATGGGATAAATTATTGAAGGTAATGCTCTCGTGATAATCTTCGTTCAATCTATACCCTGTGAAGAACATTCCAGAATTTTTTCAAAATTTTTTGATCAGTATTTTTCAGGATAAGAGGGGGGACAGCGATTTTTTCGCGTTTTTTTAAAAATATAATACTAAGAAAAAGTGTGCGCAAGTGTTACATTATATATATTTTTGAACTGTTTTTACAAGCTTTCATTTGACACCCCACTCGACGACCTGGTAAAAATTTAATTTTCAAAACTACACGGCAATGATGAGCCCCACAGTTCCTATATTAGCGCCGAATTTCAACTACGTATAGTTTCGGTGAAAATCGGGTGTGACCGACGGACGGACAGACACCGAAGTGATCTTGTAAGTGTTCCGTACGGCACACTAAAAATATAAGTATTTATTCTATTTATTCTGTTATTTCAAAACAGAGAAATTGGTGAAATAAATATAACCAATCAAGTGCAAGTCGGACTTGCGCAATTAGTGTTGCGTACGTTGAATGCTTTTAAAATAAAAATGTTTATTACGGAAGTATAAAATGATCAATGACCTCACAAAACACACCCCAAATGAGTTTTCAACAAAGTTTGTTTCCGATCTTTCTTGAAAACTGATGACCTTGAATTTTTTTTTTATATACCAGATAAATTATTGAAGGTAATGCACTCGTGATAATTTTCGTTCAATCTACATCCTGTGGATAATATTCCAGAATTTTTTCAAAATATTTTGATCAGTGTTTTTCGAGATAAGAGAGGGAGCAGCAATTTTTGGCAATTTTTTAAAAAATAGTACAAAGAAAAGTGTGCGAAAGTATTACATTATATATATTTTTGAACTTGTGTTTTTACACTCTTTGACACCCCACTTAATGACCTGGTAATTTTTTTTCACTTCCGATTTGACCCCCCAAAACAAACCCTTTAAGTCAAAATTTAACTTTCAAAACTACACGGCTCTGACGGGGCCATCAATTCCTATATTAGTGCCAAATTTCAACTTTTTATGTCAAATAGTTTCGGAGAAAATCGGGTGTGACAGACGGACAGACAGACACAGATGTGATCTTATAAGTGTTCCGTACGGAACACTAATAATGTAACAAAAAATTTGACAGGTCTAGGAGCAATAATGAGTAGTTTTTCATAAAAACTAATAAATATCATAGCGTACTTCGCGTTTTATGTTTCACGATATTTTATTCTATGATTTTTTCAGGTTTTCTGAACTCTCTTGTAAAATAATGTAATGGTTTTGTGAATATAAAAAGTGGAATTTTTCTTTTCAAACATCCTAAAAACCAATCATAGTGATGACAGAGGGTTGCTCGAATGACAATTACGCACGTGCCACTTGCGTCAACGATTTACCCTACGCGACAAATCTTGTTCGTGCCCGATTTTCATAGATGGCAGAAGCATGCATCTTTGACTGTGCTGATGTTTCTTTTATAATCATATTATTAACTGACTAGTTATTTAAATGCGTCGTAAGTTAACATAACCTTAAAAAAATGCAAGGTTAATATTCAAAATGGAAAATATTTAAGACGTTTATTTGGAACGTGCTCCTGCTCTTAGGACAGTTAAAGAGTGGTTTGATCGATTTCGAAATAGCGACTTCAATCTTAACAATAAACTTAGCTCTGGGCGATCTCCCGGCCTTGATAAAGACTTTATCAGTGACTTAGTGAATAATAATCCACAAATTACCACTGAAGAGATTGCCGAGAGACTAAATGTTGACAATTCGACTGTATTTCGTCATTTAAAGTAACTTGGATACACTTCGAAACTCGATATATGGTTTTCGCCCGTTTTGACAGAACAGAATAAACTGAACCGTGCCATTTCTCTCCTCGCTCGTCAACAAAATGAACCTTTTCAGTCATAACTGGAGATGAAAAATGAGTCATGTATGAAAACGTAATAATAAAAAGAAGCTAGAAGCATGGAAATGAAATGGCAGAATCTGTGGCAAAGGCTGAATTGCAGAAGAATCATTTTTTACGAGCTTCTTCCACGTGGCCAAATAACTGCGGAACAGTACTGTGAGCAATTCACCCAACTCAATCTTGAAATCCAAACAAAACCTCCAAATTTGGTCAATCAAAAAGGCATCATCTTTCACCATGACACTGCAAAAATTTAGGGAGTTAAAATGGGAAATTCTGCATCACCCGCCGTATTCCCTTTTTAGATTTTCATCTGTTTCGTTCTCTGCAAAATAAATTGAATGGCAAAAAATTTGATTCTATGGAAGGAGTCAAAAACTACCTGACGACTTTCTTTGAAGAGAAACCACGCAGTTTCTACACAGAAGGAATTCAAAAACTTGTACAACGATGGGAGACAGTTACAGAAAATGATGAAAAGTACATTATTGATTAATAAAGACGTGTTTTTCATGAAAATATATTGTTTTTAATTTGGTTTCTAATCGGGCACAAACTTTTGCAATCCCCCAATAGATATCTTTAATCATCCCCGAAATACTGATCATTTCAGAAATAACTGAATCTCCAATAGTTAAAATCTCTATTTCGACCTACTCTAAATTTTCGATAGACTAAAAAGTTACTCATTGAATGTCAAAAATACGATTCGTTAATAATTACAACTCACTTGCAAAGTAGCGAAGCTTCCTTCAGCTTTTATTAATAACAGAACAAAGTTTACGTTACCAAAATAGATTTCCTGTTATGTGCAAGCTGAACTTGTCATAAATTTAAAAATAGCTTTTTAGTGTGTTAACATCAACCTGAGATTGATGATTTTCGTAATTTCGATTGGAAAATTTATAATATCAGTGCGATCCAAGGTGTTTCAAACTATGCTGAGCTGTCTCCAAAGTTGGTGCGAAACTATTACAAAGTAGGAAGTCAATTTACTCATCCTAAACGGCTCTAATTGTAATATTTCTTAAAATTCATAAAATATCCCCTGCAGCCATTGATGTAGTACACAAATAACGGTTTCACATAAAAATAACATTAAAAAATTCGATTTCTTCAATCTGTCATTCTTACTAAAACATGTTTAATGTATATGTCTGTGTGGAAGGTAAATAGTAGATATCTCGTTGTTCGACGACTATTAAACTCAGGAATTATCCCCGTAAAAGTTAAGGGTGTCAGCTAGAAAGAAAGAAAAAATAAATATTTGTACAAACCTGAAACTTTTAACACAAAAAACTGTCTTCTGAGAAAATCGAAATAACCAAAATATTAAAAATTAACAAACTGTCAACAATAAAAATGACCGCAACTAACCGCATAATGGACAATAATATTTTCGTTCCTTAAAATAACACGCAATTTGTTAGCCAATGAATAAACTATATTACGGAGGCTCGACCTAATTAAAGTAGTTTTAAAGAGAACATAAACAATACGTCATTTACAGAGGAATTACAACATTTTGATATTTGCGAACGAAAATATAAATTCTGAGAAAATTTCGCCGCGGAAAAATAAAAGTTGTTATTGTCCGCAAGAAAATACACTACGCTAAGATAAAACATTCAGGAATTTAAGTTGAATTAAATAATTAATTTAAAAGCATTCAGGACAACATAGGCGGAACTAACCGGTAAATTAGGTGAGGGAATCAATGTCAAATAATTTTAACCAAGGCTCTGCTTGTTTACATCTAAACAAGATTCATCATCAACGATGACTCAAGAAAGAGCTACTGGAAACGATGAGTTACGATTTGGTTGAATATCAGTGTTGCTGATTTGGGATCTATGGGGGATAACTTACTCTATGGTTTGAGCAAGAGATTCGTAAATATTGAAACCAATAAAAATTATAAAATTGCAAATTGGATACAAAATTTAAAAACACCTGTTTCACTAATAAAGATCGGGTTAAAAAAGACATTTAAAAATATATCAAACAAGTAATACCGTTAAAAGTAAATATTGAATCCGATGAAGATAAAATATCAGTATCGGAATCAGACTTCTCGGACGATGTCCCACTTAGTATTTTTAAAAACTTAACAGTAACCACAAATGCCGGAGCTACATATCGGAAATGGCAACATTCTTTAATAAGATATTACAGGAAGTAGAAATACCGAAGGAATGGACAAAAAGCATCACGATATCGATATTTAAAAAATGCCACAAAAAGGATCCGAAGAACTATAGAGAAATAACACTGCTAGCAAGTATTATGAAAGTGTTCACAAGTATTCTGAAAAGTGAAATAGAAAGCAATATATATAAGCGACGAGCAACAAGGGTTCCGCCAAAACAGATCAACCACAGACGCTATCTTTGCAATAAGACAAATAAGAGAAAAAGCTACAGAATACCAAAAATCAGCATTTTTTTGTTTCATTGACCTAAGGAAAGCATTCGACAGAGGCAGGTTGAAAAATATATTAGAATTAATAAAGGACCTAATTCCGTACTACATACCACAAATAATCCAAAAACTGAATCACGGTAACACAACAAAAATAAGAAATAATAACCAATTAACAAAGGAAATAAATATAAAAGCAGGAAGAAGACAGGGAGATAGTTTAAGCCCGTTGCTATTCTGCATATTAATGGACAAAATCATTGTGGAAGTAAAACTAGTCAACGATGGATACGAACTAGGAGATAAATAAATAAAGATACTGAGATATGGAGATGATATTGTTCTAATATCACAATCGGAACACGGCCTACAAAGACTGCTCTATAAATTCAAACCAGGAGCAGAAAGATACAACATGGAAGTCAATACCGACAAAACAAAATGCATCACAATAGCTAAAGAACCAGCAAGGTGTAAATTAGAAATAAATGGGAAATTAATAGAGCAAATAATGAAATTCCCATATCTTGGAGTACTAATTACTAGCTACAGAGATATAGCAGAAGTGAGACAACAAACAAATAAAGCAGCAGCAATATCAGGGGCCCTCAGAGATGTAGTTTGGAAAAATAAAGATCTAAGTGTAGAGGCAAAAACAAGAATATATAGAACTTGCGTTAGACTCATACTGGCTTATAGCAAAGGAACACGGCCAGACACAAACAAAACCAAACAGCTACTAAGAACAAATGAAATGAAAATACTGAGAGCAATAACAGGAAAAAGATTATTAGACAGAGTGGGTAACAACACTATAAGAGAACAATATAAGGTAGAAGATATAGTCAGATGGGGAAAAAAGAGAAGAAGAGAGTGGCGTGAACATGTACAAAGGATGGAAGATACGAGAATGATAAAAATATGTATGAACAAAAAACCACATGAAACAAGACCAAAAGGACGACCACCAAAGAGATGGAGAGACAGCTGGACATACGAATCACAAGAGGCTTAATAACGAAGTAGAACAGGTCTGTGACCTACTCAGAAGAGGAAGTAAGTAAGTAGTAACAGTACCAAAAAGACGTAAGAAACAGAAGCAGGCATTCTGGGATGTATTCTTTAATACTGGTCAAACTAGAGATAAAATAAAAAGGTCTCCAATGGAATATAAGAATAGTTCTTATTTAAGTTTGCCATTGATAGATCGTCAAGCAAGTCCGGTCTTAAGGTGGCAGACTAATTCCAAAAATTTCCTAGCTTAAAAGAACTTGCTAGAAAGTTTCTTTCAGCACCAGTATTTAGTGACAGGCTATTTTCTGAGGTTGGAAATATGTATGAAAAAAAGTAACAGCTTGTCGTCTAAAAATAGTGAAATACTATACTCTATTTATTTGAAACTGATAGTAATAGAGGCGTGCTATCTATTCCCAGGTATTTTTCAGGTATCAATGCTCTTTTAACATTCTTTTTCAAAAAAAAAACAGGAGATTATCATGAATTACGATGTATATGTTTTCGTAGAAGACAGACTTAAAACCAGACGGTGCTGTTATTGTAATGGATAACGCAAGCTATCATTCTAAAAAATTAGAACGAACAACCTTGGGTTGGCTGAAACAGTACATCCAATCTTGGATGACCGAGAAAAACATCTCATTTCCAAAAGACAGTGTTAAGAGAGAACAACTATTAGAACTTGTAAAGCTTGAAGTTCTCAGAAATAAAGACACGTACAGAAGTTTCGTCATCGATAAAATGGCAAAAAAAGTAATATTACTGTTTATCATCTGCCATAATATCTGCGAGCTCTATCCGATAGAACTTATATGGGCACAGGTCAAAGGTGAAGTCGCCAGAAAACAATACGACCTATAAATTAGCAGACATACAAAACCTTTTTCAGAATGCCATATCTAATATTTCCAGAGAATTGGCGAAAATGCGTCGAGCATGTATTGAGAGTGGAAGATAAAATGTGGACTGTGGACATGGCAGTGGATGCCATTGCTGCACCTTTAATTATACAGTGATAGAAGATTGGTATATTTTTTAATTAATAATTTTTCATTGTAAAATGTCATTTTTTTTCTAATAAATGTTTAAACATTATAAAACATTCATAATATTCGCAAATAATACGTATACGCCCAGGCGCACGACCACTGGCCAGAACTATTTCAGACTATTTAGCACCAAACAACAAAAAAAGGGTCATTTTCCTATTGTATTATATTCAAACATAAGAGATTGAGAATATTAAACCGATGCCACATGGTATTCCAATAAAGTTGTTGAATTGCTGCATTACAGGTAAAATGGAGCCCTTCTACTGCTTGATGCTAATTTGTATAATTCTAGATGATTTATTGTTATCATTTTCAAATAAATAGAGTATAACATACCGACATCACAATTTACCTTAGTACGATTTTAAATATTAAAATATTTCATGTATAAGTTTTGTACCAAAATAGTTTAGGTTTATTGTTGTTAGGTCTAAAATATTTTTCTTGTGCATAATTTGAAATAAATATTCTTTTAATTTGGTTTTATTTTGCTCAAAAAATTTGGCAGAGTACCCGGCCGATTAATAAAGTACCCGGTATTGACCGGGTAGATCTGGTACCTGTTACATATCTACAATTTTGTGAAATATGCGCTTAATGGCAACAATTATGTCAAAATTGAATATTAAACAAAACAGAAGTTGATGATATGTTCATTTATTATAGCTAATATAAGAAAAAACCGGTCAAGTGCAAGTTGAACTTGCACAATTAGTGTTCCGTACGTTGTTTTTAAAATAAAAATTTTTGTTAGGGTGGTATAAAATGATCAGTGACTTCACAAAACACACCCAAATGAGTATTCAACAAAGTTTGTTTCCAATCTTTACTGAAAACTGGTGACCTTGAAAATTTGGTTTTTTTCTATACCAGATAAATTATTAAAGGTAATGATAATTTTCGTTCAATCTATACCCCGTGGAGAATATTCCCGGATTTTTTCAAAATTTTTTGATCAGTACTTTTCGATATAAGGTAGGGGACAGCGATTTTTTACGATTTTTTAAAAGTAATACGAAGAAAAGTGTGCGCAAGTATTACATTATATATATATATATATATATATATATATATATATATATATATATATATATATATATATATATATATATATATATACATATATACATATATATATATATATATATATATATATATATATATATATATATATATATATATATATATATATATATATATATATATATATATATATATATATATATATATATATATATATATATATATATATACATATATATATATATATTATATATATATATATATATTTTACTCTCGTGTTTTCACAAGCTTTCATTTGACACCACACTCGATGACCTACTAAAAAATTTTTTTTTCACTGCCGATTTCACCCCTCAAAACGAATCCCTTAAGTCAAAATTTATGTTACGGTGATATAAAATGATCAATGACTTCACAAAACACACCCCAAATAAGTTTTCAACAAAGTTTATTTCCAATCTTTACTGAAAATTGATGACCTTGAAATTTCTGTTTTTTTATATACCAGATAAATTATTACAGGTAATGCACTCGTGATAATTTTCGTTCAATCTACACCCCGTGGAGAATATTCCAGAATTTTTTCAAAATTTTTTGATAAGTACTTTCCGAGATAAGGCGGGTGGACAGCGATTTTTCGCGATTTTTTAAAAATAATACAAAGAAAAGTGCGCGCAAGTATTACATTATATATATATTTTTTACTCGTGTTTTCACAAGCTTTCATTTAACACCACACTCGATTACCTAGTAAAAAAATGTTTTTTTCACTTCCGATTTCACCCCCCAAAACTAACCCCTTAAGTCAAAATTTAACTTTCAAAACTACATGGCTCTGATGAGGCCATCAATTCCTATATTACTACCAAATTTCAACTTTCTATGACAAATAGTTTCGGAGAAAATCGGGTGTGTGACAGACGGACAGACACCGAAGTGATCTTATCCGTACGGAACACTAAAAATAAAATTTTCGTATAACTTGTATATATACATTAATTTATTTGATTTTATTTGCTCTTAAATTTAATGAAATATGTATATTAATTATTTTTTATTATCTATCTATCTTTTCATAAAAAGATTAACATGTGATGTTATATATTCTATTATATATAGAAGATATAGCATAATGATAAGGCTTAACTTTTATTTTTAACATTAAGTCCCGTAATTTAGTAACACAAATTACAAAATGTAAAACACAAATTTTTAAGGACGCCATTGATTCATCTATTCACAACAGAAATAAATAACACTATGCCTGTTTACAACCAGCGTAGAAACGTAGGAAAATTTTATGAAAGTACGTAGAATAATCAATTTTTCATTTTCTTTGAAATTATAAATTACAATAAAATATTAGTTAATATCTATATATTTATATATACAGTCTGTCAAGTAAGAACTGGCCCACGATAATTCATTTTTGGTGGATGCGATTCTAGCGATTCAACAAAAAATCGGTAGAAGGAACCTTTGTCTACGACGCATTTTAGTAAAAGTATCAGTCGATTCCGAACTTTCGTCAAAATAATGTAAAATCCAACTTGTCTGCGCGTCAGTTCGAGGTAGTGTTTCTTTGTTCCCATCCAAAGGGACCTAGAACGACACATTCCGCGGCCTCTAAATATATTAAAAAGTCGCTGTCCTTTGTGAAGGAGGGGGGTAAATCATTTTAACGAGACAAAAAATGTTGACGACTTGCCAAAACGTGGCTCGGTAGGCAAAGTAACTCCGAAAGTCGAAAAAACGAATCGTGTCTTTTTTTTACGGGACCCGAAATTGACACTGCGTCAAGTACCGGGAAAATTAAGAAAATCAGGTTTGACGGTGTCCCTTAAGACCATTCGACAACATATTCGTGCTCATGATGTCAAATTCCGAAGCACGTTGAAGAAACCTTTGCTGGGCGAAAATTACGTTGCGAAGCGGCTCCCTTGGACCCACGATAAGATACCAGAGTAGTCCTCACAATCGCCGGACACCAACTCTATTCAAAAAAACGTTTGGCCCCTTGAAAGAGAAAGCTCAGAGGAAAGACTCTAAGGAACTTGACTCAGATGAGATTTGAAAAATTTGCAGAGTCTGCAGAAAATCTCGTCGACAGCATGCCTCGTTGATGCGAGGCGATTATCGATGCAGGAGCGAACTTACAAAGGTAATTGTGCCGTTCTTAGTACACCAAGGAATACACTAACGGCAAAAAATGTTTTCGAAACACATTTTTTCAAGAATACGAGCGGTCACGTTCTTACTTGACAGATTATATATGTATATATATATATATATATATATATATATATATATATATATATATATATATATATATATATATACATATACATATATATATATATATATATATATATATATATATATATATATATATATATATATATATATATATATATATATATATATATACATATATATATATATATATATATATATATATATATATATATATATATATATATATATATATATATATATATATATATATATATATATATATATATATATATATATATATATATATATATATACATATATATATATATATATATATATATATATATATATATATATATATATATATATATATATATATATATATATATATATATATATATATACATATATATATATATATACATATATATATATATATATATATATATATATATACATATATATATATATATATATATATATATATATACATATATATATATATATATATATATATATATATATATATATATATATACATATATATATATATATATATATATATATATATATATATATATATATATATATATATATATAAAGGGTGGGCCATCTATCGGTTTAAATTTGAACCACCGGTTATTTCGAATCTGGCAATACTTATGTCATTCTATTCTGTCACAAAATTCAGTATATTATCTCCACTGAACGAAATGAATCGGTTTACGCTTGAGCAACGTTGGGATTTATTGGAAATTTATTTCCAAAACAAAGACAATTGGTCGGAAATTGCACGAAAATGTCGTACAAAATTTGGTCGCAGAGAAGGACCAACAGTGCCCGGTATACGCAAGTTTATTGCTAAAGTTCGTGAAACTGGTTTCATTGTTGATGCGCCCAGACGTGAGCGTGCTCGTACAGTGCGTACACCCGAAAATATCGAAGCTGTGGCTGAGAGTGTGCGTGAGAATCCATCAACATCAACTCGTCATCGTTCTCAAGAATTGAACATTTCAAGCACCAGTTTACGTCGAATTTTGCGAAAAGATCTCGGTATGACGCCTTACAAAGTTCAATTGGTTCAAGAGTTGAAGCCGCATGATCATCCGCTTCGCTAGATGGGCCAACGAGAAACTGCACGATGATGTAGATTTTGCCAAAAAAATCATCTTTTCGGATGAAGCTCATTTTCATCTTGGTGGGTACGTTAATAAGCAAAATAGCCGTATTTGAGGCTCAGAAAACCCACACGTGGTCTTACAGAAGCCAATGCACCCATTACGAGTGACTGTTTGGTGCGGCTTGTGGAGCGGAGGCATCATTGGCCCATATTTCTTTGAAAATGAGGACAGCACAACCATTACGGTCAATGGAGACACCTATCGCACCATGATAACCGATTTTTTTGTGCCCGCTCTTCATGGTATTGATGTGAACGATGTTTGGTTTCAACAGGATGGTGCAACTTGCCACAATCGATTTATTGCGTCAAACGTTTGATGGCCGTTTAATTAGCCGAAATGGTGATGCCAATTGGCCGCCAAGAACCTGCGATTTGACACCGTTGGACTATTTTCTGTGGGGCGCCGTTAAAGACAAGTGTTATGCCGACAAACCAGAGACAATTGAGCATTTGAAGGCCAACATTCGTGATGCCATTGCCGAGATACGACCCATACACTCGAAAAAGTGCTCGAAAATTGGTCCGATCGAATGGGGTACTGTGAGGCCAGCCGCAGCAGCCATATGAATGAAATAATATTCCATCTCTAACCGGAACAATTGTACTTCACAACAAAAAAATAAATTTGGCAAAATTTCAAACCGTTTTTGTTTTATTGCATTTTTAAATTTAAACTTTTAAATGGCCCACCTATATATATATATATATATATATATATATATATATATATATATATATAGATATATATATATATATATAAATATATATATATATATATATATATATATATATATATATATATATAGATATATATATAGATATATATATATATATATATATATATATATATATATATATATATATATATATATATATATAGATATATAGATATATAGATATATAGATATATAGATATATAGATATATAGATATATAGATATATAGATATATATATATATATATATATATAGATATAGATATATATATATATATATATATATATATATATATATATATATATAGATATATAGATATATATAGATATATAGATATATATAGATACACATATATATATATATATATATATATATATATATATATATATATATATATATATATATTTTAGCCGTGCCCGTGGCTCCGCTTGCGTGGACTTGATTCACTATTATCGTCACTGCTTATTCCTTATGTTACCTAACGTAATAACATATATCCTACAGGTATAACCTAGCCAGTGAACATATGCATTTTATAAAAAAAAACACGTAAATCGGATAAATGGTTCTCGAGTGCTAAGCACACTAAAGGACAGGCAGACAAAGAGACGTTGCGTTTTATATATATTATAGACTTTTTTTGATAAATATTAAGTTAAGAATTAAAAAAAAAAAAACACGTAAATCGGTTCTCGAATGATAAGCACACTAACGGACAGACAGACAGACAAAGAGACGTTGCGTTTTATATATATTATATAGATTATTATTATTATATAACCTGGCCAGAGAACATATACACGAATTTAAAAAAAAAAAACACGTAAATCGGATAAGTGGTTTTCGCGTGATAAGCGCAATACCGGACAGACAGACAGAGGCGTTGCATTTTATATATATTGTATACCTTGTTACATGATATTGTTCCATATTTAACGGTTTAGGCAGCGTATTGCAAGAGAGTGCGCTAGCGGCAAACCTTTTTCGGACTTGATTCACTATTATCGTCACTGCTTATTTCTTATATTACCTAACATAATAAAATATATCCTATAACCTAGCCAGAGAACATGTATAAATCTAAAAAAGAAAAACACGTAAATCGGATAAGTAGTTCTCGAGTGACAAGCGCACTAACAGACAGACAGACAGACAGAGAGGCGTTGCATTTTATATATATTATAGATGATTTATATATTATATAACCTGGAAAGAGAACGTATGCATGAATAAAAAAAAACACGTAAATTGGATAAGTGGTTTCGAGTGATAAGTGCACTAACGAACAGACAGACAGAGAGACGTTGCATTTTATTTATATTATATTCTTTGCTACGTGATATTGTTCCTATTTAATGGTTTAGGCAGTGTATTGCAAGAGAACACGCCACCGGCAAACATTTTTCCGCCTTGATTTATTATTATCGTCACTGCTTATTCCTTATGTTACCTAACGTAATAAAATATATCCTATAACATGACCAGGGAACATATGTATGTTTAAAAAAAAGAGCACGTAAATCAGATGAGTGGTTCTCGAGTGATAAGCGCATTAACGGACAGACAGACAGAGAGACGTTGCATTTTATATATATTATAGAAGATTATAGATAACCTGGCTAGAGAACACATGTATGAATTAAAAAAAAAAACACGTAAATCGGATGAATGGTTCTCGAGTGATAAGCGCACGAATGGACAGACAGACAGAGAGACATTGTATTTTATAAATATTATAGAAGATTATAGATAATCTGGCCAGAGAAAAAATGTATGAATTAAAAAACACGTAAATCGGATAAGTAGTTCTCGAGTGATAAGCGCGCTAACGGACAAACAGACAGACAGACAGAGTTGCATTTTATATATATTATAGAAGATTGTAGATAACCTGGCTAGAAAACAAATGTATGAATTAAAAAAAAAACACGTAAATCGGATAAGTGGTTCTCGAGTGATGGACAGACAGACAGAGAGACGTTGCTATACGATATTGTTCTATATTTAGTGATTTAGGCAGTGTACTACAAGAGAACGCGTAGCATACTGTAGTAATTTTTAGTGTTCCGTACGGAACACTTATAAGATCACTTCGGTGTCTATCCGTCTGTCACACCCGATTTTCTCCGAAACTATTTGTCATAGAAAGTTGAAATTTGGCACTAATATAGGAATTGATGGCCTCATCAGAGCCATGTAGTTTTGAAAGTTAAATTTTGACTGAAGGGGTTAGTTTTGGGGGGTGAAATCGGAAGTAAAAAAAAAAAATTTTTTACTAGGTAATCGAGTGTGGTGTCAAATGAAAGCTTGTGAAAACACGAGTAAAAAATATATATATAATGTAATACTTGCGCGCACTTTTCTTTGTATTATTTTAAAAATATCGCGGAAAATCGCTGTCCGATTTTCCGCGACATGTGCCTTATCTCGAAAAAGTAGATTGAACGAAAATTATCACGAGTGCATTACCTTTAATAATTTATCTGGTATATAAAAAAAAAAAAATTTCAAGGTCATCAGATTTCAGTAAAGATTGGAAACAAACTTTGTTGAAAACTCATTTGGGGTGTGTTTTGTTAAGTTACTGATCATTTTATACCTCTGTAACAAATTTTTTTATTTGAAAAGCAATCAACGTACGGAACACTAATTGCGCAAGTTCAACTTGCACTTGACCAGTTTTATTATTTTTGTTAAGAATCACGCCAAGTAGACACTTAGAGCTGTAAATTTTAACATGAAATTAAAGAAACTTGTAGAATTATTAAGGTACATTATGTTAACATTTTTTGCTGGTATATCCACTAAATATATACTGCAGAATTTTGTTTATTAATTATTTATTATAATTAAAATGCATGACGTGCAACAAGGTTAATGGGCTACTTCACCATAAATAAAGTAGGCATATACGAAACTTAATAACTAATTCACGAGAAAGGTTTAACATTTACCCTAGTCGTTACCCCATTTGTAAAGTAATTGACTTATTTTTAGATATCACGAAAGGTTGCTCACGAAAAATCTTTCCATTTTAATGTTATCGGTTTACTTGTAATTTTCTACTAAATTACCCCTTTTACCTTTACAACCCCTCATTTGAATAATTGAGATACGGTGGAATGTATTATTTACGCTTCGGCTATAAGAGAAGGTAAGCTGATAATAAAATTTACACTCCCTTTGCGGACGACACTACCATATCCTCTCCAGCGTAAACCTAAATGGTTGGTTTCCCGGCCGGGTAATAAAGTATCGGGCCAAACCGGGTACCCGGCTGATTTGGCCAGGTAACTGGTTTGGTTTTAGTCTGGTAGACGGCTACCCGTTATATCTCTAATATCTAACACCAAAAAATTTGGTCTTCCATTTTATATTCCACATTTTTTAATTATAATATAAGTGCTATGGCAAATGTTACAACAATTTTTTTCTTAAATAAAAAACTAGACCACCAATGGAATAAAAAGAATGTCATTACTACAACAGACAGTCTAAATTTAAAGTCGTCCGACTCTTAATGCTGCAACGCGCCATAAAAATTCGCAAGCCTGACATTTTCAGGTGTATCCTAAAATAAACAATCTATTTCAGTTTGGGGCTAATTATTTTTGGGTTAATGAGGTAATTAAAACGCGTACATAACTGCAAAATTACGATGAGTTAACTGATCTCATGTGGTAATAGAATTCCTTATGATTTTTTTTGTGCACATGGAAGTACTAGAGACTTCGCCTGCAATGGTATTTAATTATCTTGTATGTTATTACCATTGGAATCGTCATAATATATTTTTCTGCCATACGAAATTCTATTTTCATTTCGTTTTTCAATGGTGAATATATATATATATATATATATATATATATATATATATATATATATATATATATATATATATATATATATACATACATACACACATACATACATATATATACATATATATATATATATATATATATATATATATATATATATATATATATATATATATATAAATACACTACCGTAAGAAACTATTTGCCCACCTAGAAAGTTCAATGTAACTGCCAAAATTTAATACCTAATTAAACCCTTTTATTATACTAGGTAAATTTAATTGTTCTTAACAAGTGTCCATCATAAAATTGTTTAGATAAGTCTTTTTGGTGAAATCACAAATTAAAAACCAATTAGAACAAATTTCCAAGTTTTGCATGATAATCGCTTTGAGGCGATTTCTGAGAATTCTAGTTGAAGTACGAACTCATTTCAAGTTTCTAGGGATTATGGAATTCCTAGTGACATTTTATAATAAAAACTATGCTATAAATACCATTGCCCTTTTGGAAATTGACCATTTGCAAACAGTACTTTGCCGTTGATACCTGCTCAATGGTTTTGTGAAAATGCCAAAAACGAAAGAAGTTTCCGTTGAAAATCGGGCTCTAATAATTGCGAGACATCAAAATGGTCACTCGAGTCGACAAATCGCGAGTGATATGCGGATGCCAAGGAGAACGGTGGGCCACATCGTAAAAAAATTTCTACGGGACATGGAATTCTCAACCAAAAAGGAAGGCCTCGAAAAACGACTCCCGCTGAAGACAGAGCTATAACAAAGTCCAGCAAACGTAATCGCCGCCTAACCGCACCAGAAATCACGGCTCAAGTAAACCTGGAGCGGTCCATCCCCATCAACATGACAACCGTGAAGAACAGATTAGCTGAAGGTGGACTACACGGGAGAGTTGCAGTGACGAAACCACTTCTTAGGCAAGTAAATAAACGTAAACGATTAAAATGGGCCCGAGAACATGAAAATTGGATATCAGAAAAATGGAATTCCGTCCTTTGGAGCGACGAATCTAAATTCGAAATTTTTGGTTCAAATCGACGAGTTTACGTGCGGCGGTCAGCTGGAGAGAGGATGTTGGAAGCCTGTCAGCTGCCTACAGTCAACCATGTTGGAGGTTCAGTAATGGTTTGGGGTTGTTGTGGCAACGGTAAAGTTGGAAAAATCTTTAGGATAGAAGGAATAATGCCAAAAGAACAGCATCAAGAAATTTTGCGAACTCAAATGCTTCCTTCTGGAAGAGATATATTTCAGGGGAAATTTACTTTTCAGCATGACAACGACCCTAAACATTCTGCTAAACCAATTGGACCAATGGAAATCCGATGACGTCCTGGAAGTGATGACTTGGCTTCCACAATCACCCGACTTGAACCTCATCGAATGGCTGTAGGACCATTTCGACAGGTGTGTTCGAAAACTCAATCCAACATCAGAAAATCGCTTGTGGGAACTTTTACAAGCAGAATGGGTTAAAATATCCGAAGAAACTCTGAAGAAACTACTGGACAGAATTGCCGTCCAGACCTTTTTTTTGACAATCGGGAACAAAAAGAAGTCGTTAGGCGATAAATCAGTAAAGACGGGCAATGAGACATTAATTCGAGTTTTTCTCTGTCAAATATTCAATTGTTTGACTTGCTGTGTGAGAGCTGACATTGTCATGATGAAGAATGATGCGAGGTTTTCAGTTGTTTTTTTTTCCTGATTTCATCGATGACTTCTGGCAAAAAACTGTTATCTACCATTCAGCAAACTGTTATCTACCTTAACTGTTCTTCGATCCTTTAAAGCAATGGTTGCAACATGTCCAGTATAACCAAAGAAACAAGCGATCATTTTCTTGGAAGTGTTTCGCGAACGAACCACTTTAATTGGATTCGATTCATCTTGGAACACCCAATGGTAATATCACATGTTAATAGCGTCATCTAGTGGTCGTTTGTAAAAACTTAAAAAGGCGGTCCTCGTATAGACTCGCCCGGCAACTCTGTGTGAACAATTTCAACTTGCTTGCTCGTTCAGTTTATACGGTATGCACGTTGGCGTAAAAGCGATTTTTACAATGAATATGAAAAAAGAGCCGCGTGTGTGTGTGTGAACTCATGTTTCAAACACGGGAACGGGGCTACTGAAACGTATGAAAGGATTCGGAAATCATTTGAGGACGAACTTTGGAAACGTTTCTCGTATATATAAAATATTATGTTTTGTAAAACTTAGATATTTCTTGATGGTACTATTAACTAACTGATGTTTAACATTTGTATTGCAATTATATGGAAACGAATTAATAAATCTAAATCCCCACGCAATACATGTTAGGTATTTTGACAACATTTCGTCTGTCTAAAGGGATTCCACATTATATGTTTCTTTTCGAAAAAACATGTGCGTAGGTCGAGATTAATATAATTTTCCTTAAAAGCTTTTTTTTGTTCAGCCACCAAGAAAAATGATATAACACGAATTTTAAAAGGTGCTTTATCCTCGAGAGTACTTAAAAAACGTATTTATAACATTTATCATATTTGAGCAAGTTTTATTTGCGCAATGAATATTCATTGATTTACTTTAAAGGAAAAACAAGGTTTAATTAAAAATAAAGTATATTTGAGCGATAACTGTCTTTATAAAGACACGATTGGAGGCGTCTAGTTGGAGAAATATATAGCAACATTCCACGGGATTAGCTAGTTTTTAAATTATACTAAACCACTTCCGAAGATTCTCCTTCTAGTCATTTTATAAGTTCGGCTTATGTATTAATGTAAATGTATTACATGAATTAAAAATAAAACAATGTTTTTGCCTCTTTAACATAGTTTTCTTCAAGAGTGATGTTCCAACATTTGGATACCTTTCATATAGTACGATTTATCGAGCTCTCTAAAATCAGTCCTCGTTTCCCATTCGAGCCTAATCTCTTTCCCTGGAGCTAACTTTTCAAATTTGAAAAGAGGAAATAATCGCTAGGGGGCAGATCTCGTGAATGCGGCGGATCAGAATTTCACCATCGATTTTATTTCCTCTTGAGCTCGTGCATTATCTTGGTGAAACAACACACGCTAAATATGGCCCTTATATTTTTAATTTCACCATTCAAAGGGCCCACAGTGGGCCAGGAATCTGATTTTTCTTTCAAAATTGTCTAGAACCCTGAATTATTAACGAAATCAGACATTTTTATTAAAAATGCTCGCAAGCGAATTCCGAACAAACGTAAGGACGATTTACAAAATATAACTTCAAACTTTGTTCAAAGCTGGTTCACGGGGGGTTTCTGGGGTTGCTGAATCTATTTTGATCATGCGCACCCTTTTAAAGGGCAAAAATGCAGGTTGTTGAAATAGGTACACAGTGGACCAAAAACAAACAACTTGTTGATGATTCTGAGTGCTGTTTGGACTTGTTTAAACGCAAATAAAAAGATTTTTTTCATGCGAAATGTGACAACAGATGAAACATGGATCCACCACTACACACTGCAATAAAATCGGCAGTCAGCTGAGTGGACAACAGCCAGTGAAAGCCGCCCGAAGCGACCAAAGACACAGTCGGCCGAGAAGGTTTTGGCCTCTGTATGGGATGTGCATGGAATAATTTTCATCGACTATGCTGAGAAAGAATATTAGATAAAGTTACTGGTGCGTTTGAAGGCAGAGATCGCAAAGAAACGGCCCCAAATATACAGGAAAAAAGTGCTCTTTCATCAAGACAATGCACCGTGTCACAAGTCAATGGTTACGATGGCAAAATTGCATGAAATGAAGTTCGAATTGCTTCCTCATCCACCGTATTCTTTAGATTTGGCACTCAGCGACTATCATCTATTCGCAGACCTCAAAAAAATGCTCGGGGGAAAGAGATTTAGCTCCAATGAAGAAGTTATCACCGAAACTGAGGCCTATTTTGAAGGCAAAGACAAATCCTTCTGCAAGAAAGGGATAGAAATGTTAGAAAAGCGTTGAAATCATTGTATCGCTCTTAAAGGAGACTATGTTGATGAATAAAGTCGAATTTTGCAAAAAAAATGTATTTTAAGTAGCTAAACCAAAAACTTTATATATATATATATATATATATATATATATATATATATATATATATATACAGTAGAACCCCGATTAATTGAGTCGCGATAATCCGAGCTCCGGATTAACCGAGCCAATCTAAGAACTTGATAATCCGAGGTACGCGCGTCTATGCTGCGTATTAACCGAGCTTCTAAAATATGTATGTACATATTTCCATTTAAAATCGTCGGGGCCTTCGGGGAATCCCACTGGCCCGTGTGAGGGGTTCCTCTATTTATGTTTTTGGACTCTTTCAGCATGTAAGTTTGCGTGAATGCAGTGCGTTATAGCGTTTACTACGGAGAAGTTCGAGTATACTCACATAATTTATTTGGTTGGAATTCCGGTAGTTAAGTATAATTAATACGAACTGCTTTGTTTGAATTTTTGTTTGTTGTATTATAATGGAGCAAAACAAGCGTAAAAGAATCGTCGTTCCTATTGAAGAAAAATTTAAAGCCATCAGAAGAATTGAAGCAGGAGAGACAATTAAAGTTGTTGCACGAGATTATGGAGTAGGTGAGGTAACAGTTGGAGATTGAAAAAGAAACCGCACAAAAATAGAAGAGTGGTGTATAAATCAAGCCTCCTCGTTCTCAGGAAGAAAATCAATGAAAACCGGCGACTATGAAAAGGTTAACAAAGCTTTATTCATGTGGTTCAACCAACATAGATCAAAAGGTGTGCCTCTATTTTTCCAATTTTACAACAGAAAGCAATAATGATTAGTAGGCAATTCCCAGAGATAGATCAGTTTACCGCCAGTTCTGAATGGCTTGACCGTTGGAAAAAACGGTACGGTGTACGACAACTGACTGTATGTGGTGAAAAACTTTCTGCTGATGTGTCATCAATTGAGAAGTTTAAGCCGAACTTTAAAAAGCAAATCGAAAATTGTGGATACACATGTGATCAAATTTACAACTGTGACGAAACTGGTCTGAATTATAAAACGCTTCCATCAAAAACATTGGCATTTCGACAGGAAAAATCAGCTCCTGGGCACAAACGAAGTAAGGAAAGATTAACTATAATGGTATGTTCCAATGCATCTGGCAAGCACAAAATCCCACTGATGATGATTGGCAAGTCTGCACGTCCAAGAGCTTTAAAAGACATTTCATCGAAAGCCCTACCAGTCTATTACAAAAGTCAGAAGAGCGCATGGATGGATGCGACTTTATTTACTAACTGGTTTGAAGAAGAGTTCGTGCCATTTGACTAAATTTTTGAACAGAAACCGTCTTCCTATTAAAGCAATTTTGTTAATGGATAATGCCCCCTCTCACCCTGGAGAAGGACTTCATGTAGGCCAAATTGTTGTAAAATTTTTTCTCCAAATGTAACCAGCATAATGCAACCAATGGATCAAGGCATCCTCGAAAACATTAAAAAAAATTATAGGCGTTTATGTCTTGAACATCTGTATGAATACACAGAAAAGGAGGATATTATCAATGGGATGAGAAAGGTTACACTGAAAAATGTAATGACTACTGGGTAGTCAAGCTTAGGATTGTGTGCGTACTACCCCTATTCAAAAATCTTGGTCAAAAGTTATTGATTTTGAGGACTATAATGACAGTGAAGATGATACTCCATTAAATGAATTAGCTTTGAAATTGAGAAGCCATGGAGAAATGTCCTGTTCAAATTTTGACAGCGAGATAGAAGAAAAAGAAAAAAAGTTTATTTGAATCAATGCCAAAATTAAAAGGTTGCGAAAATGAGACAAGAGAAGATGGATGGATTACAGCAGATGATTTAGAAGAAGAAATGAGTATTGAAGAAATAACGAATGCCTTTCATGAAACCGAAAAATTAGATGACGATGACGAAGCGGCGGTGTATGAACAGTCTCCTACTAAGATCTCTCATCAAGAAGGTTTTGCTTCTTTGGAAAAAGCTTTGAGGTATGTCGAACAACAACTAGAGGCAACCCCAGCGGATTTGCTTCTTCTTAATAGCTGGAGAAACATTGCAGCGAGAAAAAGAAGATGCAATATGAAATAGAAGCGCATAATACCTATTTCACTGTTTTATAATGTATGTACCTATTTATATGTTAAAAATGTTAATACATCGGTTTAAAGTATGGGTGTTTATTTTTTGAATGAATAAAAAACAAATCCGGATTATCCGAGTTTTCAGTTATCCGAGGAGGGTGCTCCCCACGATACCTCGGATAACCGGGGTTCTACTGTATGTATGTAAAGGGTGATTCATTTAGAGGTAGTTTTTGTGATGGGGATTTAATTGCAGATTGCGCATGCGTCGTGTCAACTGAAGTGGCATTCCTGTTTAGTAGTGTTTGACAATTCATAATGGAAAGACTAAGCCCGGCACAGCGTCTACAAATTGTTCAACTTTATTATGAAAATCGGCGTTCTACGAGGAATGTGCATCGGGCGCTTAGAGCAACTTATGGTCCACATAATCGGCCTACCGAACGCACAATTCGCTCTACCATCAATAAGTTTGAGACCCAATTTTCATTATTGGATAATGCTCGACCGAATAGACCACATCCAGCACGTAGTGAAGAAAATATAGGGGCGGTAGCGGAGAGTGTACGCGAAGACCGTGAAGTGTCGATTCGTCGCCGTTCTCAACAGCTTGGCCTGTCATATTCAACAACTTGGCGTATTTTACGTAAGGATCTTTCTTTAAAAGCATACAAAATTCAACTAGTGCAACAACTGAAGCCGATCGACCTTCCGAATCGTTTCCGTTTTAGTCGTTGGGCTCTTGACAAGCTTGCAGAAGATCCACTGTTTTCGAGAAAAATTTTGTTCACCGATGAGGCCCATTTTTGGCTTAATGGGTTCGTGAATAAACAAAATGCCCGTATTTGGGGTGATGAACAACCTGAAGAGGTTCAAGAGCAGCCATTAAATCCAGAAAAAACAACTGTTTGGTGTGGTTTATGGGTCGGTGGAATAATCGGTCCATATTTCTTCAAAACATAGGCCGGCCGGAATGTTACTGTGAATGGTGACCGTTATCGCGCCATTATAACAGACTATTTGATGCCAGAAATTGAAGCCCGTAGTCTCGACGAAATTTGGTTCCAACAAGATGGCGCCACTTGCCATACAGCCCGTGAAACCATGGCTTTACTGCGAGAGCAATTCGGCGAACAGATCATTTCACGCTTTGGACCAGTGAATCACACACTCTTGACTTTTTCCTTTGGGGCTATGTAAAGTCCAAAGTCTACATGGATAAGCCAGCTACAATTGAGGCATTGGAGGCCAATATTACTCGAGTCATTGGCCAAATACCACTCGAAATACTCACACGCGTCATTGAAAATTGGAACTTCAGAATGGACGTTGTTAACCGTAGTCGCGGACAACATTTGAAAGAAATTATCTTTAAGAAATAATTGTAAAGAATGGTTCTTTTATATGATAATAAAGATTATAAAATAAAATTCTTTTTATTCATTTTTTTTATTTTAAAAAAAAGTACCTCTAAATGAATCACCCTTTATATATATATATATATATATATATATATATATATATATATATATATATATATATATACATATATATATATATATATATATATATATATATATATATATATATATATATATATATATATATATATATATACTTACATATCATCTGCCCAAAAAGAACCGGAAGTTTTAATACAAAATAAAACACAGAGCAATTATAAATGTTGGAGAAAGAGAAACATGTTCGGCTTCTCTTCTGATGAAAATTTTGAAAAAGAGTGTTGACAAAATTCAATTTCTTTTGAACAGAGGATATCAAGTATCAAGTAACGTTAATTCTGGTTATAACTAATGCCCTCGACAGTTAAACGGCAACAGAATGCCAAAGACATTGTTTAAACTTTATTTTTAACGAATAAAAATAAATTTTCACACGATACGGTTGTAACGCTCTGTATATGATGCAATTTCCTGTTCCTCACGTTTTATTCCTGTCTGGGAGAACCGTAAAACAATGGGGCGGGCACAGGATACACCTACGTGAAATCGGGGTGAAAGAAAATATGCGGAGGGTTGCAAGGAGTATAGGGCAAATTTTAAGAGGGTGAGTCATCGAAGAGGGTCGGAAGGATAAACAAAAAGAGTCTGTGAAGATTTGAGAAAATATGAAAATATAAAAGAAATATAATATATTATAGTCACTTTGAATTATCTAATATTCTGAATTATCCTACTCAGTATGTATCACCACTACACCAAACTCTTTATTTTTGAGTTCAACACCGACGTGCGTTTCGCTAACCATGTTAGCTTCATCAGGAGCGACGATTGACTCATCATCAATCAATCATCACTCCTGATGAAGCTAACATGGTTAGCGAAACGTGCGTCGAGTGCAAACATAAAGTGTTTGGTGTAGTGGTGATATATACTGAGTAATGCTATTGTGCCAAAGATTTCACATTCCCAACATAATTCTGAATTATGCTGGAAAAATGGAGATTTAGTGTGAAAGAGATGTTGATGTCTAAAATCCAGTTTACATGGTAAAATGATATTTCTTTTAGCAAATACAGATTTTTTTGGAACGTATGTCGATTTATAGTGTGCTCATCATGTGCAATACATCTGTCTAAAATCCACTACAGTTTTTCTTGCTGCACTACATTAAAGGAACACAAATACTAAGTCAGGTTCCCTGTCTGTGTATTATTTAGTTTTTCGCAGCTTTAGATCCAATGCCGTTTTACCTTGGAAAGTAAATAAAGTCTGTCAAGTAAGACCGTGACAGCTCGTATTCTTGAAAAAATGTGTTTCGAGAACATTTTTTGCCATCAATGTAGTCTTTGTTGTGTCAACAACGGCGCAAATACCTTAGAAAGTTGTTCAATCTCCTCCTGCATCTGAAAGCTCAGAGTCTCTCCTCTGAGCTTTCTCTTTACAAGGGACCAAACGTTTTCGATAGGGTTAGCGGCCGGCGATTGTGAGACCCACTTTAGTATCTTATCGTGGGCCCAAGGAAGCCGCTTCGCGCTGTGATTTTCGATTCTTCAACGTGCTACGGAATTTGACATCATCAGCACGAAGATGTTATCGAATGGTCTTAGCGGACATATTCAAGCCCGATTTTCTTAATTTTGCCGCTCCTTGACGCAGTATCAATTTCAGGTCCCGTGAAAATAAAGACACGATTCGTTTTTCCACTTTCAGAGTGACTTTGCCTGACGAGCCACGTTTTGGGAAGTCGTTGATGTTTTTCGTCTCGTTAAAATGATTTACCCACTTCTTCACAAACGACATCGACTTTTTAATATATTTAGTGGCAGCGGAATGTGTCATGTTAGGCCATTTTGGATGGAAAGAAAGAAAAATTGCCTGGAACCGACGCCAAACAAGTGACTCATTTTGGATTTTACTTTATTTCTACGAAAATTCGGATTCGGCTGATACTTTTAACAAAATGCGTCGTAGAAAAAGTTTCCCCTCTAACGATTTTTGGTTGAATCGCTAGAATCGCATTTACCAAAAATAAATTACCGCGGACACCATTTTTACTTGACAGACTGCAGTTTATACAGCAGTGTTTTTGCATGACCAAAAATAAAAAGTAGCGTCACTCGAACAGCTGGAACCTGCAAACTAATAGACAAAACGTCATGGAAATTTTACACAAATCTTCTGAGAGCTGATATTAACTGAAAAAAGTTATTTGTGCCGCCATCTCTCGAAAAGGGTCGGGACTGTTCAACCCATGTAGTATATTGTTTGTCCCGTTATTTGATTGGTTATTTTATCTTATTCTATTGTGAAAATTGTAAATATTTTAATGCATATTTTATTAAGACGTTATTCTGTGCATGGACATATTTCTCTAATTTTTAGTGTTCCGAATGGAACACTTATAAGATCACTTCGGTGTCTGTCTGTCCGTCTGTCACACCCGATTTTCTCTGAAACTATTTGTCATAGAAAATTGAAATTTGGTAATAATATAGGAATTGATGGCCTCATCAGAGCCATGTAGTTTTGAAAGTTAAATTTTGACTTAAGGGGTTAGTTTTGGGGGGTGAAATCGGAAGTGAAAAAAAAAAAAAATTACTAGGTAATCGAGTGTGGTGTCAAATGAAAGCTTGTGAAAACACGAGTAAAAAATATATATATATATAATGTAATACTTGCGAGCACTTTTCTTTGTATTATTTTTAAAAAATCGCGAAAAATCGCTGTCCACCCGCCTTATCTCGAAAAATACTTATCAAAAAATTTTGAAAAAATTCTGGAATATTCTCCACGGGGTGTAGATTGAACGAAAATTATCACGAGTGCATTACCTGTAATAATTTATCTGGTATATAAAAAAAAAACAGAAATTTCAAGGTCATCAATTTTCAGTAAAGATTGGAAATAAACTTTGTTGACAACTCATTTGGGGTGTGTTTTGTGAAGTCACTGATCATTTTATACTTCCGTTACAACATTTTTTATTTTAAAAGCAATCAAGGTACGGAACACTAATTACGCAAGTTCAACTTGCACTTGACCGGTTATTTAGGATAACTTGTATTTTTAATATTGTTTATTATAGGTGACCGTATGTACATGTTTTTGATAAGATTTAATAACGAGAATTATCAGGTAATTTTTGCTGAAATAATGCCACTAGTTGTAGGCAAACCCTTAAAAATGCCTTAAGCTTTAAAAGTAGGTTAACTTTGAATTTACTGGAGCATGTTTCATTTAAGGCGTGAATTTTATCGAAAATTTCCATTATGGAAACATCGTTCTTGCGACGCGCCAGTTTTATTATTATTCGTTTTATCATTTTCCGATATTTTCGTTCGATTTTTACATCTATTTTGATATTAACGAAGTTTATTACTGGTAAAAAAACACGCCATTGGATGTTTTCAAGACTCACACTGCTGGAATTATGGTGATAAATTTTAACCATTGAAATTTTATTTAATATACGGACTATAGTTTTTTATCCGATTTGTATTTTGCAGCCCACGTTAGTAATGATTTTTTTAAAAAAGATATATACATATACACACACACACACACATTATATATATATATATATATATATATATATATATATATATATATATATATATATATATATATATATATATATATACCAGGTGTACAAGTATGAAATGCCGGTTTTTTTCTAAAAAAATATGTTAAATTCGAAAGAATAATAAAAAGTGCTTTATTCAAAGTATGCTCCATCGCTTGTTATATATTTTTCCCATCTTTCGGGCAATTTGTGAATACCATGCCAGTAAAAAATCTTCCCCTTTTGCTGCGAACCATTCATCGAGCCATTTTTTCACATCTTCGTACGAACCAAAGCGCTACTCAGCAAGTGCGTGACCCATCGATGCAAACAAGTGGTAATCGGAAGGAGCCAAGTCTGGTGAGTAAGCCGCATGGGGTAGAACTTCCAGGCCTAGTGCTTCCAACGTGTCGCGATGGTTTTGCTGTATGTGATGGAGCATTGTCAAAAAGAAAAATGACTTTGTGTTGCCTCTTTCGGTATTCTGGCCTTTTTTCAAGCAGCGAACGGTTCAAATCGCTCAATTGTTGTTGGTAACGTTTAGTATTAACCGTTTCCTCAGGTTTTAACAGCTCATAATAGACCACGCCCCTCTGGTCCCACCAAACACAGAGCATCGTCTTTCTGCCAAAACGATTCGGTCTTGCGGTCGATGTGGATGGTGCGCCTGGATCCACCCATGATTTTCTGCGCTTGGGATTCTCAAAATAAATCCAGTTTTCATCCCCTGTAATATATACGATGCAAAAACGACTTCCTTTTGTACCGAGCGAGCAAAATGTCACACGTGTTTTTTGCGCTTTTCTATTTGCCTGTAGTTCAACCCATGTGGTACCCGTCTACCGGTCTTCTGAATATTTCCAATCTCTCGTAGTCGATTGGAAACAGCTTGTTGACTAACGCCCAATTGCTCGGCGAGTTGTTTTTGTGTTTGCGAATCATCTTCGTCCAACAATGCTTGCAATTCCACATCTTCGTATTTTTTTGGCGGTTTTCCACGTTCCTTGTCTGCAAGATCAAAGTCACCACTTTTGAAACGCCGAAACCATCGTTCACACGTATCTTGCGATGGAGCATGTTCACCATAAGCTTCTCGAAGTAATCGGTATGATTCAACAGCAGTTTTCTTCAAATGAAAACAAAAAATTAATACTGTCCGCGAATGCTCTTTGTTCGGTATAAATTTCGACATATTGAACACAACAACACCACACTGTGCACACACTTTTCCAGTTTAGCACTCGGGCGCCTCTGACACTTGTTGATGAGACAACACAATGGCGCAGTGTCAAATCTTTATAGCACAAACTGCATTGGTGCACCATCTGTTCTATGAAATCCGCATTTCATACTTGTACACCTGGTATATATACACTACCGTCAGAAAGTATTTGCCCAACTGGAAATTTCAATGTAACTGCCAAAATTTAATACCTAATTAAACCCTTTTATTATATTAGGTAAATTTAATTGTTCTTAACAAGTGTCCATCATAAAATTGTTTAGATAAGCCTTTTTGGTGAAATCACAAATTAAAAATACAATTAGAACAAGTTTTGCATGATAATCGTTTTGAGGCGATTTCTGAGAATTCCAGTTGAAGTAAGAACTTATTTCAAGTTTCTAGGGATTTTGGAAATTCCTAGTGACATTTTATGATAAAAACTATGCTATAAATACCATTGCCCTTTTGGAAATTAATCATTCGCAAACAGTACTTTGTCGTTGATACAGGCTTAATTGCGAAAATGCCAAAATCGGGCTCTGATAATTGCGAGACATCAAAATGGTCACTCGAAAAACGACTCCCGCTGAAGACAGAGCTATAACAATGTCCAGCAGACGTAATCGCCGCCTAACCACACCAGAAATCACGGCTCAAGTAAACCTGGAGCGGCTCGTTCCCATCATCGTGACAACCGTGAAGAACAGGTTAGCAGAAGGTGGACTACACGGGAGAATTGCAGTGAGGAAACCACTTCCTACGCAAGTGAATAAACGTAAACGATTAGAATGGGCCCGAGAACATGAAAATTGGACATCAGAACAATGGAATTCCGTCTTTTAGAGCCACGAATCTAAATTCGAAATTTTCGGTTCAAATCGACGAGTTTACGTGCGACGGTCAGCTGGAGAGAGGATGTTGGAAGCCTGTTAGTTGCCTACAGTAAAGCATGGTGGAGGTTCAGTAATGGTTCGAGGTTGTTTTGGCAACGGTAAAGTTGGAAAAAAATCTTTAGGATAGAAGGAATCTTGCGAAGAGAATAGTATCAAGAAATTTGCTTCTCTTCTGGAAGAGATATTTTTCAGGGGAAATTTATTTTTCAGTATGACAACGACCCTAAACATTCTGCTAAACAAATTAGAAAACTTTTGGACCAATGGAAATCCGATGACGTCATGGAAATGATGACTTGGCCTTCACAATCACCCGACTGTAACCTCATCGAATTGCTGTGGGACCATTTGGGCAGATGTGCTCGAAAACTCAATCCAACATCAGAAAATCACTTGTGGGAACTTTTACAAGCGGAATGTAAAGTGGCAATTAAAAATAAAGGAGGTCACATAGATGAGAAGAATGCTAGAAAATCATGAATATTTTCTGCTTTTCTAGACTGTAAATAATGTGAAAATAAATAATAATTCATTAAAATTAAAAAAAATATATTATCTGAGTTTTTGTTGTCTTGGGACTGAAATGACTAGGTGGGCAAATACTTTCTGACGATAGTGTATATCATCATACTCTAATCAAATTCCAGCACAATACTTTGAATTGAAGAAAGCACTACCATGAGGTCATTCCTAACTGTGTCGAGATTTCTAAATAGACTGCCATTTTTGTTTTGTAGGTTATCCTGATAGTAGTCAACTTGGGCCGAAACGCGTATGTTCTAAGTAAAAATAAATAAATTATTTTCATGAGAAGGAAGAAAGGATTTAATATCCACCTCCTTTCTACCTTTATTACAATGTCCCTTCCCGAGAGCAGTTACGACTTTGTTAAATTATTATTTTAATTAAACATGCTGTATAATATGCATATATTACCGTTTCTTCTGTAACTCTGCCAAGATCAGTGACATAACTATGAGGGCTACCTTTTAAGTTTTTAGACAAACAATGAAAGAAAAAAAAAACTTTTGGTACAAATCATTTTATTATTTCTTAAAGTATTCGCCTTTAAGATTTATACATTTTTGTATGCAATTCTCAAAACATCTTTTCCACTCTGAAGTTGGTACCTCAAAAACAGGGTTTTGGAAGGATTCAACAGCTTCTCGATGTGGTGAACATCGGTGTCCACGTATTTCTTTCTTGACATTCGGAAACAAAAAGAAGTCGTTAGGTGATAAATCAGGTAAATACAGGCAATGAGACATTAATTCCATATATAATCAATTGTTTGACATGCTGTGTGAGAGCTGGCATTGTCGTGATGAAGAATAATGTGAAGTTTTCGGTTGTTTTTCCTGATTTCATCGATGACTTCTGGCAAACAAATTGTTATATACCGTTCAGCATTAACTGTCTCTCGATCCTCTAAAGCAATGGTTGCGACATGTCCAGTATCACCAAGGAAACAAGCGGTCATTTTCTTAAGAGGTGCTTCGCGAACGAACCACTTTTGTTGGATTCAGTTCATCTTGGAACACCCAAACAATTGATTAATGCTTAATTTCCGGCTCGTACGAATATATCCAAGTTTCGTCTCCTGTTATGATGTATACGGATTTTGCTTGTCCTCGGCTGAATTTTTTGAGCATTTCCTTACACCAATTGACACGAGCCTGTTTTTGAGTTTCGATCAAATTATGCGTAATCCATTGGGAACAGATCTTTTTTACAGTTTATGTAAAATCGAATGTACTGCAGTCTTCGATATGTCTATGTCTCTATCTCACGGTAAGTCTCATGTCGATCCTCTTCAATCATGTTGCGCACAGCATCGATGTTTTTTAGAACAGCAACCGATTTTGGCCGACCTTCACGAAATTCGTCGCTGACGGAAGCACGACCATGACGAAATTCTGCAAACCAATTATAAACAGTCTTTTCTGATGATGATTCATTACCAAAAGTTGAACGAAACGATTCGAGGCATTGTTGTCGAGTTGGGCCTTTACTAAAATCGTAAAAAATCATTCAAAGAAAATCTTGACGTAAAATTTTCGTCTATTCATAAACCTGTTTAAACGCTAACTGTAAACAAACTTACTCGGACAATTTCTGAGCTGCCACTGTTTTAACAATAACAAATATGAAATTTTACAACAATGGTAATGCCACATCTCAATAGTGACATCTACTGGTCGTTTGTAGAAACTTAAAAGGTGGCCCTTGTACAAGAAAATTTCTGCAGATGGAGATTAATCATTAACTCAACTGTTTACAAATGAAAACATAAAAAAAAACTCACTGCTTGCTTCTTGAGTACACCCTACATTAGCACATTATCGAAATTTATATTATAAAAAATATAATATTTTAAAATGTGACGTAGTTAAAAACATAATTTTCCTTATTTATTTTTGTGTCAAAGAACAAAACATATACAATTATTTAATGAATTATTTTGAAACAGTAATACACCAATTTAGGTTAATTCTACAATTTGTTAAAATCGTAAATTCGTAATATCTTAATTCATATTGTACAATCAATCTTCCAATTCTGTGACACAATATTAAAAGATTAAATATAGTACATTTAAATAATTTCATTTTAAATATCGACTTTAATTATATTTACTTATTTTTTAATTGTAACACAACAATATTTACTCATTCCAAGGAAACGAAATGTGTTAGAAAGAAAGGAAGAAAATATCTAACTTTTGAATAAAACAAAATAAACTGCCTCAAATTATTTCTGAAAAAGTAGTTTCGAATTTTAATGGCAACAATAAGAACATAATATCTTGGAATATACGTTTGTATTTATGTAGAAAGTGGGTCAACCAAGAAAATTAAAAACACTTTTCAAAGAACTTCGTTATTAATATAGAACTTTGCTTTAGCATTTTTAAAAGTATGCGGGAGTTTTCAACCAAAAGATCTGCCAGTAATACTTCTCTTTATACTTAAAAAAGAGGAAGATTAGCCGTAGTTATTGAAAAATGGGCGATTAAAATGAAAAATTGTGACGGCATGGTCTTTTGACCTACATAAGTTTAGCAATCAAATCGCCACCGTCCTAGCTACCACCATCAACTGAAAAACCTTTCGGACCTGAGCATAAAAATGGGTATATCACCCCAAGCCACGATGCCGGCCTTTTTCATGTGAAATACCGCCGCTCCGAAGACCTCGTCCCTGAGTGTTCTCAGCGCCTTATATGCGCCGATCAAATGAGGGGGCCTCTTTATTCTCCAGAAAGCTCGAACATGTAGAGGATCGTTCTCCACGCTCAAGATTGCTAAATGTCTGCTCAACCTACAATGTTCCGTGAGAATCACGTCTGCTTCTCTTGACCAACCACATCAGGCTACAACACAAAGTCCTTAGTCTGTCTACACTTTTTTCAATCCAGCAGATGTGCATTCATTCGCTTCAACGCCCAACCAAATCATCACTTCCCTTACTGATTGAAAGGTCTTTCCTGATTTGTACTTCACAAAGTCTTACCACTATCATTAGCTAGGTCAAAGTACTATTTATCCTCTATTTTCGCCCCTCTTCTTGATGTTGACGATGGTTCCTTTGATTTTCTTAACTCTTTTTATTTTTAAAATGGTTAATTAATCGTAAAATCGACAATACACGATTTAAAATTAAAAAAAAAAAAACTTTCAATATTTTGTTTTTCTCAAATTTTGTAGGATATTAAAAAATCTTTGTGAAATTTACACCTGCCATGTGTTCATGTTGTCTATTGCTATTTTAATTAAAAAGAGTATGTACAAAAGTGGTATTCCAATTAATTAGGTGTATTAATAGATAAAACCAGTTTAAAAACCCACTTTATCAAACTACGAAAATACAGGAATTAGTTCTGCAATTACCAAATCTGAAGCTTTTTAGGCTGCCTTAAACCATAAATCAATAAAATTATCTTGTTTGATAATATAAATAAATCTAAATCACAGGATATTTAATATTTATAAACAAAAGTAACATAAAAAATCTCGTTCGCACAACTGAGAGTCACAATTTCAAACGAGACTCGTCTTTCTAGTAAACGCAAAACAAAGAATCGAAATATTCTAGAAGCGGTTCAAGACAGTGGATTAAAAATGTCGAAATTCATTATGTAGTTTATAAAGGGTGTTTTTTATAGAGGTATAAAACTTTAAGTTGGCAACACTTTTTTAACTGGCGGCCATTTTGTCAACTGTCAAGTGATTTATGTTTAATTTGGTTTGGCATTTCAACATGAATAGACTGACGCCTGAACAACGCTTCCAAATTGTGCAAATTTATTTTGAAAATAATGGTTCTGTTCGAAATATGTATCGCGCACTACGTCCATTTTACGGTCAACATAATCGTCCATCAGAGAAATTAATTCGATTAACTATGGAACGTTTTCGCACCACGTTTACTCTAAATGATAATATGCATCCACAGAGACGTCGTACAGTGCGTACAGAAGAAGTCATTGCTGCTGTAGAGCGTAGCGTAGAGGAAGACCCGAATCAGTCTATCCGCCATCGTGCACAGGAATTGGATATGTGTCCATCCACTTTATGGAAGATTTTGCGGAAAGATCTTGGTTTGCGTGCTTACAAAATCCAACTCGTGCAACAATTGAAGCCACACGATCACCTAGCAAGGCGTAGATTCGGTGATCGGGCCCAAAACAAGATTGCCGTGGATCCCGATTTTCATAAGCGAATTTTGTTTAGCGATGAAGCTCACTTTTGTTTGAATGGATACGTCAATAAACAAAACTGCCGTATTTGGAGTGATGATAATCCTCAAGTGTATGTTGAGACACCGTTACTTCCAGAAAAACTGACTGTTTGGTGTGCTTTATGGGCTGGTGGAAACATTGGTCCGTACTTCTTTAAAAACGATGCTGGTCAGAACGTTGCAGTCAATGGTGACCGCTATAGAGCCATGATTACTGACTTTTTCGTTCATCAATTGAACAACCATGTGCAGGAGCTGTGGTTTCAACAAGACGGCGCAACATGTCACACAGCTCGTGCCACAATTGATTTATTGAAGGAAACGTTTGGTAACCGCATAGTTTCACGTTTCGGACCCGTGAATTGGCCTCCAAGATCAGGCGATTTAACGCCGCTAGACTATTTTCTGTGGGGATATGTGAAGTCGCTAGTCTACGCCGATAAGCCCGAAACAATTGACCACTTGGAGGACAACATTCGCCGCGTTATTGCCGATATACGGCCACAAATGTTGGAAAAAGTCATCGAAAATTGGACCTCCAGATTAGACTACGTCCGAGCGAGCCGTGACGGTCATATGCCAGAAGTCATATTTAAATTATAATGCCAGAAGATTATCTTTTGAATAAAGTAAATTTCATGTCAATTTAAAAAATTCATCTTTGTTTTATTCCATTTCAAAGTTCTATACCTCTATAAAAAAAACACCCTTTACATTAGCATGGTTTGTGGTACTATACTCTATTTATTTGAAATCATCTAGAATTATGCAAATTAGCACCATGCAGTAGTAAGAGCTCCAAAGTTTTACGTTTTACCTGTAATGCATCAGTTCAACAACTTTATTGGAATATCATCTAGCAACGGTCTAATATTCACAATCTCTTATATTTGAATACAATAGGAAAACGACTCTTTTTTTTGGTTTTTTGGAGCTAAATAGTCTGGAATAGTTCTGGCTAGTGGTGGTGCGTGTGGGCGTATATTTGCGAATAGAATGAAACCGTTTTATAATGTTTAAACATTTATTAGAAAAAAATAACATTTTATAATGAAACATTATTAATTAAAAAATATACAAATGAGGAAGTCAAACAACAATGAAACAATATTACCAATATTCTATCTCCGACATGCTTGAAAAACTATCTTTGTCCGACTCATTTGACTTTACATGTATAATTAAAAGTTCAACAATGGCATCCACTGCCATGTCCACAGTCCACAATTTATCTTCCACTCTCAATACATGATCGACGAATTTTCCCCAATTTTCTGTGGAAACATTAGATATGGTATTCTGAAAAAGGTTTTGTACGTCTGCTAATTTATAGGTCGTATTGTTCCTGACGACTTTATCTTTAACCTGTGCTCATATAAGTTCTATCGGGTTGAGCTCGCAATGGTATAGTGGTAGGCGATAAACAGTAATATTACGTTTTTTACAATTTCGTCGATAACGAAACTTGTGTACTTATCTTTATTTCTGAGAACTTCAAGCTTTATAAGTTCTAATAATTCTCTCTTAACCTTGTCTTTTGGAAATGAGCTGTTTTTCTCGGTCATCCAAGATTGTGTCCTTTTTCACCCAACCCAAGGTTGGAACTTTCTAATTTTCTAGAATGATATCTTGCGTTATCTATTACAGAATCGTCTGGTCTGCGAAAGTCTGTCATCTGCTAAAACCAATCTTCAAATACATCGGGATTCATAACTTCGTGATAATCTCCTGTTTTCTTGGATATGAATGTTAAAAGATCTCCGTCTACAAAATCACTTTCGCTTCCAATATGCGTAATAATTAACCTACGTCCCTTACCAGATGGCGGTTTAAAACTAGCACAGACCTTCATTGAATGTTTGGCGACCATTTTTGATATTCTCATCTTGCCAAAATTTCTTGACTGTGTAGTGTACCCTTCATTTATCCACGTCTCATCTAAGTAATATATCCTTTTTCCTTCAGAGCGAGATTTTCTAACTTTCCTTAAATAGTCTCTCTCCAGTGTACAATTTCTCCACTTTCTATCAATAAAAGGTATACATTTTTACTTCATAGTTTTACTCGACTCGTTTTCGGTATTTATGGGTACTTTGTAGCAGCCTGCAGAATCATATCCAAAGTTGGAAATCTTTTTTCCATTAAAAAAAAAACATGAACAATACGTCTTACTGCTTGTTTTGTATTGTCTGTCAGTTCTTTTCTGCCTCTCTCTTTTGTGGAGAATCTATACCTCCCTTCTTTTCTTTTCTTAAAATTCGGTGAACTGTGGCTTTACCAACTCCGGTCATTAAAGAACATTTTGTCACACAATCGTCCACACTTAAATCACAATTTTGATCGTTTTAACGTAGTCAAATACATTTTTAACTATACGCTTTTTATTATGGGTTAGCTGCCCGAACTGACTTGTCACTAACTGGCTTGACACTTGAGAATGCTGCTCTAAATATTTATTTATAGTTGGGGCAACAGCGAGGTATGTAAATAAAATGATTTGAGCGGTAATAAAACATCGTTAAAAAAGTGCATTGTTACCTGAAAAATACCCTGGGAATATATAGCACGCCTCTGTTTTAGGACCCCCCGGTCAGTCCACTGGCAATTTCATTACTATCAGTTTCAAATAAATAGAGTATATCAATTACAATTTTACTGATTAGTGGGATCATTTTGTTCTTAATCTTCATATTAAAAAGTGGTAAATCATTTGCTCGAACCCTCGGACGACCAAATACCAAGACCGAGTTCAATAATTTCTCGTCATAAAATTAATCTATTCCAATCAATAAAAAAGTCGATGTCATTCATTATTAAGTCGAAATGACCTGACTGACACGGAACTAATTAAAATGAAATAAAAATGATTACAATTACGTGACTTATACGTTAAAAACTGATAACATACTTTACGTTGTTAAAAAAGGTACGGACCAATTAATGACTGACTGATTACTATATATGTATGTAGATAAGTATTTTATGAACGAAATTGTTCTACATAATAAACGACAGTACCCTTTATACTCATTATAAAAAAAGTCTACCCGTGTTATACGAGGGCCGCCTTTTAAGTTTTTACAAACGACCACTAGATGGCGCTATTGAGATATGACATTACCATTGTTGTAAAATTTGATATTTGTTATTAGAACAGTGGCAGCTCAGAAATTGGCCAAATAGTTTGTTTACAGTGAGCGTTTTAAAAAAAACAGTTTTACATGAAGGTTTTCGTCGGATAATTTTTTACGATTTTAGTAAAGGTCCAACGCAATAACGCATGTGCGAAAAAAGCGATTTACGTTAGTCTTGGAACGCTGTAAATTGTACTCGCTAAGAAACACAGTTCTGAGCTAACCATTTGAATGGGATATGAAAGACTGCTTGAAAAGGGTATTAGCGAGACATATATTCCTAGCATGCACCGCTCTGGGAGCAATAAATCAAATTGTGGTCCAAACGAGACGCTGCCTATTTCCCCATTTACTACGAGGCACCACTAGAATTAATAAGTCTCTAAATCAGTTCATGAAAAATTTCTTTTCTCGCCAGGTTCTGCCCTGGTGCAAAGAGTTTGGCAATCCATCGTCCAGGAACTTTTGCATCTCCAAACCTTCGTGAACAAGTCTGACCGCCACAGCTTCTTCAGCAAGCACTGCAATCTTTATTCGTCGATTTGACAACAGCAAATCTTCAAAAAGCCTGAAGGTTTCCTCAGTTCGCCTCAGAATTAGGTATTGGCACTGTTTGGGTCAACATTTTACTGAAAATAAAATGGGTCATCTTGACCGTACACTTCAGACATTCTTTCATAACTAACTTTTGGCTCGTTTCCCTTTATAGTAAGAAAGTTCACTCATTCTTCGGAAGAAAAATAGTCATGAAACATGTAAGACGAAATGCACTTGTACAAAAGCAATAACTTGACACCCAAGCATTTTTTGTATGACGTCATTTTTATGCCCAAATAAATAATTTAGAAAAATCCTCGTTCAGTTGCGTGTAAAAGTACTGGGCTAAAAAATATTTTTGTGATTAATTGAGTTATAACGGGAAAAGAGAAAATAAGACCAAGTATGTCTCCATACCATATAATCCGAAATATAGCAGGGGACTCAATCAGGTATTTAATAAGGTAGGCCTCACTTTAGTCTATAAGTCATCCGACAACCTGAGGAATATCTTAGGAAATCCCAAAGATAAGATTCCTAATTGTGAGAAAAGTGGAATTTATGAAATTAGTCGCAATGATTGTGACAAAAAGTATGTTGGGCAAATTAAAAGGCAAATAAAACACGATTTAAAGAACATTTAGCACACTTAAAATACAGTAGAACAAAAAAGTCTAGTATTTCCGAACATGCCCTTGAAGCTGATCATCCTGTAACATTAGATAATCTGAGATTAATTAAAAATGTATCTGATAAGAGATTGTTGAACGCATACGAAAGTATGGAAATTATAAAACGTAAAAGTAGTTTAAATATAAACAGAGGGCCTATTGCTTATAGTCCCCTCTATTGGTTACTTGACCGGAATTGATGGCTTCAAGGGTTAGGCTAAGTATAAACAGGGTAGATTTGTAGTTTAGCTTTAGTCAATCATTGCTCCTGATGAAGCTAACATGGTTTGCGAAACGTGCGTCGAGTGCAAAAATATAGTGTTTGGTGATTTATACTGAGTAGTGTCATTGTGCCAAAGATTCCATATTCCCCATTATAACAAAAATAACATTTTTCGACTGTGCATAAGTAATGGGCCAACTTCATAGTTCACAATAAAAAGCAAAAAATCACTAAAACTCAGAAAAAAGTGGCAGTAAAAGTACCTTTCGAAGCTAATACGGTGGCACATCGTTGAGGAATCGATTCGATTAAATTGAGAATTCTGTTTCTGGTGATATTGGCCCATTCTTCTTGAACTTTCTTTTCCAGAGAGCACCTTTACTGGAACAATTTCCAGTTCCCACTTTAATTTTCAACTTTTCCCACAAATGTCCTATGGGATTCAAGTACGGGAATTGACTTTGCCATTCTAAAACTCTAGGATTTTTCTCTCTGAAAAATTCTTGCAAAAGCTTGGATCGATGTTTCGGATCATTATCTTGTTGAAAAATCCATCATAGTGGCATATTTCGACGCCCATAAAGAAGCATGTGTTCTGATGGAACATCTCAGTACATAACAGCGTCCATAGTACCTCCAATTTTAACTATTGGATCCACGCCTTGCCACGAAAATGCCCCTCAAAGCATAATACTACCACCACCTTGCTTAACACTCAGTATTTGATACCGAGAATCATGTTTAGTACCTTTTGGTGGTCGTTCTTCCGTCATTTACAAATAAATTAACTTTAGTTTCGTCCGAACACAGCACTTTTTTGCAGTCTGATTTTGGTGTATTTTTGCAAATTCTAATTTGACTTTCTTATTTTTTTTTAGTGACGAACGGTTTTTTTACTCCAACACGCCCAACTTGCGTTAGTCTAAGAAAAACAGGACTCCTACTGATGTCAGCTAAATTTTCTTCACGTAATTCACATGCAATAATTGCAGTATTCTTTTTTACGTTTGTAACTGCCCTTCTTTTAATTACTTTGCCGACACGAATAGTTGTTTTCCTTAGTCTTCCAGAACATGGATTATCATTCAGAATATTTGTAGTTTCCCATTTTTTAATCATATTGTTAACCGTTGTTTTTCCTATGGTTAAAAGTTCAGCTATTTCACGTGAAACTTTTCCTTTGCGGTACAACCTTATAACAATTTTTCGAATGTTTAATGACGTGCGTTTCGGCATCTTCCTTCAATGATACTGATACACAATTATGAAGTGAACTAAATTCTTGATGTTTATCTGGATTCACGATCAGAAATGTAAACATAACTCACAAGTTGGCCCGATAGTTATGAATAACCGAAAAATGTTATTTTTGTTAGGAATGATTGCTATTTATAGCAGAAGATTTTTTAGTTGTGTATGTTAGTATAACACTGTGCAACATTTTCGAGGTCATTGAATGTAAACTAAATTCTGACTTCAGTTTCTGGAAGTGCCCACCCAAACTAGCAAAACCCTATTTAGATTTTGATAGCTTAGTTCGAATTTTTTTTTTGCCATCATCAATTTTTTTGCTCGAGCTTTGGTTTTGCACGGCTATATCTCCTAAATTATTGGGAATTTCTCAATGCAATCTTCAGACGAAATGTTCTTCACACTAAAATACACAATTTTGGTGAACATGTCAAGGCCAGATTTTCACTCTTTCGGGGTGTTTTTAGTGCAGAAAGCCCGAAAAAATGCCATTTTTTCACATTTTCGACCATAACTCACAAACCGTGCATATTTTAGTATAACTGTCTTCGACAAAAATGTTCTATGTATAAACACGAGTAACTCTGCTAAACATTGCAATAACCTACAATCGATTCTTACAGTTCTTTTGGCCGTTGTAAGGAATTTCACACCAAAATTTCAGTTTTTTTCAGGTTTTACGTTCAAGAAACTGGTTTTTAGCTCACTTTTGAATGTTCACTAACCATTAGCATCTATTTTTGGAATAGAAATTGAAAAAAAAAATTTTGTTCGTAAACTGTTGTACACACACACACACACACACACGCTGGAATAAATAGACACACATTTGAACGGGGAATCGCTTGTGTGTAGTATGGAATTGACGCGCACTGTGCTAGTATTGGTACAGTACCATATAGCTAAAACGTGCGCATGTTAAGTATATGGCCCTGTACCATTACTAGCACAGTGCGCGCCAATTCCATACCAGTGTTGGTATGGATTGTTGCACAGTAGGAACTTAGTACTTAAACGTCAATTTTTCGTGTGTGTATATGTGGTGTGAAATGTACTATTTGGTGGCGAAATTCCTTACAACGGCCAAAAGAACTATAAGGATCGATTGTAGGTTATTGCAATGTTCAGCAAAGTTACTCGTGTTGATGCAGAGAATATTTTTGTCGAAGACAGTTATGCTAAAATATGCACCGTTTGTGAGTTATGGTCGAAAATGTGAAAAAATGGCATTTTTTGGGGCTTTCTGCACTAAAAACACCCCAAAAGAGTGAAAATCTGGCCTCGACATGTTCACAAAAATTGTGTATTTTGGTGTGAAGAACATTTCGTCTGAAGATTGCATTGAGAAATTCCCAATAATTTACGAGATATAGCCGTGCAAAACCAAAGCTCGAGCAAAAAAATTGATGATGGCAAAAAAAAAATTCGAACTAAACCATCAAAACCCAAATAGGGTTTTGCTAGTTTGGGGGGGCATTTCCAGAAACTGAAGTCAGAATTTAGTTTACATTTTATGTGTTGCACTGTGTAAGTAAAGTAATTTATGATGGTGTATTTGGTTTTTTCTCTTTTCCCTTTATAACTCAATTAATCACAAAGATATTTTTTGGCCCAAAACTTTTGCACGCAATTGTATATACATTTTTTAATCATTATTTCGCCAATGTCGCCATGCAGTATTTTCAATCTTTTTAGGACCTACGCCAACATGGCTGACTTTTACTTTTATTTTTAGAACATCCTCGGCTTATTTTAAAACGACCTGTAGAAAGAGTTACGAGTTAATCGCATTCCTAAAAATAATATTGAAACAATAATTAATCATATTATCATGTTTATAATGGTTATCTCAAGAAGTGACAGACAATCGGTAGCCAAAACCACCGGGCTTTACAATGAATTTATTATTATTATGATATGGAGGCAATTAATTGAGATCAGAGATAAGAATGACGTGGAACACTCCCCTTCATTAGCGTAGATAAATGTATAAAAATGTATCTTTATTTTTTTAATATAATTCAATTAGTCAATTTAGTTCAGCAGTATAAACCCGAATTAAAACAAAAGTCAATGCGGTGAACAGAAAAGAAATATAAGACCGCAAATTAAAGATTCAGCGAATGTCGGCGAAGCTAATGGTCATCATTTTCTGGGACACACAAGAGATTATTCTTAAAGCCCGGTTTCCACCAAACGGACAGTTTAAAAAAACAGTTCTGTTTTTAATAAACAAAACAAAACATGTTTTGTTTTTTTCAAACAGTTTCTGTAGACTGTTCCAAAAGTTTTGTTGCTAGTGTTTGTTCTCTTTTTCCCATTTTGTTTAGTCTCGCAAGACGACGATTTTTTATAATAAGCTGTGGTTTGTTTTTAACTAATGGCCAAAACAGAAAAAACCAAGATATTGGGTCCGTTCTCTATTAAAAAGCAGAGTTAATTACGACACAGGAGAATTATTGGCTGATTTAAGCACTGGCGATATTGGGTTAAATGGGGAATTGAGATCTTCCTTCCACAATTTTACCAGAATGTTAAGTAGCGATTTTGAATTGTTAATTAATTTGTTAGGACCTAAAATTGCCAGTCAACTTTTTTTATCATCATTGTAACTAAATACATATATACAGGGTTACAGGGAAAGTCGTCCTAGATAATTAAAGACGTTTAGGTCGTTTCTGACCGATTTGACTCTATGACATGATGTCCTAAACTTAACCGTTTTCGAGATATTGAAGTTTAAAAATTTTCTAAAAAAAACATGTTTTTTTTGCTTTTATATCGATTTTTTTTTATTAGAGGTTCTCGAGTGCGATTTTTTGGTTATTTTTAGTTAGTCTGTATGTATCAAAAATCATCAAAAAAATTTAAACTAGTTACTAACAGTTTCAAATGGCGGCTTGTTAATGTTTCTAAATTACGAATTTTTACCAAGTGTTTCCTACTTTAAATCAACAAAGAGAAAAAAAATGTATGAAAGTTATTCTGCAAATTATTTTAAAAACTTTTACGTCTTTTTAGCTATCAAAAAAGGTATAATACTAGGAGTTTAATCGGAAAACTGTACACAGAATGACACCTAAAGCGGGCTCGGGTAGCAAAAGGTAAATTTTGTTGAAAGTACATGTTTTGTCTCAAACCAATAGGTAGGTCTTCCATCAAATTAGGTAAATCGTTCCGCAAAAAATTGTTGTATTCCTCGCCATTCAAACTATCTGGCAGGAAGAATGGCCCAACCAAATAATTTGAAATTATACCCATCCACACATTTAAGCTGAATCTTGTTTGTGATCCTTTCGTTCTTTTTTTGTTAGGGTTGCCTTCCTCTTTAGAAGCCCAATAGTGGGCATTGTGGTAGTTTGTAAGACCGTCTTTGTCGAATTTCGACTCGTCAGTCCATAGTATTTTCTTAAAAAAAAAGATGCATCTTCGACATCGGTATTGAGCATAAATCTGCAGAATTCTAATCGTCGCAACGGATCCCCTTCTTCAATAGTGGTAAGGGTGTTGCCCAACAGTATGTATTACAAACCATACCTTGCACTGCGAAATACCAAGCTGTTGTGCGACAACATTTGTAGATGTGGTTGGGTCCACCTCAAACAGACGTCGTATTTCGTTTTCTTCGTCTTCGTCAAAGATACGTGGTCGTCCCATGTCAGTCCGCCGTCTTTGTACGGAACCAGTTTCTTGTAGTCTTCGATAAGTTCCATCAAATACGCTAACATCAGGTACACGACGAGTAGGATATCGCAGTATGTATACATCACGTGCACGCGACGACACTCCTTCGCAAAATCCGTAACACATTAGGATGTCAGCATATTCCTCGTTGGTATACGTTGCCATATTCACAAGCAGAGATCAAAATCCAGTTACGAGCCAATTCACACAGTCAGAAGATGAAACACAGATATTTTTGAAAAGCACGGTATAGCACATCTACCACGGACGAATCGCATGAGCAGACTAAAAATCATTCAATAATGTTTAGTGAATAGAAAATGTCACTCGCACAGAGAGTACCCCGACCGGAAAAAATGCTTACCCAACCCTTTTTATTGTTTGAAGGTACAGGTAGTAAACCGGTAATTGGTAGTATCTAAATTCTATTATTATGTTACTCTACATTTGGGCCTATTGAAATCTCATTTTCTTAGAATTTTCAATAGATCCAGTAGATATTATACCGTTTTAGATAGCTAAAAAGACGTAAAAGTTTTTAAAATAATTTACAGAATAACTTCCATACATTTTTTTTTCTCTTTATTGATTTAAAGTAGGAAACACTTGGTAAAAATTCGTAATTTAGAAACATTAACAAGCCGCCATTTGAAACTGTTAGTAACTAGTTCAAATTTTTTTGATGATTTTTGATACTTGACATACAGACTAACTAAAAATAACCAAAAAATCGCACTCGAGAACCTCTAATAAAAAAAATCGATTTATAATTTTTCTAAAAAAAACATGTTTTTTTTTAGAAAATCTTTAAACTTCAATATCTCGAAAACGGTTAAGTTTAGGACATCATGTCATAGAGTCAAATCGGTCAGAAGCAACCTAAACTATAACGTCCTTAATTATCTAGGACGACTTTCCCTGTATATATATATATATATATATATATATATATATATATATATATATATATATATATATATATATATATATATATATATATTTGAATAAAAAGTTTAACTAAATAGATATAAAAATGGTATTTACTTTTTAAATGTTGACAAACTCTTCATAAAAATTGCATAGATTTAATAAAAAGTTGATAACTAGTTGAAAGAGTAGAGTACACATGTCGCAGAGAACAAAACTACAACATTCAGGTGTTTCAACCAAACCGACTAAAAAACACGAACAAATTTGTTTTTCTTTAATGTACCGACTCGAGATGGGAAAGTGTTTTGTTTACTAAAAACACTGTTCCCCGACAAACATGTTTTCGGAACTGTTTATTTTTTACAAAATATGGCTCTTTTTGTTGAGAAAAACAGTTTTTGTTTGTGTTTCGTGCTATGTCCGTTTGGTGGAAACCCGGCTTAATGACTACCCAGACTTCGCGAATCTATAAGACAGAAACAGCGTGTATAAGTTAGCAACGGTGTGCTGCTTATCTACGGTAAGGCCCGTGTGTATTCAGTCCAAGTTGTGGGACCTACTTTAACAACTAACGTGTCTGAGAACTTGAAAAAAGACTTGAAGGACTTTAAGCACACAGATGGAGAAGAGATGATGCAGTGCAAAAGCATCTCCCAGACAAACCATCAAGTTACTTTTTTGAACAAATCGAAAAATTGCGGTTTGTTCTAACTTCATACTAGAACTTCCACTGAATAAGTACGAGTACAGTCGGTCAAGTAAGAACGTATCGCACATTGTTCATTAAAAAAGTATTTATTTCAAAGTTTTTTCCATCATTCGACTTGCCCCTATCCCAGGATTAGCTTAAATTAACCTTAATTCATTTTAAGTTTTATGTTCATGAAATACCTTAAGTTCTCTCAACACATTTATATAAAATTATTACCTAGGCTAAGTTAGTTACGGGAAAGTCCTCAAACAACTAATAGAGGAAGAACATGCGCCGTATGAACTAGAACAGCAAGCAGGTTTTAGAACGGGCAGATCGTGTGTAGACCATATTTTCACAATTACTCAGCTGCACGAAAAAATGGTAGCAACAAACAGGGAATCACACCTTCTCTTTGTTGATCTATCCGAAGCATATGATACGATCCCTCTAAATAGACTATGGCAAGTACTAGAAGGTACTAGAATAAATATTACAATAAAAAAAGCCATCCAGCAGCTATACAGAGATCAAAGAGCAAAAATAAAACTAAAAGACCAGTTGTCAGAAAGCTTTCCAGTTAACAAAGGACTACGACAAGGATGTTGCCTCTCGCCTACATTATTTAATATCTACAAAGCGTTGACAGAATGGAGGAGATCATGCTAAGGAATGGGTATCGAGCTTAATGACATCACGCTATATACGCTACACTTCGCAGACGATCAACTGGTGTTCGCACAAGATAAAGAGGACCTGGAATTAATGACAAGGAAACTGCTAAAAGAATACGAAACATGGGGCCTGATAGTAAACCAGGAAAAGACAAAGTACTTGTGTGTAGGAAAGGAGGAAACATCGGTTCTCCAGACAGAAGACCACATTCAAATCGGACCATGCACAGAATATACATATCTGGGTACAAAAATTACAAGCAACGGACGGACTGAAACAGAAATTGAACACCGTGTTGTACAGGGGAAGAAGGTCCTTGGGTGTCTAAACTCGATTCTGTGGGGAAAACATGTATCAAAACAAAACAAAAAACTCTTGTATAAAACTATTCTAAGGAGTATAGTACACTACGGCAGTGAAGCATGGCAAATGGGTTAAACTACACAGCGGAAACTACGAGTATTGGAAATGGACTACTGGCGCAGATCGGCAGGAAAATCACGCCGTGACAAAGTCCGAAACAAAACGATTCTAGAAATAATGGAAGTGGAGGAGGATATAATACAAGGAACTGAAAGGAAACAACTAGAATGGTATGGTCATGTGGAGAGGATGGACGACGAACGACTCCCGAAGCTGAACAAAAACTGGTCACCACGGGAAAAGAGAAAAAGAGGGCCCCCAAAAACAACATGGATAGAAGGAATAGAAAGAAGTATGTCAGCGAGGAATCTAAGCCACGGAGACTGGGAAAATAGAGAGGATTGGAGAAAAGGGACAAAAGGCGTACAACGCTATAAAGAATGGATGATGATGATGAGTTAGTTAGGTCCCTGACATGTATATGTATTAAGATTCAATATGTAAACACACTTTTAAATCAATCATTGTATTCTGTATTCTCATTATTCGACAGTAAAGGATTGCCATTAAAATGCTAATAATTCAGTAGTTTGTCTAGTTCCCATCAGCGTGGATGATCGCCTAACATTTTGGGGGCATACTTTCGACGAGATTTCCCGCGTATTTTTGAGGCAAAAATTTCAAATTGCCCGATTTTTCCATGACAGCTGCTTCATCGGAAAAAAAATCATTGCTCTAGCCTCGAACTATAGTTGCTTCTGCCCACGCGTGTCGTTTCTCTCTGTGTTGTTGGTTCAGCAATGGTTTCTTGATTGGACTCTGCCATACCCAAACCTTTTTGCTTCCATTTTTGCACTCCTTGGCGTAAAATTAATTGGGGATTTCGGGAAAGCATGTTAATAATCATTTTTTCGTTATTGTCCTTTTCCCCTCGAACCACGTTCTGGTAAATCATCAACATTTCTTAACTGAGGTTATCATTTCATCAACTTGCTAACGAATGCCGCTGACTTGCCCAAATGTCAAGTCAGAACGTGTCCGCGATAATTCATTTTTGGTAGATACGATTCTAGCGATTCAACAAAAAATTACTAGAGGGAACCTTTGTCTACGACGCATTTTAGTAAAAGTATCAGTCGATTCCGAACTTTCGTCGCAATCACGGAAATTCCAAAATGAATGAACCACTTGTTTGCGCGTCGCTTCGAGGCAGTCTTTCTTTGTTCCCATCCAAAGGGGCCTTAAATGACACATTCCGCGGCAACGTTTAGTCTCTTGTAAAGAGAAAGCTCAGAGGATTTTGACTCAGTTGACTCGCGAAATTCGAAAAATTTGGGAGATCATTGCCATAGTATGCAGAAAATCTCGTCGACAGCATGCCTCAAAGTTGCGAGGCGATTATTGATGCAGGAGACGATTGAACAACTTACTACGGTAATTCCGCCGTTGATAACAGACCAAAGAATACATCGATGGTAAAAAAATTTCTCGAAACAATTTTCCAAGAATACGAGCGGTCACATTCTTACTTTACAGACTGTACTGAGCAGCCTGTATGCGTCACTTTCAGACCTTTCGGATGAATACATAGGAAAAGAGCCTCGGAGCCTGAAATATATGCAGCACTCATGTTCGATAATGTACTATTTAACCATAAATAAAGTTAGAAATAAAGCTCTTTCCACAAAGCATTGCTTCAAGGGATGCCAACAATAACCGCGAAAAAAAAAAAATCGTTTACCCGCTACAAGTTATAGGCGACTGTGTATTTAATACTCTCATATAAAGTTTTTATTAACCTCGTATATTTATCATAACAACAGGACCACAACATAACGAGAAAATACGGAACACACTGATTAAACGTCTACTTGAGTCTGTCTAATTTCCCCCCGCGTCTTTATCTAGCGCATTATTGTTGTGAACGATTGCATGTCGTGAACCTGAATGCTGATGCTGGTTGCAGCAGAACTTTGACCTCCATACTCTGGATTCGGGTCACGCTACCATACTGCCTGGAAACTAGCTTTTCAAAGGGCTGCAAACTCATACAAAAGCCGTGAATTTTTTTAAGACAGCTCTTACGTACCCAAGAAGTTTTTCCCACTATTTCATTACGTTGTAATCTTCGAGTTCTCTGTGAAAGTTTTTCACGTAATTTTTAAACTTTAAAATTAAATTGAAAACTTTTGCAATAAAGAATCAGTTTCAAATTGCAAGTAAAATAAAGGCAGGGAATCTTCTAGGAGGGTTACATTTTAAGTTTTTGCAAAAACAATGCAAGAAAAAAAATTTTTTGGTAAAAATTGTTTTGTTTCTCAAAATATTCGCCTTTAAAATTTATACACTTTTACATGCCTTCGAACCAGTTCTCGAAATATGTTTTCCACTCTGAAGTTAGTACCTCAAAAACATGGTTTTGGAAGGCTTCAAGAGCTTCTTGAGGTGATGAAAATCGCTGCCCACTCATTTTTTTTTGACATTCGGGAACAAAAAGAAGTCGTGAGACAATAAATCAGGTTAATACGGGCAATTCGATATTTGAACTATTGTGGCTTTTACTTGATGGAAATTCATATTAAATACAATAAAAACTAGTTATTTAAACACAAAATCCCCACAATATTTTTATTTTTCAGTACAACGCGTTTCGCTAATAATGCAGCTTTGTCAAATATAAATAATATACAGAATTATCTATAATATATATGAAATGCAATGTCTCTCTGTTTGTCTGTCTGCCCGTTAGTGCGCTTATCACTGGAGAACCACTTATCCCATTTACGTACTTTTTTTTTTAAACATACATATATTCTCTGGCCAGGTTACAGGCTATATTTTATTATGTTAGGTAACACAAGGAATGAGCAGTGGCAATAATAGTGAATCAAGTCGGAAAAAAGTATGCCGCTAGCGCGTTTTCTTGCAATATACAGCCTAAACCATTAAATATGGAACAATATTATGTAGCAGAGAATATCTAGAATCTATAAAATATATAAAATGCAACGTCTCTATGTCTGTCTGTTTGTCCGTTAGTGCGCTTATCACTCGAGAACCACTTATCCGATTTACGTGATTTTTATTTCATTCATACATATGTTCTCTGGCCAGGTTATAAGATATATATTATTATGTTAGGTAACATAAGGAATAAGTAGTGACGATAATAGTAAATCAAGTCGGAAAAAAGTTTGTCGCTAGCGCGCACTCTTGCAATACGCTGCCTAAACCGTTAAATATGGAACAATATCATATAACAAAGAATATAATATATATAAAATGCTGTCTGTCTGTCCGTTACTGCGCTTATCACGCGAGAACCACTTATCCGATTGACGTGTTTTTTTTTAATTCATACATAGGTTCTCTGGTCAGGTTATAGGGTACATTTTATTACGTTAGGTAACATAATGAATAAGCAGCGGCGATAACAGTGAACCAAATCCCCGCGAGCGGATCCGCGGGCACGGCTAGTTAGGTATATATAAACTAAAGTACAAAATGATGAACAAATTTTATGATAGGTTACACAGAACTATTAAGTAAATACTTTGAAAATATTATTTGTCTTAATGCTAGGTATTTCCAACGGACCAATTATGTGAATAAATTTAAAAGGTGTGACCTATTTGTTTCTGTTTATTCGTTTAATAAAATATTTGTATTTTTCGTACGGTTCATTTCTAAGGCCTCCTTCAGGTCTAGTTTATAACCTTTATTTTCTTGGTGTAGTGTTCTGAAACTTGGATCAAAAGAATGATTTTCAGATAATAGATGATTCGCATATGTTGGGTTATTTTTTCGATTTATAAAACTTCACTCAATTTCTTAGACTTAAAAATTACCAGGATATCCAACAAACATACTTTCTCCATATACCATAAACCGTCTCACACAGACACAACAATTCATAATACATCAACACACTCCCAATAAAATAAGTTAGCAGCTTATCATAGTTTTACCCATAAGTTGACTACAGTTCCTTTATCAGAAATTAATTTTAATAACGATCTCAATATTATCAAACAAATAGCCGTCAATAATGGATATTCAGGCCTATTCATAGATAACATGGTAAATAAAAAACTCAAAAATCACGCTATTTCAAAAAATTTCCCAATAACAAAAGAAAAGTTGCCTTATAAAATTTTAACATTTTATGGTAACCCGTCAGTAAAAATATGAAAAATACTTAATCATGAAAATATCAACATAGCATTTAAAACAGAACATTCAATAAGAAGTTTTTTTAAAAAATATATATAAAAAAAAACGAACCGATAAAAATAATAAATCAGGTGTTTAAGAATTAACCTACGGCACTTGACCTAAAATATACATAGGACAAACAGGTAGAACTTCTAATACATGGATTAATGAACACTATACGAGGCTGGTTTGAAAAGTCCGTGCAAAGTCCGAGAGATGGCACCACCGGCGCGTATCGAGGTCATGTTTAGTTAGTAGCATCTCTTGAATGAACGCACACCAAGTTTCAGCCATATTGGTCTATTTCTTTGTGTTTGGCATTCGTGTGAATCAAGGAAGTCGAGTGTTTTTCAAGAAATGGACGAAAAAGAATTTCGTGTGGTGATTAAACATTACTTTATGAAAGGCAAAACGCCTCAGGAGACTAAAGAGAAGCTTGATAAACATTATGGTGACTCTGCACCTTCGATTAGAACAGTTTATCAGTGGTTTCAAAATTTTCGGATTGGCCATATGGGCATAAGTGACGCTGAACGTTCTGGACGGCCTGTGGAGGTTACGACTCCAGAAATCATTGATCAAATCCATGATATGGTGATGGATGACAGAAGAGTTAAGGTGCGTGAGATTGCTAGTGCTGTGGGCAACTCAACTGAACGGGTACATAATATTTTGCATAAACATTTGAACATGAGAAAGCTATCCTCAAGATGGGTGCCGCGATTGCTCACGCTTGACCAAAAACGGAATCGTGTGAAGTGTTGCAAGGATGGTTTGCAGCTGTTCCAGAAGAATCCGGAGGACTTTAAGCGTCGTTTCGTCACTGTGGATGAAACATGGATACATTACTATACTCCTGAGACCAAACAACAATCTAAACAATGGGTTACCAAGGGGGAATCTGCACCAAAAAAGGCGAAGACCGTTCCTTCGGCCGGAAAGGTTATGGCGACTGTCTTTTGGGATTCGCAAGGGATAATCCTCATCGACTATCTGGAAAAGGGTAAAACTATTACAGGTGAATATTATTCATCGTTATTGGACCGTTTGAAAACCGAGCTGCAAGAAAAACGCCCGCGATTGGCCCACAAGAAAGTCCTTTTCCATCACGACAACGCACCAGCACACACCTCAGCAGTTGTAGTCGCAAAATTAATGGAAATAGGATTCCAACTCGTTTCACATCCCCCCTATTCTCCAGACTTGGCTCCCTCGGACTACTATTTGTTCCCCAATTTGAAGAAATGGCTGGTGGGACAAAGATTTTATTCAAACGAGGAGGTGATTGCAGACACTAATGGATATTTTGCAGACTTGGACAAACCCTATTATTCGGAAGGGATCAACAAACTAGAACATCGTTGGACGAAGTGTATAAGCCTAAAAGGAGACTATGTCGAAAAATAAAAAAGGTTTACCCCAAACACATAAGTAGTTTTTATTTTTGCACGGACTTTTCAAACGAGCCTCGTAGAAGTTTTATAAATTGAAAAAATAACTCAACATATGCGAATCATCTATTATCTGAAAATCACTCTTTTGATCCAAATTTCATAATACTACACCAAGGAAATAAAGATTATAAACTAGACCCGAAGGAGGCCTTAGAAATAAGCCGTATGAAAAATTGAAATATTTTATTAAACGAACAAACAGAAACAAATAGGTCACTCCTTTTAAATTTATTCACATAATTGGTCTGTTGGAAATACCTATAATTAAGACAAATAATTTTTTCAAAGTATTTACTTAATAGCTCTGTGTAATTACCTATCATAAAATTTATTCATTATTTTGTACCTACATTAGTTTATAAAGGGTGTTCCAAAATTTACGCAAGATTTGAAGTTGGTGCCATTTATATGGTAAAGTGTTGCCAACAAAACAAAAAACACAGCGTGACAGCTGACAGTTCAGGGTTATTAAAAATGGAGCGCTACACGAAAGAATAACGTGTTTTCATTGTTGAGCAATATTTTAAAAATAATGGAAGTTTGGCAGCTACAGTTCGGAATTTTCGTACAAAATATGGTCCGATTAGTGATTTAACCTCATCAACTATGAAGAGATTAATTGAAAAATTCAGGGAGACTGGATCAATTAGTGATCTTAAACGCTCTGGCCGTCCTTCAACAAGTCGTTCGACACAAAACACTGAAGCAGTTCGTGAGAGTGTTGCTGAAACTCCAGGAACATCAATTCGACACCGTCGTCAAGAATTGGACATTTCGAGAAGCTCTCTACAGCGTATTCTCACGAAAGATTTGCATCTTCATGCTTGCAAAGTTCAATTGACTCAAGAACTGAAGCCTACTGGCCACGCACAACGAAGAGAGGCCGTTGTATGGATTATGGAACAACAAGTGGATACTGATTTTTCGAAGAAAATCATCTTCAGTGATGAGGCTCATTTCCATCCTGATGGATTCGTTAATCGACAAAATTATCGCATTTGGGGTTCAGACAATCCACACGTGACTATTGCGAAACAAATGCATCCACAACGTGTCACTGTTTGGTGCGTATTTTGGGCTGGAGGCATCATCGGACCATTCTTCTTCGAAAATGCGGTTGGCCAGGCAATAACAGATAATGGTGATCGTTATCGCGATATGATAATCCAGTTTTTTGTGCCTAAATTGCAAGGTATGGATGTGGACGACATGTTGTTTCAACAAGGCGGTGCCATACGCCATACAGCCCGAGAAACAATTCAATTACTGCATGAATCATTTTCTGGTCGTGTGATATCCCGTTTTGGTGATCAGAATTGGCCGCCCAGCGCGTGCGATTTAATGCCGTCGGACTTTTTTCTTTGGGTTTTTTTAAAGTCTAAGGTTTATGCCAACAAGTGATCACCCACGACTTGAAGGAGGAAATTAAGCGCTGTATCAACGAAATTCAGCTACATTTATGCAAAACGGTCATGGAAAATTTCGACAAATGAGTGCGTATTTGCCAGCAAAGCCGTGGAGGCCATTTACCAAATATGTTATTCCATACCCAGCCCTATACTGTATACTTTATGAATTAATAAAAAAATTACAATTTTTAATTAAAAACCTGTGTTTTCTATAAAAATTACTTCTTGCGTGAATTTTGGGACACCTTTTCTATACCTAATAAATCTGTATATTATTTATACTTGACAAAGCTACATTGTTAGCGAAACGCGTTGTACTGAAAAATAAAAATATTGTGGGAATTTTGTGTTTAAATAACCAGTTTTTGGTTGTATTAATTCGATGTTTTTCTCCGTGAAACAATCAACTGTTTGACGTGCTATGTGACAGTTGACACTGTCATGATGAATGATGCGACGTTTTCGGTTGTTTTTCCTGGTTTCATCGATGACTTCTGGCAAACAAATCACTGTATACCATTCGGCATTAACTGTTCTTCAAACCTCTAAAGCAATGGTTGCAATATGTTCGGTATAAATAATGAAACAAGCGATCATTTTCTTGGAAGTGATCGCGAGCGAGCCACTTTTGTGGGATTCGTCTCCTGTTACGATGTTGTATACGGATTTTGCATGTCCTCGGTCGAATTTTTTGAGCATTTCTATACACCAATTGATACGTGCCTGTTTTTGAGTTTCGGTCAAATTATGCGGAATCCATCGGGAACAGATCTTTTTCACAGCTAAATGTTTATGTTTATATTGCAATCTTTGATATGCCTAAGGAAGCCTCTAGCTCACGGTAAGTCACATGCCGATCCTCTCCAATTATATTGCGCACAGCATCGATGTTTTTTGGAACAACAACAGATTTTGCTCAACCTTCAGGAAATTCATCGCTGACGTAACCACTACCATGACGAGATTCTTCAAACCAACTGTAAACACTCTTTTCTGATAGTGATTCATTACGAAAAGTTGAACGAAGCGATTCGAGGCATTGTTGTTGAGTGAGGCCTTTACTCAAATCGTAAAAACGAAAACCTTCACGTGAAATTTCCATTTGATCACAAAACTGTTTTTTAAAAAAAAAACACTCACGGTAAACGAACTACCCGGCCAATTTCTGAATTGCCACTGTTTTAACAATAACAAATGTAAAATTTTATAACAATGGTAATGTCACATCTCCATAGTGCCATCTAGCGGTCATTTGTAAAAACTTAAAAGAGGCAGCCCTCGTACATAAAGCTACTTAACATTTTATGAACGATTAAAAAATGAAATATATATGCAAATTGACAAGAAGTTATCGGGGATGCTGTCAATAGGAAAAATAGTATTATAAACGTGTTTCGGATTAGTCGGTCTTCATCAGTAGCACGTAACTAAGTTAAAAAAGATACCGATAGTTCTCAGACCAAAACCTGGTCCAATCCAAGAGTTTATTCACATTTCGATACGTACTGATCAAATTAATTTGATTGCTTCGATTTTTATAAAC